>CM018046.1:20097551-20760051 GCA_008638375.1 Nyssa sinensis
TGTGTAATGCTGTGAACCACCATCTCTTGTAATTGTTCTTCTAATTCCCTCACCTGGTCATATTTCTGATTGTAATCTCTTGTTAGTTCAGAGTTTTCCTTGATTGAGTTGTTGGTAATCTATCTCAGTTTCCTCCAACTAGTGCGTCAATTCTTCATTTTCTTAAACAAGTTCAATAACTTGTTGATGGACTTTCTTGTTTTCTTCAATCAGAATTTTGATTTGATCCCAGAGATGCTATTGAATTCTCAAGAAATCAAGTTTTGTTTTGTCTTCTTCCTCTTCTTCTTCTTCTTGCTGTGTTGTTATGTCTTCATATAACACTATATCCATGTTTTTTTTCCTTAGTTTCTGGATTTTGTGTTCTTGTGTTGTACTCCTCGATTAATGCATCACAAAATGAACTTATTTTTTCTAAAACAAAAGAAATCTGATTGTCATCAAGTTCTTGTTCAAATTTCTGAGTTTACAGGGGTGTTTGGATTGGAACTTGATATGGTTTTCTTTCTTCCTCTATTGGAAGCAACAAGCCTGCTTGTACTCTTTCTATTTGTATTAGAAGTGTGATCATCACTTTCATCAGAGGTCTTAGTTTCCTCATCTTCATCAAACTCTAGATTTTGAGACTCTGACTTTGTTTTCGTCAACTCTCCACCGATCACTTGTGAAAGGTTTGAACAAATGATGTTTTTTGTTTTATGAGCTAAGCTATAAAATTTCACACTTAGGAAAATAATAAATTTATAGAGGTTGGAGAGTAGTAAAATCTCACAGTTGGGGAGTGTTAAACTTTCAGTTTGGAGAGTAGTAATATTTTACAATTATGATTAAACTATTAAAGTAATGCTAAAACATATTTTTATGATTACAAATTGGACTATAGGACTTGAAGGATAATGTTGTTACTGAATCTCAGAGAAATTTAATTCAGACAAGAACTTTTGCAAAGATTAGAGATTCCACTTTAAAAGCCTGGGAATTGCTCTTTTTGGTAATGGTTGCAATATTGTTATATCTTCACAAAACCAGTACTGTATCAAAATAGTAATATTGAATTATTAGTAATTTGAATATGTTCGTAATAAATATACAAGTAATATTTGCAGTGTCACTTACCAACAACACAACAACACAGCCAGTGACCTTCTGTGGAGTTTGGTAGTAATCTTTCAATGGATGAATTCAGTTGATTCCTTATTGTTGTATCCCAATTATAGTCCTTCATTGCATTAAGGTTCTCAACATATTGTATAAAACCCCAACTTAGACTGAGTCAAGATGTTGAGAAAAACAATGTTAAGCATACATAGTGGGAAAGAAGTCTAGCTACATCTTCCTTGTTTTTCTTCTTTTTTCCCTTTCACTACCTCCAAGATATATTCCTTTATTTCCTTATCCATGAGTCTATTTAATTTTGCAAATCTTCTCTTCACAAATGGGGTTTCGGGCTTATTGCCATATAAAGTAGTCATTGTTTTTCTAAAAATGAGTTACATGTCTGTGTCTGTGAGTTGTACATGTTGTGTTGAAAGGTTGAATGATTTCATGAAAGGGTTGTATTGCTTGATAATTTGAATGATGAGTTCTTCTGGTTTCTTTATTTTTGTTAAGCTAATATTACTTGAATTAAGGTTTTTAAAGAATCTCCAAAAATGAGTTTTCTTTAAATTTTGAATTTGTTGCTTGTCAAATTTAATTTGTTTAAGCAACTTGACAATAAATGTTAGGTTGGATCTAAAGTGTTGACTGTTGTTTGGTTCAACCATAGTTTTTCTACATGTACATGTGTTTGAAATATTAAGTTAAATGACAAAAGGAATAGTTAAATTTTACAATTATCTAAAAAATAGAATTCGTGAATACTTGTGAATACAACCAGAGAATATTGTGAATTTTACAGTTACCTAAAAAACAGAATTCGTGAATACTTGTGAATACAACAGAGAATAATGTGAATAATGACAAGTTTTTAATAGTAAATTTTATAGTTAGATGCGAAATACAACCAGAGAATAATATGAATACTTGTCATTTTTATAATGTAAAATAACCGACTACGAACTATAATAAGCAACAAGCAATGAAAATCTAACATTCTTATATAATAAATACTTCTCATTTTAGTATTATATTTGTATTTGTGTAGTTGATAATGTGATTCACTATTTCATTACAGTATCTAGAAAACAGAATGTGTATGAAAAAGTAGTATTACTTACTATTAGCTTGCATAGTATATTATCGGTTGAGAGACAACAATTTTTACTGTTGGCAAGTTGAGAGATGATCATTGTTGGTTAATGATCTAAGAAAAGTATGTAGGTTATTGATTAATTGAAACCCTAGATTGTTGCAGTGATATGAATCGCTAGAAACCCTAAACGACTTTTCAATTCCTAATACAAGAACTGATACGATGATTTGGTTCACTTTAGTGGAAGTTATTTGTCCGTGGGAGTTACTTGATCGTGCGAACGTGCTCGATTTTCTGCCGCCTATTATGAAGGGCATTTTTGTTCTATAAAATGTGATAAACTTGGTGGGTTATTAAGTTGGGCCTGGACTGCATAATATTTTTGTTACATTTAGTGGACTGTTGGCTGAATGGCCCTTGATTATATTCAAATTAATTTCAAAATCCCTAGAAAAACTTAGAGTTCAAAAATTATTAAATATAATTGCTTAAATATTTTGTTAACTTAGACTTGGTTAAATATTGTTGGTTAAAATATTTGTTTAACTTAGATTTGGTTAGTTGTTTAGTTAGTTAAATTTGATTGTACCAATAATGTGTTTTTATTTTTCTTTGAAATTATTGCCGAGTATGGTGAATTAGTTTTGTGAGCGCAAGCACCGGAAAAAAGTAACAACCCGGATTTTGTCTACTCTCTTGAGGTTCTATTCTTTTTCCTTTTTTGTTGTGTTGATGGAGGATTCTATACTTTTATTTAATATTTAATACTCCTAATTTTTATATTTCTTAATTACTTGATGCATTGCAAGTTCATGAAGATTTCTCTTTTATATAGTTAAATTAATTAACATGATTAGTTATGATACTGGTTTAAACTTTTAGGCTTAACATTTATGTATTTTCTTTATAAATTTCATCGTCGTTTTTCATAGTAATTTTTTCTATTTTAATTCTTACAAGAATTATCATTATGACACTATTGTCATGGTCTAATTGTACACTAATGTGCTCTTAAAACTTACTAAGCATCCCTAATTATATAGTAATTAGGTCAGGATGTTACAAACATCGATAGTCTCTCCAGTCCTAATGAGGAATCGACCCATATCAGGTGTAATGGTATTGGTGTTGCTCACCAGGGCCAACACTGAACACACAATGAGATTGAGGACCATGTAGTCCTCAAAGAGTAAAGCATGCTCGATAAACTAATTGTGTGTACGAAAGACATCTAAACTATCAGAACGAAGAGTTGAGGCAAGAACCTCCTTAGTAACTACATCAGCATCTAGTACTGGATAATGAGGATCAAAGACACGTGGCAGCTAAAGAAATGTAGCTATCACGATAGGATTCAAGGTGAAGATAATACCACGAACATTGACACTAGTTGTAAGGTATGTGGCATATATCTCCAAGTTCGCGTAGAACGCGTGAACTAGAGGCACATCGATAGGGCTAATTATGGAAAGAATGGAACCCAAGCCCCGGGCAATAAACCGATAAGACATTAGTGTCTCGGTAAAGTGCACTCGGCATACTGACTGCTTTACAAGTACAATGCGATGACAAATAGTAGACTATCACTCTATAGCCTCTGGAGAGTGAAAAATATTCGCATCAATGGTTCTCAGAATGGAGACCGCATAAGGAAAATGATCGGCTCTAACTCAGTGTTGAGCCATAGTACGAAGACTTAATAGAATGATAAATTCCTAAAATGGCTCTAAGTTCTGAAGATTGCACTGACAATCTCAAACTAGTCCTAACTAATATGAAATGGAAACACAAGGAACTAAAGAATGAGAATGAGATAAAACACTCACCGGAGGAAGAGACATGACCCAAATGAGAAACTAAAACATGAAAAAGCTCATCGGAATGTGCCCAACACCTTAATCGGAGTGGAAACTAAAAACTCAAACACATGGGTGAAATATGGGAAAGAGAAATATAAAAAAGTGTAGAGAAATAGAAACAATAAGGAAAATCACTTCTTTAAAATGTGTTCGAACGAACGGCCACTCACGCAGATAGCATTAATGGCTTGTTCGAACGAATAGGGATGTCATTCAAATAAACGAAGCATGATCCCTCACTCTCACTCTCACTCTCACTCGCTCTCTCTTTTTATTATGAAAACAATTTAAAGGAAGAATTTGATAAAAACTATTTGAGCAACTAAGAACACATTATCCCCAAAACCTTTTAACACAATAAATAAATATATATTTATATATATATATAAAAATCATGCATTAAAGACAATTAGATATAATCCCAAGATTTTCATTATTCACAAATACTCTAAAGTATTTAATATGCATTCAATCTCCCCCCTCAACACACTCTCTCATATAGAACATTATGGAATTATAAAAATTCAATCATGAGATATTCCAGTATCAATGAGTTCACTATAGTATTGAATGATTCAACCACTAATAAGCACAAACAACAATAGTGAATCAACCAAGATGATTTATTACAATTTTTCCAACCATAAGTCCCCCAAAAAAAATGACTAGGCAAAATATGTTACTTTTCAATGCATTTGCAATTTTTAAGGAAGCTTTCACACTTCTTAGTCATTCTTGAAAATATATAGGATAAAACCTTGCGAACTTAATGAAAAGCTCGTCAACAACACTAGTCCCCTATCATGGGTTTTTGAAAAACCCTTTTCATAACTTTGACAATTCTTAAAACAGAAAAACCCTTTTCATAACTTTGACAATTCTTAAAACATTCATGGATAACAATAGAAAAGATCTATACTAAAAGCTACTAGCATTCTTAAAACATAACATATAACTGAGAGTTGCAAGATATTTACTTGAAATCATGATAGAATTTATGCCAAATAATTTTGCAAAATAAAACATCACATCGTAAAATCTGTAGCTAAGAAATGCCAATGATGAAGTAGTTCATGTCAAAACATTATGTCTGTTTCCCTTAGGACTATAGTTTGTCACATGGTGACCATACTATAGAGCTCATGGCTTACATTGCCTACTATAGAGACTTATCTAGAATTCTACTGGCTCTTTACCCCCGGCAAAGCTCACGTTGACTAGGTCTTTACCCCCAGTCGGGTTCAAGTAGACTGGCTCTTTACCCCTAGTCGAGTTCAAGTAGACTAGCTCTTTACCCCCAATTGAGTTCATAAAAGCGACATGTAAAATGACATTTAAAACATGATTGCAACACTTTCATCAAGCTATCCATGCTATAAAATATTTAAAAAGATGCTACTTAGAAGCTTGCAATTCAAATAATTATCTCAATATTCTAAAAACAATCATGCAATTGAAACATTTAGCATAGTAATCCAAAACACGTTATAAAGCTGAAAAGAACTGCATGTCATGTTATAAAGCTGTAAAGAACTAAATTTCATGAAAAAGTCTCCACTTCAATGTTCAGGGTTACTAACTTGTGGTCTATAGTCCACAACCACTTGCTTATTTGGCTTGCTTGGCATTCATCTTATCTCTATTCCCTTGCTGGTGATCCTAAATCATGGATCAGAATACATTGATACTATATCAGTATATATCTCAACTTAAATCTTTGTTTACTTAATGTTCTTAGTCTCTTCTAAACTCAATCTTATTGTTTTTAGGATTCCCTCACAGTCTTTAGTTAGTATTTCTAACACTACGTAGTTCTTATAATCTTAAAGGGGCATTTTAGTCATTCTTTCTTTACATGTCTTATATTGTTCGGTACTTTATTTACCTTAACAGACATCATTTCTGAGTCCGAAGGATCTTTTAATGATAAGGTAGCCCCTCTTTTAGTTTCTGAGTTCATTTAATTGCTCAATTAAGCCTCGAAGGTAGTTTGGTAATTTTACTATTCATATCCCATGTCGTAGGTACTCAATTATTTTAAACAGAGCTCATTTTTAGACTTAGAGGCCTCTATATACTTTAGTATGGATTTTTTTTTTTATTTTTTATACTCTTCTAATAGCTTCATTAAGTATTAGGGACATATTCATCATTTTATAATTTGTTTCAACGTTCTATTTTTCTTAAATATACATCACCATTAGGTTCGGAATATCATATATAATAAATTTATGCTTTTCTAGATATTAATTTGCCTATATATGGCTTCTATTAAACTTATAGGCATTTTTATAATTTTACAATTTCATGCGGGACCACGTTCGAGGTACCTAGATGCTTAGTTTGACCTCATTGTTAGGTTTAGAGCATCGAAAAATGCTAAATAGGCCCCTTTCTAAATTTTTTCGGTGTGTCTAGTAGCCCGTCTAATACTAAGGGCATTTTGAGAATTTCAGATTTCTAAATATTTGTATTTTTGATACATTGTTTGACAAAACGGACCCTTATTGTTGAGTCAAAAATGTCGAACAACATTACGATAGGTATTTTCATATTCGTTAGTGTTCAATTGGAAGCTTAATTAGTACAATAGGACACAATTAAAATTCTTCAAGTTTGCTCATTTATATTTTTCGGGGACTAATTTCCTAAATTGGACTCCTCCATTGAGTTCGAAATGCCCAAAAACATTGAGTTAGACTATTCTTGCATTTTAATTTGCCTTTGTTTGGCCCATTTTTGGCTTAAGGGCATTTTACTAATTTTTTAAGTTTAAAAAGGATTTAAATATAATATTTAATTATTTTTCTGAGTAATTCTTTATTTTTCATAAAATTATGGGGGTGAAAATATAATTTTAGGAAAGTTTTAACCTAAACCATCTGGTCCAGTCACCTCCCAAGTGAAGTGGTCCAATTAGGTTAGAAATCAACTAGTTCAACCGGTCCAATGCTTCATCCTGACATCACTGTGATGTTAGTTGTCACGTCCCTGACCCGCAGGGCCGGACTAAGGGGTCATTGGACCCCGATAAGGTAGGTAATAAGACTAACCATCCTAGTCAAATACATAAAATACAGGAAATTTTTTTTAATTGATTTAGTTCATTTAATGAGTTTCGGTTCAGTTCCTTGATTACACTTGTTTAAGTCCCGTAATGGGATTAAATGAAATTGCTTACATTCAAAGGTACTGTGTCAATTATCCAACAATAGGGTACTACATGGAAACGTCCAAAGCTGACTTAACAATCCAATAAATATATACATCCCATATATAAAAATAGTTTGAAAGGTACAGGCACCCTTAATAAATAAATAAATTGATACATGAATGTAACTAATACACTATAATGACTTCAGGTCATCATGTATTGCTCCTACAGCTATCTTCCATCAGGTCAATGTTTGCCATTCCCATGAACAGTAAGGGTGAGCCATAACGCTCAGTAGGATTTCCCAAAACAGACAATCAAGCAGCATGCCAAAAACTAATGCAAGTCTGAAGAGGACAGAACCTATAGTCTAGTATGCATCACAAGTCCACCACATCATCATATCTCAAACACAGGCATAAACATAAGTATAAAAAAGGCATCGCACCACTATATGTCGTTTAACAATAATAGCCAGTAGGGGTGCAAACGAGCCGAGTCGAGTATCTGATGTTTGAACTCGACTCACAAAGAAATACAGTTTGGCTCGACTTGGCTTGAAACTCGGCTCGAGCTCAAATTCCTGATCGAACTCGGCTCGTTAATTAATTTTCAAGCTCGAGCTCAAACTCAACTCGGCTCAAAAAAATAAACAAGCCTCATTCGAGCTCCAGCTTAAGCTCGAACTCGAGCTTGAGTTCGAATGAGGGTTACTCAATTTTATATTTTTTTTTGTGTTCAACTGAATAGAAATTATGCCATTTTTGCATAATAAAAAAAAAATACAACCCACTAAATAAATCAACAGAACTTTAAAATTTTAATATATTTTTTTTAAGAAAAAAAATCCATTATATACCAATACCATATAGCTATAGAGTCTAGAAATTAAACAAATAGAAAACCTTGCATCAACAAGACAGTAATAAACTAAAATAACTCATCATAGAGAAAATATAATATTACAAATTGAATCATTATTCTGTAAAAAAAATTGACCCATCTTCCTCTTCCTATAAGCACTGGAACTGGACTTTTCAGGTCGTTGTTCACGAAGATGTACAACTATTATTTCGGTTCAAGGCCCTTACGCTTCTTTGCATTCTCTCTTCGTGTCTGAGTCCAAATTATTACTTAACCATACAGCAATTAATACCTTCAAAGTTTCCAAAAGTCTAAACTCTCTCCATTTTTGAGAAGCTATTTACAAAAACTTGTGTTCCAACGGGGAGAAGTTGGACGACTTGCAGCAAAATCATAAAACAAAGGAATGTCAATTATTTATGTGAGACAAATTGGACAATTACAAGGGTGTTTGAAAAGAAGAATGGTTTCCTATGCCCAGTTCTGACTATAAATAGTGAATTGCAAATATATATAATAGCCAAGTTACTTATCAAAATAAATAAACAAATAAATAAAATAGCCAAGTGTAGAAGCCCAGAAAAGTAAAAATCAAATTTGCTCAAACATAATACAACTAGCCTAAAGTCATTAAACTTCTTTTCCTTTCAGGAAAGAGGTATTAAAGACCGAATGAATAAAATCTTAGTAAAAAAGATACATCTCAAGCACAAAATTATGAATATAGAAGGTGGATGTTCAGGAGGGACCTGTCTGGAGAGAGCTCGAGAAACTGCAGCATCAGAGCATACTGGCTTTGGTCCATCCTATAAATAACATCAAAAAGTGACAAGAAAATTGAAGTTAAATAGAAGCTCATCAGACATAAGAAATAAGTTGTTGGAAGAAGGGATTGAGATCTATAATCTATTAGTAAATAGATTGAACCTATGATGTCCACAAAGTAAAAAGTTGATATGAACATATCATTCTGAATTGTTATAATAATGCCACAGTAATTTTACTTGTGAAAACAATTTTGAATTGGAGTTGATATACCTACAAACAGACACACCAATCACCTTGAGACACGTGTACTTACAGAGCCGATAAACTCGGTCATACAGAGCAGTCACAGCCTTCAGGGCATTCACATATATTTGTCTTACAGAGCCGATAAACTTGGTCATACAGAGCAGTCACAGCCTTCAGGGCATTCACATATATTTATCTTACAGAGCCGATAAACTCGGTCATATCGAGCAGGCGAAGCCTCCAAGGCATTCTCGTATTCATATCCTACAGAGCTTAGTCTCTGCAATATTCACTCAGTGTTTTGGATGATTCCGATCTTGTGTTCTCCTTAATAACTGCCGAGTAGGGAATAAGGAAACTGTCTTCAACACGGAAACAGTCTACAACAAGGAAACTACTATCTATGATTATCTCTATCAACGATACAATACTCCACAAGGTAACTGCAATCTCCGATGATCAAATCCCTATATTCATGGCTCTGAATCCTAATCAACTTAGGAAAGCCACGGTCTATAAATTAAACCCTAAAGGTACGCTTTATTTTTATGCTCATTCTTTGGCTTTCAATACAGTCTTTTCAATTCCGTTTACTTACTTAAGCATTGGAGCGGCTACCGCCAGAGCCAATCCGGTGGTCCTCTGATCACCCTTTTTGAGTGTTCTACAGGTTGCGGGGCCCAGATTTATTGCGAGTCGAAAAGTGCAGCATCAGTTTGGCACCATCTGTGGGAATGACTAATCTCTAAGTGCTCTATTCACAAACTTATCTTTTCCCTCACCGGAAAACCATGGCCCCAAATCTCTGACCGCGAAAGAATACTCAGAATCCACAAAGCTCTCAACGTCGGCCGCCTGCTCCACGAGCAAGGGGGCTAACGGTTGATCCCATGTGACAAGAGATCGAATCGATCAAAAGACACAATGAACTGGTGCAGGAACAGTTGCTTGCCATAACTAGAACACTGGTAACACTCACACAGAATCAAGCGACGGGTCCTCCTAATCCGCCAATCAACTTCGCTGCGAGAACATAACCTCCTATTACCACTGAGAATGATGAGCCCCATGAGCAGGCTCCAAATAACCAGCCTGGGCACCCCCCAGGTGTTGCTCGCGTTGGCGGAGATCCACAGCCGTCAGCAGTCCCAGGCTGGGGAACGTCTGCCTTCATCCCTGACGTCCATTACTAGAGCATTACCAGAGCCTCAACTCCAAGGGCTTCGGGAGCGCATCCGGCACCACAGGAGCCACATCCCCATGCAGCACCCATCCCTCTGGTTCGGAACCCTCTTCCGTCCGAGGGACGTACTCAGCCCAACTACCCTGAAGCCGAGGCTGTCAGGCCAGGTTCACAAGATGTCAGATTCAGAGACCCACGGAGGGTAGAAGAAATTGCCGAATCTATGGACCAAACAATTGCTTTGAGAGGTGCCAGAACCCTCCAGAGCAGGATGAATTGGCCAGGTTGCTCGGAAGACTTGCAACCCCATTCACTCACGCCATCATGTCAGAAGAAAGGCCCAGAAAGTTCATGGTGCCAAAATTCACCCTGTACGATGGGGCTGGAGACCCAAGAGATCATCTCTCGCACTACCAGCATACGATGGCCCTCCACGGGGCTTCTGATGCTTTTATGTGCTGTACTTTCATTACCAGTTTGAAGGGAACTACTCTGAAATGGTTCCACCACCTCCCTCCAAACTCAATTACCAGCTTCTACGAGCTCGGTAGGCAATTCCTGGACAGATTTATGACCCAGCAGAAGGCTCAGAAGGGGACCTAGAATTCCTGCTAAATGTCAAGCAGACTAAAGAGGAGTCCCTCAGAGCCTACATTGCACGCTTTAATGCCAAATTCACGGAGATCACCGACTGCAGCCCAAGATTCCTTGTTGCTGCTTTAACTGCTGGACTCGCTCACGGTGGCTTCAGAGATTCGTTGACCAAAAGCCCTCCTGCCGACATGGCGGCATTAATGGATCGAGCCAAGAAGTACATCAACTTGGAAAAAGCCAACCGCACATCCTAGAAGGGCAGAGAAGCAGAACCCAAAGGATAATCCGAAGAGGGAAGGATCATAAGAAGGAGGACCACAGAAGAGACTCCAGCAAGAAAAGGGCCAGGAGTCCAGAAAAGAGAACAGCACCCAGGGCTGTTTATAACTCCGGACCAAGGGAGTTCACTAACTTTACCTCTCTGAACACTACACCGAACCAGGTACTCCGGTAGATTCGAGATCGGGAAAACCTGAGGTGGCCTGAACCAATCAAAGGAGATCCCAGCCTTCGGGACCAAAGTAAGTATTGTAATTTCCATAAAAATCATGGACATACGACTAACTCATGCAGGACCCTTCGATATGAGATTGAGCAACTCATAAAGAAAGGACATCTTCGGGAGTTCATCAAGCAGGATGGAAAGCAGAACCCCCAAGAAGACAAGCCTCAACAACGGCCAAACCAGAGGCCCGAACAGAGACAAGAGCAGAGAGAAGGATGAAACGAGCCCCAGAGGCAAAACAACCATGTCATATACGTCCTCCATGCTGACTCCCCAATTATAGGAATGTCAAACAAGGCGAGAAAGAGATATGCTCTGGAGGCCAGGGCCGCCCCAGACGTATTACAGATCTCCAATGTTGAAAAAAGGCTCAAACCAGAGCTGAAGATCCAGTTCACACAGCAGGACCTGGCTAGGGTACACTGTCCTCACAATGATGCCCTCGTCATCACCCTCATGATTGCCAACTTCGAGATTAGACGAGTCCTGGTTGATACCGGCAGCTCCGTCAACATATTGTTCCATGAGCCACTTAAACAGATGGGAGTGGACCACGATAACATCAAGCCTACTACTGCCGTATGGCAGCCTTTGATGGCAATCTCAGCACCCCATTGGGAAGAATCAACCTTCCTATTACTGTAGGAGAGGGAGAAGGGCAGAAAACCACCATCTCAGAATACATGGTGTTGAACATGAAATCTCCCTACAATGCCATAATCGGGAGACCATGGTTGCACCAGATAGGGGCGGTGACCTCGACCCTCCATCAATGCCTGAAGTATGTCCACAATTAGAACGTTCACTCTGTCAAAGGATGTTAGCCGACTTCCCGAGAGTGCCATGCCATTGCACTCAAAGAGAGGACTGCCAAATAGCAATTATAGTATACTCGGGACTGTGTTGATCCGATTCTTTCCCACACTCCCGAGGAAGAAGGTTGCCCATCCAGCATCGAAGAACCCCTAAGCCCAAGGGGACGAGACAACTGAGCCAAGCCCGTTGGCGAGCCCATCAAAGTGTTGGTTAGTTCAGAATCAGAGGGGCCCTATTTATACATCGGCCCAGATCTGACACACACCGAGCAGGAGAAGATAGTCAGGTTTTTGAAAGACAACCTCTCTATGTTTGCTTGGGAGACCAAAGATATGGAAGGAATAGATCCTAACCTCATAACTCACAAGCTGATGGTGGATCCAGATCACCCGCCAGTCAGACAGAAGAGAAGACCGATTGCTCCATAGCGACATCGGATCATAAATGAAGAAGTCCAGAGGCTACTTGAAGTCAGGATGATACGAGAAGTGTTCTACCCCGAGTGGCTAGCCAACACCATCCTGGTCAAGAAGAAAAATGGCAAATGGAGAGTCTGTGTTGATTATACAGACCTCAATAAGGCGTACCCCAAAGACAAGCTTTCCACTGCCAAGGATAGATCAGCTGGTTGACGCCACCGCGGGGCATGAGCTCATGAGCTTTATGGATGCCTATTCTGGGTATAACCAAATTCAGATGTACCCTCCAGACCAGGAGAAGACAGCTTTCATAATCTAACAAGGTCTCTACTGCTACAGAGTAATGCCTTTCGGTCTGAAGAACGCTGGAGCCAGATACTAGCGGCTGGTGAACAAGATGTTCAGCCCGCTGCTCGGCAATACCATGGAGGTATACATTGACGATATGCTAGTCAAAAGTCTGCAGAAGGGTAGTTACCTCTAGCACTTAGCCCAGACCTTCGATATCCTAAGCCAGCACAAGATGAAGCTCAACCCTTCGAAATGTACCTTCGGGGTGACGAAGGGAAAATTCTTGGGATACATTGTCTCTCAGAGGGGTATCGAAGCAGACCCCACTCAGATCCAAGCTCTGATTGGATTGAAGTCACCGAAAACCAGAAAAGACATTCAAGCACTAAATGGCAGAATTGTGGCATTAAGCAAATTTATCTCCAAATCCACTGATCGTTGCCCATTTTTCTTCAAAGCTCTAAAGGGCAACAAAGCTTTACAGTGGACGGAAGAGTGTGAGAAAGTTTTTCAAGAGCTGAAGGAGTATCTTGCCTCTCCAGAACTCCTATCAAAACCAGTACAAGGGGAAAAACTACTCTTGTACCTTGCAGTCTCTGAAAACGCAGTCAGCTCCGCATTAGTCAGGCAGGACAGAGGAGTACAGAGGCCCATATTTTACATCAATAGGGCACTACTCGACATAGAAAAGAGATATCCAGAAGTGGAAAAGCTAGCTTTTGCTTTGGTAATATCAACTTGGAAGCTCCGACCTTATTTCCAAGCTCATCCCATCGAAATCCCAACTGCCTATCCTCTGAAGTCAATATTGAGGAAGCCAGAGGTATCAGGAAGATTAGTAAAGTGGTCAGTGGAGTTAGGGGAATTTGACATATCATATGTGCCACGAAACTCCATCAAAGGACAGGCCTTAGCTGATTTCGTTGCCGAGTTCACCCCGGCGCTCCAAGACAAGGCACAGCTCATCGAGACTTCAGGAACCTGGCTGCTCTACATCGATGGATTGTCAACCGATCAGGGCTCAGGAATAGGCCTGGTACTACAGTCCCCTGACGGGCTCTCATCAGAAAAAAGCAGTCAGTTTAGGATTCAAAGCTTCCAACAATGAAGCAGAATATGAAGCCCTAATCCTAGGCATGAAGTTGGCTCTAGAATGCGAGGTTCTGAACCTTAAAGTCTTCTCAGACTCCCAACTGGTGGTAAGCCAAGTCCTAGGAGAATTCTCCATTAAAGATGAAAGGATGCTTCAGTACTCTGAATTGGTGAACCACTTGATGTATTCCTTCCAGAAGTTCACTATTCAGAAAATAGAAAGAAGCCAGAACTGCAAAGCAGATGCTTTGGCAAACATGGCGTCCCGCCTTAAGTCTGAAGCAAACACCATGGTAAAAATCTCCTATCAGCCAGGACCCAGCATAGAGGAAGCCCAAGTTGCCCAAATTGCTGAACAGCCCCAGAACTAGATGACTCCAATCTTCCAGCACCTAGAATTCGGACTCCTCCCAGAAGACAAAAACAAAGCCAGAAGAATCCGAATCAGAGCGGCTCGGTACCTGATCCTGAATAACAAGCTTTACAGAAGGTCTTATTCTCAACCTCTGTTAAAATGCTTAGCTCCAGAAGAATCACAATATGTCTTGGCTGAAATACACGAGGGTATCTGCGGGAATCATAATGGGGGCAGAACGATAGCTCACCGAGCTCTGACTCAGGGCTACTACTGGCCTAGCATGCTAAGGCAGGCTAAGGAGTATGTCTAGAAGTGCGACAAATGCCAAAGATTTGCCCCATATCAACACCAGCCTCATCACGAGCTCATCCCGATCACTAGTCCTTGGCCCTTTGCTCAGTGGGGGATGGACATCGTGGGTCCATTACCAAAGGCCCTACCAAACAAGAAGTATCTCTTGGTAGCCATTGACTACTTCTCTAAATAGGCCGAAGCTGAACCTCTCACACATATCACAGAGAAGGAAGTTGAGAGCTTCACTTGGAAAAACATTGTTTGCAGGTTCGGTATACCACGTGTGATTATCTCTGACAATGGGACACAGTTCACTGATAAAGGCTTCAAGAAATTCTGTGAAAATCTCAATATCAGGCAACACTTTGCTTCTCCTGGCCATCCACAAGCAAATGGGCAAGCAGAGGTCACCAACCAAACGATCCTTGATGGATTAAAGAAAAGGTTGGAGCAGGCCAAAGGAAAGTGGGCAGAGGAACTCCCTGGAGTTCTTTGGGCCTACAAAACAACCAAAAGAACTCCCACCTTTGAAACTCCTTTCTCATTAGCCTACGGCACAGAAGTAGTAATCCTAGTTGAGATCGGTATGCCAACTCTGAGGACTGAAGCCTTCGAGCAAGAATCCAATGATCAGCAGCTGATGGAAAATTTGGATTTGCTTAAAGAAAAAAGGGATCAAGCCAGCATCAGGATGGAAGCCTATCAGTAGAGAATGGTCAACAAATCCAATGTGGGACTCAAGACGGTCAGCTTTCAAGTCGAAGACTTTGTCTTAAGAAGAGTATTTCAGAACACCAAGGATCACACTATGGGAAAGTTGTCACCGAACTAGGAGGGCCCCTACAGAGTAACGAAGGTTGTTAAGACTACCACCTACTGGCTAGAAGACATGACTGGGAAGCCTATTCCTAGGCCATGGAACGTGGAGCATTTACGGAAGTATTATCAATAGAGATGTTCCTTTCTTTTTAATACCTCCATAGAATGTTCATCTTTTAATGCACAGGCCTTCAGAACCTGGTCCATCTATAATGCGAAAGTCTTCGTACTTGATCCATCTAATGCACAGGCCTCCAGAGCCTGGTCCATCTATAATGCACAAGTCTTCATACTTGGTCCATATCTAATGCACAGGCCTCCAGAGCCTGGTCCATCTATAATGCACAAGTCTTAGTACTTGGTCCATCTAATGCACAAGCCTCTAGAGCCTGGTCCATCTATAATGCACAAGTCTTCGTACTTGGTCCATCTAATGCACAGGCCTCCAGAGCCTGGTCCATCTATAATGCACAAGTCTTCCTACTTGGTCCATCTAATGCACAAGCCTCCAGAACCTGGTCCATCTATAATGCACAAGTCTTCGTACTTGGTCCATATCTAATGCACAGGCCTCCAGAGCCTGGTCCATCTATAATGTACAAGTCTTCAGACTTGGTCCATATCTAATGCACAGGCCTCTAGAGCCTGGTCCATCTATAATGTACAAGTCTTGGGACTTGGTCCATCTTCTAATGCATAGGCCTCTAGAGCCTGGTCCATCTATAATACACAAGTCTCAGTACTTGGTCCATATCTAATGCACAGGCCTCTAGAGCTTGGTCCATCTATAATGCACAAGTCTTAGCACTTGGTCCATCTTTTAATGCACAGGCCTTCCGAGCCTAGTCCGTCTTCAATACACAGATTCTATGATCCAATCCATCCAAAGATAAAGTTTCCTAGATCGGAATACCTCAGACATGATACTTAAATTATTTGGCTTATGCACCAGCAAGCAACAAATACTACAGTACCGGGCAGGCTTAAAGTACTTTGATTCAAGACTTCAAGTCTTATACAAGTTTCTTTGATCTACTCTTAGAACATACAGAAGGGATATTAATCAGAAGTGCACAAGAAGGTGTTTTAACTCCAGAAGAGCACATTCAAACAGAAAAAACATCAGATTTGAGGAGAAAGAACTCAATTTTATTGACGATTCATAAAAGTTTACATCAGTACAAGAAAACTAGAAGAAAACTATTACACAGAAGCTATAACAGAGACATCACTTTGTTCTATGGCATCATGGCTTTCTTCCTTATGTAAGGCATTAGGGGCCAGAGTTCCAGACCTCCATTTACCGCCGTCGCCGACTCCATTTGAAAGGAAGGAACCCTGAACCCCAATCTACAGCAAGAAGCACCTAGGCCATTTCATCATCACTATCACTTATCTCAATACCAACGGATGATGAGGGCTCTGGGCCTCAAGAGACTTTTCATTCTCCACCTTTGTTTTCCTTAAAATCGGCATGACCCCAACCGATTGGAGCAAAGGTCTCTACTAAGTCACAAAGGGGAGGAGGCAGCCCACCTTCATCTCCCTCAAAGCAAGCATGACACCCCAGCCGATTTGAGCAAGGGTCTCTGCCAAAGACACAAAGGGAAGGAGGCAGCCCACCTTCGTCTTCATCACCAATGCTCCAAACCTCGGTTGAATCAAGGAGGGTCCACCTCCCATCGGAGAAATCTCGATCGGATGCTAAGATGGACAAGAAGATCTTTGCCTCCTCTAATCCGTCCTTGAAAACTGAATCAAAAGGAAGGATAACTCTCGGCCACAGTTTAATCATTCCCAACTCAGACTGAAGATCGTCAATCATCTCTGAATAAACGGCAGTTTCTGAAAAACATCTAAATTCTCTCCAACAGGGAAACAGTCCGAGAGCAAAAGTAAAAAGATGGGGCACAACCGTACGCTCCTCTTCCACATATATAGACCTTCGAGGCCCAAGAGTCACCCAGTTGGACCGTCGCAACGGTTAGATGAAGAGTTGGCTTCAAAATCCCAAACGACGGTGGTGCAATAAATGACGCATTAAACTGCCCTCTCGTGAGAAGCAAAAGACAGGGCCACACATGCGATGTATAGAATTTTCAGTCTTGTCCACGTATATGTAGACGTGACAATTTTTCCAGGTCATTAACGCCTGACAGGCCACGTATACAACGAAAGTCCATTAACTTTGATGAACCTTTATCCTTGTCTTAAGGATCTGTAAGCAGAAGTTCTGATCGACCGAACTATAATCACAATATATCCACTTATTATTACAAGTCTTTAGATTCAGAACAATCAGCTTCGAAATTTTTCAAAGGTAGTCTTCAACTACTGCCTTATTGCAAGTAAAGCAGCTCGGAAGTACAACTACCTACAGAAGAAGATCTGGTCTGATATACA
Organism: Nyssa sinensis; assembly: GCA_008638375.1. Lineage (NCBI taxonomy): Eukaryota > Viridiplantae > Streptophyta > Magnoliopsida > Cornales > Nyssaceae > Nyssa > Nyssa sinensis. The sequence continues at coordinate 20,115,411 of CM018046.1, forward strand.
GTAAGCTCCAAAGCAACGTTACTTGCAACAATTACCACAATCAATTATGAGTCAAGACACTACAGAACAGTATAACTAAGTCATTCACAAAAGAAGAAGACAAAAGCATCAAGCAAAAGACTATTTCATTAAAGAATGTGTACTTCAATACATTAGGAAATTCAAAAAACAGCAAAATACACATTCTATGCTCTGTTAGCAGAAGCAGACTCATCAGCAGGGGCAGGCTCGGCAGCCAATGAAGGTTCGGCAAGAGGAACGTCAGCCACTTCACTCTGGATAACAGCCTCGGAAGGATCAGATCCAGGTGGCACGATTGAGGAGACATCGAAGTTAGGGAATTTGGCAAGGAGCCGGGATCGGAAGTTGTTGAAGCCAAACATAATCAGGCAGTTGGCCATCCCTTCCAGTTCTGACCTCATTTCCATCTCATTCTCAATCATGGCCTGTTCTACTGCATCATCAAGCTTTTGATGATATTGATACCGCATGCCATCCATCTCCAGTCTGTAGTCTCTTTGTCCGCTGAACGGCAAGGTTCTTCTCTGATTCCAGGACGACCAGAGAATTCTGATGACTCCTTCAGCCTCTCTGCAGAGTCATGAGCCTTGGACCTAGCAGTACCGAGCTGAAGCCTGACCTCGTCCAGCTCGGCTTGAAGTTTGTCAACCTCCTCTGAAGGGGGAGAGACCTCCGTCAGAGCAGAAAGGGTGTGCAAGGTCTGTAGTGTACAAAGCAAACAGTTCAATACCAGCCGAAACACTTGAAAGAAAAGGAAAAGGAGATAAAGGCCCAACGAACTCACCTTAACCTGAAGAGCAGCCAGATCAGCAAGAAGCTTCTCTGACTTCTGGGGTTTAAGTTTGATTGAGCCTTTGGCCCAAAAGTCCCTCAAAATCTTTTTGGCCCCCTAATTAACAGCATCAGGGGCCACCGAGGACGACGCCCCCTTGCCCGCTCGTTGGGACGGGGCTAGGGGGACCACCGAAATGGGGGCAGGAGTCTCTCTTTCCCCCTCAGTGGGCTCAGGAGAGATCGAAAGCAACCTCCGTCTTTTTTCCTGGACGGTAAGGTCCACTGGGGAAGAAGCCTCCCCCACTGCCATAGATGAAGATGGCTCGATCTCCCACCGTGCCATCATATTATTCGCAATCTCCTCAACACTACCCTTGGCAGCCATCAGATTATCACGGTTAACGATGGAGGAATGATCTCGGTTGTTGGGATGTAAAAGCTTCTTGTATTGCTCCTGAAGCACAGGAGAAAAGCCCGGTCTCTTCCACGCACTCCTAACTGCAAAACAGGTACAGAGATTAATCAGCTTGGCAATTGGCGCACAAAACAAAATCAAAGTAGCCATGGGAGAATTGGGTCTTACCCTTTGGCCTAGTGGTTCGAGGGAATGCTGAGGGTTGGCCTTGAGAGTCCTTGAATTCCCACCCTCCCTTAATGAAAAAGTACCACTTCTTCTAAGTCTTGTTAGAAGAGGACACGAAGGTAAGGGGTCTGAACCCACTATCAAAAGACATATAGTAAAGGCCTTCCACCTTCATGAGTTTTAGATCCATATTACTATGGATCAGGTCGAGGGACACATCGACATTATTCATATGCCCCAACACTATGAAGCTTAACAGATGTCTCCAACTATTAAGGTTCAAGTCAGCAAGGCAAAGGTTAAACCAACGGAAAAATTGTTTTACGAGGTCAGGAAGGGGAAGTGTAAGTCCCATCTCAAACCAGGCCAAGTAGGCACAGATTTCCCCCTCTCTAACATCGCATGGGCAATCCAGAGGGTCCGGGACCCTGAAAGTAACATTTGAAGAGAGATTGAATTTCTCCCACAACTCTAACAACATCTTCTCAGTGATGGCACTCTCGCCCTCCTCTCTATGGCCAGATCGACCAGAGGTCTCACCAGCCCTATTCGGGGGCTCATCAAATGCATCGACTATCCTAACCCCCGGACTAGAGGGGGCTCTATCAGTCTATTCTCAGTTTCACCAGTGGAGGGAATATTCACGAGTTGAAATTGAATGGCCTCAGAAGAACTACCCGAACCAAGAGGGTGACCCAGAGCCAGACATGGCTGAACACGAGAGAGCAACGAAGCAAATGAAAGGGAATGTAAAAGGGGCTAAGATCAAACTGAGAAAGGTTACTGTTTCCAATGAATCAGCTCTGCTGAAGCTAGCCTTTGGTGGCTAAAGAATCAAACAGAGCATGGCATTGGCTTCACATGCTTGCTTTAAAATTAAATCAACAACGAATCAAACAGAGGGAGACAAATGTTTTCATACAATTTCAGTTAATTAGAAATGAGGGCTCTAAAATTTAGTTTACTGTAGTATAAGAATTTTGAAAGGAAGTTTCTGAAACTCCTCCTTATTTTAAGCTGCTTGAGACCGTAAATCTGTATAATTTCATGTTTGTTATTTCATATTTGTTTGTTTGTCATGGTATTTGGGACTGTTTAAAAACTGGACTAGTCTTGTGTTGCCCTAATCTTGAATTCTTCATCTCTCATAAGGTCAACTATTCCCACATCAACATGCAAACTCAAGCACATGGTTTAGTAAATAAGCATCGAAAAAAATATTGAAAAATATGTACTTTTAAGAAAACAAACACAGATCAGGTCATTTGGTTAGCAAGTAAGTTAAAAATTTGCATTCTTTGATTTTTATTCCTTAATTAGAAGCAAGGAGTATTGCAGAAAACCAGCTACAACCCCATTAATTAAGGGGAAAGCCCTCACAAAAGAAAAACCTTGCCTAGGAAAACAATCATATATAGCAACAAAACAAAAGCAAACAAATGAAAGGAACAAACCAAATTGAACAAACATAGCTCAGGACTATTCTCAAACAGCAAGCCTCCCAAAACCTTGGCAAAAAACAAAGCAAAGAAAACAGCTCAGAACTTCCATCCCCATCTGCGTACCACAAGTTCTAAATAAAACCAATAAATTCATGTGGTAACACAAACAGGCCTTCTAAAAAAACTCCACTTGCCCAAACAAAACTTCAGATAGATAAGGCAAAATTAAAGCATGATATAGATCAAAACTAGCATCCAACTAATAGTAGGATCACAGGCCAGATAGAAAACATAGTCCATCAGAATATGCACAAATTAGCATCATTCTAAACCCCAATCAAAATCTACATCAGCTCCCTTACATACAGGAGCAGTAAAAAATAGTCTAAAGAGAAGAACTAAGTTTTCATCTGCAAACAAAAAATTGAAAAAAAAAGGACTAAAGTATTTATAATCTAAAAAAATAGAACATTTATAGCCAGTGGAAAAGGAAATAATCAGTTCTATAAGTGCATTTACCACAAGTCCATGATGTTATGAAACAATCATCCAAGTCCATAAAAAACTATTGCATAAATTTCTAGAATCCACGTTCACAAGCTGAGTATAAGTTTTAAAACCCCAATCAAAATATACATCAGCTCCCCTGCATACAGGAGCAGTAAAAAATAGTCTAAAGAGAAGAACTGAGTTTTCATCTACAAACAAAAAATAAAATAAAATAAAAATTGAAGATGAGAGGAAAAAAGAATAGAAACCCAGTTGTGAAAGTTGCAAAAAAAAAAACTCATGAGCCGCGTGAAAAATGGTTAATCTAAAGAGAAAAATAGTCTAAAGATAAGAACTCCTTGAATCGTGCTTGAAGAAACCCTCGAAAAGGGGCAGAGGGAGAAAGGGCGTGAAACGAGAGTTTGAGAGAGGGAGAAGGCCAAAGAGCAAGCCACAGAGGAGGAGCAGAGCAACCGTGAAAAACTACAAACTTAGAAACCCTACCTAAAAAATAAAGTATTTATACTAAAAACATAAACGAGTCACGAGCCGAGTCACAAGCCGAGCCACTATCCAAGCTTATACGAGCCTGTTCACGAGCCTGACGAGTCGAGCCTCCTTTTGGCTCAGCTTGGTTCGTTTAATAAACGAGCCCTATTTTTAGCTCGAGCTCGGCTTGTGTATTAATTGAACCGAGTTTGAACGAGCCATAATCGAGCCGAGTTCAAGCTATTCATGAACGGGCTCTGTTCGTTTGCACCCCTAATAGCCAGGTAGTCAATATACGGAAGGTTGGACACATGACATAATTATAAACTTATAATCTCATGAAGCACTTTCATTTCTTACTTTAATGCCATAAAAACAATGTATATAAACACATAACCAATCACAAAATGTAAATGTAAGCTTACCGAAAGAACAATATATACATTCGCAGTTAAGCAACCATTCACAAATGCCATAGTATCATAAATTGGCAATATACAATCTATCAATAATCATAATGAAATATCACAGATGAGTCAAGGAAAATAATCTCAAGTAATTCCACCCACAACAAAAGGGGATAAAACCTTATTCATCTCATTCCATTCTCTCAATAATCTCAGTCCCATGAGTATTCACCTAATTTGGTTCTCAGTAAGCCTATGTGTTTTACGGGCTACTAACCCGATGGAAACAGATGACCACCCGCGTAGGTTTACGGCTCATAAGCTGAAGGGAGACACCATCCCTATCATAAATGGAACCCTAGGTAAAACAGCAATCTCACCATGCTCAATAGCACACAAAATACGTGACTAATTCTCATCCCAAATCTTTTTCGCATATGTATTCTTTTCCACAATTCCAATATCTCGATCCATACCACAAACGGTGCTCATCAACGTCAACATCCTCTCAAATCTCACACTGCTCAAGTATAGTCAACAATATGCATATCAGCATCATTCATATCTACAACAACACTAACAACCATAAGAGAGAATATATGATTTAACAAATAGATATAGGAGTACCAACAGTCATATATATCAATGACAAAAGCAGAAATCATGATAAACATCAACATGGAAATCACATGTATCCAGTACTATCATGCAATCATCCAACATCATCGCATTCAATATAACAAGCACATCATACTAATAATGTAATGACAAGGTATTAAATAATACAAATAAACACATCATAACAATAACATAGCAAGTATACGCATCAACACATCAAGACATTATCCCAGTCCCAATACTCACTCTACTGCAAAGTGACACTACATGTCTTTCATAATGTTTGTCAATTGTCTTACGTATTTTCTATTTAACACTAAGGTATCATATCAAGTCTTATGGTTCCTTATGGCTAATTACTCTTTAGCCTACATCTCGGGTACCCGTTTACCGAAACATATATCAACAACGTGTTCTTGGGTATCAAAAACCCTAAGGAATCCCTATCGTATTGTCTCTAAGTCATTTGATTGTCTTTTAAGCCCATAAGGACATTTTCATAATTTATCAAACAAGTTATGCGTCTATCGAGACGTCGTCTCTCAACACAAACCTTGGAATCAAATCCAGAAGGTTCAAGAATCTTAAAGATGTCTTCCATGCATTTTGTTCATCCTCATATATATCTGCTTCATACCTAAGGGCATTTTGATAATTTCATGCATTCATGTGGAACTACCCCGAGTCCCTATTTCATTATTCTGATATCATATTTGAGTCTCTGGCGTCCAAAAACATTGAAAATGCCTCTTCTGGATCTTAATTCGGCTTTCAATTACTTAATATAAGTCTCGGGGTATAATCATCACTTTCTCATTTTATTTAGGACCATTACCAGATCCTAATTTGTTCAATCTGGTCATATATTTGAATCCCAGGCATCCAACAACTTTGGAATAGCCCCTTTTGAATTTTAATCAGCCTTTAAGTTTCTTAAACTATCATTAGTGGTATTTTCATAGTTTTTCATATTCATGTGAGACTACCCCGGGCCCCCGAATGTCCAAACCGTCTCTGTCGTTAAGTCCGGAATGCCCAAAAACCTTAAGAATGTCTCTTCTCGTATTTTAATTAGCTTTATTTCTAATTTTATAAATAAGTGACCTTTTTTGTAATTTTTTCAAAATTGTTCACTGATTTGTAATTTCATCAAATAAATCAACCCCTTTTAAATTTACTTTAATTCAATTTCTTATTCCTATTTCCAAACAAGCCTAAACCATTTTTAATTTCAATTTCTGGAATAGGGATAACCCTATTCCAATTTCACTCAGAATTTAGGGTTTCATATTTATTGTAACCAAACAGGCCTTAAACCTCAGCAGCCCTACGAATCAAACCCAGATCCATCAAGACCCGACCCGAATTCCCATCTGACACGTTGTCCAGGCCCAGTCAACTATTGATCGGGTCGACCCGTTAACCGAAGGACCTGCCGAAACTGTTCTTCCTTCTCCGATGATGGCATTGGAGACAGTAATTTTTTCGGCGATTTCTTTATGGCTTTTAGATTGTTTTTGGCCCGAGATTCCATTTATCAAATTATTTTTTCATTTAGCTCAAAGATTGGAGTTTTAGAAGCCCAAACACAGTTTTCTCCAACGAAGCCCGACCTTTTGGCGAAGGGAATTTTCTCAATATTTTCTTAACTGTTTCAACCCCTTTTTTGTTCTAGATTATTTCTATCATAAGGAAGAGTTTGTATCTGCCTATTTCATGGGCCAAAAGTACATAAAACACCCTTGGTGGGATCCCTCTAATTTTTTAGCCACTTGTAAAAGCTTAGTGTTGCCTCTGTTTCCCCCACTGTTCTCCTCTATTTCTGATCCCAAATCACTCTCCAATATTTAAACAACACCCTAAGGCTCAAATGATGATTCGAAAAACCCCATCACAATATGATCTAAGAAAACTGTAGGTTGGGTTTTCTTTCTCTCTCACCGAACATGAACAGTTCTTACATACACACCCATAGATACATATATACACAACCACACGTACAGGTATGAATTCAACATATGAGGAATCTAAAGAAAAACTAAGAAAACTCTCTACCACAACTCTCGACTAGAGAGAGAAAATTCAGAGGAGAGAGATATCTTTAAGCTTTCTCTCATGGCTTAGAAAGATATCTTTAAGCTTTCTCTCATGGCTGCCAACTCCTACTCTAGTTCCTAGTCTCCCTTTTCTCTTTTCTCATTTTATTTTCTTTTTTCTTTCCTTACTTCTTCTTCCTTTCTTTGCCTTTGGTTCAGTTTCTCATGGCTAGGCTAAGGACAAACTAGAGATAAATCAAATATGAGTCAGATAAATTATAAAATGAGTCGATAAGTCATCAGTATGACACAAAGAGGCCAAAAGGGGATTTTGATGATTTATTCGGGACTGATGTGAGCCTCAGGACTACATAGTCGGACCTGCTTTCTTATTCTATTAGTTTTTTGTCTGGCCTAACTCAGTCTAGGCCCACTATTTTAGCAAGAACTTGCACTTATCTAGTCGAGCACGGCCAAACTCACTTCCACTCTCGCTCTGGCCTAGCCTAACGGGCCATTTTTGCACCCCTATGCACTATAAATCTGAAACAAAGTATCACTTCTCATAAATAAATTTTTAAAAACCATGCTATCTCCTTCCAGATACTTTACAAAGCCTTAAATACCATTCATTCTCAAGAAAACCCCTCTAATAAGCGAACTAAATCTTCAACACAAAACATTAGGTTTCTAACCAATTCTTTTTCGTAGAAAACGAGAGAAAGAAGACTAAATAAGCTTCTTTCTTCTTTTCGTGGGTAAATTACACTTCCATTTTTCGAGGTTTCTGAAAATTACATTGACCTCTCCGACTTTTACTGACAAACCAAAATTACACCCCCCAGCCAATTCTTTTCTTCAAAATGAAAAAACTACCCCTTTCATTTTTTTAGCATTTTTTCAATTTTGACCACTTTTTCTTACTTTTTTTTAAAGAATATTTTTTATTTTATTTAAAAATAAATTTAAGATAAATAATTTTTTTCATTTTATATAAATTTTTTTAAGGTTTTAATCAATATTTATATAAAAATTATAAAAAAAAAAACACGTGTTAAGAAAAAGCAATAAAATGGGCTTTTTTTCATTGCTTTTATAAAACGATATACTAGAGGGTGGTATTTATAGTTTATCAGGTAAAGTAGGGGAGGTCAATAAGTTAGTGTAATTATTAGAAACCTCAAGAGAGTTCAATGTAATTTACCCCTTTTTTAATCTTTCCTTATTTTTATTTTACTAATTTTTTATACCATAACTACGCTTTTTTTTTTTAATAGTTGTATTATCTTTCACATATGATTCCACATCAATTGATAAATTGCTAACTTAAACCATTGTCTTGTCTTCTACCATTTACAATCTATAGGGTGAAAGGAATGGATGTCTATACAAGAGTGAACCAACTGGTTCTATCCAGTTTATTGCGTCATGCTGACATCAGCCCTATTTTTATTTTTTATTTTTAATTATTTAGGCAAAATGACGCCGTTTCAATTAAAGTCCAAACCCATTTAAAATTCAGTCAGGACGCGACTCGCACAATACCTTCTTCCTGACTTATTTGGCGAGGGTTCCGGTTACCCTTTTTGGCACCTGACGACCATTTCTGGTGACCAAACCAACAGGGTTCGAACCCTTTTTTGATAAGGATTCCAAATCCCACGTCGGTCTCTCAAATGGGTTCACCCATAGCCATGAAATAGGGATTACAATCGCTGCTCCAGCGACTCCTAATTTCTCGATGAGGTCTCCATTTCCTATTTCGACAGGTTTGCCTCACTGTTTTGACCTAATGTTTCTTCCTATGGACTTCTAGAAACTTAGGAGTTGTTTTCCCATTCACAAAACCAACTAAAACGAGCTCAAATTTAGGTTTTCAACTTTTCTTCCCCTAACTGAAACTCATTGTTTCTTAATGGTTCTTTCACCATTTTTAATGATTTAAGTTACAAAATATTCCAAATTTGATTCTCTTTTAAGCCATGTAATTATTTTTAAGTTTTAATCAAGTTTTCTTCATAACCCAATTTCTCTAGGTTCAACCATAGTAATTCTTAGGGTTTCTCAAGCCTAACTGTCCCATTTTTCTCCCATTTTCATTCACTTTCAATTTTATATGCATGCATCCTATTAAAACTCATAATTGTAGGGTTTTTAAAAGAGAAAATTGAGGAGAGAGAAAACCCTCTCTTACCTCTAATGGCAGTCTCTCTTCTCTACTTCATTGTTTCCTGTCCCTTAGCTTGATTCTGAACCCTCTAATGCTCCTAGTTGATCCTCTGGTTTTGGCTCATGGTGCATGCAACTCCTCATCCTTCTTCTTCTTTTTCTTCTCTATTTTCTCTCTCTAGAACTCTCTCTCTCTCTCTAGCCGACACCATACACACACATGCACACACACGATTCAATTTTCCTAACACACGCAGCACACACATAATATATATATATATATATATATATTGATGTGGCCTTTTCATGAATTTTAATTAGATGAGATGAGGGTCCAATGAGGTGTTGACATCTCAGCTTTTGTGCATACAAACATATAGGTTTATATAGGTTATATACATATTTTGTGAATTGTATAGCACAAAAGTGCTTGTAACCCACCTGGTATTCTTTTAAATACTTATCATCACCTTGCACAAGTGCAAGGTTCAAGTCTTAGTGAAAGCAATTTGGGTCATTTTCCTCATCTTCTCTCTTTTTATGTATTATATTGCATACTTAGTCTATTTCTTGAACTTCCAAAATTGTATTTTAAATGTCATAAAAATCTCTTGGAATTCTCATAATACTTTTTGATTTTGCATGCTTCAACCATGCATTACTAATCTTGTCTTGGTGTATTTTTAATGTACTTAAATTATTCCAAAAGTCTATTATAATTATTGAAATAATCTTTGTTAAACACATTTTACTCATGTGTCATGCTAGTTTTGCTTAAGTGCACCTTGTGCACTAATTTTTAATAACTACTCGTGTGTTAATCCTCAATTAACACTAATCATTGCTTGTTATTAAGTTATAACCTTGGCATTAATTTGCACTCTCAAATTAATTGGTTATCTCCAATTTAATTAGAACTAGGTGTTCTTATTTATACTTTTGCTTCCGTATTTACGGGCTCCTAGTCTAAATTAGAATTGTCCAGGGTTAATAAGCATATTAACTTATGGTAATCATTGTTATCGTTAATTGCTTCACTTAATTGGGTCAGGGTGTTACAATAGTAATAATACACTGCTAGAAAAGTTTTTCTAAAAATAATTTCCCACAAGGGCAAAACTACAGTCTGGCTTGGCCTGGTTCTAGTTCCGCCATTGATTCCCCAATTGATGATGTTCTTTTTGGGAAAAAGAATTAGATAATGTAGTATTACTTAATACTTATTGATTATATCGTTGGTGTTCAAGTGTACGGCCATTTGTCACTCTGTTCCTTTGGGATCTTCCACAAGCACTTAAAGATGAGTATAGAGATTTTTGAGTTCCAAGATTGTGCAAATATATATATCAAATGCTTTTAATCATATATATTATTTAAACCCATGCATATGATTTAACTTAAGTTGTCCAATTTGTTTTAGTAGGACTGATTTTCGTGACTATGTAGAGCTCTGCTACAAAGAGTTTGGTGATAAAGTCAAGCATTAGATTACCATAAATGAGCCATTATCCTTAGCCATCATAACATATTGAGAAGGTTGGTCTACATCTAATAGAAGTTCCAATTGGATGGCTAGAAATTATGACAAGGGTGATTCTAGCACCGAGCCTTATATAGTCGCACACCACCAGCTCCTTGCTCATGCAGCTGCAGTTAAAGTATATAGGGACAAGTATTCGGTTTGTCTTTAATTATGCATATTTACACACACACACCATTAATTGATTAAAAAATTTGTTTCATTGGTTTGAATATTTTGATGGTTTGTATTAACCATGCATTATTTATTTTAGGCTTGTTAGAAGGGTCAAATTGGCATCGTAACGAGTGTTCCTTGGATAGTCCCATACGATCAGTTAGAGAAAAGCAACGTTACAGCAAATAGGACCCTTGAGTTTATGTATGGATGGTAAGTACTTTGCATGATGTTTATGATAAATTTTGGAATTGATAAATTCTCAAAGTCTAGCTTTCGTATGAGAATATTTTGAGTGTCCTCAAGGCATCATATTGACCATGCCCTATTTAATAATGGGCCGCTATGTGAGTAACACCATACTAAAATAGGTGAGAAATATCCCATGTGATGTCGCAGGGCACCGAATATGTACTCCGGTCTTGTAGGTTACACACGCCTTAAAAATACAATTCATGTGTTTTAGTTCCTCACAATCGAGAGAAAAAAGGAAGAAGATCTAAAGAACCGCATTATTAATCTAGACAACAATTTTTTAGTATTAATCATTTAAATTCTTCTAGGTTCATGGAACCTTTGAAATCTGGCTTCTACCCAGTGGTAATGGCGGAGTACATCAAACAACAATTGCCTAAGTTCACTGAAGAGAAATCTTTGATGGTTAAAGGGTCTTTTGATTTTATCAATGTAAATTATTATAGCTCAAATTATGCATATGATATTCCTCACAAAACTGAGAAACTAAGCTACTCAACAGATGCTTGCACTAACCGTACGAGTAAGTGTTTCCATTGGTCCCCAGGTAAGTGTTTTCAAGAAATATATATATGTTTATATAATACACATACACAGACTTAATAGTATAATTAATATGCTTCCTATATCATTTTGTAGGCTGCACCAGGCTGGATTTTTGTTTATCTAGAAGGATTTAGTGATTTATTACTCTACACGAAAGAAAAATATGACAACCCTATCATCTATGTTACAGAGAATGGTAAAAGATAATTGTTTTAAATTACATAAGAAAATATATATATGAAAGAGCATAATTTACATTACATTGCTATTTTATGGTATCATATATTATATCTTGCCATTCTTTATAGGAATTGGTGAAAATGATCATACAAAATCACTTCAAGATAATATAAGAGTAAACTACTGTCATCGTCATCTTTTAGCCCTTCAAAGTGTTATAAAGTGAGTATTTTGCACAATCAAGTTTCATAAATGACTTCTTAATTTTTTAATGAATTATAATTATTAGAATAAATGATTGCTTTTGATATAGGGATGGAGTTGATGTGAGAGGATACTTTGCATGGTCGTTGTTGGACAATTTCCAATGGAAGAATAGTTACACTATTCGATTTGGCATTGTTCAAGTTGACTATAATAATGGGCAAAAAAAATATTATAAAAACTCAGCCAAGTGGTTCAAGGAATTTCTCTATAATGGGAATCAAACTGTAACAAAAAATTAAGACAAGAGACTCTATTTTATTTCATTTTCATGTTCATAATCTCCTTAAGGATATCTCCTCCACTATAAGAGATAAAGTGATTCTTTGGAAGGTCAACAGAACTGTGCAAAATTGGGATATATGTTTACACTTTGATTTTCACATGTCTACTTTTAGTCAATGTCATTCGACTATGTTTAGTTAGATTTTTGTATCTCTGGTGTGTTCTTTATCTTGTTCTTTTGGTCATTTTCGGTCCTTCCCCCCCCCCCTTACAGAAAATGTAACAATAAGAAGAGATCATGGCAAATTATTATTGACAAATAAGAATAATTTTCATTTTTTTGCACATCAAGTTCTTTTCTTCGTTCTGTTTTTAATGTTTTAGCTTTATTTCTTAATAATGTCCCATATTTACCAACCCAAAAGTACTTTAGGCCCCAAGTTTAATTATGACACATATTGCCCTAAAATATTTTTTTAGATTGATAAAATTCCCTAAAAGATTATTACCTCTCCTTAACACTTTTATTTTTCAAAAGAGTAATGGTACATGTCTCAAATCTTGTTACCAAAATTTGCTTCCCAAATGATGTGCCAAAAAGTTATAGGTAAAACAATATATCTATAGTATCACCAATGATTAAATGACACATCGATTGAGATGCAAAATCTGGTACCAAAATTTGAGACAGAGTATTACTGATTTGGAAATTGTAATAGAGACATGATTCATTTCTCATTCGATCTCTAGTATGTTTATAAATAAATAAAAACATAAAGATCCCCCAATTGTGACAAAGTTTTCTTAACCATAAGATCGATTTCATGTTGTGTCACGACTCGAGTTCAAAAGACTTGAGAAACGATGGGAAATTACCAAGGAAAATCAATAGATGATATCTCAAGCTGATAAGGTCAATGGGAGTCAACCGAACTCCCAGACACTTAGGTTTGACCAATATACTATCGTGCTGAGGTAAAAAAAACTAGCTATTTAAAATCCATAGAATTGGCCTTGTAAAAGTCCCGGTAATTGTTCCTCAAGTGTTCAATAGTCTAAAAATGATTTTTAATAAATTTTAGCTATAGGGTAACCCACCCAACTAACTTTGGTCCAAGGAGGCATTTTCAGAAATTTCAAAATTATGTTCTTGGAAAGGAGAGTTGACTTTTTATTCTTAGGGAATTAGGCCATAGGACTATTTTTATTGATTCCAAATTGGGGCGTACTTCCTTATTTACATTATAATGTCTTAAGTAAATACCAAATGACATTTAATGTAAATAAGGTATTCAATAACAGTGTTGTCAAGGCAGTAGGGCGCACAGTATAATTGAGAGTCTGTGAGTTTTAGTTGACCTTCCAGTCGACTAAATCTAGATTCCAGTCTCTGATTCTCCCATTCAATCGACTGAAAGTTTAGGATTTATAGGTTCTTCATCTTCTTTGAGTTTCAGTCGAATTTTGTGTTGATTGAGTCGAGTTACCAATCGATTGATTCTCCCATTCAGTCAACTAATAGTTCAGGATTTATGGGTTCTTCAGCTTCTATGAGTTTCAATTGACTTGTTCCAATTTTTAATCGACTTAATGATACTTTCAGTCGACTGAAATGGTTACTGGAAGTTTTAAACCTGCTATTTTGGAGTCCATAAAACTCCTATTGAGTTCATTCTTTAACAAACACTAACACAACTTAGATGGGATGATTACAATCACGTAGACAGATCATTTATACACATCTTTTCGCAATTAATCACACTTAAAGCTACTTTAATCATCATCAAGAAACCAAAAGATCCAAGTAGCCCAATCTTTACTAAAAATGGATTTATAATTCATTTCCAAACATACATACATAAGTTTTAGGTTTTAAAATGTTACTACATACAAATCTCCATCAAAGTTCATACATGATTTAAGCCATTCATTGGAATAAGTTTAACTTTACAGATCCACTATCATGTTTTACAAGACATAGGGTCTAAACAACATTTTTTGTCATGGGTAAAATTTCATGTGGGATTAATCTTCAAAAGAGGCATATTCAAAGGGAGGTGCATCCAAGAGCTCATTCAAGTCATTGGTTTCACTCCCTTTCCTACATCTAGTAGGGGATTAAAACAATGCCATCGTAGAGGAATCTAACAGAATAAGAAATTTAAGTGGTGCCAAAGACCTGTGGCCTGGTTTTTTAGTAGGCCATGCCTGGCCCGACCCTAAGCAAAAGAACCTCTATTTCTGGCCTAGAACTAATTTTTAACAAAAAGTCAAAAGTTTTTAGTTATTTATAAAGTCAGTCATTTGGTATAAAACTTAAAATTGAATATAATTCTCTTATGTCATGGTCTTGGTTTTTGTTTATAAGTGCCAGTGTACAAGTGTCACATCCCAGATACCACACTATGTGAATTAGGGATGATGATCTGCCAGTTAGAGACCTTGTCAATACGCTAACTCTTTTTATCATATTTATGACCTATGTAACCGAAGGCCTCTTTACATATCCTAGTAAATTGCATTCAGTCATATAAAACTTGCAGTGAAAATCTAAGTTTGTAAAAACATTTTGTCAGAACGCAGTCACACTTGGCAGACCATTAGTAACGTTACATCAGAGTTGCAATAATATGAGTCCATCGTTACATTACTCAAAAATGTCTGTACATTATTCATATATTATTCTTACTCTAAATTGTCACAATTATCCGGTATTTTTCACCTCGGGTTGGCACTTTCATGGTTGGGATACTAATCTTTTTTTTAGTTATAGTTTCTGCTCATCATAGCTCGATAGTATCTGGATCTGTAGCTTCTTACTCCTTTCTGAAAATACATAGGATGAAAATCATGTGAGCTTTATGAAAAGCTCGTGAGCAACACAAGTTTCTTGTCGTGGGCTTCTAGAAAAACTGTTTTTAAAACCTTTCATACCTTTGCATAAGATTTCGTAAACTTTCATAAACATTTGTAGCTGAAAACTGAATGATGAAACAATGTATATGCGTAAACTTTCATAAACATTTGTAGCTGAATATTGAATGATCAAAACAATGTATATGCCAATCTTTCTTTCTTTAACTTTGTCTTATATAGTCCCTCGGGCAACTGAGTGTAATATATAGCTTTGGGCTCACACAGCCTGGCTTAACCCCTAACAAGGCAGGATTATTTGTCAAGAACTATAACATTTTATGGCATATGATTTCATGCTAAATCATGATTATAAAACTTTCCATCAAGCTATCCATTTCATATAAATCATTTAAGGATATGCTGTCAAAGACATGTAATTAAAACATTTGATAATGTATCATAAGTTATAAAGGTACTGCATGTAGTAAAGTAAGTGGGGAGTAATACATTGCCAAACATCTGTTATAGCGGTTGTTCTTGAGGGGCCGTAATTGTCACATTGGTGACCTTTATGTAATTTAGAGCTTTGAGCTTACATGGCCTCCCCAGATTTAGACTCTCGGTCGAGTCTTTACTATATTGACTTATCTAAAGTCTATCATCTTTTATCCGCCAACAAGGTCCGTAAGGCACGTAAAACCAAAACATGCATGCAAAACTTTTTTTAAGCTATCCATGCTATAAAATATTTAAAGTGATGCTACTAAAAATCATGCAATTCAAATATTTATCATTGTATTATGAAAACTTTCGTGCAATTAAAACATTTAGTATAGTAATTTGAAGAAGTCTTAAAATTGTGAAGGAATTGCATGAGAACTATATTCGGATGGAAAATCTTTATTCCAAGGTTCACGGTTACTCACTTGTAGTCCAGAGTCCACAGTTAGTTGCTTACTCAGCTTGCGTTGACATTCCTCTTATCTCTATTTCTTAGTGGTGATCCTAAAGCATAAAGCATAATACATTGCATACTCGACTTAATCTTTGCTTATTTAATGTTCTTAGTCTCTTCTAGACTTAATCTTATAGTTTAGGATTCCTTTCTCATCTTTAATTAGGATTTTTAATACTTCTTAGTTCATTGTGTGACTTACTTTAACCTTTAGGAGCATTCTGGATATTTGCCCTTTATCCGTCTTATATTGTTCGATACTTTCTTTACCTTACCGGACTTCATTTTTGAGTCTAAAGGGTCTTTTAATCACAAGGCAGGTCCCTCTTTTATGTTTTGAGTTAATTTGATTGCTTAATTAAGCCTTAAGGTTAGTTCGATAATTTTACCATTCTTATGTCGTCCTTTATGTACCCAATTATCTTAAACGGAGCTCATTTTTGGACTCGGAGACTCCAATAAGCATTCAAATGGGTTCCTCTTTATGTTCTATACTCTTTTGGTAGCTTAATTAAGTCTTAGGGACATGTCGTCATTTTTTAGTTTCCTTTAGTGTTCTATTTTTCTTAAACATACATCACAGTTACGTCCGGAATGTTGAAGATACTAAATGTAGCCTCTTCTAAATCTTAATTAGCCTTCCTATACCTTACTTTAGGTCTAGGGGCATTTTTATAATTTTGCACTTTCATACATGACCATGTTCGTGTACCCGGATGCTCGATTAGACCATACCATTAGGTCCAAAGCATCTAACAATGTTAAGTTTTCTCCTTCCTAATTTTTCTTAGTCAATCTGGTAACCCGTATATCATTAAGGGCAGCTTGAGAATTACTTATTTCTATGTATTTATTTTTGGTACATCGTTTGACCAAATGGATCCCACCATTGAATCTGGAATGTCAAAAAACCTTTGGGTAGGTACCCTCGTAGTCATTAGTGTTCATTTGATAGCTTAATTAACACATTAGGACGCACTTGAAATGACTCTAGTCTGTCCATTCATAAATTTCAAGGTCCAATCTTCCAAATTAGACTCCGCCATTGAGTCCAAAATGCCCAAAAACGTTAGTTTAGACTCTTCTTGCATTTTAATTGGCCTTCGTTTCACTATATTTAGGCCTAGGGGTAAATTGGTAATTTTACCTAATTAATTAATAGTTTACAAATATAAAAAAATTATTTCCTGGGCCGTTCTATAATTCATATAAATTTCTAGGGTCAAAATGGAATTTAGGAAAGTTCTGGTTTATAGAATTTGGGAAACCTCTTATTTAACCCATTTTCTTTTTAAATATTGCCAAAACCGGCCGATCTAGTTTATTTCCAATAAAATTGTGATCGACCCTATGAGAATCGCCCAATCTGAAGTGGTTTACTACGCCAGTAGTGTGTCAGCACGATGTCAGCCACGCAATTAATTTAAAATTTTGTTGTTTCCTTTAATATTTATAACTCGTTTAGTGAATCAAATCCCGACCAGAATTTGTAAACCCGGCCCAATAACCCGTTAACTGGTCAAAAGAAGCGCTCATCGGCGCTAATAGCCTTTTCCAGCGACGACGATTGTCGGCAACCATTTTCTGGCCAACATTTTGCACCGTCTAGATTTATCTTCTCCCCCTAACTCGATCCCCGTCGTCATTTTGTTTTGTTTAGATCAACATTTTGCCATTGAATTCTCCATTTACAGTTGGCTTCGGCGAAGCTCAACTTTCTAGCGACATTTCTCTTTTCTATTTTGCTGTTTTTCAACCACTATTTTTGTCCCATTTTGGTCCCAATTGATTTTGGGGACCTCATAGATCAATTTCTAATTCATTTAAAGTGACAAAATTCATCCAAGCTCACCGATTAGATCTTTTCTCCCGGACTGTAACTTGCAGTTTCTTAGTGGTCTGTTGACCAATTGGAATGATTCAATTTGCTATGGTTTGCATTTTTGGTGCCCTTTCAAGCTATGTCTTTAGAATTAAGCTTAGTTCAGGTTTGTTAAAAACCCAATTCTTTCCTAGTTTTGGCCAAGGTTGCTCTTAGGTTTCCTAGGGTTTCTTAGGCTTAAACATTGTTGTTTCTTCACCATTTTCATCCATTTACATGTTTATTGACATACATGTGCCTTAAGTTCAACAAAACATAATGTAAACCAAGAACTTTTAGTGAGAGAAAACTTACTTGTTTTATAGCTTACTTATTTTCATGGCTATCCCTTCTTTCTCTCCCTCTCTTTCTCTCTCTCTGATCCTTACATGCCTCACCGTTAAGTTACTTCATGCCAGTTCTGGGATTTCAGCAAGTCGCTCTTAGCAAGCTTAGGTGCAGTATATACACATGTACACACATGCACATATATATATATATCTCATTTTCTATCTCTACCTCTCTCTTTCTCTCTTAATGGCTGACTGATAGCCTTTTTATGTTTGGTATAAGCAGCTTTCTAGAGTTGCATTAGTTGTCAAATCCCCTATTTTCCTTCTCTTTTTCCTCCTCTTTTTTCTTCTCTTTTTCCTCCCATAAGTTACCTCATTTTATATTCATATACATATATATATTAACATGCATACACCAACACACACACACACATAGTGTGCGTCATCTTTTCCCATCATGTGCAAGTCACATGATAGTCTAAATCCTTTTTCCATTCATTTTTCATTTATTTATACATACTTATAGATATACACTTGAGTTTGTGTATTTGGCCTCTAGTATTATGTATTGCTCATATAATAATTAAAATACTTTAATATATTTTTTATTGTATTTTTACCAACATCTTCTGTATTTATTTGTATTTTTCTCAAATATTCTATTAATCAATAAATAATTATTTTATTTATTAGTTCCTAATATTTTGGGTAATATCTTCCCCACTATGTGTTGGTGATGTATTGATCACTTGACTAATTTGCTTCATTGCCTTAGGTTAATTGTTAATCCCACTTAAGGTCAGGTCCTAACATAGTGTCTTCAGGAACTTGGAAAAGTCTTGTATTGCGGTAATTTTTCATGTACTATCCTAATTGCCTTATTTTTCTAGGGGTGGGTGTTACAACAAGAGTTTATTAGTGTTGGAGTAAAAGTGCCAAAAACTTGTTAACAAAATTACAACTAAAAATGGTAATAAATAAATAAATTTGGCCCAACCCAATCTAGGGCTTAGGGTCAAGCTTGCTTCTTATTCCATTGGTTTTTAATCTAGCCCGACTCGGTCTAGCCCCCTATTTTAGCAGGAACCCGCACTGATCCAGCCCGAGCATGGCCAAACTCACTTCCTCTCTCACTCAGGCCTTGCCTAGCGGCCATTTTTGCACCCATGTGCACTATAAATGTGAAACAAGGTTTCACTTCTAATAAATAAATTTTTTAAACCATGCTATCTCCTTCCAGATACTTCTCAAAGCCTTAACTACCATTAATTCTCAAGAAAATCCCTCTAATAAGCGAACTAAAGCTTCAACACAAACATTCGGTTTCCAACCAATTATTTTTCATAAAAAACGGGAGAAAAAGACTAAATAAGTTTCCTTCTTCTTTTTTTGGGTAAATTACACTGACATTCCCTAAGGTTTCTGAAAATTACATTGACATCTCATGTAGAGACCTAAAAATTGAAGGTAAATTTTTCATTTTTGCCAGTAGGGCACTATTCATGCACTATTTGCCGGCAGGGCACTATACATGCACATTTAGATATAAGTCATATTTAGAATCATATTTTGAGTATATCATAGAAGAGAAATATGCTTATAATGTTAAAATACAGCTCCTATAAAAATTTGAGTCTATTCGGAGATAGTTTCAAAAATTGGACCAAAGGGCATCTGGGTGGATCCGACCAAACCCGGCCACAGGCGAAAATAAATTTTTTTGGAAAATATCAATAAAAATAATTTTAAGAACTTTGGCTAAAATAAATATCGAACTGAGGCGTTTCGGGACGGGTTGTAATGCAACGGGGTCCCGGGTTCATTAAGGGCAAAAAGGTCATTTTGCCCCCTTTGCCCCTCGACTATAAATACAGCACTTAATGTAAAAAAATGAGAGAAAAGCAGCAGCAGCCGTGCATGGGAGAAAAATGAAGAGAAAACCTAGGTTTTCAAATCTTCAAGCTTCCAAAACACACTTCTAGGCTTGGATTTTCACAAGAATTCCTTCTAGGAAGTTGTTCCTCTCATCAAGGGCTACATTCTCACCGATCGGTTTGGCTTCATAGTGAACACAACTCCCAAGGGTTGAGAAAAACCCTTTTAGGTATGATATTTTGCTATGTAAGGAATAGGGTTAAGTTTAGGGGTGTTTTTATAAGTTGATTGTATGACTTACATGCTTATTTGTTATTAAAGAGCTACCTAGCTTATAGTTACTTTAAAAACCTAGGGTTGGTACCCTATGTACTTATATAGTCTTTGAGAATTTGAAAAAGTGATAAACATGAACCATGACTATATATATAATTCATTGTATTCTAGCTTATGTTCATGTAGACAAAATCTTATAGTTTGGAAGTTATGATTTATTCAATGTGTTTGGTATTTTGTGTATTTGTGCAATCTTTGAGAATGTGTAAGGTTGTGAATGTGTGATATGTTTATATGTATAATTGATTGGATTACATGCTAGGTTCATGTAGACAAAGTTTTATGGTTCAAAGGTTATTGTTACTTTAAGTATAATGCATTATTTAAAGCATGCTTCATGTGTTTGATAAAATGCTTCATTAAGATTGCATTATTGCATGGTGAAATCAAAGCATATTGGCATGGTGTGATTCCTTGAAAACATAGTGTGGGTTGAGCACTTGGTGCTATGCATTATGAGGGTGTAGATCCTGTAGTGAAAAACCTAAAATTAGCCATTGGTACTCATGCCAGCAAGGATAGACTGTGAAGTGAGATATATGATTGGTACTCCTTCCAACAGGGAAGGGCCGTGAAGCGAGACATGGGTGTGGCATAGAGTTTGCATGGGTGTGTCACGCATATTGCCATTGCATTATATTAATGAATTGGAAGGCATCTAGATTATAAATGTACACTTTCACATGCCACTCCTTAACTTTGTTCCTTGCATTAGCATTATGTCATACCAGCAGTTGAGCTGACCCCTCATGGGATATCATATTACAGATGAGGCTCCCGGTACTTGAGACTTGATAAAGTCTTGAAGGAAGGAGGGGAAAAGAACTTGGAAGGATATTTGGCCCTTGGGGCATATTTTGTATGTATGGGCATAAGCCCAAAAGACTTGTGTTTTAAATTTGGAAGAATGGTGAAATATAGGCCTTGGGCCAATTTGTAATGTAAGGGCTTAAGCCCAAATGACTTATAGGATATATTTATTTAATGTGCCTTACATGTATATATGTCGAAGAAAATGAATGTATGTTTAATTTACATGAATTGTAGCGACTAAGTGAGGGTGGGTTGTGACATACTTATACATATGAAGTATTGTGAATATTAGGTGAAAAAAAGGCTTGGAAAACAAATGGGGTTATGTTGAAATTTTATGAAAAATTAAAAGACTTGTTAAGTGTGTAAAACACCTTTTAAATAGGTGGGAATGATGTCAAAAATGGGGGTTTAGAAATCTTGGGGAAATAGGCTAAAAATGGAATAAAAGTGGCTTGAAAAACTTGGGAAAAAATTTATAAAATAGAGAAAATTGTCTGCTGGACAGAGAAATTCAACCGCAGCCATGAACAATAATTCTGCAGGAAATCAAAAAATCTACTCTTTGTCGCTACAGTGCCCAGCCTCTAGTCGCCCGCAACCCCGCACGCCTGCCACGCGCCCTGCGCCCGTGCTGTGCGCCATGCCCCTATCTTGCCCTGTTGCACGCGCTGCTGCTTGCCTTGCTGCACAGCTGCTACCTTGGCCATGTCATGGCATGCTATGACCTACATTTTAAGGCCATCTCAAGACCATTTAATTTCATGTTTGACACCCTCTTTTAGAGCCCATTCTAGGCCACTTTTGGCCATTATACCAAGCTATGTTGGGTACCTTTTTGGGACACTTTTTAGTCATATCTCAAGGCCATGTTTGGCCATTTATTTGGGCCATTGCTCTAAGGTACATTTAGAGACATTTTGGGGTTGTTTTGGAAACTATCTTTGAACATGACTTAAACTATTTTAAACATTAATTGGGAGGGATGCTTGAGCAACATTAGGAGACCATTTTGGTTAAGTTAAATAGCAAGTCTTCACTTATAATTTTGGGGAAACAGGGGGGAAGGAATGCATAATTAATCAAATCCACCTTAATGGCCTTTCAGTTACTTTCTTCTTTCATTTCACTCACCCCCCGAGTTTGTGGAAATTCGGGGCGTGACATCTCCTACTTTTACTGACAAACTAAAAATACACCTCTTCAGCTAATTCTTTTCTTCAAAATGACAAAACTACCCCTTTCAAATTTTTTTAACATTTTTTCAATTTTGACTAGTTTTTTCTTACTTTTTTTAAAGAATTTTTTTTTTATACAAAAATAAATTTAAGAGAAATAATTTTTTTCATTTTATATAAAAATAAATTTAAGGTTTTAATCAATATTTATATAAAAATGAAAAAATAAATAAAAAATTTGATAAAATTAAAAAGAAATGTGTTAAAAAAAACAACAACAAACAGGCATTTTTTGTCATTGTTTTTATAAAATGATATACTAGAGGGTGATATTTATAGTTTATTAGGTAAAGTAGGGAAGGTCAATCTAATTTAAAAAATTTCTGGAGAAGTCAGTGTAATTGCTAAAAACCTTAGGAGAGTTCAATATAATTTACCCTATTTTTAATCTTTCCTTATTCTTATTTTCCTTTTTTTTACTACTTTTTTATACCATAACTACGTTTTTTTTTTTTTTGGAGTAGTTATATTGTCTTTCGCATATGATTCCACATCAATTGATAAACTACTAACTTAAACCATTGTCTTGTCTCCAACCATTTACAATCTAGCGGGTGAAAGGAATAGATGTCTAACAATAAGCATGCATGTAGAATACTATGTAATATTTCTCAAGACAGTCATTTCTGTAAAACACACCCAAAAAATCCTTCCAGAAAAGTACATTAAACTCAAAGCGCGATGATACTAGTGCACCATTTTACACATTTTTTTAAACCATTTTTAAGAGCCTAACTTCGTCAATCTTAATTTTAAAACTTTTTTTTTCAATAACCAATTTTAGTAAACACATGTTGTCAATTTTGATCACGTGACCCGCAAGGGTGAGACATGATGCGACTTAAATGGCATGTTCAAAAATGGACATTTACAACTCAAATGCATCTAAAATTTATGTGGGCGATATTATGTACAACCCAAACTATCTAAAACTAAAACCCCATTTTTTTATTACTATAATTAATTTTTTTTCATCCTATATAAAGTGGGGTTTAGGAGCTAATGTTGAAAACCCAAAGTAATCGTGGAAATTCAAGGTTTTTTCCTCTTCATTCTTATTGTTCTTCTTAACTTAGCCGTTTGTGCAAAAAGTGATTATTTGCCTAATTACTTCAATCGGCAAAGTTTTTCACACAACTTTTTATTTGAGACAGGTTCTACAACAAACCAGGTACATCCTCAAAGGAAGACTCCAAGACATAAAAATTATTTTACAGTTCGAGACTAATTAATAGGTCATGACTAATTAGGAATTGTCACATATATATTATGTTAGATATTTTTTAAATTAAATTTTATATTCATGGAAATTCATGATTGACTAAAATCATTGGCTAGGTCATTGGTCTGAGCCATGCAATAATTTCTTGCCCTAGACTGTTTCAAATTGGCTTTGCCTTATATATATTAATATGTTTTTTGTTGTTTTCACCAGTATGAAGGTGCAACAAAATAAGTTGGCAGAGGACCAAGTATTTGGGACACCTTCACTAAGAAACACCCTGGTAAATAGATCCTTCCAAATCTAAACACACACACACACACAATTTATAAATATATATATATAAAGGTATAGGAGATTGCATGATCGTATCATGTTATCTTCTCCTTCCAATATTGTTAGTTTTTTATTAAAATTACACATTAGTCATTTCTGTAAAACGCACCTATAGACACCTCATTTTGTGACCCATGATTAAGTAGTAAAAATCAATGATTATGCTAAGAAACCTACTTCAAGTAGGGACTCTTCCCAATTGAGTCATATTCCCATTAGGACTCCTCCTAACAGAGTCCTATTCCCGTTAGGACTCTCTTGTCAAAGTCCTAGTTCAAGTAGGACTTTTCCCAATAGAGTCACACTCCCGTTAAGAATCTCCTGCCAGAGTCCCAGAACAAGTAGGACTCTTCTCGATAGAGTCCCACTCTCGTTAGGACTCTCTTGCCAACGTCCCAATCCAAGTAAGACTCTTCTTGTGAGAGTCCCTGTCCAAGTAAGACTCTTCTTAACAAAGTCCCACTCCTATTAGGACTTTTCTGCCCATCAGAGGGCTTTTCGATAACTTTGGCACCTTTTTGCCTGTTAAGGGTGTTTTGGTAATTTTGGCACAATCCTACCCTCAATAGGACTTCCTAGTCACTTGAAGGGCATTTTTGTAATTTTTATATCATTTTACCCACATGAGGGTATTTTGGTAATTTTAGCCCTTTGGTGACGAATTAGGGGGTAATTTGGTCATTTCACATGTCTTGTGGCAATCTAGAGATTTGCCACCAAATTGGGGGCAATTTGGTAATCTTGAGTAATAGTAGTCTATTTAGGCTTAATTAGGACTTTCTACTTTTAGAGTTTCCATAAATCTAGTTACTTGATATTTTCTTAAATAGAGATACATCGAACCTAGACGTTTTTATTTGAGTTTATTTTCTAGTTAAATTCTATTTCTCTTTTATCTTATTGGCTCTTGTATGTAAACACCAATTCTATTGGTTCATGCATTGTCATAATTATTTATTAATTCATTTAGTTTAGATAATCATTCCTATTTAATTTTCTATTTATTCAATTAGATAATTATCACTCAAGACATAATCTTAGCCCTCCATTTTAGCGTTTCATCTTAGACCCTTAGATCAAATCTCTATATTTTCCTATAAATAGATCCCCCAAGCCATCAGTTTTAGGGACACGAATGGAAAATGATTTTCATAGCCTTACGTTTTTAGTTTAATTTTAAAGTTCTCTCTAAAAGAACTCTCCCTCTCCCGAGGCCGAAGCCCTACCGAAGTGACAATATCTCTTCAAGAAGCAAGTCGAAGCAAAGCGTTCCAACCCGAAGAACAAGCCAAAGATCTGCCCGATTAAAGTCTCCGATTTAGACTTTCCTAGCCCAAATGTTGCCCAACTACCACGACTGAACAAGATACACCCTCAAACCCTTAACAAGTTTTCTTAGATCCAGTTGAACTCATCTCTTTTATCACTCTTGATAAAATAAGGTAAACCGGAGAACTACGTGACTCTGATTCTATTTTCTGAATGGATACGTAGGAAGCCTTCGAGCCCAAGTCAGATATTCTTTCTGTCTTTTCTATTCTATCTTATTTCTTTACATTAGATCTTTCATTATTTTATCATTTCCTGACTCACATTTCTCTTTTCAGTTTTCTAATGACAAGATAGCCTTGTAAGTGAATATTCGAGATCGATCCATTCGGATCTGACGGGGTGAGTGCCTAACACCTTCCCACTCCATACCTTAGCCCGCAAATCCATGTTTTCTTTGGCTTGTAATTTATTTCAGTGCCTTATTTTATTTGATCCATGTTAAGGGATCTTTAGAATGTAATTAGGAGACAAGGCGATGTAATTTTGATTATTTCATTCTTTTTCAGTTTCTATTTAATTATTTTCTATTGTAATGGGTTTGTTTATTTCTTGCCCAAAAACAAGCTGGCAACTCTTCAATTTCGCTATCTTCTATAAGAGGCGTTACTTCCCACCTTAAAGGAAGGAGACAACCGGAATCCCTCTAAATCCATGAAAAGGGATTAACACACTTTCCTTTTCTCTGTTGTTGACACCCACAGTGGCGACTCCACTAGAGACTAAAAAGGGTTAGCCTCGATGAAGTATTCACTTCAAGGCTATTTTGTTTACTTGCTTTACGTTCATTTATTTTTATGCTTTATGGTGGATGAATGGATGCATGCTTGGATGTATGGATGCGAGCTTGAATGTATGGATGGATGAATGAAAAAGGACTAAAATCTGAATACCTTATAGAGACATCACTTTCATACATTACATTTACACTACGTACCTTCCAAACCTCGGACAGTTACTAGCCTTCACCCCTCAACTTAACGGGTGTCGATCGCTAGTGAATGCCCTTCACTCTTTGATCAAATACCATTTGACCAAGGACACTACACTCTAGTCGCCTTAGGATGGTATGCAGAAAGGCAATGCGGTACCATTTGACCAAAGCTATTACAATATAGGGGTAGTGGGAGGTATATGGCACGTCCTGTTAGAAAGGGAACCTTGAACCTTTACCCGATCGAAGCATCATGCATATAATCTACCCTAGATTCATGTCACGCCCCGAATTTTCGACGAACTCGGGACGCGAGTAACGAGACAGAAAGTAAATTAAATAAAAGGATAAAAGTAATTAGATTCACTAAACATGCGTCCATCACCATCCACACATCAAATAACATCGAATACATTGTTCATCAGTCATTCGGGCTTAAGCCCTTACATAACAAAATACAAGTTTCACGAATCACAAATACATCATAGGCTTCACCCTATCAGGGCATCACCGAGTCTCTAGTGGCTGGAGGATCCTCATCTGAAAATGTTGCCCACGAATGGGTCAGCACAACTGCTGGTATGATGAAATGCTAATGCCAGAAATAAAGCTAAGGCGTGGCATGTGCAAAGTGTACATTTATTTCTAAATGACATTCAAGCATCGCAGTAATATATATGAATGCTATGCATGACACACCCATGCACAACTCTATGCCACACCCATGTCTCATTTACGGGTACTCCCCGATGGCTCGAAGTACCAATGCAATGGCCAATTTTGGGTTTTTCACCACAGGATCTACACCCTCATAATGCAAAGCACCATGTGCTTACCCACGCCATGTTCTCAAGGAATTCATCATATGCCAATATGCCAATGCAATCTCAATGAACATGAATCTCAATAATATAACATGCTCGAACAATAAGAAATAAATCACTAGTCAGTTTCATATACATGCATATCTCATATGTTCGTACATCATGATTCATGTTCTTCACTTTATTAACTTACAAGTAACACATAACATGTGAACAACCAATTCTAAATAAACAGGTAAACACATTACAGATAAACACATACAGCATTCCAGTCATTCACAAATATTCCTAACTTAACTTCATTTCTAACACTAGCAAAACACCATACCTGATGGGTTGGTATCAACCCTAGAAGATCGTGCACTATATGTAACTGAACCGATGGATGAAAATGTAGAAGATCAGATCGCCCTCTCCTGTCCTGTCAATGTCCCTAAAAGTAGAAATTACAACTCAGTCTATTGTTACTTGAATCTATGCTATTCATCAAATTTTATGTCTTTAATTCATAAGTTTCTATTCTGCTAAATTAAACTCTACCATTGGTTTTAGAACGTTTAAGAAAATAAGTCTAGGTTCTCGTAGAACTCAATTCGGACACCGGGGTTCAAAAGGGCAAAACAGTCATTTTGCACTTTACACGTGTCCTTACATTTCGTGACCTCTTTTCACAATTCGGACTCCACAGTTGAGTCCGGAATGTTCGAGATAATAAAATTTCACTATTTGTTTACCTAATTCGGAGTTCGTCTCACAGTGTTTCAAGTTAGGGGCATTTTGGTAATTTTAAGGGTTACTACGGGTCTTTTATTTTTTGGGACCCCGTCTCGTAAAACGGACCTCACCATTGGTCTCGAAACGGTCGAGATAGTCAAAATACACTAATGACTTGTCCCATTTGGACTCCGGGATGTTTTTGAATATTTAATTAATTTAATTAAATAATTAAATAATTAATTTAATTAATATTTTATTAATAATTTAATCAGGTGGGTCAAAGTGTGATTTCTAACAGTTGGGGGGTCAATTTGTAATTTCCGAAAGTTCAGGGTTAAGGTTCAAATTCAAAAGGTTCAAATTCCAAAAGGTTCAAATTCCATTTTAATTTAAAACCATGGGCTGACACGTGGCAGGGGCGACCCGCACCCGCCCGAACCGGACCCGGATCCGACCCGGGACCCGACCCGGGACCCGACCCGGTCACCCCACCTTCTTCCCCGATTTTTCGGTAGGGCAACAGTGGGCTTCCGGCGCCTTCTCCGGCGCCGGCGACCGGTTTCCGGTGACTTTTCCCCATTTTTAAAATGCCATCCTCTAGGGTTTTTCGTGTAGGTTCCATATCCCACCTCCATTTCTCCCCAAACCTTCCTCATCTCCACGAAATAGAGGGTCAAACCCTCGGTCAACCCTCCGGCCACCCATTTTCCCCCCACTTTCCCCTACTGTTTCGAACCCAATTCACTCTCATTCACTTTCTACACCTCATAGGGTTATTTTAGGATCACTTAAAGGAAGTTTTACACATAAAATGATGAGGTTCAACCTCCATGGCCGAAACCTGCAACTAGGGTTTTCTCCCTAGTTTCTCACCTATTTCTCCTCATTCTTTTTGCAATTTAATCCCTACATTATGCTCTACAAGGTTCTACAATTTAAATCAACTGAAATGCTCAAAAAAAAAAAATTGAAACAGAAGCAACCCACTTACCAATTTTCGGCCGTTTCTCTCTCTAGCCGTGCCCTCTTCCACCTTCTTGCTCCGAGCCCAACCAAGCCTCAACTCTCTCTCTCAGAACTCTATTTCCCTCTCTCACTTTCTGTTTCTTTCCTTCTCTTCTTTCCCACCGAGAATACACCTCTTTTCTCTTCACTCTCTCTCTCTCTATATTTCTCTCTCTCTCTCTCTCTCTCTCTCTCTCTCTCTCTCTCTCTCTCTCTCTCTCTCCCCAAGACCAACTACTCTCTGCCAAACCTGCATTCTCCCACTCCCTGAATCCCACTCACACACACCACCTTACCCCATACCCCTTTGAGTGTGTAACACTCAAAGTCACACACACACACAACCGGCGCACACACATACACACACTGTTCTACACCCATATATATATATATATATACACACATTTACATACTTCACACACACACTCACATGTGTACACATTTACTAAATAATTATTTTAAATTTATACATACATATATATATATACATATACACATACATCCAATAATAATAATAATAATAATTGCAAAAATAAATAATAATAAAAAAAAAAAAATTTCCATGTTATAACATCCTTCCCTCCTTACAAAAATTTCGTCCCGAAATTTAAAATAACATAGAACCAAAAGAAAATACATCACTGATCAAACAACTCAGGGTACCTAACTCGAACCTCGGCCTCACGCTCCCACGTAGCCTCCTCAACCCCATGGTGGTTCCAACGAACCTTGACCAAAGGGATGGTCCTGCCTCGCAAAACCTGGTCCCTCGAGTCCAATATCTCTACGGGTCTCTGGTCATAGGAAGTGTCCCCCTCTAACTGAAGATCTACCCAGTCAAGTACATGTGAGGGGTCGGGATGGTACTTCCTCAGCATAGATACATGGAAGACGTCATGAACTCCAGATAGCTGTGGTGGTAAGGCTAGCTTATAAGCCACCTCACCAACTCTCCCAAGAATCTCAAAGGGACCTATAAATCGTGGCGATAGCTTCCCACCGTGCCCAAATCTCCTCAAACCTCGTCTGGGAAATACCTTGAGGAACACATGGTCCCCCACCTCAAATACTAAGGGTCGCCGCCTCCTATCTACATAACTCCTTTGGCGGCTCTGAGCTGTCAACAACCGTTGTCTGATCACCTGTATCTTGTCCGTGGTCTCACGAACAATATCAGGTCCCAAAGCAGCTGTCTCTCCCACCTCAGTCCAACATACCGGGGAACGGCACGGCCTACCATATAATGCCTCAAATGGTGCCATCTCTATGCTGGACTGGTAGCTATTGTTGTAGGCGAACTCAACTAAGGCAAGGTGGTCCTCCCAGCTACCTCTAAAGTCCATGACGCAGGCCCTGAGCATATCCTCCAAGATCTGAATAGTGCGCTCTGACTGGCCATCTGTCTGTGGGTGGAAGGCAGTACTGAACTGCAGCTGGGTCCCTAAGGTTGTCTGGAAACTCTGCCAGAACCGTGCAGTGAAACGTGGGTCCCTGTCAGAAACTATGGATACCGGTACCCCATGTAGTCGTACTATCTCTCGAATGTACAACCTACTGAGGACGTCTGATGAGTCAGTCACTCTGATCGGTAAGAAATGGGCGGACTTCGTCAGTCTGTCCACAATAACCCAAATCGCATCATGGCCCCTAGGTGACCTCGGAAGACCCATCACGAAATCCATGGTAACGTGCTCCCACTTCCACTCGGCTACCGGTAATGGCTGTAGCAAACCTCCAGGCCTCTGGTGCTCAGCCTTCACCTGCTGGCACGTGAGACACCTAGCCACAAACTGTGCCACATCTGCCTTCATCCCAGTCCACCAATACTGACGGCGCAGATCATGATACATCTTGGTGCCCCCTGGGTGCACCGCCAAGCGTGAATGGTGGAAATCCCTAAGGACATCAGTCCTAAGAGACTCGGGAACGAAGACCCTACCCCTGTATCTCAAACCAAGGTCAAAATGGACTGTCCATCCCTCAAATCCCTCGGGGCTAGAAATCCGTGCCCTAATCCGCTCGGCCTCAGTATCCAGCAACTGTGCCTCTATAACTCTGGTCAGAAGGGTAGGCTGCACACACAAGCTAAATAGGGTGACGTGTCCCTCAAACTCGGTAAGCTCTAAGTCAAACTCCCCAATAGCTCCCATCATCTCCCACTCTCTGATGGCTAGGCTGGCTAAGGTGCTCCTCGGCCTCCGACTGAGTGCATCAGCTACGACGTTGGCCTTCCCAGGATGATACTGAAGGTCAAAGTCGTAATCCTCTAGGTACTCCATCCATCTCCTCTGTCGAAGGTTCAGATCCTTCTGTGTAAAGATGTACCTAAGGCTCTTATGGTCCGAGAACACCTCAAATCTCACTCCATATAAATAGTGTCGCCAGCTCTTAAGAGCAAAAATGACGGCAGCCAACTCTAGATCGTGGGTGGGGTAGTTCTTCTCATGGCTCTTCAACTGGCGAGAACCATAAGCTACTACCCGGCCTTCCTGCATCAATACACAACCCAGTCCCTCTCGGGAAGCATCACAGTACACTGTATAGCCCAGGCCTCCCTCGGGGATAATCAGGACGGGAGCTGAAGTCAATCTCCTCTTCAGCTCTTGAAATGACTGCTCATAGTCGTCGGTCCACTGAAATCTGACGCCCTTGCACGTCAGTCGGGTCATCGGTGCGGCAAGTCGGGAAAATCCCTCTACAAAACGGCGGTAATACCCTGCTAACCCCAAGAAACTCCGTATCTCAAATACGTTCCTCGGCCTCTCCCAGCTCATAACAGAGTCGACCTTCGAAGGGTCAACAGATACTCCACTCCCAGATACCACGTGGCCCAAGAACTATACCTCCTGGAGCCAGAACTCGTACTTGGAGAGCTTGGCAAACAACCTATGCTCTCTCAAGATCTGTAACACAGTACGTAAGTGGAAAGCATGCTCATCCTCAGAAGGTGAGTAAATCAGAATATCGTCCACAAACACCACCACGAACTGATCTATGTACTGGCCGAAGACACGGTGCATCAAATCCATGAATGCTACTGGGGCATTCGTCACACCAAATGGCATCACCACGAACTCAAAGTGACCATAGCGAGTGCGGAAGGCTGTCTTCGCTATGTCCTCCTCTCGCACTCTCAACTGATGATACCCAGATCGAAGATCAATCTTCGAGAAGCATCTCAAACCTCTCAACTGATCAAACAAGTCATCGATCCTGGGTAACGGGTACTTGTTCTTGATAGTCACCCGGTTCAGCCTCCGGTAGTCCACACATAACCGCAACGTCCCGTCCTTCTTCTTCGCAAAGAGTGCTGAGGCACCCCAAGGAGAAGTGCTAGGACGGATGAACCCCTTACCCTGAAGTTCAGTCAGCTGCTCTCTCAGCTCTGCTGGAGCCATGCGGTATGGTGGAATAGATATGGGTACAGTACCGGGGATAAGCTCAATGGTAAACTCCACCTCCCGCCTCGGGGGTAAACTAGTCAAGCTGTCGGGAAATACGTCAGGAAACTCCTCTACTACCGGTGGTAACACAACCCCTGTAGCCTCAATATCCCCTGCAATCATACTAGCCAACATATAGCCATAGGCTCCCCAACTCCTAGTGTCGCACAAGGGTGGTACTAAGAAGTCTCCACGGTCTCCCGTGAAATAAAAACAATCCCCCTCAGGGGTGCATACCGTAACCCTCCCCCTGAAACAATCGATGCTAGCCCGGAAAGTAAACAACCAATCCATACCCAAGATAACGTCGAAGCTAGTCATATCAAACATAATAAAATCAAAGCAGAGAGTACGGTCAGCTATCTCAAGTGAACAACCCCTACAAACCCTGGTCAATGTCACACTAAACCCAACAGGAACATCAACACGTAGTGGTGGATCCATCCGATCTATAGTCAACCCCAAAGACATGGCAAATGCAGTGGATATAAAAGAATGCGATGCACCAGAGTCTATCAACACGCTAGCCCATGAACTGAACATAAGAAAGGTACCTCGTACTACTGATGGCCCAGCAGTAGAAGCCTCTGGGGTAGTAACTGCGTACACCCTGCCCTGTACGGTCTGACCCTGTCTGCCTCCCCCTCTCTGCCCCTGCTGCCCTCCCCCTCTCGGGGCTGGAGCTCTAACACTCAATGCAGAAGACGCTGGCTGGTAGTAAGGTGCTGGGGGTCTATAGCCTGACTGTGTCTGGGGTAAAGGTACCTGGGTAGGCTGGAAATAGTGGGACCTCGGTGCGCTCTGGGAAGTCTGTCCCTGAGGACAGTGGGCCTTGACATGGCCCGGCTGATGACATGTGTAGCACACTGGTGTGGCCCTCTAGGCCTGACTCTGAGACTGGGATGGGAGTGGTAGCTGGCTCGGTCCTGTCCCTGATCCCTGACTAGGATCTCTCTGTGGGCAATCAGCCATCCTGTGGCCAGGCTGTCCACACTGGTAGCATGTGATGGTCAGCTGTGGTGCCCCCCTTCGAGGAGTAATAGACACAGTGGGCTGGGGAGCTAAAAGCTGCATAGGCCTCTGGGATGTGGATGGAGAAGAGGTACTGCCTCGGAACCTCTTCGGCGGTCTCCTACCAGAATGAGCTGGGACGGTCACAGTAGGCTGAGCTGGTGTAAGTGCTAGTGTCGTGGCTGGCCTGGTCTGAGTCCGGGACTCCCTGATCCCTCTGAGAGCTGCTAACTCCCTCTCTACCCTCGTGGCCCTGATCACAGCCTCCTCGTAAGTGTCAATGATGTGACCCGCTAGTCTATCCCTGATAGAGGTCTTCAGCCCCTCTAGAAAATGATAAACTCTCAGCTCCTCTACCCCAATAATGTGCGGGGCAAACCTGCCCAATGCGGTAAACTGGGACTCATACTGTGTCACGGTCATGTCCCTCTGTAGT
This sequence comes from Nyssa sinensis, assembly GCA_008638375.1. Classification (NCBI taxonomy): domain Eukaryota; kingdom Viridiplantae; phylum Streptophyta; class Magnoliopsida; order Cornales; family Nyssaceae; genus Nyssa; species Nyssa sinensis. Next base: position 20,149,089 of record CM018046.1, read on the forward strand.
AAGGTCTCAAACTCTCTCCTGAACCCGACCCTAGCAGTCGCTGGAAAGTAGTGGTCATTGAACATGGCCACAAATGCGTCCCACCCCTCTCCGAACCTGCTAATCCTACCCGCAGATACCTTCCACCACTGGCTCGCTAGCCCTGTAAACTGGAAGGTGGCACATCGGATCCTCAGGTGTGGCTCAACAATCCCCAGTGAGTCCAGGATCCTCACAATCTGATCCAGCCACTCCTCGGCCACCAAAGGATCAGGCTGTCCTGCAAATGACGGTGGCCTCATACGCTGAAACGCCTTCATGACGAAGGTGTCTCTGGTCTCCCCACCGGCCACTCTGGCCGCGGCACCGGCAGCCCTGGCCTCGACATCAGCAGCCCTAGCCTCAGCATCAGTGGTCCTGGCCTCCTGCATAGCACGGAAGCACTCCTGTATAATGGTCGCCAAATCTCTGGCGCCAATAGTCTGCCCCACCTCCTCCACAGGGGCTGGAGCAACATCCTCCTCAGCTGTACTATGCTCAGGAACGTCAGCTGGGGCAACTACCTCCTCAACCACGTCAGGAATAGGGGCAGCAGCTCTGGGTCTGCCACGACGAGGCTGGGCGGCACCTCGAGGCGCACCCCTACCCCTACCCCCTCTGGGTGGTCTGCCTCTCGTAGGAGCTCGTCTAGGAGGCATATCTACAAGTCCAAAAGAAAAATTCAATATCACTTTTTCACGTAATCACAATGAGGCATGCATTAAGACACATAATCACGTAGCACATAAGATCCTATCACATGTTGCTAACAGTTCATACTAAGTCTCATTCTCTTCCCTAGGGTCTCATGGTGTTAAACAACACCCCACAGTCTCTAGGTATTCGAACCTATGCTCTGATACCACGTTGTCACGCCCCGAATTTCAGACGAACCCGGGGCGCGAGTAACGAGACAGAAAGTAAATTAAATAAAAGGATAAAAGTAATTAGATTCACTAAACATGCGTCCATCACCATCCACACATCAAATAACATCGAATACATTGTTCATCAGTCATTCGGGCTTAAGCCCTTACATAACAAAATACAAGTTTCACGAATCACAAATACATCGTAGGCTTCACCCTATCAGGGCATCACCGAGTCTCTAGTGGCTGGAGGATCCTCATCTGAAAATGTTGCCCACGAATGGGTCAGCACAACTGTCACGACCCGAAATCCACCCTATGCGGATCTCGTGTCGCGGGGCCGACCCGAAAGCCGTCCCTACTTTTTCCATTCCTGTATCATAGTACTAATATGCAAAGTACTAAAACCTCAAAACAATAACAGCGGAAGTCTTATCAGTAATAGTACGTCAGCGGAAGTCTTTCAATACACAATGTTAGCGAAAGTCTTTACAATACATAATATGGTTCTACATAAATAAAATAAGAACCAAACATGACCAGCACCCGAGGGTGGTGAATACATGGGAGAACTAAAACATAAACTGATGCATTTCCTCAAACGTTCTTCTATGTCCTTAAACTCCTACCGGGGTCTCGCGGCATCAGTACCTGAAATGGGGGTGAGGAGGGTGGAATGAGCTACAAGAGCCCAGCAAGTAAATACAGATCTCCGACACTGGTATCGAGGATCATAAAAGAATATGAATCCAAGAATAAGAATATGATAGCCAATCATAAAAATAAGATGCTATAATAGCCAATGGGAACAGTTGCCATAAAGGCCAATAAACAATAGAACACAATGTACAATTAGGAGTAAGGGACATAACATCAACATGAAACTCTTAACATGTGAACAGTGGCAAATGAACAGTGGGATCACAATGTGTAATCAGTAGGAATGGCATAACAATGTCCTGGAATTCTCGACGATAATACAATAACAAGAAAGTACTGCCATTATAATTGATCACAATAAATCAATCAAGGAATATCTCGCAATACAAGATAATCACAAGAACAATGTAATTCAACAATTTTAGTTGAGCAATCGTATAAGAGATGCTTTTATTCTGTGTCAGGGCTTGATATGCCCTCGGTCCTTGGGGGCCCGGTTTACCCCCTTCAGTGTATTCCAGTGGATGGCCATATGTCCGTTCACGGACTCGACCCGAAGGTCTTCAGTGAATTTAAAAGCATTGGATGGATATTGTGACTGAGCACAAATCCAGTATACATAAACATTTCATGATCATACATGATTCCATAGGAGTATATAAAATGGAATATCATCAATTCAATGGAAACATAACAATAGGCATTTGAAAGTACGGTTCAACATGATAACAATGGTACAACAATAAATCAATGTCCACCAGATAGAACAATATCACATTGTGGAGACAATAACATCAGATACGCTCAGGAGTACAAGTTTGGCAGTAAAAGAATGAACTTGGCTTGATAACACCACATGGAATAGAAAGGGTATCTACTTACCTCTATCATGCATTCCTCCTAAATCAATCTCCTGCGGTTTGCCTCTTTCCTGTCGCGTTCCCTATATATCAGTAAATGCGTTTTAGAATAATTTCTATTCACCCATTCTACGCCTTGCTATGATCAGTATTTCTAATACTTATTTAGACTTTTATATGTCTGTTGTTCTCGGAACCTCTTTTCATAATTTTGACATTACCAATAGATTCGGAAGGTTCAGAATAATAAAAATTCACTAATTATTTAATTCAATCGGAGTCCATTTGACTCACCTATGAAGCAGGGGTATTTTGGTCATTTTTACAAGTCGTAACTTTTCGGGACTCCATCTCATGAAACGGACCTCACCATTGGACTCAGAGCATCCGAGATAATAAAATTTGACTATTCATTTGCCCTATTTGGACCTCGTTTGACCCACTTTTGAGTCAGGGGTATTTTTGTAAAATTAACATTTCTCTGTTGGGCCTTAGTGGAATTATCTATAACTTTTGGGGTCAAAATGTAAATAGCCAGAGTTGCGGTCTGAACCATTGGGTTCACTGACTAGAAACCCTAACCGATTCGGTTCTTCACTGAACCAAACGGTTCAGTTAAATTTAGAGAACCGGATTAACATATCCAATTCTCTCACCTTATCCACGGTTTGAACAACTCCAACCCAATTCCAATCCCTTATACCCGTGACCAAACAAGCCCAATTGATTTTAATTTTACATTCAAAACGACATAGCATCACTGCCCCTAATCATTTTCGGTCGGGTCCCGACCCGGTCCGACCCAAACCCGGTCCCGTTATGACCCGAAGAAGCCCCCGTTAATCCGGTCGTCTTCTCCGGTGGGTTTTCCGGCCACGGTCGCCGGAACAGCGCAGTTCCTCACGGATCTTAGCGATTTCACGTCCAAAATCTACTGTTTTTCTTCCCAATGAATTCTAAAATTGTAAGGAACATTTTAGGACTGGTTTTAACCTCCAACATCACCGGTTTCACGCACCCATTCCCAGTTTCCGGCGTTGCACCGGTGAGGGAATAACTGGCCACAGAATGGCCATTTCTTGACCATTTAAGCTAATTCGAAGTGCGTTGGGTCCCTGGAGACGTTTCCTATCCATATTATGGTTCAATTTTCCACTTGGGTTCACCTATTTTAAGTCACCATTTCTAACCGAAACCCAGTTTTGGTTTTTCTTATTTTTTTCTTTCTTTCTCTCTCTATTCCCACTTCTTTCTTCCTTGCGATTCAGTTTCTCTCACATCTTCAATCTCTGTCTAACTCTCTCTTCCTTTCCCCTTCCTTTCTTCCCTTAACCGACCCCCCAGTCGGTGGCCCTTGCCACTTGTAGCCACGGTGGCAGCACACTCATGCACACAAGACACCTCACACACATAGCTTTCTCTCTCTCTCTCCTCCTCACACGTTGCACCCTAACCCTCTCTTGCTGATTTCCCACTCGGTGGCTTTGCCACCTCCTCATCATGCAAGGCCCACATGACACATACTTACATAATTCAATTGGCGGTTTATTCGGGTAATTAAATATTTTATAGCCCGGTCCAGCCCGGTGCACATGCTATATCCCGGGTCGGGATATTACAACAACTGCTGGTATGATGAAATGCTAATGCTAGAAATAAAGCTAAGGCGTGGCATGTGCAAAGTGTACATTTATTTCTAAATGACATTCAAGCATCGCAGTAATATATATGAATGCTATGCATGACACACCCATGCACAACTCTATGCCACACCCATGTCTCATTTACGGGTACTCCCCGATGGCTCGAAGTACCAACGCAATGGCCAATTTTGGGTTTTTCACCACAGGATCTACACCCTCATAATGCAAAGCACCATGTGCTTACCCACGCCATGTTCTCAAGGAATTCATCATATGCCAATATGCCAATGCAATCTCAATGAACATGAATCTCAATAATATAACATGCTCGAACAATAAGAAATAAATCACTAGTCAGTTTCATATACATGCATATCTCATATGTTCGTACATCATGATTCATGTTCTTCACTTTATTAACTTACAAGTAACACATAACATGTGAACAACCAATTCCAAATAAACAAGTAAACACATTACAGATAAACACATACAGCATTCCAGTCATTCACAAATATTCCTAACTTAACTTCATTTCTAACACTAGCAAAACACCATACCTGATGGGTTGGTATCAACCCTAGAAGATCGTGCACTATATGTAACTGAACCGACGGATGAAAATGTAGAAGATCAGATCGCCCTCTCCTGTCCTGTCAATGTCCCTAAAAGTAGAAATTACAACTCAGTCTATTGTTACTTGAATCTATGCTATTCATCAAATTTTATGTCTTTAATTCATAAGTTTCTATTCTGCTAAATTAAACTCTACCATTGGTTTTAGAACGTTTAAGAAAATAAGTCTAGGTTCTCGTAGAACTCAATTCGGACACCGGGGTTCAAAAGGGCAAAACAGTCATTTTGCACTTTACATGTGTCCTTACATTTCGTGACCTCTTTTCACAATTCGGACTCCACGGTTGAGTCCGGAATGTTCGAGATAATAAAATTTCACTATTTGTTTACCTAAGTCGGAGTTCGTCTGACAGTGTTTCAAGTTAGGGGCATTTTGGTAATTTTAAGGGTTACTACGGGTCTTTTATTTTTTGGGACTCCGTCTCGTAAAACGGACCTCACCATTGGTCTCGGAACGGTCGAGATAGTCAAAATACACTAATGACTTGTCCCATTTGGACTCCGGGATGTTTTTGAATATTTAATTAATTAAATTAATTTAATTAAATAAATAATTAATTAATTTAATTAATATTTTATTAATAATTTAATCAGGTGGGTCAAAGTGTGATTTCTAACAGTTGAGGGGTCAATTTGTAATTTCCGAAAGTTCAGGGTTAAGGTTCAAATTCAAAAGGTTCAAATTCCAAAAGGTTCAAATTCCATTTTAATTTAAAACCATGGGCTGACACGTGGCAGGGGCGACCCGCACCCGCCCGAACCGGACCCGGATCCGACCCGGGACCCGACCCGGTCACCCCACCTTCTTCCCCGATTTTTCGGTAGGGCAACAGTGGGCTTCCGGCGCCTTCTCCGGCGCCGGCGACCGGTTTCCGGTGACTTTTCCCCATTTTTAAAATGCCATCCTCTAGGGTTTTTCGTGTAGGTTCCATATCCCACCTCCATTTCTCCCCAAACCTTCCTCATCTCCACGAAATAGAGGGTCAAACCCTCGGTCAACCCTCCGGCCACCCATTTTCCCCCTACTTTCCCCCACTGTTTCGAACCCAATTCACTCCCATTCACTTTCTGCACCTCATAGGGTTATTTTAGGATCATTTAAAGGAAGTTTTACACATAAAATGATGAGGTTCAACCTCCATGGCCGAAACCTGCAACTAGGGTTTTCTCCCTAGTTTCTCACCTATTTCTCCTCATTCTTTTTGCAATTTAATCCCTACATTATGCTCTACAAGGTTCTACAATTTAAATCAACTGAAATGCTCAAAAAAAAAAATTGAAACAGAAGCAACCCACTTACCAATTTTCGGCCGTTTCTCTCTCTAGCCGTGCCCTCTTCCACCTTCTTGCTCCGAGCCCAACCAAGCCTCAACTCTCTCTCTCAGAACTCTATTTCCCTCTCTCACTTTCTGTTTCTTTCCTTCTCTTCTTTCCCACCGAGAATACACCTCTTTTCTCTTCACTCTCTCTCTCTATATTTCTCTCTCTCTCTCTCTCTCTCTCTCTCTCTCTCTCTCTCTCTCTCTCTCTCTCTCTCTCTCTCTCCCCAAGACCAACTACTCTCTGCCAAACCTGCATTCTCCCACTCCCTGAATCCCACTCACACACACCACCTTACCCCATACCCCTTTGAGTGTGTAACACTCAAAGTCACACACACACACAACCGGCACACACACATACACACACTGTTCTACACCCATATATATATATATATACACACATTTACATACTTCACACACACACTCACATGTGTACACATTTACTAAATAATTATTTTAAATTTATACATACATATATATATATATATATACATATAGACATACATCCAATAATAATAATAATAATAATAATAATTGCAAAAATAAATAATAAAAAAAAAAAAATTTCCATGTTATAACAATTCATGATTCAGGACTTTAAACCCTGTTTTGGTAAGACATACACGGACCTTTTCGCACAATTTCACGAAGTCAAAAAAATCTAGAAAGTCAAAAAAAATACCCCTCTCTGTTGGCCTATCGGCACAAAGGTTAAAAGCCTCTATGTGCCGATCAGCAACCAAAGAGCTGCCTTCCCACTCTATAAACGTTTTCTTATTTTCTAAAATATTTTCAAAAAACTCCAATTTTTTCTTAAAAAACCAATTTTGTAAGCTGCAACGGGCTACAAATGAGACTTTCTTGGGTTTTCCTTGGCACCAAACAAGTTATTAACATAGGTTTTTTTTTTTTTAAAACAGGTACCCACAACTGGCTTGGAAACGAGCTAGCCAAGGTTAACAAAATGACTTTAAAAAGGAACTTTTTGGGTTTGTTCTCATCACACAATTAGGATCAACTTGATTTCTAATCAAGCATCACACTTTATGGTTTGATTCTTGTTACGTTTGCTAGGATTCGAATATGGGAATCTTTCCCTCAAAACTTAGAAATGACTTTCATTCAACTCCCCATTATGCCAAAATTTAGGGGCTAGGTACGACTTTCGAGATTTCACAATCCGGATTCGTTAGTCATCTTAAGAATCAAGTCGGGCTCCAATTTATGGCCCCCTCGCAAATCTTCTTATCATGCCAACCACTCGAGATAGGTTTTCAATTCCTTTTCAAGAGTCACCTCTTTTTAGGATCCTCATCTCGTCAACCAAGGTTCATCTTGACTCCTCTGGTGAGGTCTGATCAATTCCATTGGGATTACATCTTCATAACCTTTAGGATTGTTTTCCTCATTCAAGCAAATTGTTTCATCCTCTTCATAACCTACTCTTTGTTCAAAAAAAAAAATCAAAAGATCAAAAAATTCAAAATTCAAACTTCAAAATTCAAAAAAAAAAGTGCATGCTTCATTTTCTAAGAAATGATCTTCCTTTCCATTTAGATTGGATCTTCTCCTACTCAAAGTTTTGAATTCCAAAAAACTTTTTGAACTTTTGACTTGGATTTTAACTCCTTTTTATCTATTTGACATTAAGGAATGCTTTGACAAGATTGGACTTCCCATTAAACTTGAGATATAGGTTTGAACTTAATTCTACAATAAAGGTGAAGTTTGATTTAATCATGGCTGATTTCAATGAGTGTAAGGTACTTCTTTATGATCTCTTGGCTTGACAAAACTACATGATGGCCGAGCAAGCCCGCTTCTATAAACAGTTAGCCCAACTATCCTAAATAGTCCAAAACATGGCCCAAACACATCAATCAATCCTTTTATCCCCCATTAACCTAACCAACACCTTGTTAACCTACCCCAACTGAGAGCTCAACCTACCATTTCTCTATCACTCAACCACCAAAAGGCCATCTTCAAGAAGTGCTACCATAGGCCCAAACCATGTCCACGAACCCTTTTGATGCCTCTTATGTGAAAGAATGTGAGGCCCTCCATAATGTCAATTCACAAAAGAAAGAACCCATCAATGTTAATGAAAATGTGGATCCAACGATCAACATAGAGACAGTCGATAATCATAAAGGTCTCTCTTTATTTTGAGCTCATCTCCCCTTCAAACTCAAGGCTTCCAAATTTAGGAAGTTTGATGGAACCAACTACCTAAAGACTCATTTGAAGGTGTATATCCATAAGATGAAATCTCTAGAGGTTTCTATTGAACTTTTGGTCCAATTATTTTAGGATACCCTAGTGGAAGGAAGCTCTCTACTGGTTCCTATACAACTGAAAATCCCAAACTTGGGAAGACATTTGCAATGAATTTGTTGAATAGTACAAGCACAACACTCATCAAACTATGAGACAAGATGTCAAGAAAGAATAAGAGGGAAATACTAGAAGGCAACTTTCCTATCAAGCCAAATGTGTCAAACTCCCAACAACCCATCTCTCAAATTATCACTTCTATTGGTTCACCACCTCCAAGAGCATATCAGAGGTGCACACTATGTACATACTCAAACTTGTTTACACCACTAAGTGAAGTTTTTGAAAAGCTCCATAAGAGGGGGTATCTTCAACCATTGGACCCAAGGCCTCTTCCAAATCTACTACTAAAGGCCTACAATCCAAACCAACATTGTTATTACCACCAAGGGGTTGCCTACTCTACCAATCCATGCCGAGCACTCAAGCATGCCATTTAAGACCAAATTGACAATAAGATCATTGGCTTCCCTCTCCAAGGACGAATTACAATCAATCTACAGTCAAAGAGTGGAGATATCAGAGATAGATTTCAAGAAGTTAAACTTTCCAATCCAAGATCATTCTTTTATTCTTTATGGATAATTTCTATCTGTCTTTCTTCATGTTTTAATAAAGATTTTCTTATGAAACTTTGAAAAAAATGTTTGCATAAATCATCTTGATTCTTTAAGAAAATAAATGTCATCAAATTCCCAATAAGATTGAATGTGTTGAATCTGAGCATCATCAAACTTCATCAATCATCTTGATTTTCTCATTGTTCACCAATTCATCCATTTGTCTCAAAGGCATCTTGTCTAATTCGATCACCATCCAAAGAAGATAATGATCATGACCCTAAGCAAACATCGACATCATGAGTCTAAAAAATGTAATTGTTTCCTAGAAGCAAGCAATTCCAAGGATAGGAGGCCATCACTTGGCAAACCAAATTTGTCCTATCACCCATATCAAAGATATCCATTTGCAAACCCTTTGAGCCTGCTTGATTGGCCTTTCTTTCTTATACCTAGCAAGGAAGCAAGAAATTAGTTAATCAAGCTTTGAATGGTTCAAAGAGCTTCAAGCGAGCAACGAACTACGTTAGTCCTGATTCTCTAAAAAAGAGATACGTAGGCAACCTAAGAAGTAACTTTAGGTTCGGTTATGAAGGTCATGCTAAGAATTAATCATGTACAAGAAATGTCATTCACATCAAGGTTATGTACATCAAAGCTATGCACATCAAGGAGATGAACACAAGGGGCTTGGTACCATGAACAAGGGTTTTTGGGCCTTATATACCTTTCATTTGGTAAACCTTACCCTTGCCTACATTTCAGTCCCTAATACTAAGACTACCTTGAGGTCTTTCTTGCTTAAGGGAATTGGCACATTTCAACTGAGAACTCTTTCAAAGGGTCTTACAAATAAGTGGGCCATGTAACAAAAGATTTTAGACAAGGGACTTCCTCATTACCAGTTTGCACCACATTGCTTTTTCAATCTTCACCTATTTTTTGAAGGAACTCATCAAGGGACTCCTTACCTACCTATTTGCACCAAATTCTTTTCTCACTTTCTAAAGTAACTCGTCATTACTTCACAATAGGACTCTTATATACTTTATTCATTCTAAGAGTAACTCATACTCTTATAAATAATAAAATTTGCCCTAATTAAGGGGCTCCTTCATGCAAATATAAGGACCTATTTTCTATCTAAAATGGTTTCATATCACTTTCGTCCTACCTCGACAACTTTGCCCACATCTTGGATAAAGTCTTCATTACTTTGGTTCACCCAAAATTTCTTTCATTCAAGGATTTCATCCAATATGCTCAGTTAAATGCACAATCTATTGTGAAAATCAATGATTCTAATTTTCTCAATTGATCAAACTAAATCATGCTTAAAACAAATACTTTAAAAATTTTAAAGGAATCTCCCAAATCATTTGGAAGGGAAAAAAGATTTTATCCAAACACTTGAAGATAAGTCTTTAGTTGATCAAGTCTCCTAAGCCTTCATATCCTCACTTCACAACAAGAGCAGATTTTCCCAAATCATCTTCAAAGATGGGAAATGTCACGACTCGAAACCCAGCCTGTGCGGATCTCGCATCGCGACCGCCACCCTCAGGTCCGGGGACCCTTGGGCGAAGGCTCACATAGGCAGCGGTATCGAATAGATGTGCAACATACGTTTTGCGGAAGCGTGAAAACTTTTTCTTTTCTTTTCTTTTCTCATTTTTAAATTATGCACATCCGTCCGATACTGCTGCTCCATACATAGCATACATGGTTACACATTTAGAGTATAACGAAAACTTAAAGACTTAATACATTAATACAATACATATTCGGTTGCCCTGAGGGCTTATTACATATTCTTACATTGTCTACTAATACAAAATGTACTACTAGTGTTCATAGGTTCTTCAAAAGAAACTACTTAAACATATCCTTCCAAAAACTAGCTAGACTCATCGCCATCGTCCTTAAGACCCTGTCTGCTGAATCACCTGAAAGGGGGGGTCCGAACAAAGTCCGGGTAAGCTAATCTAAGCTTGTGAGCAATTCCAGTATTCGTCATGGGGTTTTCAATTAGCAGTGGTTTTTAGTACATAAGAGTTTGTAAAATAATCACCGCCAATTGTTCGTATACTTTGAATACAGAATATATGCATTCCTTAAAACATGTAGCTTTGAAACATTTAAAGTATTCAAGCTAAACTCATACTTCGTCAAATAGAGTATATAACTCAAAACATATGCATTTCGTAAAACAATAGCTTTGAAACATTTAAAGTATTCAAGCTATACTTATACTTATGAACTTCAAAACATATAACATAACATGTATTTCTTAAATAGAGTATATGAACTCAAAACATATGCATATTGAAAATGAGGGTAAAACCTGCTTCCATTTTCAAATCATTTGTCATCTTATCACTTCCATTAGTGGAATCCGTTTCGAACCGGACTCCCATCTTATTTATAAATGGAGATATCTCATTTGCCTAGGGGATTAGATCCTGTTACCGGGCATTTCACATGACAGGTCAATGAGTTATAATAAGAACCCAAAATACTGACTATGTGGTTTGTGACAGGTCAATGAGATCCGAAGAAACCCAAAATGCTGCCTGTGTGCTTATGCACCATTATCTTATAAAATATTTATCATGTGACTTTTCTCATAGATACTTTTCATAACTTCGTAATAAACATTTGTATATTTGAAATAAGAAAATTCAGAATATTTAACAATAATTGCATTTTAACTAGACATGCTGAAAAGTATTTAAAGGAAAAACTGTTGCAGAAACCAATCATTGGGCATGTCACAATGGGGTTATAAAATAGAACAAATTAAAAACTGAATCATGTAAATACTGAATTTGGAATTTCAACATTTCATATCTTTTGCATTTAAAACCTTTTTAAATCCATAGAGTTAAATCTCCACTTCAAACACAGGGTTACTCACCTTGGTCCTTTAGGGTTAGTGCTGATAATGCGCTTTCCCACTTTCCTTGTAGTTCCTAAGAACAATTCATAAACATCTCATCAACTTCACATTCATTGTAATATCATCTCGAAATTCCTTAACTTATGCTTAAATCGTATTAGATCCTAAATGATTTCATAATTTCATATGTCCTTAACTTAACCCGTACTCTTAACCTATGACACAATTAATGTGTTAGGAATTGAATTTATTTCAATTTATACTCTTCTGATAGCTCCATAAACTTTAGTTTAAAGTTATTTATTTGACATGTTTACGTGTCGTGTCTTTTCGTATTTCATTTTCTCGTACACGCCTTAGTATTAATACTTTGGCATTACTTTAATTTATAGTCATCTGACAGATGCTATTCATCAAATTTTATGTCTTTTTATTTTAGACATTTCTTTCGGTCGAATAGACTCTACCATTGAGTCTGGAGTGTCCAAGAAAGTCGGTTTAGGCTTTCCTAACATTTAATTCGAACTATTATATGTAAAAGGACAAAATGGTCATTTATCGTTTTACGTGTCATATTTTTCTGTACTTCGTTTCAAAATTTGGACTCCATTATTGAGTCCGGGATGTCAAAGAAAGTCAATTTAGACCTTCCTTGCTTTTAATTTGACTTTTGAGGTTCTAGGGGTAATTTGGTCATTTTACCCCCTTACGTGTCTTTATGTTTCAGGACCTCATCTCGAGTCGTGGACCTCACCATTGGACTCAGAAGGTCCGAGATAGTAAGAATACACTAATAACTTGTTAATTTTGGACAAGGGGTATTTTGGTCATTTACCCCTTTACGTGTATTTATTTTTTGGGCCCCGTCTCTTAAAACGGACCCTACCATTAGTCTCAGAATATCCAAAATAGTAAGGATACACTATTCATATGTTTAATTTGGACTTCATTTGCCTTAGTTATGACTCAGGGGCAAAATAGTAATTTTGCTTTATTTATTAAATAATTAAATTAGTTATTTAATTATTTTTCCAGGGGCTTTATTGCATAAATTTTCCCTCAGTTAGGGTCTCAGTATAATTTTTCTGAAGCTCAGGGGTCAATCCGTAATAACCAAAAGTCTTGGTTTATTTAATTTTAAATAAATCAGAAAACCAATTGGTTCGGTCCAAGTATAAGTGAACCAGTCCGGTCTAGTCATAAACCAACCGGTTCGGTCGGTTTATTTACATGTGGCTGACGTCATGATGACGTCAGCCCTAGCGTTCAATTAAATTTTACCGACATTCAAAACGTCGTCGTCTCATTAATTCGGTGGCAAGCCCAGAGGCTGCCACCTGTCCGAGTTGACTCAGCCTTATTTAAAAGCCGAGTTGACCCGTCTTCTTCTTCCCCACGACGACCGACTGAAAACCCTAATTTCAGAATTCCTTCCTTTTCATTTTCGTGCAGTTTGGATCCATGGATCCTTATTGTTTTCATGTAGAAATGTTCATAAGGCATGAAGAACCAATTTGGCATTCATTTTGGAGTTCAAGGTGAACTCTTTACATCGGTTTAAAGCTTGATAATCCGAACTGTAATTCGGTCTTAGATGCTCATTCCTGAGCCAAATCACTTACGGTTTGTTCTATAGTGATCCTCTTTTCATGAGGATTTAGTTCCCGTTCATAAGAGTGGATTTAATCATGAGTTTAGAGGTTTGGGTTCCAAACCCGTAGCCTGCAACTCACCACATGGGGTTCATTTCTTGAGCTTTATGGTCGCGGTCATATGTTTTTAACATGCTTATAATGTCTACTTTAAGTCTTAATAAGCCAAATCAAGCTTGAAGGAAATCGATTCAGACCTGCCATGGGCAAGGTCTTCAATGGAGATTTTTGGTGGGTTTCATATTTTTAGTCGTTTTCATAGCAAATTTTCATGCTTGATACACTTCTAGACATATCTTAAGCATCATATATACATAACATAACCTAAATCTCTTAACACATGCAAAATATTCTAGAGAGAGAATTTTAAAAGTTTTCGGTGGGTTCACCTTTCACCACTGTTTTCTCTTTCTTTCTTGCTCTGAATCTCTTCTTCTATCTCCTCAGTTCCTTTCCTTTGGTTTCTGAGTTTCTCCTTCTTTGATCTCTTTCGTATGAAGCAAAGCATGCCTTGCTTTTAAAGAGAGAACCGACCTCTCTCTCTCTATTGTTCTCTCTCTCTTTTTCTTGTTCGTAGCCCTACACTAGCCCTCCCATCTCATCAATTTTACTTTTCTCCTTTCAGCTTTCTCTTTGATTTTTGCAAGATATTTGTATATATATATACATATAATATAATACACACACTAACACATGGAGACACACACACTATACAGCCGACACACACACTCACACACTGCACTGTTCACACTTTACATATATTTACTTATATATATTTTTAATTTAACTATATACATACATGCATACATATTGGATCACATATATATTCATGCATACATGATACCCCTTCCATGTTGCTAAAAATGTGTGTTAAAATATTTATTTAATTATAATTAAAACTAATTATTTCATATAAATAATTAATTAAAATATTTATTTAATTAATTATTCTCTTTGAGTGTAAATGTTTTTACACTAATTTTCTTTAATCTCGAGACACGTGTCATATGACCCGGTATCCCGGGTCGGGATATTACAGGAAACCTCACCATTCGAAACCAAGTAATGGTTCTTTTGGCCTAAACTGCCAAACTTGATTGCTAGTGATTTAGGGGCTAATAGAGTCCAAGCCAAAAGTCAGAACTTTCTCTAAATGAAAAATTGTTTTCAAAAAATGCAACAACATGTTTCATAACATTTTCTCTCGTTCAATGTGTACATTCTCTTCACTCCTATCTAAGTTGAGTACATTATCCTCGCTCCTATATAAGTTGAGTATACTCTCTTCACTCTTATCTAAGTTAAGTACATTCTCCTTACTCCTCTCTAAGTTTAGTAAATTGCATATTCCTCTGGTTGAGGTAAGAGTTCATAATCAAAATGATTTCTTCATACCTTTCTACACTCTTATCCAGTTTGAGTTCTACTTGACTTTATCTAGGTCAAGGCTGTTTCTTGCATATCTTGTCTCCCCCGTATCTAAGGCAAGCATTTCCATCAACTCTTATAATTAGTTGAGTGTATCGTTTTGAGTGTAACTCCTTTCAAAGTCGAGTTCACTTCTTATTCTCTTACCCTAGGAAAGAGTTGAGCAACATGACCTTATAGTCTAAAACTCGATTAAACTCTTCCTCATTGAGTCATACTAAATTCCATCATTTTAATGGAGTTAACCCAAGTCATCTCCCTAGAATTTCACAAACCTATTAGGATGGAGTTCCCTATTAGGTAAGTCATCTAAGGACACATTTCATCAACCTATTTGGATAGAGTTCCATTTTAGGTAAATCATTTGAGGACGTGTTCCATCTCGGTAAATCGTCTGAGGATCTGAGGACGTAATCTATCTCGGTAAATGTCTAAGCATGTAATCCATCTAGGAAAAACCTGTCTGAAGACGTAATCCATCTAGGAAAAAAATGTTTAAAGACATACTCACCTCAACAAACCATCTGAGGACGTATTCCACTTCGACAAACGTCTGAGGATGTAACCCTATCTAGGAAAAAACTGTCTGAGGATGTAATCCATCTAAGAAAAAATCATCTGAGGATATAATCCATCTAAGAAAAAAAACGTCCAAGGACATATTCCACTTCGACAAATGTCTGAGGACATAAGCCATCTAGGAAAAAACTGTCTGAGGACGTAATCCATCTAAGAAAAAATCATCTGAGGATATAATCCATCTAGGAAAAAAAACGTCTGAGGACGTAATCCATCTAGGCAAATGTTTGAGAACGTAATCCATCTCAGCAAAATCGTCTGAGGACATAATCCATCTTGGCAAATCGTCTAAGGATGTAATCCATCTTGGCAATCTGTCCATTAAGGACGCAATCATATGAAGCTTTTATTAGGATAACATTCCTTTTAGAAGCTTTCTGTTATGATAGTATTCATTTCAAGTAAGTCGTCCATTGCATCACTATCTTGTTATGGTAGCATTCATTTTAGGTAAGCCATCTATCGCATTATCAACCTATTAGGATAGCATTCCTTTTAGGAAAGTCGTCCAATGAAGCAAATTCATTATCTTGTTAGGATAGCATTCCTTTAAAGTAAGTGGTCTAAGGATGCATTTTATCTGCCTATTAGGATAGCATTCCTTTTAGGAAATTCATCTGATGACGCAATTTCATTAGCCTATTAGGATAGCATTCCTTTTAAGAAAGTCATCTAAAGACGCAAATTCATTATCTTGTTAGGATAGCATTCCTTTCAGGTAAGTCATCTAAGGACGTATGTTATCAGCCTATTAGGATAATATTCCTTTTAGGAAAGTCGTCTAAGGACGCAAATTTATTATCCTATTACGATAGCATTCCTTTTTTATAAGCGGTCTAAGGACTCATTTTATCAACCTATTACGATAATATTCCGTTTAGGAAAGTCGTCTAAGGATGCAAATTTATTATCTTGTTAGGATAGCATTCCTTTCGGATAATCGATCTGAGGACTCATTTTATCAGCCTATTAGGATAGAATTCCTTTTGAGAAAGTCGCCTGAGCATGCAAATTCATTATCTTGTTAGGATA
This sequence comes from Nyssa sinensis, assembly GCA_008638375.1. Classification (NCBI taxonomy): domain Eukaryota; kingdom Viridiplantae; phylum Streptophyta; class Magnoliopsida; order Cornales; family Nyssaceae; genus Nyssa; species Nyssa sinensis. Next base: position 20,165,584 of record CM018046.1, read on the forward strand.
GCATTCCTTTCAGGTAAGTCGTCTGAGGATGCATTCTATCAGCCTATTAGGATTGTATTCCTTTTAAGAAAGTCATCTCAGAATGCAAATTCATCATCCTGTTAGGATAGCATTCCTTTCGGGTAAGCCATCTATTGCATCATATTTTATCATCCTGTTAGGATAGCGATCCTTTCGAGTAAGCCGTCTATCTCATTCTTTCTTACCAACCTACTAGGATGCAATTTCCTTGTAGGTAAAACGTCTGAGGGTGTAAGATCATCTCATGAGAACACAACCTCATAAAAGACTTATAAGGATCGCATTTCTTATCAAGTAAGACTCCGAGGAGTCATTTTCGAGGGCGTAACCTCACAACATTCCTATCGAGATGAATCTCTTTAGAGAAAATTCAGTAAGGATAGCACTCATTTCTGCTAGTCACGAACTATGAACGGTTTGATTTACCTGAGAGTGATACGTACGAATCTCATAAAAGGAATGAATCTGACCACGTCAAAATCACAATCAAGGTCAAAATGGTTGTCTTTCTTTTTTCCTGCATTGACGTTCACTTGCTTGCAAGTTTCGTCAACGAGAGGCTTTCTGTAGGCACCTCATTTTGTGACCCTTGATTAAGTAATAAAAGCCGATGATTATATTAAAAAACCTACTTCAAGTAGAGACTCTTCCCAATTAAGTCTTATTCCCATTAGGACTCCTCCCGAAAAAGTCCTATTCCCGTTAGGACTCTCCTATCAAAGTCCTAGTCTAAGTAGGACTCTTTTCGATAGAGTCTCATTCCCATTAGGATTCTCTTGCCATAGTCCCAGTCTAAGTAGGACTTTTTTCAATAGAGTTCCACTCCCGTTAAGACTCTCTTGCCAAAGTCCCAATCTAAGTATAACTCTTCCTGCTAGAATCCCAGTCCAAGTAGGACTCTTCTTGATAAAGTCTCACTCTTGTTGGGACTCTTCTGGCTATCAGAGGGCGTTTCGATAACTTCGGCACCTTTTTTCCCACTAGGGACATTTTGGTAATATTGGCACACTCCTACCCTCAGTAGGACTTCTTGGTCACTTGAGGGGCATTTTCATAATTTCCATATCATTTTACCCACATGGGGGTATTTTGGTAATTTTAGCCCTTTGGTAACGAATTGGGGGTAATTTTGTCATTTCACATGTCTTGTGGCAATCTAGAGATTTTTCATCAAATTTGGGGCAATTTGTAATCTTGAGTGATATTTGTCTATTTAGGCTTAATTAGGACTTTCTACTTTTAGAGTTTTCATAAATCTAATTGCTTGATAGTTCCTTAAATGGAGATACAACGAACCTAGACGTTTTCATTTTACAGTTTATTTTCTAATTAAATCCTATTTCTCTTTTATCTCATTGGCACTTGCATGTAAACACCAATTCTATTGGTTTGTGCATTGTCATAATTATTTATTAATTCATTTGGTTAAGATATTAATTCTTATTTAATTTTTTTTATTTATTTAATTAGATAATTATCACTCAAGACATGATCCTAGCTCCATTTTAGGGTTTCATCTTAGACCCTTGGATTAAATCTCTATATTTTCCTATAAATAGAGCCCCCAGGTTATCAATTTTATGGACACAAATGGAAGACGATTTCCATAGCCTTACACTTTTAGTTTAATTCTAGAGTTCCCTCTACAAGAACTCTCCTTCTCTCGAGGCTGAAGCCCTGTCAAAGTGACAACCTCTCTTCGCGAAGCAAGCCAAAGCAATGCGTTCCAACCCGAAGAACATGCTCGAGATCTGCCCAATTAAAGTCTCTGATTCAGACTTTCCTAGCCGAAGTACTGCCCGACTACCACGACTAAACAAGGTACGCCCTCAAACCCTTAACAAGTTTTTTTGATTCGGTTAAACTCATCTCTTTTATCACTCTTGATTGAAGAGGGTAAACCGGAGAACTACGTGACTCTGATTCTATTTTTTAAACGGCTACGTATGAAGCCTTTGGGCCCGAGTGAAATCTTATTTCTGTCTTATTTCTTTACATTAGATCTTTTATTATTTTATCTTTTCCAAACTCACATCTCTCTTTTCAGTTTTCTCATGATAAGATAGCCTTGCAAGTGAATATTCAAGGTCGATCGATTCGGATCGGGTGGGGTGGGTGCTTAACACCTTCCCACTCTGTACCTTAGCCCCTAGATCCATGTTTTCTTTGATTGTTTCTTTATTTCAATGCCTTATTTTATTTGATCCATGTCAAGAGATCTTTAGAATGTAATTAGGAGATAAGGCAATGTAATTTCGATTATTTCATTTATTTTTAGTTTCCACTTAATTATATTCTGTTGTAAAGTTTTTGCTTGTTTCTTACCCAAAAATAAGTTGGCAACTCTTCAACTTCTCTATCTTCCATAAAAGGCGTTCCTTCCCACCTTAAGGGAAAAAGATAGTCGGGATCCATTTAAATCCACGAAAAGGGATTAACACACTTTTCTTTTTTTCTAGTGCTAACACCCATAACACCGCATGTCAATAACATCAACTTTAGACTATCATGTTATTACTCAATTCGAAAATTTTGTATAAAACATACTTTCTTAAAGAATTTTCTTATTCTTCGACAAATAATTTTTTCACATGTATTTATTATAACAGACCCCACTACTTTGTGATTAGGACTAAAAAAATTCATTTTGTATAAAATCACACTACTTATTTTCTTTCATATGACCAAATTCTCATTGGCTTCACTTTTTTTGACCAAAAAAATAAGAAATTTTTCATTGTTGTAAAAGTTTATAAAATGAATAAAGACTCAACACATCAACAAATGTTTTATCTCAAAAGTTATGATGGACTCCAAGCTTCATTCCAACTAGGTTGGCACCAAACAAGTGACAAATCATCCAACAACACCAAAATCCCAAAATGAAAACTAACCATAAAAGCTAAAAAAGCTAAACAGATCCCAATTTCTTAATGATTTTAAAGGATAGATTCATTAATGTTATCAACCACACACAGTTTCTTTCGCTTGTATGGAATGCGTGTCTAAATATTCGATTATCTTTACATTTTGGCACTAAATTCTAAGAATTTTTATATGGTGGAATTGTAGAAAAGATAGCGGATCATAGTAATGGAATGGTTGCTGATGATTCTTATCATCGTTACAAGGTATATTTTCCTAAAGATTGCCAACTATGTCAAAATTTTCATGCACTTGTGTAAAACCACTTTAATTTTCTTGGTATTTAACTACTAAAAATCTCACAAGAGGACATAGCTATAATGAAGGACCTAGGTTTTGGCTCTTACAAGTTTTCCATCTCGTGGTCACGAATATTACCACGTACGAAAGATTATCATACTACAATCTTATCATTTCTTGTACACATTTTTTTTTTTGTTATTTCATGTAATTATCCCCTTTGATTTTTTTTCCTATACTTTTTATTCTTAGCTGGAAAGATAAGTGAATGAGTGAATAGTGAAGGTGTTGCATATTACAACAATCTCATTAATAAGCTCTTATCCACAAGTCACAACATAATGTCCCCATTAAAGGTTAAAACTTTAGTATGATGATTTCATCAAACTACTAAAGTTGATGACAGTAGTATCAAAAATGAAGAAAACTACCATTTACAAGGTTTATTTTCCCATCCATATATCTATATATTCATAAGATAATCATTATTGTTTCATTTATTAAAGTCATGATAGTTAATAGTAATGCTACACTTCTAGAAAAGTTTGTCTAAAAATAATTTCCCAGAAGGGCGAAACTACAATCTAGCTAGACATGGTTCTAGTTCCGCAATTTATTCCCCAATTAATGATGTTCCTTTTGGGCAAAAAATTTAGGTAATATAGTATTACTCAATACTTATTGTTTGTATCCTTGGTTCAGGTGTATGGCCATTTGTCACTTTGTTCCATTGGGATCTTCCACAAGCACTTAAAGATGAGTATGGAGGTTTTTTTAAGTTCCAAAATTGTGTAAGTATATATATCAGATGCTTTTAATCATATATATTATTTAAACCCATGCATATGATTTAACTTAAGTTGTCCAATTTTTTTAGCAGGATTGATTTTTATGACTATGTAGAGCTCCGCTACGAAGGGTTTGGTGATAGAGTCAAGCATTGGAGTACCATAAACGAGCCATTATCCTTAAGCAGCATGGCGTATTCAGAAGGCTGGTCTGTGTCCGGTAGATGTTCCAATTGGATGGCTATAAATTATGATGGGGGTGATTCTAGCACTGAGCTATATATAGTCGCACACCACCAGCTCCTTGCTCATTCAGCTGCAATTAGAGTATACAGGGACAAGTATCAAGTTTGTCTTTAATTATGCATATTTACACACACACACACACACCATTAATTGATTACAAACTTTGTTTCATTGGTTTGGATATTTTGATGGTTTGGATTAACCATACATTATTTATTTTAGGCTTCTGAGAAGGGTCAAATTGGCATCGTAGTGAGTGATCCTTGGATAGTGTCATACGAACAGTTAGAGAAAAGCTATGTTGCACTAAACAGGACCTTTGAGTTTAATTATGGATGGTAAGTACTTTGCTGGATGTTCATGATAGATTTTGGAATTGATAATTCTCAAAGTCTAGCTTTCTTGTGAGAATATTTTAAGTGTCCCCAAGGCATCATGTTGGCCATGCCCTATTTAACAGTGGGCCGCTATATGGGTTACATCATACTAAAGTAGGTGAGACATATCCCACATGTAATACCCTGACCCGGGTTAGCACATAAATCGAGGTAAAACGGGTCGAGTAGTGTACTATCAGTTATAAACTGAGTTGTTTAAGCTCTATATCATGATATTATATGACTGAATGATTTTGGAATATGAATAGTATCAAGTATACAATTAGTGCCGGGCGACGATCGAGCAACCCAAAACTATGTCTCGTAATACAGTGTATGCACGTATTTCCATGCATGCATACGCACGTGTATGCGTATAGACCATGAAATATTAGTGTATGTATACGTATTTAAAAACTAGCATATACGTATATATAAGAGTATATACATATGTATAAAATATATATAAGATAGGTAGTTACATATATGTATATGTATAATATGGTATATTATATATATACATGTAATTAAATACATTAAAAGAAAATAAAAGAAAAGAAGGAAGCTGCATGCAAGTGGGTTAGTATGAAATGTGTGTGTGTCGGATGGTGTGTTGTGTGTGTGTGTAATATAATATACATATACAATCCAAATATCATGTACATATTTAATGTAAAAGCCGAAGAAGAAAAAAAAAAAGGAAATAAGAAAAGCAAAAATATCAGAAGTAAAGGGTCAACAAAGGGGGCTCGAGAGGTGTAGAACTGAGAGGGAAGTGACTAGGGCGATGCGGTTGTGATGATGTGTGTATATATATATATATAGGTGTTACATTGGATTGAAAAACAGAAAAGAAAATCAAAGAAAGGCTAAGTGTAGAAACTGAGGGTGTGTTGGGAAGAATCAGAAGTTGAACCAAGTTGGAACAGAAGAAAAAAGAAGAGACTGCACCAAGAAAATCAGAAAATATAGGTGAGTTAGTTTTGGTTCTGTTTTTAGTTTTTGAAGCATGATAATTAGTTTTAAGCATAGAGACCTATAGCTAAGTTTAAAAGGATCGTTTTACAAAAAGAACCAGTAAAAATGGTGAAGAATCGAAGTAGAAATTTAGAGTTGCAAGTTCGGGTTCTGAAAACCCAACCTTACCAACTTGCTGTAAAACCTAAACTTTAGGATTGGAACTTAAACCTCGTGATTTATAGGCCTACAACAGAAGAAATTCCAAGAGTTTTGGGCCAAAATTGGCCATGAACGGCTGAGTTGTAGGTTTTATAACAGTTTCAGATTTCTAATGTTTTATGCATAAAACTTGGCCTAGATAGTCTAGACTTAATCCAATGAGGTGTAGAAAAAATGTTAGAACAAAAATTGGGTGAAAAATGTGAGGAAAACATGGAGAAATGGGGCTCATCGAAAAACTGAGTTCCACTGAAAATTTCCCTATTTGAAAAGTTATGTTAGATTAAAAGGAAAACAAACACTAGAAATGGAAATTACATGGAAAATAGAATAAAGTAGCAATTGAAAAAGAGGAAAAATATGGTCGGAACAGTATGTCATCACTGGAGATGGCGACGGAACCCTACCGGACCCTCTCTTGAAAGTTGAGGGTGATGATGAACAGTAGTCTTGGGGTGCAACGTCGTTTGATGTTGAATAGACCCGATACTACGCTGTTTAATTAAACTGTTTTAAATTTTTAAAACTTAATTGAGTCTATTTGGTTATAAGGCTAAGAAATCAAAATTAAATTAAAAACCGGTTGGGATATCTTATCCCTGAATGGGTGCCTTGTCTGCCGTTTGAATTAAAAATCCTTCGAAAAATAAAAGGGGCCGCAGCCCCTAAGATTTGAACCTGAAACCCATTGGAAGGAAGCCCAAGCCCAAACCCTTTTGACAGGCACGTCCGTGTGTCTTGTTGCGCCAATATATATATATATATATATTATATAAATATAATATTAAATTAATTAAATTAAATTAATTAATTTAAAAATAGTAAAATAACCCGAAGTCTAAATTAAACAAGTTATTAAGGTATTTTGACTATCTCAAGCCTTCTAAGACTAATGGTGAGGTCCGTTTTATGAGACGATATCCCAAAAAATAAAAGACACGTAAAAGTATAAAATGACCCTTTTGCCCTTTTCAGCACAGATGTCCGAATTGAGTTCCGCGCGAAACCTAAACCGACTTTCTTCGACGTTCTAGATTCAATAGTAGAGTCTATTCAAGTAAAAGAGATATCAATAGTAAAGAGACATAAAATTTGATGAATAGCATGAGTTATATAGTTATATATAGACTGAGATGAGTTTCCTGAATCATTGGAAACACCGAGAGAAAATGAGAAGGCGATTTGACCTTCTAGACAGATACAGAAGGAGGTAAGTAAAATCCGATCTTTGCATGTGTTACATTCCATGCCATGTCATAGTTTTTGTATACATATTGCCTATCGTACTCTATACATACATACCAGTATTTATTTAGCCACATTGATATTGCTCTACCATGTGGGAGATAGTTATTGATTTCTATATATATCTCAATCATGATTGTACACTTGTGCACAGATTCCTTTATGTACACTTGTACCCTAGGGCCGCAAGGGCCAGATAGTTTTTGTAACACCCTGACCCGATTCAATGATAACTAAGTCACTAATTAAGAATTAGTAACCATAAAAAGAATAATTAAGAAATTTACACGGAAAATGGATAACAATTTCAAAATAATTCCGAGACCCTGAAAATCAAGGTCAACTCTAGAGAAAATAAAATACGACTACGATTTATAAAATCGGTACATAAAAGAGTAAGTATTAAAAATAAATAAATTAAATGCCAGCATAAGCGGCGATTATAACAAAAGGGGAACCAAAATTGGTAAAAGAAATAACGATAAAACTGTACCACAAATTTATGTCAAATTTTTCGGTATTTTAATTGATAATTTATGACACAAAAATATTCAAATAAGCGTCGGAAAATACAATTGCGAATAAAGCTAGAATTTAGTTATATAAAAATATATCTAAATTCATACAAGTTTGCACAGCATATAATAAAATGATATAAAACAAAATATATAGAAATAAATAATAATACTATGACAAGAAAATAAATAAAATAAATATATATAAATATATATAAGTGTATATATATATATATATAGATATCTTTATATAAGCTGATACAATTATATATGTGTGAATTTACATGGCTGGAAGGTACAGTGAACTTCCAATGGAAATATAAAAATAGATATACGTATCAAGGTATACGGCAGCTTGGAGAAGTTGCTAGAAGATGTAAATATATACATATTAAAGCAGCCGATACATAATGTATGGGAATATATATTATGTGTAAGGAATTAGGAGACTAACCAAAAAGCTGCTGGAATAAAAAACCAGCAGCCGAGGAATTGAAACAGGGGGCAACGACCATAGTATGTAATATATATAAAAGAAAAAGGGTGGAAGTCGATGGAAGCTAGAAGAAGTGTAGCAGGTGCACGTGTGCGTGTGTGGGTGTTAAAATATGTATGTGGCAAGTCGGTACAGCAGAATTTGCATGTGTTTGTATAGCAGTTGGAGGGAGATGCGGCAAGAAGGACACGTGAGGCGTTGTGGATTTCCTCTGTTTCTACCGCTTTCAGGTAAGAGCAGGGGCTGTTCACGGTTGTTCTGAAAATTGGGTGGGTGTGATGGTGCTGGATGTAGATTGATTGCGCAGCAGCCATCAGAAACCTCCAACGAGACTCGCGTGAAGAGTGCAGCTCGAAAGTCTCCACTTCTAATCTTCTGAGTTCCGTTTCCTCCACCGAACTGCTGTGCCGTTTACCACCAATCGACACAGTGGCACGAATTCCTTGTTGAAAGCAGTTTGCTGTAATGGAGTGGATTATGTAGGATTGATCGTTAGATGGACGATTGAGGGGTCGATTTGATTCGGAGGGACGCCAAGGAAAAGTGAGAACAGGGGCTGTTCACGGTGATTGTTCCAAATAATTGAGCATTGGTCCTGCGCCTCTTGTTTCATGCTCGCTGCATTGAGGGTCGGTTAATTAGTGACAGAGTGGCTTCAAAGGCCAAGCAGCAGCAGTAATCTGGAGAACAAGCAGGCGGATAGATTGGAAGAGATGGGAGTCCAGTCCATTGGTCTTTCAAAATTATGTTGTATTAACAATGGTATTTGCAGTAGTCTACCAGGACAGTGGAATTTGACAGTTCATGGGCAGCAACAGCCATAGCCGTGGCTGCAACTGCTACAGAGTGGAGGACCAAGTTTGCTATTTTGTAGATGAGGATTTCGGTGACAGAACCAGTTTATGTTGTGGGAAATTGACATGGGAGCAGGTCCCGAAGCATGCAAGCTTATGCAAGAAATATGTATTGTTTTATGTTTCACTGTGCATAAGTGCAGAAGTTAATTATAATATGCTTTTGAATGAGTTTTGGTGTTGTGGTCAGCATGTGTCCTACTTTTAGTGCAATTGTAGATGTGTATTCAAAGTGTGATGGGCTAGAAGCTTAATCGGCGCTATGGTAGGATTGAATTGTGGAACAAACTGCTTTGTTTTGATGAGGGGTGTAGCTGTAGGGGCAAATACTAGGTTTGCTAAACTTGTGATTGCCACCGATGAAGATAGAAAAGTAATTGTACTGTTGACCCAAGATATGTTGTGTAGCAGATGTTTGGGGATGTCATGCCATGATATGGGGATAGACCATGGGGATAGACTTAAAAGGATGGTTTGGGAAGTGCAGTATAGGAAATTAGTTGGGCAAACAAACGTAGTTTCTCGGGAGAGAGAGATGGCTAACCGGTTGAAGGTCAGAACAAGACACATAGTTGGGGCTTGTGACACTCGACAACAAATTCTTCAAAGGTTGACGGTTGGAGTGAAAGTGTACAGTCTCAATGGATCATCAGAAATGTTTCACTGAAATAGAGGTTCCACTAAGTTCATGCGTATGGGATTGGAAATGGAGATAAGCGTAATATGGAGGTAATGTTTATTTTAAATAAAGCACTACAAGTTCAACAGATTTTAAAGAGTATTATTTTAAATAAAATTACTGAAATTACCCTGAGTTCTAAAACAAGTCAAACAAAGTTCATATAAAATAAACAAATAGTGTATTTTGACTATTTTAGACGTTTGAACCCAATGGCGGAGTCTGTTTCACGAGACGGGACTCCAAAAAATAAGACATGTTAAAATATAAATTACTAAATTGCCCCTAACGTGCCCTAAAGTCAAATGAAAGTCTGAGAGGGTCTAAATTGACTTTCTCTGACGTTCCGGACCCAATGGTAGGGTCCATATTATGAAATAAAGTATAGGAAGTATGACACGTAAGCATGTAAGGTAATAAAATCAAACCTTATGATTTAATGAAGCTACCAGAAGAGTATATATAAAAGTATACGCCTAAGATAGAAATTAGAATTTAATTACGATTTAAGCATAAGTTAAGATCACCAATAGGTGGTATTGTAGTGACTATAAAGTTGATGAGACTATTTATGAATTGTTCTTAGGAACTACAGAGGAAGTGGGAAAGCACAACAGTAGCTTCAACCTAAACGTATAAGGTGAGTAACCCTGCATTTGAAGTGGAGATTTAACTCCACGGATTTGAATAATGTTTTCAGTTCAAGTTATGTGAAGCATTCGAATATCAAATTCAGTCTTTACATGATTCCTGTTTTAAAATATTCTGTTATGACATACTCAGTAAATGTTTTTTTATATTCAGTTCCTTTTTTAGAAATATTTAGCATGCCTGAGTAAAATGTCAATTTCCTTAAATATTCTGAATTTGATTATTCTAAGTATTTGAAGTCCTATTGTAAAAGTTATACGCTACATGTTTTAAATACTGATGAAAAGTATCAATGTGAAGAAGCCATATGACAAATGTTTTACAAGATAACAGTGCATAAGCACACAGGTAGGATTTTGGGTTTCTTTGGAACTCAATTGACCTGTCATGTGAAATGCCCGGTAGCAGGATCTAATCCCCTAGGCAATGAGATATCTCCACGTAAAGTAAAATAGGAGTCTGGTTCGAAATAGATTCTATCTAAATTGAAGTAAAAAGATGACAAATGTTTTTCCGAAAATGGAAGCAAGTTTTACCCCCATTTTCACTATGCATTTTGCTATGTTTTGAAGTGCATATACTCTATTTAAGGAAGTGTATATTTAGCTTGAATACTTTAAATGTTTCAAAGCTATCTTATAAAAAATGCATGTACTCTATGTTCAAAATGTACGAACAATTGGTAGTGAGTATTTTATAAACTCTCAAGTACGGAAACCACTGGTAATTGAAACCCCATGAAAAATGCTGGAATTACTCACTGGGCTTCTCGAAGCTCACCCCATTCCCTAACATTTTTTCAGGTACCGACGATGAATGGGAGCCTTGCTCCATTTTGGGATGACGATTAGTGGCTCCGTTATGATCATGTACTTTTGGAAGTATTAGAACCTGTAGTTCGAATAGATTTTGATGTAATAGATTTTAGATGATATGTACTTAAGCTCGAGAGGCAACCGAATATGTGATATGTATAAAACTCTAGAATTGTTATTATGCTACTGATGTTATATTCATATGTACCGCTATGAAGAGCAGTAGTACCGGATGGATGTGCGAAAGATTTAAAATGAGAAAAGAAAAGAAAAGTTTTTTCACGCTTCTGCAACCACAAGCTGCACCGCTATCCGATACTGTTGCTTATGTAAGCCTTACCCTAAGGCCTCGGCCAAAGGGTGGTAGTCGCGATACGAGATCTACACAAGATGGGTTTCGGGTCGTGACAGTTTTATTCTAAGTAGTCTAGTAACCATAGCCTCGAAAACTATTGTTATGTCAGATTGCCTAAAATCAGTTATGATTCTACCATACTCTTCAGTGGAAGATAGCATGATCCTGATATATTACTAGTGCCGGATTTGTGCTCAGTCACATCTCCATCTGATGTTATTTATGACCTTTAGGTCTAGGTTCCAAGTGGAACATTTACTCGTTGCTGTGCGAGGCATGGGACGTGGAGTTATAGTGTACACAGAGCAGTATTATTCAGAGAGCCTGTGTGGGACTGAATACGAGCTTAGGGGGATTTTTGGGCCCCACGAGTGCATCTCAGTTTTAGTTTATATCACTATCATTTATTGTTGATATTCATAGCTTGATCATGTTATATTATTATTGAATGATAAGGAGATTTTATAGCTTTCAGTTGAGTGCTTACATTTCATACTTGATATAGCTCATAACTGTAGCAGTATGACATGTTAGCATAGCAGATTCATTCCCTTATCATTTGACTTCCATCATTTGATATTGAGCTATATATTCATTGACTAGCTAGCATTTTTATGTACACCTGTACACATGGCAGAGCAAAGGACTACTTACTGAGTTTTCATACCTCATCAGATACTACACAACATTTTGCAAGCACAGATCTCGAGAACAGACCATAAAGCCTAATAGTTAGGAGGTGGACATTTCTTTTGAAGTTGCAGTGTAATATTTAGTACAGACAGTCTTGTAGCTCTTCCATGTCATCCATGTCTTGGGGATGAACAGTTGTTTAAGAAAATTTGTATTCCGCATTTTGAGAACTTATTATATATATCACATGCAACTTTTATTTATTTAATTGTTCAAGTCTTCCACTATTAGTTGTTGCATGTTAGTAGCATTGATTGTGTAACAAGTTGTTCAGACAGCGTCCCAGTTCGACACCTAAAGTCAGGCCGAGGCGCATCGCAATTCGAGATCTGCAGAGGGTGGGTCTCGGGTCGTGACACCACATGATGTCACAAGGCACCAAATACGTACTCCAGTCTTGTAGCTTACACACAGCTTAAAAATATAAGTCATGTGTTTTAGTTCTTCACAATCGAGAGAAAAAAGGAAAAAGATCTAAAGAACCCCATTAATAATCTATACAACAATTTTTAAGTATTAATCATGTAAATTCTTCTAGGTTCATGGAACTCCTGAAATATGGCTGCTACCTAGTTGTAATGGTAGAGTACGTCAAACAATGACTGCCTAAGTTCACTAAAGAGTAATCTTTGATGGTTAAAGGGTATTTTGATTTATCGGTGTAAATTATTATAGCTCAAATTATACATATGAATGTTCCTTGCAAAATTGAGAAACTAAGTTAGTCAACAGATGCTTGCACTAACTGTACAGGGTAAGTTCCTTTCATGAACCTATATATATATATATATATATATATATATATATATGAAAAGTCATTGAAATATTTTTTTTCTTTTTATACCTCACATTTATAACAAAACATTATTTTATTTTATCAGCTCTGCGAAACGGGGTTTCCATTGGTCCCTAGGTATGTGTTTTCAAAAAATATATATGTTTATATAACACACACACATACAGAGACTTAATAGTATAATTAATATGCTTCCTATATGACTTTGTAGGCTGTACCAGGCTGGCTTTTTGTTTATCCAGAAGGATTTTGTGATTTATTGCTCTACACGAAAGAAAAATATGACAACCCTATCATCTATGTTACATAGAATGGTAAAAGATAATTGTTTTAAATTATATAAGAAAATATATATGTAAGAGCATAGTTTACATTACATTGCTATATTATAGTATCATATCTTATATCTTGCCATTCTTTGTAGGAATTGGGTAAAATGATCATACAAAATCACTTCAAGATAATATGAGAGTAGACTACTATATTCGTCATATTTTAGCCCTTCAAAGTGCTATAAAGAGTGTATTTTGCACAATCAAGTTTCATAAATGACTTCTTGATTTTTTTAATGAATTATAATTATTAAAATAAATGATTACTTTTGATATACGGATCGAGTTGATGTGAGATGATACTTTGCATGGTCATTGTTGGACAATTTCTAATAGAAGAATGGTTACACTGTTCGGTTTGGCATCATTCAGGTCGACTATAATAATGGGCAAAAAAGATATTATAAAAACTCTGACAAGTAGTTCAAGGAATTTCTCTATAATGGGAATCAAACTATAACAAAAAATTAAGACAAGTGACTCTATTTAATTTCATTTTCATGTTCATAATCTCCTTAAAGATATCTCCTCCACTATAAGAGATATAATGGTGCTTTGGAAGGTCGACAGAACTGCGCCGAATTGGGATATATGTCTAAACTTTGATTTTCACGTCTACTTTTAGTTAATTCCATTCATCTATGCTTAGTTAGATTTTTGTATCTCTGGTGGGTTGTTTCTCTTGTTTTTTTGGGCATTACCTATCTTCCCCCCTCTCCCCCACCCAAAAAAAAATGTAACTATAAAATGAGATCATGGAAAATAATTATTGACAAATAAGAATAATTTTCATTGTTTTGCATATCAAGTTCTTTTCTTTTTTCTGTTTTCAATGTTTTAGCTTTATTTCGTTGTAATTTCCCATTTTTTGGGGTTTTCCTTCTTTCTCAGTTTTGCTTTATTCTGAGAGAGTTTGCATATTTACCAAGCCAATAGTACTCTAGGCCCCAAGTTTGATTGTGTTTAATTATGATACATATTGCCCTAAAATATTCTTTTGGATTGATATAATTCCCTAAAAGATTAATGCCTCTCCTTAACACTCTTATTTTTCAAAAGAGTAATGGTAGATCTCAGATTTTGTTACCAAGATTTTGTTCCCAAATTATGTGCCAATAATTTATTGGTAAGACAATATATCTATAGTATCACCAACAATTAAATGATACATCGATTGAGATGCAAAATTTGGTACCAAAATTTGAAACAGAGTATTGTTTATTTGGATATTGAAATATAAATATGATTCACTTCTCATTAAGTTTCTAGTATGTTTATAAAAAAAATATATCATCAAGACAACTTAAAAATGATTTCAAGCTATTTGACATCTTTGAGCTCAATGTCATGATGATCCTCCAATTGTGACAAAGTTTTCTAAACCATAAGATCAATTTCATGTTGCGTCACGTCCCAAGTTCCAAAGGCTTGAAAAGTGATGGAAAATTACCAAGGAATATCAATAGATGATATCCCAAGCTGATCAGGTCAATGGGAGTCAATCGAACTCCCGAACACTTAGGTTTGACCATTGTGTTGTTGTGCTAAGGCCTAAAAAATTAGCTATTTAAAATCCCTAGAATTGGCCATGCAAAAGTCCCGATAATTGTTCTTTAGGTGTCCATTAGTCTAAAAGTAACTTTTAAAAAATTTTAGCTATAAGGTAACCCACCCAACTAGCTTTGGTCCAAGGCAGCATTTTTAAAAATTTCAGAATTTGGTTCTCGAAAAGGAAAGTTGACTTTTTAATTCTTAAGGAATTAGGCCTTAGGACTATTTTTATTGGTTCCAAATGGGGGGTACTTCCTTATTAACATTATAATGTCTTAAGTAATTACTTAAATGACATTTAATGTAAATAAGGTATTCAATATCTATGATGTCTGGGCAACAAAAGTGCAAAGCAAAATTAAGAGTCTATAAGTTTCAGTCGACCTTTCCAGTCGGCTGATTCTAGATACCAATTGACTAATTCTCCCATTTAGTTGACTGATAGTACAGGATTTATGGGTTCTTCAGCTTCTGTGAGTTTCAATCGACCTTCTAGTCAACTGAGTCTAGATACCAATCGACTGATTCTCCCATTCAGTCGATTGATAGTTCGGGATTTATGGGTTCTTTAGCTTCTGTGAGTTTTAGTCGCCTTGTTCCAATTTCCAGTCAACTTAAGGATAGTTTCAATCAACTAAAATAGTCGCTAGAAGTTTTGAACCTGCTATTTTGGAGTCTATTCAACTCCTATTGTGTTCATTCTTCAATAAACACTAACACAAGTTAAATGGGATGATTGCAATCACCTGGAAACATCATTTATACACATCTTTCCATGATTAATCACACTTAAAGCTACTTTAAGCATCATCAAGAAACCAAAAGATCCAAGTTGCCCAGTCTTAACTAAGTATGGATTTATAATTCATGTCAAAACATACATACATAAGTTTTATGTTTTGAAACATTACTACATACAAATCTCTTTCAAATTTCATACATGGTTTAAGCCATTCATTGGAATAAGTTCAACTTTACAGATTCACTATCATGTTTTACAATACATAAGGTCTAAACAACACTTCATGTCAAGGGTAAAAATTCATGTGGCATTAATCTTCAAAAGAGACATATTCAAATGGAGGTGCATCCAAGAGCTTCTTCAAGTCATTGGCTACACACCCTTTCTTGCATCTAGTAGGGGGATAAAACAACTCCCCCATAGAGGAATCTAACAAAAGGAGAAATTTAAGTGGTACTGCATGGATGTTTGTGCTCGTGTAGTGACAAGTTACATATACAATCCAATTCACACATCTATATTTCACAATCTCAACTTTATAATTTATTTTTCAAGAATCTCTACCCAAACAAGTATACATATATGTGTTTGTCACGTTGCACTCATAATATAGTCCATTTATCAAGATTACTTATCACAAATATGAAATATAACACACAAACACATTTTGGCAAACATATAGTAGGCATATGTACTAGGATTCACATATTTCAAGAAATCAAGATCTACTCATCATGTAACCTTTAATGAACAATCCAAAAGACTTTGAATATCACACCATGAGAAACATATATTTCACACATCATGCACATTCACACTCTCATATCATCCTGAGGTTAGAAATTCCTACCTGAAATCTCGTAGATCTTGAAAACCCTAGTTGAAAACTTATGAATTCTTCCTTTCCTTAGCTTGGAATTACGGTAGGGAGCATCAAGGTGAGAAACCCTAGCCTTGGTTTCTTAGATCTAGCTTTAGATTAAAGAGAAAAGATGAAAATGGAGAGAAAAATAGGCTTTGTGCCCAAACGCATAGAAAGAGAGAGAGAGAGAGAGAGAGAGAGAGAGAGAATATGATAGAGAGAGAAAGTGTTAGAGAATAATGAATTCTCTAACCCTAATCTTCCTTTTGTACTCTCATTTCTTCTAATTTACCTTTTTTTCCTTCACTTTGTGGCTCTCCTTCCCTTTATTTTTTCCCTTATGGTCATTCTATTTATACACCGCTCATTTATTCAATTTCATTAGAATTTATAATATTTATTTCAATTTCATTATAGTCTTTCCCGGGTATTAAATTTAGGATTTTTTGGATCTTAATTAGCCTTGTTGTAGCTTACATTAAGTTTAGGAAAATTTTTATAATTTTACACTTTCACGTGAGACCATGTTTGGATGATCAGGTGCTCAATTAGACCTTACCATTAGATCCAGATGTCTAACAATATTAAGTATGCCCCTTTCTAACTTTTCCTAGTTAGTCTAGTAAGCCGTACATCATTAAGGCCAGTTTAAGAATTATACAGTTTTACATATCTGTATTTTTGGTACCTTACTAAAAGAACCTCACCATTAAGTCCAGAATGTCAAAAAACGTTAGGGTAGATACCCTCGCAATCATTAGAGTTCATTTGGTAGCTTAATTAAAGCTTTAGGATTAAATTAGAATTAGTCTAGTGTGTCCATTCATATATTTCAGGATCTAATTTCCTAAATTGGACTCCATTATTGAGTCTAGAACACCCAAAAATATTGGGTTAGACTCTTCTTGCATTTTAATTGACCTTTGTTGCACTATATTTAGGCCTATGGGTAAAATGGTAATTTTACCTATTTAATTATGGGCATTAAAATAATCATTAAATTATTTTCTAGGCTTTAATACAATTTTCCAAAAATTCTAGGGTAAAAGTGAGAATTTATAAAGTTCCGATCTAGTTTGTTACGCTACTATTAAGAACTAACCGATTTGGTCGCAACTCCATCAAACTGTGGCTAAACCTCTAAAAACTGACCAGTTTAGTCTAGTTCTGTGCTTTATCACCACGTCATCTGAACGTTAGCAAAATACCATCGTTTCATTTAAGCTTAAATTTGTTTTAAGACGGGTCAGTCCTAACCCGCTTCAAACCCGATCCAACAGTGGTCATCGGCGATCACTTTCTGACAATGAATCCATCCATTTTCTTCCAAGGGTTTCATTTCTGATGTCAAAATTGGGTTTGTGTTGATCCTTGGCCGTCGAACAGCCAGATATAGTGGCTACCCCGACAAAGCTCATTTTTCTAGCAAGACTTCCCGTTCTTATTTCATGGCATTTTAGACCATATTTTCACCTTATTTTGATGCCATTAGAGTTCTACGACCTTAGGAAAACCTTTCCAATTCAAAAAATAAAGAAAATCACAGTTTTATAAACTCAAACTTCTAAATTTTCCAACCTTAGCTGTTCATGTATGGTTCTTGTTGGTCTTTTGACCATTTTGAATGGTTCAAGTTGCTATATGTTTCATTCTTAATGGTTTTTTCAAGTCATAGTCTTATTTTCAAGTTTTGTATACATTGGGTTTAAAACACAATTATTCTCATTTTCGGCCATAATGGTTTCCTAGAGTTTCTTAGGCTCAAACAATTATGTTTCCTTTCTGTTTTCTTCCATTCTCATTACTAATCACATTCATGCAATCAAAGTCTATATAACTAAGCTATAGTGAGAGAAACTTGATGAGAAAGAAAACTTTACCTACCTCTAATGAAGGTTGTTTCCCTCTCTCCCTCTTTTTCTCTGATTGCTTGGTTCTTTCTGAGTTCCATAGTTTCTGGATTCCTCTTCTTACTTTAGCTTGGAGCAGCATTGGGTATGCATGCCCACTTCTCCATTTCTCTCTTTCTCTCACTACTTTCCCTTTCACTTTCTATCTCTCTTTAATGGTTGCACATAGCTCCCTTTAGGGCTACTGCATGCAACCTTTAGGCTACCCTAGTGGGTCACTTCCCTTCTTTTTCTCCCATTTTTCCTCCTCTTTTCCCTTTCTTTATAAATATATATATATATATATATATATATATATATACACACACACATATATGAATATTCATACATCATATATACACACACCAACATACACTTATGTGCGTGTTTCAGCTCTCCCCATCATGTGTAAGTCACATAATAATGTCACGCCCCGAGACCGAGAAGGCCTGGGTTGGGTGAGTAACTCGATCCTCAGTCACTTTAAACTAAGATAATTAAGTAAAAAATAAGCTCAATTACTCTTATTCATGTTAAAAGGTCCATAAGAGACAAATCGGGTGGCAAAAATTTGATCTGGATGTCAAACCAACAAGAGAAGTGAAGAAGTGGCCTAGCCCTCCTCTCTGTGCCGATCGGCACAAAGAGATGGGGGGTTTTCACCTCTCCGTGCCGATCAGTTCTCACGGGGTGCCAATTGGTCTTGAATTTCCACAATGACATTTTACATAAACCATGTCTAAGTTTCACATATCACAATTGTCACAGTATACCAAATGTCTTCATAAAGTACATCTTCATCTTGATTCCATTTCAAAACGAGTTAGCTTGCAAAAGTATATTTCCTTTATGAAACAATTGGATACAAACAAGCTTCCCAATGAGAGAGATATCAACCTAAATCAAGTAACTATGAAGTTTACATCATTATTTATGTTGTTAGTATATACACATTCAAGTGTTTCCCAAAAACATAACCTACATATAGACACTTCATTCCTACAGAGGGTATTTTGGTCATTTTGCTCATAGCGAGCATGCCGGCCATTTCGCCTATAAAAGCCATTTTGGTCATTTTTCCAATAGAGGGCATTTTTGCCATTTTGCTTATAGAGGGTATTTTGGTCATTTAGCCCAAAAAGGGCATTCCCATCATTTCGCTTATAAAGGGCATTTCGGTCATTTTACCCATAGCAGGCATTTTTGGCCATTTCACCCATAGAAGACATTTTGGTCATTTTGCCCATAGAGGGTATTCCAATCATTTCGCCTATAGCAGGCATTTCGGTCATTTTGCCCACTAAAGGCATTTTAGTCATTTGGAAAGTTAAGACCAGCTAAGGGTACTTCGGTCATAATGCCCACCAAGGGCAATTTAGTAATTTTTGGTAATTTCCTACCCATTTGCGGTAGTTTGGTAAATACTAGAGGTTTCTCCACCTTCTAGGGGTATTTGTATAATATTAGTGTTATTTTGTCCTTTGGATGGCACTTTGGTAATTTTAGATATTCCTTCCCTATATAGGTTATTTTAGTCATTCATAGGCATACATGTAATTTCCATGTCCTTTCACCTATATAGGGTTATTTTGGTAATTTTAGCTCTTAAGGACAATTTTAAATTTTTATGCCTTAGTGGTATTTTTGTAATTCCCTTGTCCTTAAATTCTCTACCAAATTAGGGGCGATATAGTAAACATAGGTGTCCACCCAAAACTTGCCAATTTTCCCTCATTTCCTTATTCCAAGGGATTTTCCTAGATTGGTGCACCAAAAGATTTGCCAATTTTTGTCCCTTAGTCCAATGGATTTTCCCTAGATTTGTGCACAAAATAATTTCTATATCTAATTTGCTTGCACATTAAGCATTAATCTTTGTCATTCTCTATAAGATTCACTGTGAGCCCTTGGATCAAACCTCCTTACTTTTTCCCTATAAATAAGACCCATAAGTCACCATATTCATGACAAAAAAATTAAAACGCCAGATGTTGCTGCAATAATTCTCTCTCTTTACTCTCTTCGATATTTCTTCTTCCATATGTTTTGAAGCTTTGTTCTACACAAGCAAGAATTCTAATCCATTAAAGATGAAGTTCTAAACCATTAACGATTCAATCCAAGGAGTTCAAGCTCAAGACATATTTGGTTCAACACCAACAATCGGGTACACTCCCTAAAATCCTACTATTTTCTCTTTTCCTGATTCAATTCATCCTATCACTCTTGATAGAATAAATTGAATTAGAGAAATACATTGGCTCTGATTCTGTTATCTGAATGGATACGTAGGATGCCTCATAGGCACGAGTCTACTCTTTTCCCTTAATCTTATTTACTTCATCTTTTTTTCTTATTTTATTTATGTTATCTCTCTTTCTACCCCTTCTTTTAGTTTATTTAATTTATGTATTTTGTTTACATTATTCGTTCATGACATTATTATCATTATCTTTTTCTACTCACTCTCTCTCTTATTTATGTCATGGAATATAAGCTTGTGGATGAACTGTAATACCCCGACCCGAATTAGGGACTATTAAGCCGTTGCGTTAAATTAGAAATCGACGCCTTAAGTAACGAGGTCGATTTCAACCCCGGCACGCGGACTTTTAAGTAATAGTCCTGAAAACTCAGGACGACTGTACATCACTTTCGTTGCAAGCACCAACTGTCGGTTTGATGATAATTATATTTTCGCATCAACCGCCGATCATCGATACGAGTATAAGAATTGGGCACGCATTACGAGGGTACGAAGGATTAGTATAAAGGGTGTACACTTAAAAGAATAATTAATTTTTAAAGTAATTAATTATTATGATATAAGAAATTAATGTTAGTATATATATATAGATATAGATAATGATAACAATAATAATAATATACAAAGTATATTTACCATATATATATATATATATATTTAAATACATAAATATGTATATGTATATATACATACATAGACAATAATATATTTATATATAGAGGCATGCAATTACTCAATGGGTATTGAGATGTGTGTGTGTCCAAAGGAGTTGGTGTGTGAGCATCAGATGAGTGGGATATATATATATATATATATGTAAAACAAAACAAACACACACACACACAACCGGCCATTAAAGGCCTGCCCCAAAACAGCAGAAATCTGAGAAAAGAAGCTGCCACAAGTTAACCAAGTTGGTGGGGAAATCAGGAAGTACCATGATCAAGCATGGGCTTACATGCATATATACACATAATTTTATACACTTGCCCCCAACACCATTCCATCACACGAAAAGAGAGAGAGGAGTTTCTGAAAGAAATACAGAAGCTAGAGGGAGAAGAAAAATGAGAAGAATGAGGAAGGAATACCACCTTTGAGGTAAATCCATAATTTCTCTCTCTTAAAATACATGCATGCCAATGAACTGTTTTAGTGATTTTCATGCATATAAGATGTTTACAGTGAATAGACATGAATAATACATGAAGAATAGACACTGAACACACCAGAAACACCCCACCGTACACTAAACCACCATTGATGACCGATTTAAAGCAGGTCTAAATTGATGGAGATCAAACTCCATTTGACCTATAGGGACCTCAACTAGACCCTTTTATCTTTCCAAAAACCTATGACTGCGACCTAGAACCATAAGAAAAGACCTCCAAATAATGAGTTGCAGGTTTCGGGTTTGAAACCCAACTCCTCAAACTCAATGTGAAGCTCATCTTTATGAATGAAATATGAAGCCTTATGGAAAATAAAACACAATGGAACGAACCCCATGTGATTTGGCTCAAAAATGAGCATGTACGATCGAGGTGCAGGTTTGATTATCAAACCTCTAACCGAACAAATGAGACCAGTTTGATCCCTTAAACGAATGCCGAACCTTTACATGAGGTCCCAGAAGTGATTTAAGTTAAAAACAGTTGGGTTTGGGTGAGTAAAATGGCTCGAAATTGAAGCTCTTTAGCTTCGGGATCTAGGGCAACAGTAGGGGTCGAACGGGGAAGACGACACTGAGTCGACTCGCAAATGTTTAGAACGGTGGGTGGACTCGGACACGTGTCGAGCTACGGGCTAGCCACCGAATAAATGGGGCGACGTCGTTTAGGGGCCCTGATACATATATGTATAACCGTTTTAAGTTTTAAAAAGAGAAGAAAGGATTTGCGGTCAGCAGGGTTTGAACCCCTGACCTCACGTGTCCACGCGCCTTTTCTTTCCACTCGGCCACGCATGTACGCGTGTCTAATGATGGGGCCGAAATATATATATAATATAAATAAATAAAATCAGAAAATAAAAAGGTGCGATTGCACCTATTGGGAATCGAACGCAGTGTCTTTTGGGAGGGAGGTGGCATGCTGGCCACCCTATTCAACCTGTAACTTATTCCACTCAAAATATATATATACTATACCTTATAAATTTAATTTAATTAAATCAAATTAATTAAATTAAATGCTCCAAAATGGCCCGGTGTCCAAATGAGATGAGTTATATATGTATTTCTACTATCTCATACCTCCTAAGTCCATTGGTGAGGTCCACGACATGAGACGAGGTCCCGAAAAATTTACAGACCCGTAAAAATGTCAAAATGACTAAAATACCCCTGCCTCATAAATGAGTCAAACGAGGTCCAAATAAAATAAATAAATAGTAGATTTTGACTATTTGGAACATTCTGAATCTAATGGTGGGGTCCGTTTCACGAGACGGAACTCCAAAAAAAAAATTTAGACACGTTAAGGTATAAATTACCAAATTACCCCTAACATGTCCTGAGCCGAATTAAATTCTAAGAAAGCCTAAATTGACTTTCATCGACATTCCAGACTCAATGGTAGAGTCCATTCCACCAAAAGAAGTGTCTAAAATAAAGAGACATAAAATTTGATGAATAGCATCTGTCAGATGACTATAAACTGAAATATTGCCGAAGTACTAAACTAAGGCAAGTACGAGGAAATGAGGTGCGAGAAGACACGCCGCGTTAACATGTGAAGTAATTAAATTTAAATTAAAGTTAATGGAGCTACCAAAAGAGTATAGCTTTAAAAGTTAAAATAAATTAAATTCCTAACACATTAAAATGTGTCATAGGTTAAAAGTACGAGTTGAATTAAGTACATAAGAAATTTATGAAGTCGGTTAGGATTAATACGAACTAAGCATAAGATAAGAAGCATCAGTAGGTGATATTGTGATGAATGTGATGTTGATGAGATTGTTTATGAATTGTTCTTAGGAACTACAGAGGAAGTGGGAAAGCGCATTTTTAGCACTAACCTTAAAGGACCGAGGTGAGTAACCCTGTGTTTGAAATGGAGATTTGACTCCAAATATTTGAAGAAGTTTTAAGTTCAATCCTGTGAAGCATTTGAATATCAAATTCAGCTTTTTGATTCCTATTTTTTTAAATTTTTCTGATATGACATGCTGGTTAAATGTTTTATATCCAATTCTTTTCTCGGAAATATTTAGCATGTCCAGTTGAAAATGAAAATTTCTTTTAAATGTTCTGAATTTGATTATTTCAAGTATTGAAGCCCTATCGCAGAAATTGTATATTTCATGTCTTCAATATTCATGAAAAGCCTCTATTGAAGTAGCCATGTGATAAATGTTTTATAAGATAAACGGTACTAAGTACCACCCCCTATGATGGTTGAAATCCTTCGGGATTCAACAGTACATGCCCGGTAGCAGGATCTAATCCCCCAGGCAAATATCATTGACAGTATTGACAGTAAAATGGGAGTCTGATTCGAAACAGATTCCACCTAATCAAAGAGAAAAGATGACAAATGTTTTTGGAAATGGAAGCAGGTTTTCACCCCCATTATATCATACGTGTTTATATGCTTTTAAATTGCATATGCTCTATTTGAAGAAATGTGTATTTAGCTTGAATACTTTAAATGTTTCAAAGCTATCTGTTTTAAGAATGCATATACTCTGTGTTCTAAAATGTACGAGCAATTGGTAGTGAGTATTTTATAAACTCTCATGTGCTAAACCACTACCAGTTGAAAACCCCATGACGAATGCAGGAATTACTCACAAGCTTAGATTAGCTTACCCAGATTTTTATCCGCCCCCTTTCAGGTGACTAATGGCAGATTGATTTTTGAAGACGATGAGGATGAATCTAGCTTTTTGGGAAGACTTGCTTAAGTAGTTCTTTTGGGAAAATCACATGAACTCTAATTAGTACGTTTTGTATTAGCAGACAATTTAAGGATATGTATCAAGCCCCACGGGACAGCTGAATTAAGATTGTAATTATGAAGTCTTTTAAGTTTTTAGTTATGCTCTGAATGTATAATCATGTGTAACCATTTATGCTATGTAAAGAGCGGCAGTACCGGACGGATGTGCGTAATTTAAAAATAAGAAAAAAAAAAGTTTTTCACGCTTCCGCAACCACATGAAGCACATCTATTCGATACCGCTGCAGATGTGAGCCTTCACCCAAGGGTCCTCGGGCCTGAGGGTGGCGGTCACGATGCGAAATCCGCAGAGGGTGGGTTTCGGGTCGTGACATGAACACTTAAGGCCAGTCCATTCGGACTAGGCGGGATGGGTATCTAACTTGTCACTACCTGAAACCCACCCTCTGTGGATTAGGAGTAATGATCGACACTGTCACCCAAACAGGCCATACAAAATCAAATGAATTTCACAAGATAGTAATAAATTTTTTTATTAAACAAAGTACAAAAGATACACATATGCAACTCATCTGATAACTAATCAACAGTAATCATCTATAAAGAGTTCTCAAGGTAAAGCCATTGTGATCACATCACCATCATTAACTTAATCCATCAATATTTCTATGTACATCCAACTATGTGTCCAGCAAAAGATACATAATACTAGTTCCCAAAAGTCTAAGTTATTACTATGCCAAATGATACATCATATGTTACCAAAAAAAATCCCATATTAGTTCAATCATGTTCCTCATGCAAAAAGGTCTACTACGTTCACATCTTTAGCTTTTCTGTGTAGACCCTACTGCTTCTTTGCTAGCTTAATTACTTGAAATGTCATGGGTAATATCCATGTGAGCTTTATGAAAAACTCATGAGTAATTCTTGCATCTTGTCATAGGTTTTCAAAGCGAAGTTTTGCACAAAGTCGTATGGGCACCAAGTTTCCTCAAAATAGATAACACATTCTCAAGAATATCTTGTAACACATTTCCAAAATGGATAATTTGTAAAGCATACCGAAGGTTTAAAGTGGATACAACACATGTTTTTCTAAAACATATCATTTTTAAGAGCATAATTCGAATATCAAAACACAAATTAAATGATGAAGAGTTGTTCACAAAACGAATGGTAGCACATGAACTTCTTAAAACATTTTTCAGATAATCAGCACAAAACGGATAACACAACATCGAATAATGAATACACACGAGAAGATACTCCTGAAATTTGATTATGAAAGATGGATAACACAAGACAAATGATAGACACATATTTTACACATCAAAGAATCACATATTGAGTCAGAATGCTACGTGGGTAAGTCTCATCAAGAGTCAAAGCGCCACGTAGGTCAGCCTCAATCATTAATTCCATAACAAGTTAAAGCACCATGTGGGTAACTCTCATCACAAGAGACAAACCACAACCACATACATAAGCCTCGTGAAGACAAAAGAATTGAGTGAGAGCGTCACATGAGTAGGTCTCATTACAATAGTCGAAGCGCCATATGGGTAGGCCTCTAATAGACATAAGAATCAAATTACATATTGAGTCAGAGCGGCATGTAGGTAGGTCTTATTACAATAGTCAAAGTGCCATGTGGGTAGGCCTCACATAACATAAGATCTGATCAAACTACGGATATAATCATGAAGATCATAATTCTCAAATATTTAACAAAATACGAAATAAACATTTTGAATAGACATAGAAATTCATAGATTAGACAATTAGAAGTATGATGTAAAAACCACTCATTCAAGTTGCATGATTACTCACAAAAATAGATTAAGCATTTTGAACAGATATAAAAATTCACTGAATCAAAATACCAGATTACTCATAAAAATAGATTAGGCATTTTGAACAAATATAGAAATTCACTGATTCAAGACACCGTATTACTCACAAAAACAAATTAGGCATTTTGAACAGATATAGAAATTCACTAATTCAAGATACCAGATTACTCACAAAAATAGACTAGGCATTTCGAACAAATATAGAAATTCACTGATTCAAGATACCAGATTACTCACCTCATGTTCTCAGTTTGTTTCCTTCCCTTGTCCTTAGTTCCTAGATTCATAAGTCAAATGCACATAACTTTATATTAGAACACAACTTAAGCATTATTTTTGGCTACTTATTATTTTTGGCTCCATTGGGTCTGGTTGTAATTTTTCTCTTTTCGTATATTGTATTTTTCGTAACTTAATTTGTCCTAACAGACTCTATTTTTGGGTCTAGCAACCCTAAAAACTTCAAGTTAGATCCCGTCTATTTTTTTGAATTCATTTTATAACTAAATAAATGTTTGGGACACATTTGGTACTACTTCATTTGTTATTCCATATTTTTCATAATTTATTTGGATAAAATGAACCTCACCATTGAGTCCGGAACATCTAAAATAGTCAAGGTAGAACCTTTTTTATTTCTAATTGGCTTTGGGCAGTACTAAGGGCATAATGGTAATCATGACATTTCACGTGTCTAAATTTTTGAGACTTCATTTCGTGAAATAGACCCCGACATTGGGTTTGGAACGTCGAAAACTGCTAGGGTAGACACCTTTTTTATTTTATTTGGCTATACATAGCATTTAATTTAATTAATTTAATTTAATTTAATTAACTAATTAATTACATAATATATATATTTATTATGTTAGATAAATACACTGGGTGGTCAGTGGCATATTGGTAGCCAATGAGCTCATAGGTTCGTGCGGCTTGATGGTCTTGGGTTCAAACCATCCGCACAACAAATTTCCCCATTTTCTTATTTTTTTTTTTCAAAGGATTCCTAAGGCAATGATGGATAGGGTTGCCAGACAGTGAACAAATCAGCGGAACCTGGGTTAAGTTATCCCTATTCCGCACATGTTTATTAAATCAGCCCTTATTCTCGTTGCCAAATGCTCTAGTTCTCAGATTTTAAAACATTTAAAAAACATCTTAAAATGACGTACCTTTGAGTTAACCCTTACTGCGTCTAAACCGGGTCCCGACCCAAAAGCTGAACCGACCCATGGCCCAAACCCATTATGTAATACCCCAATCCAAATTGAAACTGAGCGAACCATGAAACCCGAACCATAAGGGCTTCTTGCTTTAAATATTGAATAAAATGGACGGTTTGAAAACTCAATATTTCGAAAGTACGAATAATGCCCAGACGGCGCCCAAGTAAGCCATGGACAAATGCCGAAGGAAAAAAAAAATAATAACAAAGTAAATTAATAAAATATAAATTAATTTTTTATATGTGTATATATATATTATATACGTGTAATATATATATATGTATATATATTGGGTAGTTATATAGGTATATATATATATATATTTTGTGATTAAGCTATATATATATATACATGCACGGCAATGAGATAAGGGAAAGGGGATTCTAATTCAAAAACAGAAAAAAGAGGATGAAGTGATAAGGATGAGGATGTAAAAGACGCGGAACAGAAAGGGATAGAAAGAGAGAGAAATGGTGAGGCGTATGCAACTAATATATGTATACCTATACGGGTTGATCAAATGTGAGGAGAGGGGGAGTGAAACAAGGAAAAGAGGTAGGGGATTGAGGCTCTGAAATCTAGAAGGAACTAGGGTGACTTAGAAGGAAAGACTACGCGCAACTCGAAAACTAGGTAAGCTAGTTCGCCTCTTTTTTTTTTTTTATTTAAGCATGAAATATAGATTTGAACGTAGGGTCATAACCAGCATGAAATTATGTTTTTATTTAAAAAAGAATCAAGTAAAATGGTCAAAAGATGAGGGAGATATAGGCACTTATAGGATTTTATGAATAATTCGGGTCTTGGGATTTTGTGCATGAAACTTGATTTGTATGCTTGGAAAATATTCCCATAGGGTGCAGAAAACATGTAGGAATGATTTTGGCTCAAACCCGTAGAGGAAATGTCACGAAATTAGGAAAAACTAGTTGGCCGGAGCTACGGGTTTCCCTTATTTCGTGAGGATCGAGCGATCCAATCTCAAAATTGAGGTTGGATATGGAATCCCTATGAAATTTGGAAGAGAATGGCATCGCGTTTGGTTAAAAAATCGATCGAAAAGGAGTGGCTGGTGCCAAAGAAGATTCTAGAACCCTATCGGAGTCTAGTCGGGAAACCGTAGGGGCAAGATGATGAACAATGCCTAAACGGCACCATTTTATAAGGGGTTGGATCAAAATTGTGTCGTTTCGGGAGGGGACTGTTTTAAATTAAATCTAGAATTGGGGGTGTTTGGTTGGGGGCTTAAGGAATTGAAATCGGAATAGGGATAGCCTATCCCTACTTTAACCCATTGACCGTTGTTTAGTTGTAACAATAAGGGAAAAAAATTGTGCAAGGGCTGCTGCCCAGCGACTAGAAACCGTGACTGAGGGGAATTGTTGGAAGAACGGACCACTGTGCCACTAAGGCACATGTGATCTTTTGGTCACTAAAATAATATATGTTTTGTAATTAATTAATTAATTAAATTACAATAATTAAGGGTAATTAAGACGTAGTCCAAAATAAATGAATAAATAGTATAAACTTATTATTTTGGACCTTCTGGCATCCAATGGTGAGGTCCGTTTTATGAGACGAAGTCCTAAAAAATAAAATACCCTTAGGAACGCCAAAATGACCAAAATGCCCCTAAGTCAAATGTGAGTCAAGCGGACTCCGATTGAGTTAAGTAAATAGGGGATTTTTATTATTTCAAACCTTCTGCACTCGACAGTGAAGTCCAATTTATTAAAATAGAACCCGAAAAATAGAGAGACATAAATGACCATTTTGCCCTTGGGTAAATTAGTTCAAATTGGAAATCATAAAAGCCTAGATGAGTAAAAGAGATACTTAGAGTAGCAAGGTGTTCAAATTGATAAATGGCATTAAAACTGAAACGTATTTACTGATATATAGGAGACTCGAAAGGAAAAGGGAAGGTCATGGAATACTAAGACACATTGATAAGGTAAATGAATTCCTATCTCTTATACGTGGTTTTCCAAGCCACATCATTTCTATTACTGCCAAAACTTTGTACTCATGTATGTATCCGCTATTGTTATCCCACCATTGATATTGTCCTATTTGGTGGGTGCCTATTGACTGATATCTCATGATTTGACTCATTGTACTAATGCCTATCATTGTATGCTTATGTCATGATGTTCCATACATTATACACTTCTTATGGAGTTACAGTAGAATCTTGATTTATGTTAAATCCCGAGTTTGTGCTCAATCACATTACCCATCTGATGCTATTTGATTGACTGGACCTATGGGTCAATTTATGGGACCTACAGGACAAGTCCGTGAACAGACATTTGGCAATGATAGCGTTTTTATGCAGTGAGTTAAATGGGCATTTATATGTATTCATGTTAATGGGAGGTATGCCGGGCCCCAAAAAACCGAGAGTCTGCCAAACCTTGAACAGAGTAAATGCATCATTTATGTTTGATTATTATATTGACGTTCATTTGATTCATAGGATGTTTTCATTTCCTTATGAATAGTTCTATGTTGATAGTTCCTTATTTAATTGGACTTGACTGTGACCATTTTATTGTGGCAGTATTTATGTTGATTTTGATCATCGAGCCTATTCCATATTCATGATTGTGATCATTGAGCCTATTCCATATCCATGCTACATTGTTACTCATAATTATTATTGTGCCTTATTATTCATTGGTCATTGTGGCATTTTACAGTTAACTGCAATCGTTGTCATGACTGGCTATCATGTTACCTTTGGATTTATATTTCTCTATGTAATCTCTAACCCGTATTAGAGATAGGCTTTTACTTACTGAGCTTTGTTAGCTTACCCCACTTATTATCCTTTTCAAGTGAGAATGCTACAAAACCACAGTAGGAGGTCAGGAGCGTAGGGAGACAATTGAGGAGCACAATAGAATAAAGTAGTCTCTCCCATGTACTCACCACCTAAAAGTGGTTATGTTTAGTTTATTGTCAGTTTTATTTTCAGTCTTTGAACAACATTTGTAATAAGGCTTCCGCACTTTAATGTTATGTTACATTATTTATTGATATCACTGATGCAAAGAATGAAAAAAGTAGGGTCGGCCCCACGACACGAGATCCGTACAGGGTGGGTTTCGGGTCAGTGACAGCTTGGTATCAGAGCAAAGTTCTTAGGTTCTAGTGAGTCATGGGAGATAGGATTAGAGTACTAGAACGGTTAAAGTCTAAGAGTCAATCGATAGATAACACTACCATTAGTAAGTTAGACTTTTATGTGAACACTGACTGTTATTTTACGTATATATTGACTGAGTTTCTTTTATAGAAAAGGTTAACATTAGGAATACATTAATATCTAGAAATCACCCTACTGAGATAGATCAGTTAAACAGATTAGAACTCCTTATAAAAAGAGTCACCGAGACTCTACCCAGAATCAGGGCCCAACGGTTAACCATTATAATAAAGTAAGTGGCACCAGTGTCACATCCCCCTTACCCACCCTGTGCGGATTAGGGGCATGCAACCGGCCAGTTAGGCATCCATCGGTTTTTTTTTTTTTTTTTTTGAAATCAAAATGCCGACGGTAATCCTAACCACAGGCCATTCTTCAGTAACATCCAAGTACAATGCATTCAATTAATATAAGTTGCAGCGGAACTAAGGGAATGCATAACACCTTGGCAGAGCCATTAATACATCCATGGTTAACTATTACATCATTGTCCTACAAAAGATACGAGTCTTAGGTTTCAGTACATCATATTCAAAAATGGAGTTAGGTACAAAAATGGTTAATTCATGAGTTCTTCAAAATAGTGCTCCGGGTCTCCAACCCGCTAATCCTGATTGCTGGGTCCCTCACCTGAAAAATGTTAGGGAAGGGGTGAGCTTTAAAAAGCCCAGTGAGTAACACGGGTCCCCTGTCATGGGTTTCAAACCATTGTTGTTTATAAAACAGGTGGTTGAATCAGGCATTTCAGAGGATATAGTTAAATCCGTATATTTGAACAATATTTAAAAACAGGAATACAGTTAAAACATTAGAGCAACAGAACAGTTCACTAATGAGCAGGGCAAAACAGTATAACAGGATAACAGTACAGTATACACAATTCAAACAGTGCAATATGCTCATGTAGTGCTCAAGACTGAATTTGGTACCATGAGTCAGTTGTTCTTTTAGTAAAAACAAGGATAATTTCATTTCAATACGGAACAGTGAAATCGGACAGGGTAAAATATAGTCATGCATTGAGTAGAAGCATGAAAGACAGTATATCAGTAGGAACAGTACAGTACAGTATTTAAAAATACAATAACTAGACGGTGTACTTATACACCAATTCAGGAGTCTAGGTTACTCACCTTGTGCGGTAACGGGACTTAACTGAGAAGCCTTTCTCTTCTTCTTATCCTTCTTTATCCTAGAAAATTTATGAACATTTCATAAATCTCACATGAATCTTAACTTGGTTTATTTTAATTCAAAATTCAACCTGAGTTAGACTATCTCGTTGTCTATGTGTTATTATGATAATTGAAATTCACCTTTGCACCCACTCTTTCAGGGTTTCCGTGTCTTCCTGTTTCTTTAATTTAGCCTCTACGACCATTGCCTTGGTACGCATTTTGTATATAAACGGTCGAACGGAGACTACCTCGGTTGTTTTGGCTATCCTTATGTGTCGTTCGATAATCTTTTGTTGCCACAATAGTTGTCGCATGAACTCCTGTTGCTCCTTGTCAGCTAGTCTTTCGGCTTTAGACATAATGGTAAATTTCTTGTTTTTCCCTTCCATGACTGGCTTGAGTTTTTTATCCTATAGCAAAATCCCAAGACGTCAGGATGTGTACTACCTCTAGGCAGTCCGGTCATGACATTATTTAAGCTTTCCTTGGATTAGTTCTTAGTTCATTCGGATGTTATCTAACTTGATACAGGGCTAGGGGTATTTTGGTCATTTTACAGTTGTGAAGTTTGATTCCGATTCGTCATCCGATCACATGTATAGTCCCATACGTGTTAGGGTTTCTATTTTTTTCAGTTTCGTCTCAATCGGACTTTGTTTGGGTTCTAAACAGTGTCAGGGGCAATTTGGTAATTTCATGTGTCATATTTTTCGGTACTTCATCTGCTAATACGGACCTTACCGTTGAGTCCGGAATGTCTGACATAGTCAAAATAGACTACCCTTTAGTTGTATTTGGGT
Source organism: Nyssa sinensis (assembly GCA_008638375.1). Taxonomy (NCBI): domain Eukaryota; kingdom Viridiplantae; phylum Streptophyta; class Magnoliopsida; order Cornales; family Nyssaceae; genus Nyssa; species Nyssa sinensis. The sequence goes on from CM018046.1 coordinate 20,198,283, forward strand.
TCGGGCATCCTCAGGGGCAGTATGGTCATTTACTCCTACGTGTTTGTATTTTTCGGGACTTAATTTTCCAAATCGGACTCCACCATTGAGTCCGGAATGTTTGAAATAGTGAAAATACACTATTCATTTGACTTATTTGGACTTCATTTGACCTATTAATGACCTAGGGGTCATTTGGTCATTTTTATTTAATTAATAAAATAATTTATTTTATTATTTATTAAATTATCAGGGGTATAAATGAATTAAAATTTCAGAATCTGGGCCAGAGTCAAATTTCCCAAAACTGTTGGGGTCTTTATGTAATTTTCAAAAGATTTAAACTGAACCAAAGGGTTCAGTCCTTATGCAATTGAACCGGACCAGTCCAATCCGGTTCTAACCGGTTCAGGGTAATGTACTGACATCAGGATGACGTCAGCCCTACAATTTAAATTTTAATTTAACAATACCAAAACGACACAGTTTAGGTTATGGTTCATATCCGTTTTTATTCGGGTCGGGGCCCGACCCAAAGACCCGATCCATGACCCGGTTACTGTTCATCGTCCCTACCCGTATAGGGCTACTGTTGCCCTAGAAATTTCAGAAATTTCTCTCTCAAATTCGTGGGGTTTTAAGCAACGATTCTCACTGGTTTTTGTTCCAAAAGGTTTCTGAGAGTAATGTCGTTCATTTGGCATAAATTTCAAGCTTCAAACTCAACAATGGGGGCCTGTTCTAACGAATTATCGTGGAGAGTTACAGTCGGGTCATATAGCCTTATTTCTCCACCATTTTGCATGAGGTTTGGTCCTCTGCAACCCTTACAACGTGTACTTCCTTTCCCAATTTACCAATCTCAGTTTAGGGGCCAAATTCGAAGGATTCATTTTTGGGCCGAAAGGAATAATGTCATTTTTGGGGGTCTCAACCTAGGTTTCTAGGTTGCGGTTGGGGTTTTCCAAGGTTCTACAAGGTCCTATTTTATGTTTTGATCATCCAAGGTTCGGTTGGTTGAGGTCGGATCAGACCTGCAACCTCAAGGTCCATCAATGGCGGTTTGCTACGGGTTTGGGTTTTTGGGCAGTTTTATGGGTTCAAATCATTCGTAAACAACCCAGTTTTGATTATTAATCTACTACGCATGCATTAACAGTCTTAAATCTATAAAACAGTAGCTAAATAAAGCAGGAAAATTTTTAAAAAGTTTTTGAATACTGGCCTTTGAACAGTGGTCTCTTCACTGTTGAGCTCGAGCAGGAGCTTCAAGGGTTGGATTTGGGTCCCCTCTCAGTCGTGCAACCCCTCAGTTCCAGCCTCTAGCTTCTTCTAAGCTCCTTCAATGGATGCCCACAACTCAAGCTTTCTCTCTCTAACTTCCTCTCTCTAACCCACTTTCTCTCTCTAACTTCCTCTCTACAGTTCTGATCTTTCCTCTATGCATATATGGAAGATTGTATATCAATAATCAGATTTCTTTTCTTGATGTTTCATCTCCCCCAAGTGCATGATGGGTTTGCATGCAATTTGGTTGGGAGGAGATGTAATCATGGTGGGATAGGCATGATGGGCTATAGCATAGGGTGATGCATGCTGATGTGTTGCATGCTTGGTTATTGGTCACTTTGGGGAGAGGCCAAATCTGATTGCTATTTATATATATATCTTTGCATATATATGCACAAAGGTGCTCTTAGCTTAGTTGGTAAATTTTTGGTAACCCAAATTCTGCCTAGGTTGGTCAAGGGATCAAATCCTCTTGGCCACATTTTTGGTCTTTTTCCCATATTTCGGGCTTAGGCCCTGTTTGGCTGCGCATTAATGCAGTTTCACTGTTTCCTTCCTAACTTTCAATCTGTAACTTATTTTTTGACGCGGTTTCTTCCGGTCAACTCCTAATTAGGTTAGCTTCAGTGTCTAAGGGTTCAGTGACAGTAATCAGTTTCTCAGATTTATTTTAATATTTGCTAACATGGGTTTGGTCAGTGTTAAACAGTTGATTTTAAACAGTTGATTTTAAACAGTTGATTTTAAACAGTTAAATGCCAGATCAGATTTCAGAAAGAGTTTTTCATTACATAATTTAATAATTAAGTCTGGGGTGTTACAACCAGCAAAGACCATAAAATGGGGGCGGGAAGGAAATTGCCAAAAAGGGGGCAAATATGACAATAGAGGCATAATTAAATGCCCCAACTGCATAAAAGTCCACCAAGGATAATATCTCAAAAACACCACCGAAAAATGATCAGGCTGCTATACCAGTAGTCGTAGGTATTTTCTAATTGCTTACAATCTGCCCATATATTGTTTAAATATTTGATTTCTAGTTCCCTTATTGACTGCTAAGTTAAACTTAGAAACAGAACCCCTAGGTTACATGTTAACTGTTTTAATACCATCGAGAGATTTATTATTGATGAATACTATATATCGGGGGAAATGACTATATGTTATGATGGAAATCGGTGATTCTTGAACAATTGAAATGATTAAGTAAATAATGACCTTTAGGGAATAGTAATATGTTTAAAAGATAAATGATGAGGATTCTCGAGGAGTAACACTGAAAATACTTAAGGAGATTTCAATAAATGTCATGGATAAATAAGTGAGACTTGAATGAAAGATAGTCTGAAGGAAACTTAATGGATAATTACAAGAGGAGTTGATACTCAAAATAAATTAATGATGTGCCAAAAATATGAAAAGTCTTGAGTAAGTCAGGAGTAGACCCTGATAAGGTAGAGATGAATAGAATCTTGAAGACAATTACTAAATGAGCGAGATTGTGAGAATTGATCTTATGGATTGTGATGATTTTAACAAGAGGTTGACACATGATGAATAAATAATAGGAAAAAATTCAATGAATCTTGTGATCTAAGATGAAGCATGGTCCGATTTCAATCAATACTCTATCAAGTTAGATGAAGGTAAATGATAAATGATTCTGAATAACTGTTAGAGATCAATGCTGATCTAAATGATCGTAAAGACTGAACTGAAAGTAAATCGTTTAGAAAAATCATGAAATTGAGATGATACATGATTTTGTGGTATTATGAGGAAATCATTATTCATGAATGACATACATAGAGCATATGAGATACAGATCATAAGTACACAATTATTAATCGATTAGATACTTTTAAAAAAACTAGGAATCCGATGATTTAAATAGCTAAATGATTGGTGACTTTTAGGGACGATCGCTTGTTTAAATACTAAGGCTAATGGTTTTTGGGAAAGACTATGCTATGACTACCTTTGATGTTTCTTGGATGATTAAAATGACCAAATGAATAGTGACTATTGGGATAAAGTAGTTTGTTTAAGGGCAAAAGGTAAGGATTTTTGGGAAGAATTGTACCAGTGACGACTCTTAAGTTATTAAACTGTGAATTGATCAATGAATTGGGGGAAACTATCATTGAACAAAGGAAACGGTTAATGCTCTTTTGGAAGATATAAGGTGGCATAGAGTTGGGATTGTGAAATCTTGAAAGTCGGTGGATTTAACAACAAATCTATATGAGAAATGGACTAAGGAAGACTTAATGAATAAAAACGTGAAGAGTTTGAGAACCCAAATGGATTGATGACATATTAGAAATATGAGGATCCTTGAGTGAGTCATATAGGGTAAGGACAACGGGATCATTGGGAGGCAAATACTGATTGAACGAAACTATCAAGTGAACGTTATGAAGTGTGATGGTTCTAAAAGGAGATTGACACGTGATGAATGATCATTGGGAAAAATTCAATCGATCTTGTTGATTTAGGTGACAATATGACCCAATTATGGGCGGTACGTTATTGAATTAGCTGAATCTATTTCAAAAGATAAATGATTGATGACCCTGAATAGCTTTTGAGGATTAACGAAGTCTGACAATAAGAGAGACGAAAATGGTGGCATATGTCTAGGAGAACTGGTGAGGACAACAACTGTGCTAAAGTGATACATAATTCTTTGAGATACTACGAGAACAATTAAGATTAAGGTAGAAAGTAAGCATAACTCAATTTGTGAAACTAAGGAAGTAGAGAACTTCTATGATGGGAAAGACATGTTATAATCTGATAAATTTTGGAAGTCAAATGTAACGATAAAATGATGGGATGGCTAATTGATGTGAACAATCTTGAAAGATGATATGAAGTCACATAATGTACAAAGAATTCTCGATATGGTTGAATAAGTTCTTGAAAGAACAAATTTGAAAAAGTTGAATAACGACTAGGGAGAGAAATGTAACATATGATGAAAAATCGAATATGATGACGAGTATAAGAAATGAGACAGTTGAACAACCTTTCTAAGAAAAGGTAAGTAAAACAAAAATAATGGTTATAAAATTAAAAAGTCATAAGACTTTGAGAATTGGAACTGATCAAATGATGTTAAAAATTCAAGGTAAACCAAATATGATAACACCATTAAGAATGCTTTTGAAGTAGACTGTCACATGAAGAATCAGTGATTGGGGTAAAAGACTACCCTAAAATCTTTTAAGTATATGTACCATACTTTAATCTATGAAGGGATAAGGAATCAAAATCTGTGAAAAGATCAATTGTAAAAAGCCTTCGTACCAGCCTATAATGTGAAAAAAAATAAAAAATATATATATATAAAAAATAATAGGGGAACTGATTTCCTCAACCTATCTAAATCATAAAAAGATGAACACGAATTGGAAAACAAAGGCAGGAATGCTAATCAATAGTACCAAAATAATGGAACAACACAAAATGAAATGAAAAGAGGATTAATAAGTCTTCAAGGAATGGACACGTAATTGAGAAATCACAAATGAAAATTTTGAATAAATTTGAGGTTACCCGTGCATGGGAAAAATGTTGCGATGCAAAGAGAATACGAGTAAACTGTCCTGGCACGAACCAAAAAATGTTCAAAAAAAATGAGAGGAGAAGTTGGAATGACAACTGTGTATAAGCTTCGGACAGATGAAAATCCAAACTGTTTCTTCCAAATTATTATCCTAAGCCTCTATATGAATTGAAGTGGAATAATGTGAATCCATCAAGAACTCTACTCTTAGTAAAACTTAAAGTGTCACGACCTGAAACCCACCCTATGCGAATCTCGAACCGCGAACCCCGATCTGACCCTTTTGTCGAACCGGGTCTCGTCTGTGAAACTGAAACTTACTACACAATCAGTGCTACTAACATGCAATAAATATTATAACATAAACAGCGAAAGTCTCTAAATAAAAGCTGCATGTATATAAAATCTGGTTCTCAAAATACAGACTTTAAAAAGTCTAGTACATTACATCCCCAGGACGTGGATGACATGAGAGAGCTACAAGACCGTACTGAATATTATACATTACATTTATCTCAAAAATGTCCACTGCTATCTAGCTGACTGCTACTGTTACTGCTACTGCTACTGTTCCTCTACAACTTCATTTCCTGAAATATTTTGGTAAGTTTGGGATGAGCTAACTTAAGCTCAGTAAGTAATTCTCCTTTGCTCTGTCATGTGTAGAGGTCAAATAGAAGGCATAATCCATAAAAGAACTAGGATAAATGTAAATGTGCTAGCCAATCAAGAAATATAGAACTCATCAATGAATATCAAATGATAGGAAGCTCAAATGATAAATCAAGAAAAATATGTCTGATAACATAATCATACTACTACAGTCATGAGCTGTCTCAAGCATAATCATGTGCACTCAATAAAAATCTATGTAATCTCATGATCATTCATAATGAAATAATATGATTAAGCTATGATAATCAATAATGATAGTGATATCAACGAAACTAGATGCACTTTAACTGGGGCCCGGAATTCCCCCTTCAGGTCCATACCAAGGCTATCTGAATAATACTGCTCTGTATACAATGTGACTCTACGTTTTATGCCTCACATAGCAACGTAGGTGGTGTTCCCTTGACCCGAAGGTCATAATAAGCATCAGATGGAGTTTATGACTGAGCACAAATCCGGCATTCATAATATATCAGGATCATGCTACTTTCCACGAAGAGTATAGTGGAATGATAACTAGTTCTTGGCTACATAATATAACTATAGCTTTTCAAAGGCTATGGTTACGAGGCTACCGCGAACATAACTGGCTGGCCCTCACGGCCCTACGTACAAGTGTACGATAAAGAAATCTATGCACAAGTGTACAAAATCATGATTGAGATATAGACAATAGTACTTTCCACAAGATAGAATAATATCAAATATGGACTCAATAACTTCTGGTATGTATAGAATACAATAGGTAATATATGAAAAATTGTTGACATTGCTGAAAGTATCACATGCAGAGATTAGATATTACTTACCTCTTTCTATATCTGTCTAGAAAGTCAAACCGCCTTCTCCTTTCCTCTTGGCGTTCCTATGATTCATAACACGTATCTCAATCTATAGCTATATAAACTATGTTATTCATCAAATTTTATGTCTCTTTATGATAAGTATCTCTTTTACTAGAATAGACTCTACTATTGAATCCAGAACGTCGAACAAAGTCAGTTTAGGCTTTCGTGGATTACAATTCGGATATCTATACTAAAAAGGGCAAAACGATCATTTTGCACTTTTATGTGTTCTTACTTCTTGAGACCTCTTTTCATAAATCAGACTCTACTATTGAGCACAAAATGCTTGAAATAATAAAAATTTACTATTCTTTTACTTTAATCGGAGTCTGTTTGACTCCTTTTTTACTTAGGGACATTTTGGTCATTTTCTTTTTAAATAATTATTATTTTATTACTTTTGGGTCAAATCGTAATTAACCATAAGTTCTGGGTCAATTTGCAATAACTAAAAATTCTAGGTCAAATTTTGAAATTTAGAAAGTCTTATTCCAATTTGGAATAACCAAACAATAGATAAGCCCAACCTTGGATAGGCTATCCCTATTCCTATTTCAATTTAATTTCTATTTCTTATACTTGCATTCAAACACCACAAATCACCATTTTAAAAATATCCCCAACTGTGTCATTTCAATAGCCCATTTCATGTGGGTGGGTGGGTTGACCCGACCCAACCCATGGCCCAAAACTCCAACACGCAACAGCGCACCTGCGCTTCTTCCATCCACGTGCCGTCACCTTCTCCGGTGATGGTAGCCCTTTTCCAGCGACATCTCGACACCCAATCAACGGGTTCCTCTTTTACTTCTCATGGGCTTTCCATATCTACCCTTGGAATTCAATTTCCATCACTAGAAGGCCTCGAAAAATGGAGTTGCAACCAACTCCAGCGAGTTGGCCAGATTTTCCAGCGATCTAATGTTTTCCTATTTAATGGATTTTTAGCCACTTTTTTTAGCCCAAATTTTACCTGCAAGTTGCTACACCTATGGGAAACAATTCCCCATTCATAAAATGAGCTAAATCGATCTGAATTCCAATGACCCAGAATTTTCCTTCAACCTTTAAAATGGTTTTTCTCACTCATTTCTTCACCAAATAGGCTGCAGTTTCTTCCTAAATTTACCATTTTTCATGCTCTTTAAAAACCATTAAACTTAAACAAGATTTCATGCTTAAAATCGTAAAAGCCAGAATGCAAGTTTACTTACCCAGCTGAGCTTTTGGCTCGTAGTTTCCCTTCCTTTCTTCCTCCTTCTTTACTCTGAACTCTCTGAATCCTTCTAAACCTTCTCAGCTTCTATTTTCTTCCTTTGGTTTTGCTCTACTGAATTTTTTCCTAACCACACATATATATATATATATACACACTAACCGCCCCTCACGGTTCTCTCTCTTTCCTCTCTCTTTTCTTAGCCGATTTCCTTGACTATTCTTTTCTCTTTTCTGATCTTTTCTCTTTTTTTTTCCTGATTTCTTTCCTATTTCCTTTGCTTCACTTTACTTAGATATTTGTGTGTGTATACATATATATATATATATATATATATTATATGTTTCACACACACTACACACACACCAACACACATATTCTATCAACACTAATCACACACACGCACCCACTTGCATGCCTTGCAAGCACTTGATATATACCTATATATATATATCAATTATTATATATATATATATATATATATATTTATACTTATATATTTATACATGTATTATACCTATATATATACACATTATCGTATATATATACTTATTTCCATATATATGTATTATGATACGCACGTATACATAACATATGGTACTATGTGCTCATATACACTTATGTACGTATAGGTATTACACTGCACATATATCGAGGAATGTACGGGTATACATGCCCGACTCTCCGTACTGTCGGTTCATCGTACGAGTAGTCCTAGGGTACTCGGGGTTGCCTGTAATTCACTTATCGTATATTTAAATATCGTATTTTACTCTATTTGTGAATCTCACTATTCATCTCAAACTGCGTGCCTATTACTGTACATAATTTACTATGATAGCTCGGTCTCTTTTGGTATTATATTTATCGACTCGGTCTATTCGTACTTGGCTTTTCCTAATCTCACAATTCCTTGATATTATAGCTTCTACAATTTACCTCGGTATGCATACCCGTCACTGTATATTACTCATCATAATAGTTCGGTGTATTTTGGGGTTTACTGTTCTTGGTCTAAGTTAGTCTCGGTTTACTTTTGGTACTATGCTCATGGGCTTGGTCTGAGCTCGGTATTATTATTTGACTCTTTAGGATGTAAATGGAATTATTCTGTTTCATTTGGGTCAGGGTATTACATAAAGTACTTGAATAAGAAGTCCAAAACACTTTAAACGATAGAAGTGGTGTAATCTAGTTACACTGTTGACTTCCTATGACCACTACCAAAGAAATGGATAGAAGAGGAAAGATCAAGGTACTGGATACCTTTACCTGGCACATGATACGCCATACGATGTCAATAGAAGTTGAGAGACCATGACCAGTAAGATACTCACGACTTAATATCAAATGAGACAAATATAATGACTAGATGGGGAACCGGTCAAGACACTGGTAACAAGGGAAAATAGTCAAGTAATTGAAAATATGACTCAGGGTGAGTAATGGAAGTAATAGATCCCTAGCCATGGCTCTGAGAACTAAAGAAATACGCATGAGAATGCTAATATTAAAATTTGTAGACAATGAGTCAAACTCCCGAAAAAGTTAAAAGGTCAAACCCTTGACTTTCAAAATTCACTATTGAAATTTCCTTGCTTGAGAATATAGTATCCTAACAAAATAGGAGCAGTCTGATCACTATTCTCCATATCAAGCACGTAGAAATCAGCAGGGAAAACCAAATTATTAACTTACACAAGAACATCCTCAACTACACCCTTAGGATAGGCATTGGATCTATTAGTCAATTGAATCACAACACCAATTTTATTCAAAGGTCTAAGTTTCAAAGAAGCATATATAGAATATGGCGTGACATTAATAGAAGCTCCTAAATCTATCATGACTTTCTCCAATCTAGTGTTACCTATCGTACAATGGATAGTAAACATACCTGGATCTTTGCACTTCGCATGAAATTTTCTTTGAATAATTGCAAAAACAATCTCCCCTACTCTCGCCTTCTAACATCCTTTAAATTTCTGTTTCCTCTTAATTATACATAGTTCTTTCAGGAATTTAGCATAGCAAGGTACTTGTTTAATAGCATCTAAAAGTGAAATATTTACCTCACATCTAATATTTAAAACAAGAAGCCCTTACGGCTCGGGTTTCATGGTTCGCTCAATTTCAATTTGGGTCGTGGTATTACATTCTACCCCCCTTAAAATGAGTTTTGTCCTCAAAACTCGGATTTTCATAATCTAAGAAACTCCATGATCTCCTCATGCCAATTCCATCAGCCTGACCCCTTTTAAATCTATCTCTTGGACTTATTCCTCGCATTATAAAATGGACGGTTTGGAAACTCAATAGTTTGAAAGTACGAATAATGCCCGGGCAATGCTCGAGCAAGCCATGGACGAATGCCGAAGCAAAAAAAATAATAACAAAGTAAATTAATAAAATAAAATATAAATATAAATTAATTTTTTATATGTGTGTATATATATAAATATTATATACGTGTAATATATATGTATATAGATTGGGCGGTTATATAGGTATATATATATATTTTGTGATTAAGTTATATATATATATATATATATATATACATGCACGACAATGAGATAAGGGAAAGGGGATTCTAATTTAAAAACAGAAAAAAAAAAAAAAAAAAAAAAAAAAAAAAAAAGGATGAAGTGATAAGGATGAGGATGTAAAAGACGCAGAACAGAAAGGGATAGAGAGAAAGAGAGAGAGAAATGGTGAGGCACATGCAACTGATATATGTATACCTATACAGGTTGATCGAACGTGAGGAGAGGGGGAGTGAAACAAGGAAAAGAGGTAGGGGATTGAAGCTTTGAAATCCAGAAGGAACTAAGGTGACTCAGAAAGAAAGACTACGCGCAACTCGAAAACTAGGTAAGCTGGTTCACCTCCTTTTTTTTTATTTAAGCATGAAATATATATATATATATATTTGAACATAGGGTCATAACCAGCATGAAATTAGGTTTTTATTTCAAAAAGAATCAAGTAAAATGGTCAAAAGATGAAGGAGATATAGGCAGTTGCAGGATTTTATGAATAATTCGGGTCTTGGGATTTTGTGCATAAAACTTGGTTTGTATGCTTGGAAAATATTCCCATAGGGTGCAGAAAACATGTAGGAATGATTTTGGCTCAAACCCGTAGAGGAAATGTCACAAAATTAGGAAAAACCAGTTGGCCGGAGCTACGGGTTTCCCTTATTTCGTGAGGATCGAGCGATCCAATCTCAAAACTGAGGTTGGATATGGAATCCCTATGAAATTTGGAAGAGAACGACATTGAGTTTGGTTAGAAAATTGATCGAAAAAGGGTGGCCAGTGCTGGAGAAGACGTCGAAACCCAACCGGAGTCACGTCGAGAAATCGTGGGGGCAAGATGATGAATAGTGCCTAGACGGCACCGTTTTATAGGGGTTGGATCAAAAATGCGTCGTTTGGGGAGGGGAATATTTTAAATTAAATCTGGAATTGGGGGTGTTTGGTTGGGGGCTTAAGGAATTAAAATCGGAATAGGGATAGCCTATCCCTATTTTAACCCATTGACCGTTGTTTGGTTGTAACAGTAAGGGAAAAAATATTGTGCAAGGGCTGCTGCCCCTGCGACTTGAAACTGTGACCGAGAGGAATTGTGGGAAGAATGGACCACTGTGCCACTGAGGCACATGTGATCTTTTGGTCACTAAAATAATATATGTTTTGTAATTAATTAATTAATTAAATTACAATAATTAAGGGTAATTAAGACGTAGTCCAAAATAAATGAATAAATAGTGTAAACTTACTATTTTGGACCTTCTGGATCCAATGGTGAGGTCTGTTTTACGAGACGAAGTCCTAAAAAATAAAATACCCTTAGGAACACCAAAATGACCAAAATGCCCCTAAGTCAAATGTGAGTCAAGCGAATTCCAATTGAGTTAAGTAAATAGGGGATTTTTATTATTTCAAACATTCTGGACTCGACAGTGAAGTCCAATTTGTGAAAACAGAACCCAAAAAATAGAGACACATAAATGACTATTTTGCCCTTGGGTAAATTAGTTGAAATTGGAAATCGTAAAAGCCTAAATGAGTAAAAGAGATACTTAGAGTAGCAAGGTGTTCAAATTGATAAATGGCATTAAAATTGAAACGTGTTTACTGATATATAGGAGACTCGAAAGGAAAAGGAAAAGTCGTGGAATACTAAGACGCATTGATAAGGTAAATGAATTCCTATCTCTTATACGTGGTTTTCCAAGCCACATCATTTTTATTACTGCCAAAACTTTAAACTCATGTATGTATCCGCTATTGTTATCCCACCATGGATATTGTCCTATCTGGTGGGTGCCTATTGACTGATATCTCATGATTTGATTCATTGTACTAATGCCTATCATTGTATGCTTATATAATGATGTTCCATATATTATACACTTCTTATGGAGTTACATTAGAATCCTAATTTATGTTAAATGACGGGTTTGTACTCAGTCACATTACACATCTGATGCTATCTAATTGACTAGACCTACGAGTCAATTTATGGGACCTACAAGTCAAGTTCATCAACAGACACTTGGCAATGATAGCGTTTTTACGCAGTGAGTTAAATGGGCATTTATATGCATTCATGTTAATAGGGGGTATGTTGGGTCCTAAAAAACCGAGGGTCTGCCAAACCTTGAACAGAGTAAATGCATCATTCATGTTTGATTTTTATATTAACGTTCATTTGATTCATAGGATGTTTTCATTTCCCTATGAATAGTTCTATGTTGATAGTTCCTCATTTAATTAGACTTGACTGTGACTGTTTTATTGTGGCTGTATTTATGTTGATTGTGATCATCGAGCCTATTCCATATTCATGATTGTGATCATTGAGCCTATTCCATATTTATGCTACATTATTACTCATAATTGTTATTATGCCATATTATTCATTGGCTATTGTGGCATCTTACAGTTAACTACAACTGTTGTCATGACTGACTATCATGTTACCTTGGGATTTATGTTTCTCTATGTAATCCCTAACCTGTATTGGAGATAGGCTTTTATTTACTGAGATTTGTTAGCTCACCCCACTTATTATCTTTTTCAGGTGAGAATGTTACAGAACCACAGTAGGAGGTCAAAAGCATAGGGAGACAGTTGAGGAGCACAATAGAATAAAGTAGTCTCTCCCATGTACTTACCACTTAAAAGTGGTTATGTTTAGTTTATTGTCAGTTTTATTTTCAGTCTTTGGACAACATTTGTAATAAGGCTTCCGCACTTTAATGTTATGTTACATTATTTATTGATATCACTGATGCAAAGAATGGAAAAAGTAGCGACAACCATTGGGTCGACCCCGCGACACGAGATCTGCATAGGGTGGGTTTGGGTCGTGACACATTATTGTTCATCATCTTCCTCAAGAAGATGAACAGTGGTCGCATAAACCCTAAAATTTTAGTTTTGTTTTCATGATTTTCCAAGCCATTTCGTGCTCTACTTTTGATCCTAATGGACTTGTAAGGCCTTAACTTAGATTTTCTCGTTGGTTTCATCAATTATAGTGCACTAGAATGCTTGTTTGAAACTTTCATTGCCGACTGTATCGAAGCTCTATTTAAGCTCGTTCTTTCACCAAAAACGATGAGGTTTAACCTGTGATGGTCCTAAGACTTTGGTGATTCACTTTCGGATCAAAGATCCGAGCTTAGAGTTCTATTGGTGAGTTCAGTTTTGAAAGCTGCGACCTGCAACTCCCTCTTTCTCCCTCATATTTGGTCCATTTAATATTATTTTGTGGATTTGGGATCCTTGGGATCTCTAGTTTAAGCCCCAAATCATCAAACCCCATTTGATTCAGGTCGAATCAAACCCATCTTGGAGGTTAGACAATAGCGGTTTCTTTGTTATCTCAATTTTTTGGTGGTTAAAACTCACTCAAAACTGATTCTGGCATGTATAGAAATCTTTTAAAATCATAAATAAATTGAAGAGGTTTCGATTCTAACCTAATTCGGAGCTTTTTTTTAAATTTCTCTTTCCTCCCGCTAGACTCTCTCTCTACTGTGTTCTTTCTCTTCTTGCAGATCTTCTTCTTCCTTCTTAGTCTGAACACTTAGAAACTTACTCCTCTTCTTCCTCCTTCAGATTTCCAAGCTTTACATGTGACATGCAAAGCTTCTTTCTTCCTTCTCTCTCTCTCTATCTCTCTTTTCTCGGTTGATAGAGCACTCCACATGCAAGTCTAATTTTTGGGGCCTCTCATACTCATGGCCTAAACATGAATCATGAGGGGTTTTGGTGCATGAAATCTCATTGGTTGGAAGTTTTTTCCACCAAGGGGATGACACCTCACCTTACATACAAGTCTCACACCTACATATTATGGGTTATATGTATTTTAAGTTGGTATCATAGCACAAAAGTGGTGATATTCTACTGTTTTTCCCTTGATGATTAAAGTTCTTAATGGTCCAAGGTTCAATCCTTGGCAAGCCCCTTTTTGTCTACTCCCTTTCTTTTTATGCATTTATATTAATCTAAAATTATTATTATTATAATTTCTTTAATCGGCATTACTTACCTCTCTTATTTCAGCTTAAGATAAGTTTAAGCTCTACTTTCTAGTAGTAATCTTCATCATTTTATCTTAATTATAACAATTGTTAATGTCTAATATTGACATGGTGAAATTGTCCACTAATTATCTCTTTATGCTCACCACGCAACCCTAATCACCAAGTGATTAGGTCAGGATGTTGCATAACCCCTTCGCATCTCTTACCTTAGCTCTCGGGTTCAAAATTTTTTGGTTTATTATAGACTAGTTTTGCTTTACTTTATTTGAACCCATGTCAAGGGGTTAAGAATGTAAACAAGACCAAAGTATTTTAATTTCAGTTTTCTTTGCTATTCTTTTACATGTATTCTCCATAGGCTGTGTGATACCCCGACCCAAAAATACTGGGTCATATGGCACGCATTATGAGGCCATGAAAAATGTGTATAAAAGATTATTACAATCAAGGAAATAATTAATTATTTACAAAAATAATTAATTATCCATATGAAATAATTATTTTATTTATTTATAATTAAATATATTATAAATACACATTACATGGAAGGCATATATATATATATATTTATGTAATCAACCATGTATGCATGTATGTACATAGATACATTAAATATATTTATATATACATATATATATATATATATATATATTTATATGTATATACATGTGTAAAGTATGAACAGTGTACAAGGTGTGTGTGTCGGCAGTGTGTGTATCTCCATGTGTTGTGTGTGTGTTGTATTATATATATATATATATATATATAATTATATACAAATATCCTACAAACAATAAATGTAAAGCAACAAAAGAAAAAACAAAATTAAAAATGTGTAAGAGGGATTTATGAGAAGTGAGGGCTAAGGTAGGACTATGGAGTCAGATTGTAGAGAGAGAGAGAGGGAAGTCGGTGGATTGGCCAATGCATGCCTTGCATGCTTAGCACCTAAGGAAGAAACTAAACGGAAAGAAACTGAGAAGTTGAGGAAGAGATTCAGAGCAAGAAGGAAGTAAGAAACCGACTCAAAAAGGTGAACCCATGAAAACTCTTTAATTTCTCTCTCCAGGAATATGCATGAATAGAAACTGTTTGAAGCTTAGTTATGCATGTATAATGTTAAATAAGTGTTTAAGAGTTTATTTGGCATGAATCTAAGCCTTAAAACAGTTGAAAACATCAACTCATGAACAAACCACCATTAGAGGACCTTGCTTCTAGCAGGTCTGAACCAATGGCAACCAAACCAAGTTTGGTTTACTGAGACTAAAACTATACCCTACAAGCATGGTAAAAACACCAAACCGTGATCACAAAGCCTAAGAAACGACCCCCATATATCGAGTTACAGGTTTCGGGTTTTAAACCCAACACCTCAACTGCACTTCAAAACGTGTTTTAAAGAATGAGATATGAATCCTCATGAATAGGGGATCACAACAAAACAAGTTCCATTGAATTTGGCTCAGAAATGAGCATTTACAAACGATGTGCAGGTCTGGTTATCATGACTGGAACCGAGCACTTGAGCCATATTCGGAGCCTTAAATCGATACTAAAACACGTATTAGGGTCTTAGGAAATGATTGGAAAGGAAAGCAGAAGAAATAGAGTTGTAAAATGCCACGAAATTCAAACTAAAAAAATTAGGGTTTTGCAGTCAACAGTGTCTTCTTCGTGAGGAAGATGACACTGTTCGGGTCAGACTTCGGGTCGGATACGGGTCTAGGTTAAATCCGGATCCAACGGATTACGGGTTTATTAAAACGGCAGCGTTTTGTTTTAATTTTTAAAAACATTAGGGCTGACGTCATCATGACGTCAGCAACACGTGGCAAACCGGCTAAACTAGTTGGTTTACAATCAGACCGGACCGGTTCACTTATGGTCAAACTAAACCACTTGGTTTTCTAATTTATTTAAAAATAAATAAACCAAAACTTTCTCTAATTGCGGATTGACCCCAGAAATTCTGGACAATCCTATTGTTGCCCAACTGAGGGAAATTTTATGCAACTAGACCCCTGAAAAATAATTAAATAATTAATTTAATTATTTAATAAATAAAGAAAATTATTATTTTACCCCTAGGTCATATATGAAGCAAATGAAGTCCAAATTAAACATATGAATAGTGTATCCTTACTATTTTGGATATTTTGAGACTAATGGTAGGGTCCGTTTTGCGAAACGGGGCCCCGAAAAATAAAGACACGTAAAGGGGTAAATGACCAAAATACCCCTTGTTCAAAATAAACTAATTATTAGTGTATTCTTACTATCTCGGACCTTCTGAGTCCAATGGTGAGGTCTAAATTACGAAACGAAGTACGAAAAAATATGACACGTAAATAGGTAAATGACCATTTTGTCCTTTTACATAAAAAAGTCCAAATTAAATTCTAGGAAAGCCTAAACTGATTTTCTTCGACGCTCCGGACTCAATGGTAGAGTCTATTCGACCAAAAAAAATGTCTAAAATAAAAAGACATAAAATTTGTTGAATAGTATCTGTCAAATGACTATAAATTAAAGTAATGCTAAAGTACTAATCTAAGGCGTATACGAGGAAATGAATTACGAAAAGACACGACACGTAAACATATGAAATAAATAACTTTAATTTAAAGTTAATGGAGCTACCAGAAAAGTATAAATTGAAATAAATTCAATTCCTAACACATTAATTATGTCATAGGTTAAGAGTATGAGTTAAGTTAAGTACATATGAAATTATGAAATCGTTTTAGGATCTAATACGATTTAAGCATAAGTTAAGGAATATCGAGATGATATTACAATGAATATGAAGTTGATGAAATGTTTATGAATTGTTCTTAGGAACTACAAGGAAAGTGGGAAAGCGCATTATTAGCACTAACCCTAAAGGACCAAGGTGAGTAACCCTGTATTTGAAGGGGAGATTTAACTCCATGGATTTGAAAAGGTTTTAAGTTCAAAGATATGAAGTATTTGAAGTTTCAAATTCAGTATTTACATGATTCAGTTTTAAATTGTTCTATCTTTATAAACCCTATTGTGACATGCTCAGTAAATGTTTTCTTTACAGTTTTCTTAAAAATGTGTTTTTAGCATGTCTAAGTTAAAATACAAATCTTATTAAATATTCTGAGTTTGCCTATTTCAAGTATACGGATGTTTGCCACGAAGTTATAAATGTTATGTTTTAAAACGCTCATGAGAAATATCTATTTGACATACTCATATGTTAAATGTATTTTTAATGCAAGATGAATGGTGCATAAGCACTTAGACAGGATTCTGAGTTTTCAGTTGCCCTGTAAAATAGGCAGGATTTTGGGTTGTACGAAACTCAATTGCCCTATAAAATGCCAGGTAGTAAGATCTAATCCCTCAGGCATGAGATATCTCCATTTGTAAGTAATATGGGAGTCCGGTACGAAACGGATTCCACTAATGAAAGTGATAAGATGACAAATGATTTTGAAAATGGAAGCAGGTTTTACCCTCATTTTCAATATGCATATGTTTGAGTTTTATATACTCTATTTATGAAATACATGTTATGTTATATGTTTTGAAGTTCATATGAATAAGTATAGCTTGAATACTTTTAATGTTTCAAAGCTATCTGTTTTAAGAAATGCATATGTTCTATGTTTAAGTATACGAGCAATTGGCAGTGAATGTTCTACAAACTCTTATGTACAAAAAAATCACTGCTAATTGAAAACCCCATGACGAATACTGGAATTGCTCACAAGCTTAGATTAGCTTACCCGAACTTTGTTCGAACCCCCTTTTCAGGTAATTAGCAGCAGTTTTGACTTGAGGACGATGATGATGAATCTGTTGATTCTGGAGGTTATGTTCAAGTAGTTTTTGTCTAGTATTACGAGCATTAAGCATGGAATTTTGTACTAGTAAAATAGTACTCTGTTATGTATAAACCCCACGGGGCAATTAAACATTTATTGTTTATGAAGTTTTAAGTTTTAGTTATACTCTGAATGTTAAATCATGTATGCTATGTAAAGAGTGGCAGTACCGGACGGATGTGCGTAATTTAAAAATAAGAAAAGAAAAGAAAAAAAGTTTTTCACGCTTCTGCAATCATGTGTCGCACATCTATTCAATACCGTTGCTTATGTGAGCCTTCGCCCAAAGGTCCCCGGGCCTGAGGGTGGCAGTCGCGATGCGAGATCCGCGCAGGGTAGGTTTCGGGTCGTGACAGGTTGTATCAATTTTTCTTGTTATTTAACCTAAAACAAACTGGAAACTCCTTTGTGTATTCATGTACATCCCAATCCGAAAAGAAGGCGCTTGCCTCTCCCACCTTGAGAGAGCAGACTTTAAAAGTTGCAGAGG
Organism: Nyssa sinensis; assembly: GCA_008638375.1. Lineage (NCBI taxonomy): Eukaryota > Viridiplantae > Streptophyta > Magnoliopsida > Cornales > Nyssaceae > Nyssa > Nyssa sinensis. The sequence goes on from CM018046.1 coordinate 20,216,780, forward strand.
TTTGTTTGACACTCCTTCTATTTTCCAGCACGTGCTCACAGTGGCGACTCCGCTGTGGACTTAGAAAGCTAGACTCGTGATTGTGTTCATCTACAAGGCTATGTTGTGGTTGTATATTTAATTAATGTATTATCTTTTTTATTTATTGCTTGAATAGATAACTGGATGTATGTAATTTACATGCTAATGAATTTAATTGGAATACCAAGCACATACTTCACATCATAACATATGCATATGCACTATATACCCTTTTGCCCCCTAGACAGTCGATCACCCGCACCCCAGTTCGTTCCTTACTGTTGCCAATGCTGGTAAAATCCCTACACTCCTCAACCACTTACCAGTTTTACTAGGGAAAGCCTCTAATGATACCATGGGAGGTATACCAAAAGCATCGTCATTGTACCATTTGATCGTGATTCATTTCCTGAATGACTACAAGAGGTATATAGCACATCTTATAACCCGAGCTGTTAAAGCTCTATATCATGATATTATATGGACTGAACAATTTTAGAATAGAACAGTTTCAATTTTACAGTCAGTGCCGAGCGACGCCCGAGCAACCCAGAATCGAGCCTCGTAATATGTGTACGCACGTAAACCTATGCATATGTACGTATGCATGTATGCATAGGCCACAAAATATAAGAGTATGTAAATGCACTTAAAATCTAGTATATATGTGTATATATGAATAATATATATATATATATATATATATATATGCAGTTACATAATAAAAATACATATATAGATATAGTAAATTATATATACATATATACCAGAAAGGAAGGGGAAAAGGGGAACTAAGTGTGTTATATGTATGTGTGTGCAACCAGTGTGTGTTGGGAACAGCAGCCAAGCTGCCGACACTCAAAGGGCAAGAGAATGAGTTAAAAAAAAAAAAAATATATATATATATATATATATATACATAACATATAATGTATAAAGTGGATGTTGGAGGATGGAAAAGGAATGGGCTGTGGAAAATAGTCAACAAAAGGGGCTTGAAGGGAGTAGGAACCGAGAGAGAAGAGAGCTAAGGCGGTTGGAATTTTATATATATATATATATATATATATATATATAGGAACTGATCCTCAATGGTGTAAAAAAAGATTTGGAAAAGCAATGAATGAAAACAATGAAAGAATGGGCACGAAATAGCAAAAATACAGTTGGCCAGAGCCACTGTTTTTCCTTATTTCGTGAGAATTTGATGAACCAATTTAAAAACTAAGAGTGGGAATGGAAAGCTTATGAAAAACTGAAGAGAACCCCATTTAAAAAAGGTTAAAGTGATCGAAAAAGGGTCATCGGCACCGGAGAAGACGCCGGAGACCCACCGGAACCCTACCAGATAAACGGGAGAGACAATGAACAGTGTTCCCCAAGACGGCACCGTTTGGTATTATTTAGGAATGAAGCTGCATCGTTTTTAGTTAGAATTGTTTTAAATTTAAAATTAAATTGGGACTATTTGGTTCTAAGGGTAAGAAATTGAAATTGAAATTAATTTGGGGATGGGGATATCCTATTCCCATTTGGGGATTAGCCACGGTTTGGTTTTAGAAATCAGAGAAAAAATACGCGAGGGCTGCTACCCCCACAATTTGAACAAGTGACCAAGTAGAAGAGGGATCCAACCAAGGGCACATGGGCCACTGGGCCCCTGAGGCCCATGTGACCATATGCTATCATAGTAAATAATATATTTATAATTAGTTAATTTATTTAAATTGTTAAATAAATTAATTTAATTAGGGAAATTAAAGAAAACTAAGACAAAGTCCAAAATTAGCAAATGTATAGTGTTTTCTTTATGTGTCGGGCATTCTAAAGTCAATGGAGGGGTCTATTTTACGAGACAGGGTCCTGAAAAATAAAGACATGTAAAAGGACAAAAAGACCGTTTTGCCCTTTTTAGTACAGATGTCCAAATTGAGTTATGCGAAAGCCTAAACTGAATTTTTTCGACGTTCTGGATTCAATAGTAAAGTTTATTTTAGTAAAAGAGAAACTTATAGCATAGAGACATAAAATTTGATGAATAGCATAGTTCATGTAATTATAGAATGAGACGTATTTTATGAATCTTAGAAACACCAAAGGACAAGGAGAAGGTAGTCTAGACCTTCTAGTTAGAGACAATAAGAGGTAAGTAAAATCCGATCTCTGCATGTGTTACTTTCCAAGCCATGTCAATAGTTCTTTCGTACATTGCCTATTGTATTCTATACATACCAGTGTTTATTGAGCCACATTGATATTGCCCTATCATGTGGGAAGCATTTATTGATTTCTATATATATCTCGATCATGATTGTACACTTGTGGATAGAGTTCTTTTTGTACACTTGTACCTAGGGCCGTGAGGGCCAAACAGTTATATTCGAAGCAATCTAGTAACCATAGCCTCCAAAACTATCGTTATGTCAGATTGCCTAGAACCAGTTATGATTCCACTATACTCTTCGTGGAAGATAGCATGATCTTGATATATTATTAGTGTCGAATTTGTGCTCAGTCACAACTCCATATGATGCAATTTATGACCCTCGGGTCAAGGTTCTGAGTGGAACATTTGCTACATTGCTGTGTGAGGCATGAGACGTAGAGTCACATTGTATACAGAGCAGTATTATTCAGAGAGCCTATGTGGAATTGAATACAAGCTTAGGGGGATTTTCGGGCCCCACAAGTGCATCTCTTTTTATTGATATCACTATCCTTTATTATTGATTTTCATAGCTTGATCATGTTATATTATTATGAATGATCATGAGACTTTACAGCTTTCATTTGAGTGCTTACAATTCATACTTGAGATAGTTCATGGCATTGTTAGCAGAGCAGATTCATTTCCTTATCATTTGAGCTTCTATCATCTGATATTGAGTTTTATATTCATTGACTGGCTAGCAATTCTATATACACTTGTACACATGGTAGAGCAAAGGAATACTTACTAAGTTTTCATAACTCATACAGATACTACATTTATTTTTAGGCACAGATATCGCGAACAAATAATAGAGCCTGATAGCCTGATAGCTTCCATGTCATCCACTGTCTTGGGGATGAACAATTGTTAAAGAATTTTATAGTCTGTATTTTGAGAACCTTATATATATCACATGCAGCTTTTATTATTTCTTTAAGACTTCTGCTATTTATACTTTGATAGTTGTTGCATGTTAGTAGCACTAATTGTGTAGCAAGTTCAGACACTCGGTTCGGTAATAGTGTCAGATCAGGTTCGCGACACGAGATCCGCATAAGGTGGGTCTCAAGTCATGACATTAGGTGATTCCAACTAGCTTGGAAACAGAATAGCTAAGGTAGATTGCTTCAAGCCTGTGATCTCCCATCTAGTTTAGAGAAATAAACCACAATACACTCAGCTCCTACGACTATGGAGCAAGAACAGTTGATCCAGATACTAACTGAGATAAGGACAGACATCTCTAATCAACAAGAAGAGTCGTAAAGACTCGCCCAAACTTTTCAGGAATTCACATACCACTATCTCTTGCTCCAGCAAATCCAACAATATGCCATCATTCCCTCCAATACAAGGACAGGACGTACCTGAACAGAATCTACCAGTTCAAAACGTAGGGGTCCATGATCCATTTGATTGGGTCGAGCAATATCCACCCGTAAAGGAAGTGAAACTTCAAGATGAAGTCCTCATAAAAAGGCTCGAAAAGATGGAAACATTTATCTACAAATCCAACTGAGGTGACGACATGATTGACATCCACAAGTTGTCTCTCTAACCCAAAATTTGCCTCCCTCAAGAGTTCAAAATGCCCAACTTGGATAAGTTCGATGGAACCACACGCAAGAAAACACATCCGAACATCTATGTGAGAGCAATACAACCTTTAGGGGCTAACACCAACATGCTAGCTCAAATTTTTCATCAAACTCTGATAGGCGCCACCCTATGTTGGTTTCTTAACTTAGAAGATTTCTTATCCATCGATTGGGAAAAGTTGTGCAATGCCTTTGTAAAGTAATACAAGTACAACAATGACCTCGATATTACCTTGCGAGACTAACAGACCATTAAGTAAAAACCAAGAGAAGTTTTGTCAGCTTTCATTACCTGCTAGAGAAGCAAAGCGGCACAAATGATCATTCGGCCTAGTGAATCAGAACAAGTGAAAATGCTCAAGAAGAACTTACTTCCAACTTACTAAGAGCCACTATTTGCCTATTACTATAAAACCTTCAAAGTATTGGTAGGGGCTGGAACTCAAATCAAAGACGCTATCAATGATGACACTCTAAAGTCAAGCAATCCTAGGCCACGAAAAGTAATTCCCAGCGGACCAACTCACATGATCAGTGTTGTCAACACTTCTCAGACGCACCTTAACAGCACGCACATAGGAAATTTTCTGACCTACTAGTTCCTATGGGATACATTTACAAGAGTCTTCGTGAGAAGAGGGCTTCTTAGGCCTCTAGAGCCTAGACCCATCCTAAACCATTTACCTAAAGTATGTGAACCCAACCAGCATTGCGTTTATCACCAAGGCGGCGAACACAATACCAATCAGTGCTGGGTTTTGAGACATGTCATCTAAGATCTCATTGATAGGGGAACCATTGAGGCTCCGCCGTCAAAGCCTAATATGACAACCAAGCTATTTCTAGCTCATAAAAATTGCCTCAACATCAACATGCTAAGCCTTGAGAATGGTAACCCCACCAGGTTTATCACCAAGTCCAGTAATCCTACAACAAACATCGTAGATCACTTGGGATGAGCTCATGGGGAATAATAGCCAAGCCAGCTCGGCCAATATAATCCATGTCACCCGAGGGAGCCGACCCTTCAAACCCAACCACTTTCAAGCAAATGACCCTGTAATTGAATTTCTAAAAACTGAGCAATTCGTTGAGACGCCACCAAAGATCTCATCAAAGACGAGCTCTTCAAGCAACTCAAAAAGACTTAGGCCAATATTTCTTGTTAGGACTAGGAGGTCTGATATTGTAATTGGCTAATCCGGTTTGACAAAACATTTTTTGTGTGTAATCCACACATAAATCCTACAAGTGAGTACCTTGATGTTCGTTCTTCCCCAAGTTCGTCCAAGAGACATTACCGTGGAATACTACCAGTCGAATTGGTTCTTGGAGGGTAAAATGGTCTTTTGTATTTGATTCAGATCTCACATATTCACATTATGCATACATTGTTTATAGATTTTATCTTATCATCATGTATGTGATTGACTTATGGTTGTGAACTAATTCTTTTAAAATCCATCTTTAAAAACCTAATGGAAAAAATTTAGTTCACAAGACAAGCAATGAATGAGGAACTCACTGTTGCCCGTCCGAACGAACAACAGAAAAGTTTGTTCTCATTCATTTTCATTCTTTCGAACTTCTGTATCAAACAAGTTGCTACAACCTTAGAGTTGTACTCGTTTGATATTCATTCTATGTTCGTTCGAATGAAGCTTGGGCGGAAAAACATATTTATAATTTGATTTCTACTCATCTGGAGATCAATCAAGCTTTTTGTGAAAATAGGCAAAAATATATTTGAGATTAGCCAAAAATAGAGTGAGAGAGTCTCAATTTGTAAGAGCTAAATTATTGATAGATCTTGAAGCTTTTGTAAGAGATTGTTCATACATGAAATTCATAATCATCTCTACTCATTTTCATTGATTGGATTTGATCAAACCACACGATCTAATCAAATTTAAAGAGCCTTGGTTCACGTCAAACTCATCATTGACGATAGATGAAGTTCAAGCACGAAGATTCGGCATTGAGTGATCGGTGGAAACCGAGGTCGTAAGGATTCACGATTGTTGAATGGCTTGATCAGAGGAGTCTGGTTGTTTGAAGGATTGGCTATGAGAAGCTTGAGGATTCGAGAAGAATTTGAAGATGTGATCGGGGAGAACAGAGCTAAAGGTATTTGGCTAGTTCGGAGATTCGTTTTATTTCACTTTTTATTATGGTGCATTCTTTCCATGAGCATTGGCCCAGCTCTAGAGTCTTACTCCAAGGATTGTTGTCGTTGGTAGTTTTCTCCTTAAGTTGCTTCCACTTAATTTTAGAAATTGAGTTTTTAATGATTCTCATAATTTTGCATTCAATCGAGATATTGAAAAACTTGAGTTAGTAAATTGATTGAAATCAACATTGATATCTTAGTTGATTTTGCTTTGAATTGTGAAAATTGCTATTAAATCAATCTAGTTGATTAATTAGGTGAAGTTTGAATAGGTTGGTAAATTGATTGATTCTTGGTGGATTCATTGGTGGAAGGGCTTAAATATTGGATTAATTATGTTGAGTGATTTGTTGATTGATTGCGTTATCTTTGTAATTAACCAAGAATTGGAGTTAACTTGAAATCACGCTTTGGGACCTTAAGTGATATCCTTGTGATATCCCTCCATGCAAACAAAGTGGTATCAGAGCCTTCTTTCTAAGACATTTGATTGATATCCTAAGTTGTGAACAATGAAAGGGTTAAGAAGGGAAGGATCGATCTCACGACAACTTCTATTTGACGGCTCAAATTATGTTTATTGGAAAGCTCGTATGAGAGCGTGTTTGAGAGTCGTAGATGAGCGAGTTTGGCTTGCCGTCCAAGAAGGTTGGACCCCTCTGGTCACAATTGTAACTACGAAATTTTTTCTCCAGTAGTTAAGCCTTCAAACACTTGGAACGAGTTAGAGTTAAGGATGAGTGGCTATAATACCAAAGGGTTGAATGCCATCTTTAACGCCGTAACTCCCGATGAGTTTTGCCATATTATGACTTGTGAGACATCCAAGGAGGCTTGGGAAATACTTGAGACTACCAAGATTGTAAGAAAAATACTGAGATCTCTTCTCGAGAGATTTCAACCTAAGATAACTGTCACGAACCGAAACCTACCCTATACGGATCTCGTATCGCGGGGTTGGCCTAATGGCCGTCCCTACTTTTTTATTATTTGTATCCATGACAATAATATAAAATTTAAACTTAACTGTAAATTAGCATAGGTCTTAATACACAATATTCTTTAAGAACTGAAAAATGTAAACCGACATAAAACTTAAACATAATGCCACTCTTAGGTGGTGAGTACATGGGAGAAACTATATTCCTTCTATCATACTCCTAAACTGTCTCCTATGCTCCTGGACTACTACTGTGGTCCTATAGCACTCTTACTTGAAAAATAAGTAAGTTGGGGTGAGCTCTAACAAAGCTCAGTAAGTAAAAGCCTATCTCCGACACGGTTTAGGGTTAACATAGAAAAATATGAACTCATAGGGTGAACATGATAGCCAATCATGAAATCAGTTGCAGTTAAAGGTAAAATGCCACAATGGCCAATGAACAGTAAGTCACAATAAGCAAGCATGAGTAATGGTATAACATGAACATGGAATAGCTCAATAACATCAATCAATATAAGAATACTGCCACAATAAATCGGTCACAATCAAGTACAATCAATGAGTGAACTATCAATATAGAATTATTCATAGGGAATGGCAACATCCTATGAATCCAATAAACGTAAACATATCAGTCAAACATAAGTGATGCATTTACTTTGTTCAGGGTTTGGCAGACCCTCGATCTTTTGGGGCCTAGCATACACCCTTAACCTCAATGCATATAAAATGCCCTCATAACTCAATGCGTAAAAATGCCATCATTGCCATATGTCCGTTCACTAAACTCGGCCCATAGGTCTTATCAACTCAGATAGCATCGGATGGATATTATGACGAAGCACAATTCTGGCATTCATAATAAATCATGATTCTTTTTTATTCCATAAAAAGTGCATAGAAATGGAATATCATGCAATAGACATATAACAGTAGGCCTTTCAAGGCACAGTACAACATAACAATCAAGACAAAGCAGTCAATAAACATCCACAAGATAGGACAATATCAATTGTAGAACAATAACAGTTGGTACGTACGAGAGTATAAAATTGGCAGTAATAGAATGAACATGCCTCGTAAGACTACATGTAAGAGATAGGGGTTTACTTACCTTTAATCCGTATGATATACTTTAGTATTCCGTAATTTTCTCATTTCTTGTTGACTTGCCTATACATCAATAAACATGTCTCAGTTCTAATATTATTTATTAAATTGTATACTTCATTACTCTAAGTATCTTTTTTACTAATTTAGACTCTACCATTGAGTCTGAAATGTCAAAGACAGTCAGTTTAGGCTTTCACAGTTTCCAATTTAGACTTCTATACCGAAAAGGGTAAAACGATCATTTTACATGTCTCTATTTTTGGGACCTATTTTCACAAATCGGACTTCACCTTTGAGTCCAAAATGTTTGAAATAATAAAGATTCACTATTCTATTAGTTTAATCGGAGTCCGTTTGACTAACCTTTGACTTAGGGACATTTTGGTCATTTGGCCTTTCTATGGGTATTTTATTTTTTGGGACTCCATCTTGTATAACGGACCTCACCATTAGATCCATAAGGTCCAAAATAGTAAATTTACACTATTCACTTGACTAATTTGGATATCAGAAATTAATTTAATAATTAACCAAATACTAAATTAATTAATTTAATTAATTTAATATAATGATAATATATATTACTTAAGAGAAATGAGACCACATGTGCCTCAGTGGCACAGTGGTCTGTGCTCATGGTTCATGCCCATAGGTTTTGGGTTCCATCCATGGGGGCAGCAACCCCCTATATATTTTTTTCTCTTTTACTTAAACCAAACAGTGGATTATTGTTTAAACCCAGGATAGGACAACCCCATTCCCAATTGGAGTTTCAATCCAATTTTTTATCCTAGTTTCCAAGCAGCACCCCATAGCCACTAAAAACTTAAAACAGTAGCCACTGGACCGTGTGATGGGTCGGGTTCTGACCCGCCCCGACCCGTTGACCCGACCAAACAGTGGCTGTCTCTCACAGTTTTTCGGCGGTATTCGGTCACCATCTCTAGCGCCGGTGACTGAAAAATCGAAACCCAGAAGATTTTTTTTCTTCATTTTTCTTGCTATTTTTTGCTCCTTTTCATTTCTAAATTATTCTAACGCATATTCAATGCATCCAAACACGATTTTAGGCATTTAAAACCGAACAAAATAGCCCCAAAACTCCCCATTCAGTTTTTCGATCATGGCCCATTTCTACCCCATTTCTCAACCATTTTCTTCCTGGTTTCTTCCTAAATTCCTATTTTTCTCCCTAGAACAACATTCTACTATCGTATACAAGCTTTGAGCAATTCAAAATAAAAGCAAAAAAATTTATAGAGAGAAAAAAAAATATGAGCTTACCTTCTGCGCCCCCTTCTCCTGCTTTTTCTTTCCTCCTTCCTCTTCCTCTTCTCCTTCTTTCCTCTTGTTTTTCTTCTGCACTCTGAAATCCTCCTCAGCTTCCTTCTGGTTTTTTTTTTCTTCTTTGTTTTTTTTTTTTTCCAACGCATGGGTTTATAGCTCACCATGAGCCCCTTAGTTTTCCCTTCCCGTTTCTATCTCTCCCTCTCCCTTCCGTTTCTTTTCTTTTATTTTAATGGTAACCCCCTCCCCTGCATTATTTCCCCATTATGTAGTTACCATATATGTATCACCCGCCTATATATATATATATATATTGTGTAACAGTTCTATATGTAGTTGTATTTATACAATATATATATATATATATATATATTGTATAAATACAACTACATATAGAACTGTTACACAATATATATAGGTTACTATTTATATATATAATGTCATATTATAGTTGCACACACACACACACACACACACATATATATATCCATATTTCAAATATACACATAACATGCATTTTTATTTTATTTTATTCTATTTTATTTTATTTTTATTTCGATATTCGTTCATGGCTTGTTCGGGCATCGTCCATACATTCGAAACTATTTAGATTTCACAACCGTCATTCCATTCGATATCATAACATAAAGCCCTATTGGCTCAGGTTTACATGATTCGCTCGGTTACAATTCAGGTCAGGGTATTACAATAACTTTCATTGAGGAGAGTAAAGATGTAAACTCTCTAGTTGTTGATGAGCTAGTTGGATGACATCAAACCTTTGAACTAACTCTTAGGGAAGCAAAAAAGACCAAAAGTCTTGCCTTGAAATCAACACAAGTAGAAAGTGAAAGGGCTATTGAAATAAACCCCAAGTCCATGAATGATGAGGACTTGACTCTTTTTGTTAAGAGGTTTAACAAATACCTCAAGGGTAGAATGCCTAACTCCAAGGGATCTCAAAGTTCAAGTAAACGATCCTTTGGAAATTCCAACTTTTCAAAAGCCCAAGTCCAAAAATCTTGTTCTAATGGTGATAGAAGATCATCACAATCCACCTCTAAGCCTATCGAATGCTATAATTGCCATAACTATGGGCATATAGCGGCCAATTGTCCTAATAAAAGAAAGGAAAATTCTCGAAATAGGAAGACAATGAAATCATCTCTTTCCAAAGATAATGAAGAGGAAGAGGGAGACGAGAATGATGATGAAGAAAAAGAAAGTGATGAAAGTCAATTCTTAGCTTTCACTAGTATCACCAATGTCTATGAAGGATCATCTTCCATTGTGGATGAAGATTATGAGGACATCAAAAACTTTATGACTAGTGATGAAGAAACCGATGATGAAGACAACATTGAGATTGCGTTTAAAAAAGTTATTCAATGAATCTATAAATCTCAAGAAGTCTAACATGAAGCTTATCACTAAACTCAAGTCTTGTGAGAAGGAGATGAGTGTCTTGATAGTTGATCAATCCTTATTGACTCAACTAAATGAGGATAAATTTTCTCTTTTAAAGGAAGTTGAATCCTTAGAGAATGAGAGAAATTTATTGGTTATTGAGGTATGAGGACTTAAGGCATCCTTAGTTGCTTGTGAAAATGAAAAGAATGATTTGAATTCCAAAGTTCACTATCTTAGTGAACCACTCACACATGCTAGAAATGTCAAAGTCAATCTAAAGGATGGGTCTAATAAGCTTTCTAAAATGCTTAATGTCGTCCAAATCAAGAACAATAAAAGTGGTTTGGGATATGACATGTTCATGAATAAGAACAAGCCATCCACATCCACTTCAAGTCAATCTCCCACTCTCAAGTCGGTTGTGTTTGTGTCCTCAAAATCCAAAAAGTGTTGAACCACCTAAACCTATGAGAAAAGCCCAACCACAACCAAAGCCTCAATCACATCCTCTCCCACTACCTCAATCTAGACTTCATGTAAAACCTCAACCAAGATCATTTTGTTGTTCTCATTGCATGGTTGAAAGGTATTGTAGGAGGAAGTGTGGATTTGCCAAGAAAAGGAAAACACTAATCTCAATCTATGACCTTTGAGTACAAATTGAAAATTGCTACCTTGAAGGAACAAATGAATAATCATATTCAAAAATCAAGGAGCATGGCTCAAAGGATCATTTATATTTCCAACCTTGAAAAGCCTAAAGTAATTTCCCATTCCAAGGTTGAAGGTAAGGTCAAAACCTAAAAAGCTCTTCTACTCCCAAAAGAATTGTGAGACAAATTTGGGTAAAGAATGATAAACTAAAAGGTCTTGAGAAGGAGTGTGTAAATCACACTTCACAATTTTCTTCTTCCTCAAGAAGAGTAAATTTGACTCTTAAGTGACTAAGAGAGTCTATAGCAATTTAGGAATTTCACTTTGCACTCTCATCTTAAAGTCTCCCTATGAATTGTTTCATTGCTTCTTACTCTATTTCACTCATTGACATCATATCGAGTAAGTTGTGCTCTCTTCTATAATCTAGGTGATTCTTAAATTCTCTATCTATTCTAGATCTATGGATTTAATTTTTTTGTTTTGCTGTTTTTAGTTTTTTAGGTGGATTTTTTATCCCTCATAGTTAGGTGCATTTTATACCTTTATAAAGTCAATAATCCAAAAATATCTTTCTCTTGTTTAAATTGCCAATGGTAATCTCATTTCTTTTATAAAGAATTGTATTGAGTGCATTTTGAGTGATTAAGTCTTGACTTGTGAACTTTATCCTATTAATATCTTTACTTAGTCTTTTTCACTTGAGTGCACACAATATTTCAATCTACTTATGATCACATAGGTGTTAGTCTTGCATATTTCTTACATGAGATTGTCTTGTAGATTAGATGGACTTAATGGTTTTATGTTTTCAACTCAAAGAGTCCATGGCTAGAAAGATTGACTTAGGTTGAAAAAATCAAAGGACCAAAAGTAAAAGCCTAAAAATAAAATGGCACACGCACAAAAAATTCAAGAATGGAAGGAAATGGCTACCTTTGAGATAAAGTGTTTGCTAGCATTGGTAAAACCTTTGAAAAGAGCAGCCTACTCAACTGTGTGAAAACCACCTTGCAAAAGGTGAGACAAGAGCAAATTCATTTTGTAATTAATTGCTTTTAAGTTGAAAAGGAGATTTTGATTGGAAATGGTCAAAAATCCCTAGGTTGGTTGACTATGGTTGTTTGCTCTTATTGATGTGAAAATCATTCAATACCATAGAAAGACAACCATGAGACAAAGAACATTTCATGGTTGAAACTAATGCATATGTCTAATTACCATGATTGAGTGAATAGAGAGTGAGCTTGTATGTGTTTTAGTGTTCTAAGATTATTTGAATGTGATGATATTTTTTAGAACACATGTACATCTCTCTAATTTACTCAAAATGTTCTTCATATTCAGTTTTCAACTCAAAAACATTGGGATTGTTTTTAGCTTTGAAAAACAATTGATTCATCTTAAGCTTTGTAGCCAAAATAGTGTTTTCCTTGAAAATTCCCATTTTCCCATGTTTTGTAGTTAAAAATTACACAGGATTGTTGAACAGAGCAAGACAATATGTTTTTCTAAGACAATAGTAGCCTCTGGAGTTCATTCGAACGAACGCTTATTCGAACGAAGCTCATTTGAACGAAGCTCGCTCGAATGAACAATTACTCACGTTAAACACACGAGAAAAGTGCATTTTTCATAAAAATCTTTGCTTTTTTACTCTTTTTCTCTCAAAATCTTCTCAGTTTTTGTGTCATTTTGATCCCGGTGTTCGTCAATCTTTGATTCTATTTCGATTAGGGTGTTCTACACATCATTGACTTCAGTTTCACCGATCACTTCCTAATTCCTTCCATTCATTGTTATGGTTAATCCTCGAGTTCATTTACACTTTCCAGTTAGTTTATTTGATCTTTCATCTAGACTTAGGGTTAGTGTGGATTATAGTTCATTACACTTGACATAGTACCATCTTAGGTTCATCCTATTTTTTTGTGTCATATACTACATGATCATAACAACCAAGATAGTGCCCATTAAGCAACGATATTTTCCATATGTCATTCACTTGGGAGTAGTGCCTCAGAACCTTGTTCGATTTCTAACACAGGACTCTCAGTTTTGGGCAGGGACCATCATATCTCGTTGAGTCCTTGTAGAGCAGGTATGCTCTATTGATGATATTCGTGAGACTTTAACCTACAGGCTATTTGACTCATAAGGTTGGCTACCCCTCTTATTGGTCACGGGTCCAGCTAATGAGATATTGGTTTGAGAGTTCTACTCGAACCTCAGTTCTCGTGATGCCCAGGGAGCCTTCCTTGTGACTGTCCGTAGTGTCCCATTTTCTCTCACCGCAAAAATGATTGTTGAGACTCTTGGTCTTCCTAGAGTCGAGCAACTCGGCTTCCTATACCCTCAAGGTGTGGCTCTTGCATTTCCCAGCTTTATCACTTCTACCTTACGGGTTGATAATTCTCCTATCTTCGCCTCACGAGGCGCAACCCTAAAGTAGGGATATCTACACGAGGGTTTTCGCATCCTTAACCTCATTGTCTGTAGTGTGTTGCATCCTGTCAACCACACGATTATGCTGACATTCACCCATGCCACACTCTTGTAAACACTCGGTGCTGTTATCCCCATCGATGCTCCCTCGTACATACTCTAAGTCATCGATACCCCCACCACCAGAATGAGACGCACTGTATCCTTGCCATTTGGTGGCCTGGTCACTAGGATCTCTGCTACACAGCAGGTTCCTTTCTACATTGCTAATATACTCGTCCTCCCACCCAATCTATTTACCCGTTAGACCCTATCCAGGTCACGAGGACATGTCATCGCTCCTCCCGATGAGGATAGTGTTCCTGATGACCAGGACAAGGCACAGTCGGAGCAGCAACAGTAGCAGCCACACATGTCATTGCAGCAACAGCAGATCGGAGATCAAATTCACATACAGGATTTTCTTGTTGACTGGACACCACCCCAATTTCGTACTCTTTTAGGTGCAAACTTTCAGACATTAGCAAGAGCTTCCTCTTCTTCTGCTGGTCAGCCGATCACTAGGGATGAGCTTGGGGAGCGATTATAGCTTCATCATGATCAGATCACTTTTGGCATAGATCACAAGCTAGAGCAGCATTATCTTTAGGTCCGCTCATATTACTTTATCCCGATGATGCAGGAGACTACATACATTCGAGGAGCTCTTCAAAGGACTGATAAAGACTATAGCTCATGTCTTTCCTCCTCCACCTCTGTTTGTAAATGATCAGTGATACTGTAGCTAGTTACATGAGTAATGAATATGACTATAGTGAGGTTTTTATCTTTATTTCTGTTACACATCAGCTACATCTATTTTTTGTTTATGACAGTACTTCTCTTTACCTTTATTGCATATTTTTGTTTGAGATCGATGATAAACCAAATTTTTTTTATATCTACTGTCTCTATTATCTTTATTGTTTTTACTCTGTTATCTCTCTATACATGTTTGTTTATTGATATCTTACTTCCTATTTGATCTTTCTTTGTGATTACCTCACTTGTCATCATGACAAAAAGGGGAAGATTTTGTGAGATATGGTGTTAGAGGAGTTGTACAAAGGGCGAGACAAGATATTTTGAGCATATACTGAAGGGGAGTAATATACATTTTTTTTGCATATGTATGAGATAGTTTAGAGTCACTTTATATTGCTCATATCTTATTTTAATTGCATATGACTTCCTTGTTTATTATACCTTGTTTTATATTGATACTCATTTATCGTGTGATCTCATTAGTTTTCTTTGGTATATCTCTTTTGATGTGATCTCACGTGGTATAGTTAAAGGTGTTATGTAGGAAACAGGTTGGCTACTTATTGAGCAGTATTAAGTGATATCTATAATATAGGATACTGAGTTAAAATGTATAATTCCATTCTATCTGTCTCTTTAGGGGTTATTGATTTTGGTATTGTATTCGTATACTTTGTTTTGCAGTTTTGTCACAAACTCCCAAATGAGGACTTTGTTAGGACCAGGTGGTCCGATATTATAATTGGCTAATCCGATTTGATAAAACATGCTTTGTGTGTAATCTGTACATAAGTCCTATAAGTGAGTGCCTTAATGCCCGTTCTTCCCCAAGTTCATCCAAGACACATTACCGTGTATCACTACCAATCGACTTGGTTCTCGAAGGGTAAAATGGTCTTTTGTATTTGATTTGGATTCACACACTCACATCATGCCTACATTATATATAGATTTTATCTTATCATCATGTATGTGATTGACTTGTGGTTGTGAACTAATTCACCCAAAATACATCTTTAAAAACCTAATGGGAAAAATTCATTTCACAAGACAAGCAATGAATAAAGAACTCATTGTTGCTCGTTCGAACGAACAACAAAAAAGCTCATTCTCATTCGTTCAAACTTCTGTATCAAAAGAGTTGCTCTAACCTCAGAGTTGTACTCATTTGATATTCGTTCAAACGAGAAAGTTCTCATTCGAATGAATGATGATTCGCCGAACGAAGCCTATATAAAAAATAGATTTATAATCTGATTTTTACTCATTTGGGGATTAATCAAGTTCTTTGTGAAAAATATGCGAAAATACAATTGAGGGCAACCAAAAACAGAGTGAGAGAGTCTCAATTTTTGAGAGCTAAATTTTTGATACATCATGAAGCTCTTGTGAGAGATTGTTCATACATGACATTCATAATCATCTCTACTCATTTTCATTGATCGGATTTGATCAAACCACGTGATCCAATCAGATCTAAAGAGCCTTTGTACATTTCAAACTCACCATTGACTGATAGATGAAGTTCAAGCACGAGGATTCGACGTTGAGCAATCAGTGGACATCGAGGTCGTGAGGATTCGTGATTGTTGAGCGGCTTGATCAGAAGAGTTCGGTTGTTTGAAGGATTAGCTATAAAAAGCTTGAGGATTCAGGGAGACTTTGAAGACATAATCGGTGAGAACGGAGCTAGAGTTACTTAGCTCGTTCGGAGATTCGTTGTATTTCACCTTTCATCATAGTACATTCCCTCCATGAGCATTGGCACGGCTCCGGAGTTTTACTCCAAGGAATGTTGTCCTTGGTAGTTTTCTTTGTCATCAATCGGTTTGCAAACTTTCTCTCTCCATCTCTTTCAATTTACTACGTGCTTAGTTAAATTTCTTCCACTTAATTTTAGATATTGAGTTTTTCATGATTTTCATAATTGTACATTCAATTGAGATATTGAAAAACTTAATTTAGTAAATTGATTGAAATCAAAATTGATAGCTAAGTTGATTTTGATTTGAATTGTGAAAATTGCTATAAGATCAATCTAGCTGATCAATTAGGTGAAGTTTCAATAGGTTGGTGATTCTTGGTGGATTCATTGGTGGAAGGGCTTAAATATTGGATTAATCACATTGAGTAATTTGTTGATTGATTCAGTCATCTTTTTAATTAACTAAAAATCGGAATTAACTTGAAATAAATTTTTAATTCAATACCTACCTATTCAACCCTCCCTTCTAGGTAATTCACACTTTGGGACCTTGAGTGATATCCTTTTGTGCAAACATTTATGTTTGGGGTCTGTTCACCTTGTTGTTTCCGCATAGAAAAGCTATCTTGAAACAACTAAATAAGTCTCAAGATCCCACTACTACCACCCTTGAACAGCTAACTTAGATCATTGGAGGGGTACAGTTCAACAATGTCAACACATTCATAGATCATGACTTGTCAAATTGCAGAGCCAACCACACCAAAAACTCAAGTTTATATGCCAGCTTGAAGTGGTCACCATTCATAAAGACACTGATCTCACTCATGACACTACTTTTATCCTAGAAATCCAACATGGGATTAACGACATGGCACTAACAGGTTTTAGTCATGTCGAAAGAGGTTTTAGTCATGTCGGAAGTCTAGAGGCCGGGAAATTACTCAAGGGTGACATAAATAAAGGTTCGACCCTGTATATCATGAAGCTTATGTTGTAAGTGCCCAGCAAAGGCCTTGGTCATTAGTTAGAAGGCCTACCTATACCACCTCAACAACCAGAGAGGGAGTACACATTTGACCTCGGTTATACACCCATTGGAGAGACTTCTAAAACAAAGCCTTGGTCCGACAAGCCGAGAAAATTACAAGAGAACAAGGGGTTGCCCCCAAAGTTGATTGTAATTAAGCCATATTTCCTCGCCTTAAACGGTAATTTTTTTCAATAAGGGGAAGAACACCTCTATTATGGCTTCCCAAAACCCGACTATGACAAAAAGGCAAAGATCAAATTCCCTAGTTGGGAAATCTTTAGGGATTGTACTTGCGGCTATAATGAAATTATGATAGATGCTCCCCAAGACCCCCCAGCAGAGGATTGGGCAGAAGAGCTGCAATGGCTGTCTGAGCTCTTTGCCAAGATAGAGCTGGTAGAATACATGGTAAGGATGGTCAATGAAGGTAGTGTTCAAGATAATCCCGAAATGCAAGTTTTCCAAGCTTTGACACCAACGGATAATTGGTACATCATCAAGGCATCACAATCTTCAGAGGACTAACTCAAAAAGGAGCTCGGCTATTCCGGGCAAAGTGATACAGCTTTTGAGAACCTCTAGTATTTCGACTCTAATGAGTCATTTGATTTAAATTTTCTTAACTTTAATAAACTTACAGACTATATTCTTCCTAATTTTCTTTTCAATGAAATAATTGCTTCTTTTAAGTATCCCTTAATTGTAAATAATGAATGTGATGATGAGAATGATCCTTGCCAAAATCTTAATCTATAAGATAGGAAGTTCTTAATAGACATCACCAAAAAAGAATATAAGGCTCAACCACTCATGGAACAAACATTGACCATCAACTTAGGGTTAGAGAATGAGACCAAAGAAGTAACGATTCATGTCACCGTAGGCCAAGCTGAAAAAGAAGCTCTGATTGAGCTACTGAAAGAATTTCAAGACGTCTTTGCATGGTCCTACAAGGATATGCCAGGCTGGGACATAGATATTTTCTAACACAAAATCCCTACCTACCCTGAGGCTAAGCTGGTCAAACAAAAGCTTAAGAAGTTGAGATCCGAGTGGTCTCTCAAAGTCAAAGATGAGGTAGAAAAACAATTAGCCGTAAGGTTTCTAACCGAAGTAGAATACCCCAAATAATTGGCTAACCTAGTGCCCATGCCTAAGAAAGATGAAAAGGTCCATATATATGTAGATTATAGGGATCTCGACGAAGCTTGTCTAAAGGATGACTTCCCTATACCCAACATAGATCTACTGGTGGACAACACAGCCCATCATGTCATGATGTCATTTGTTAACGGTTTTTTAGAGTATAATCAAATCAAAATGCACCTCGATTAGATGGAAAAGACCGTCTTCGTAACACAGTGGTGCACCTTCTGCTACACTATTATGCCCTTCAAGCCCAAAAATGTAGAAGCTACATATGAAAGGGCAACAACCACTATTTTACAAGATTTGATCCACAAAGAGGTTGAGGTGTACATTGATGATATGATCATAAAATCCAATGATAGGGAAAGCCACCCTTACTGCCCTCAGAAAATTCTTTGAAAAAATTAGGAAGTACCAAATGAGGATGAACTCTCAAAAGTGCGTATTTGGAATTGCATCTGGTAAACTCTTAGGCTTCAAAGTAAGCCAAAAAAAAAAAATCGAGGTAGACCCTACAAAGGCCAAGGAAATCATTGAAATGCCTGCTCTTAAAACCAAAAAACAAGTTAGAGGTTTCCTTAGGAGACTGTAATACATCAACAGGTTCATATCCTAATTGACTACTATTTGTCAACCTATCTTCAAGATCCTAAAATTGGATTCCTCAAAGAAGGCCAAGAAGTCTTTGAGCAAATCAAGGCCTACCTAGCCAATCCCCCATTATTGGCTCATCCTCAACAAGTCATCCCCTTGTTGTTATACCTCACAATAATAGACATAGATGCAAGGGCTATGCTAACTTAAAACCAAATACCAGAAAAGAAGGAAAAAGTAATTTACTATACTAGCCAAAAGTTGATCTCATACAAACATAATTACAGTGCTATCAAGAAAACTTGCATATCTCTTATTTGGGTCACTCAGAAACTCTGCCATTACATGATAGCCTAAACCATACACTTGGTGTCCAAAATGGATCCTATGTAGTACATTTTTGAAAAGCCATCTTTGTCAAGCCGCACAGCTTGGTGGCTTTTGCACCTCTCCGAGTTTGACATAATCTATGTAACACAAAATTCCATTAAAGAAAAGGTCATGGCCGACTACTTAGCAGACTACCTAGTCAAAAGTGAGGATGTCAAGGAGACGGAATTCCCAAATGAGGACATCATGCAAACCCAAGAAGATAGATAGTGTCTATTCTTTGATGGTGCCACCAACAAAAAGGATTATGGCATCAACATGCTCTTGATAGCTCCAGATGAAGCACACGCGCCTTTAGCCATGAAGCTCAAATACCCATCCATAAACAACACCATAGAATATGAAGCCTGAATAGTTGGCTTGCAAGCTGCATTAGAATTGAAAGTCAAATACCTTGATATGTACGAGGATTTAGCTTTTGCCATTGGTCAAATCTACGAGAAATGGAAATCAAAGAAGAAAAGCTCATGCGTTATCATCAATGCTTGGAGACAAAGATAGTCGGCTTTGAGATGTCCAGTTCCATTACATATCTTAGGCCAATAATAGTTTTGCAGATGCCTTGGCCACCTTAGCCTCTATGATAAATGTACCCCAAAGAGGCTATTGTCAAACCACTCTCGGTTCAAGTCAAAGAAACCCCAGTATATTGTTGCAACATCAATGAGTTCATAAGTGGGCCAAAACCCCCTACTTGGTACACCGATGTTTGGTCATTTATCAAACATTCGTAATGCCCCGAAAGATACACCAAAGGGGAAAAGTTTCCTTAAGACGTTGGGCCACCCAATTCATCATATGCGGAGAATGCTTATACAAAAGGTCTTTTAATGGGATTCACCTTCTATGTCTGGACAAAAAAGAAGCTGAACATATCATGACGAAATTCCACAAAGTTGTCTGCGAACCCCATATAAATGAAGACATGTTAGCCAAGAAAATAATCCATCTAGGGTACTATTGGAACACCAAGGATGAAGACTACACCACTTTTGTCAAAAAATGCCATAAGTGTCAAATACATGCCAACGTGTAACACCTACCTCTTAGGGAGATATACAACTTAACATCTTCATGGCTATTCGCCACATAGGGAATTGACATCATTAGTAGGATCACGCCAAAAGCTACAAATGGCCACGAATACATCTTGGTAGCTATCGACTACTTTACCAAATGGGTGGAAACGGCTTCATATGCCATCCTCAAAGTAAAAAAGGTGGCCCAATTCATTCAGACTAACATCATTTTTCAATACGGGGTACCTCATAAGTTGATCTCCAACAATGGCCTACACTTTGAGGGAGAGGTTACGAAAGTGATGGAAGAATTCAGAATCACCTGGCACAATTCCTCAACTTACATACCACAGACAAATGGGGTAGCTGAAGAAGCCAACAAGATCCCAAAAAATGTCCTAAGAAAGGTGACAGACACTAATAAAAATTGGCACAACAAGTTGCCATTTGCTTTATGGGGATACTGAACCTCTATCAGGACACCTATTAGGGAAGCCTCTTATGCCCTCACATAAGGGATAAAGGCAGTCATACCCATCAAACTAGAAATGCCCTCACTTACGATGCTTCTCGAAAGTTAAGTAGCCAAGACAAGCTTGCTACAAAATCGCTATGACAAGTTAGCTATATTGGACAAAACTGCGACTCAAAGCCCATTACCAAACATAAGGTTACCACCGTTGGATAGCCCGAGTTTTCAACAAAAAAGTGAGGAAAAAGGACTGAAAGTAAGAGATCTAGTGCTAAAAGATATCAGAGCCCCAGTACTCGACCCACAAGAGAAGTTTTGGCCCAACTGGAATGGCCCCGTTCATCATCAAGTCCATAGCCACTGGAGGTGCAACTTGTCTCACAAACATGGATGGAAATGAGTTATCCTCACCCACCAATCTAGACTAATTGAAAGCATACTTTGTTTAGGGGCTAGACTTACTCTAATGGAACTATGAAGACTTGACCCCCCATCAAACAATGTTACAATCAACATGGGGGGTACGTAGGTAGCTCACAAACTCACTATAAGTGCGGTTTCAAAAATAGTAATAAAACTTCATTATTCTAAACCAAAGTAAATGTTCAATACTTTATTTCAAAGTTGATTAAAACCCAATCTGATATGGTGATAAGATGTCTAAACAAGACTAACTACCAAAACACAAGATCATCATCAATTAAGGGATCACTCTTGTCATCACAAAGGGGTCTTTACTTACTCTCCACCAACATCCCTTCAAACTCAAACTCCTTGCCAGTCCTTTTCTTCACAAAGTACAAAAGGTCTTTTTTTTCATCACTTTGCAAGTCGAATCACCCAAAGTTTAACTTTCCTTTTTGACACAACACCTCTCTAGGGACCCTCGAGCAATCCTCTTCCTCTTCAAGCCTCAGACTTCTCGAGTATCTCCTTCTTCAAATTCAAACTCCCCCAAATCCTTGTCATAATTCTTTATAGAAATGGTGATTTCCTCAAACTTCACACTTAAATCTAGTGCAATAGCAAACCCCATCTCTCTGATAAGGATACCCGCTCAGAGGTTCTCCCAATCACCTATTTCCATGTAAAGCCACCTCAAATGATCTTCAGTCATATGTGTCTTCCCATAGAAATCTGTATCACTGGACTCGAAAAAATGAATCCCCTTCCAAAGGCCGATCAACTTGCTTATAATTGAAAGCGTCAATTCCTCCACATGATAATGTGGGCCCCAAATCTGTGGCCTAATTTGCTCAAGTCCAAATTGATGAAAAAGCGAATGAGGCAACAAAAGGATATTACTATAAGGTCGTCTATACATAAATATGAGTAACCTGCCAAACACAGAATATAGGCTCTGCAATGCCAATATAAAATAGTTCAATCAAAATCACTAGCACTTAAGGCTACCAAGAAGCCACACCATGCTTGCTCATTAGTTTCAGTCACCAAAAGCTTTCGCGAGAGATAATGTTTCGGTTGGTATAAGCAAGACTACAGACTCTCCAAAGTGCCAACTTGTCTTTAAGCCACATCATTAACAACAAGGGTCTACCGCCCAATTCATGACTCAAGTCATTGAGCACCATGTCCAAGACATTCAAAGTCTCAAATAGGACAAGACTGATAATATTCCCTTCTTTGCTAAAATCATCAACAACTCCAAGCAAAAAAGCTTCATCCATAGTTGGATCGGCCAAGAGTAAGAATGAGAAATCATGCATAAAGCTAAGGTAGCCAGCCTAGCGCGACTTGGTTCTCGGTTCTTAAAGCGATCCATGATGGGAAAAATAGAAAAACTCTCAATTTGTACCAACAACCTCTCCTCCACGGTATTCAATGAAAGCAAATATGATAAAATAGAGGAATAACCTTTTTAAACCTTAGGGAAGACCATCTTGCCTTGGACAGTCACATCAAAGATAGCATAAAATTCCTCAAAGGTTGGGCAAAGTTCCTCCATGTTAAAGTGGAAAACATGATCCATAAGGTCCTAAAGTCTTGCACAAGCCTTCGAAAAGCTTTGCTCCACCATAATGTTAGTCATAAAGATGAGTGATTTCAACTTGAATGATCCCAAATTAATCCTCTTTGACAGTGTCAAAGAGATCATCCATGAGTGAAGCTTGCTATTAAAAACATCTGCGCTAATAGTTATGGCAGCCATGAAGAGGACAAGACTTCAAGGGGCTACACAAATCAAAAAAAAAAGTGAGAAAGATACATGATGGGAGGTCTAAAGCTCTTTCTATAATCACAAAAACCCGTAATTTTGTCTCCAAGTTGGGTTAGGAAGTCAAATTTTGGGAGAAAATGCAATTGTTGCCAAAATTGGACAAAATTTGCACATGGTACTGATCAACATTAGGGCTTAGGGAAATTACCCTCTCAGTCTGTCGATTGGCACACAGAGGGTTCCTGGGCCATTTTGCCCTATTTTGTATTTTTGTTGTGTTTCGAGAATACCAAGTGTCAAAATCACTCATCTTCAGCCAAAAGTTAGATGTTTTCATTATGGAAAGATTACATATGTGTTCCAAAACATTGGTGAAAAAATAAAAAATAAAAACAAACATTATTCATGAAGTTCAAAAGGTTACACAAATCTAACGGTGCCCGCATCATGCACCCTCTTGTCGCCTCAATTATCTCTAAGGCACCACTTCTTCCTTTGTATCCACATCATCATCAACAAGTCCACGGCTCCTTCTAGGCCTAGGGACTAGAGTCTGAGTGCTCCTGAGCTACTGGTCGGTGCCTCTTCTCCTCGAGACTCTTCCTTCTCTCCCTCGTTGAGATCTCGCCATCGGACCTTACTGGAGGCTGAGCCATTTGTTCAAGCCAGGACACCTTACTCGCCTAAAAGAGTTAAGAAGCAGTATAGGCAAGGCATAGTCATCAAAGGCAAAATCCTTATAATGTTTGCATTAGTTTGATAAGTGGCCCTCCGCCATGACTCGATCATAAATTACATCACCTTATGCTTCAAGACCGTAATGTAGACATAGAGCTCGTGATAAATTAGTCGAGCTACCTAAAAATCCATCGAAAAGGTTAGCAAAACCTATAGTAGAAAATCTAGAGGGTCAAATGGTTAGATCTTACCCCAATCAAATAGTCGAGTAGAAAAAGTCCCTCAATAATGCTTGTAGGCCTCGTGAGCTCTTTAAGGCGAAATGTGTCATCCTTAGTCATGACTGGCATATTAAATATAGGAAGGCCACAGGAATGCCCATCTCGATAGCTGCAGTCTTAGCCTCTTGGGAAGATTGGTCACTAGCACTAAGCCGACCAACCCTCGCGAGATGAAGGGGTCCTCTAATCAAGAGAGGTGCTAGTCCCCCCAAATAAGCCCCAAACACTATGAAGTGATTGAAAAATTTCTTTATCGGCATACCCTCTAAAAGCTCCAAAAAATGGGCGTACTTAAAAAGACTGTCAAGCTCTCTCATGTTTTCTAGAGGAGCTGTTGGAGGGAAAAGGTTAGCCATGTTGTCCACTTGGTAAACCATTTGCTAATAACGGTCGTGGGAAATCCCCACACTCATTCCCATCGACGTAGGGACCTCACCCCATGGGTTCCACTGCACTTGTCAAAAATACACAATGTAAGTCCTTGTCATAGGCCAACAACACGAAAAATGACAAGTCATGAAAATTATCTAACCGTGTTGGCCTTGATGCGGTCCAAGAATAGTCAGAACTTATGATCACATTGGCACCCCGTCAGGCTTGCTAGTTGTCCTTCCGCTACCACCACATATGGGGAAACACGTCTTCCTTAACTATAGCCAAAGGGTATGGGAATAGTCCCAAAACTTCATAATTCTAAATCTGTACAAGGAATTGAGTTAGGTCAAAGTGGGGTCCACAAATGGAAAAAATTAACAAAAAAAAAATTCAAAAAGGAAAAGCATACATCCTACACCACGTTAAAGCCTCCAAGCCCCTTCGTCGCCGCCGCCCCCTAGGACAGTGAGCACATCCATCGATAAAGCACCGTATCGCTGCTCCACCCCAATAGAACCGGCTAAAGTTAGCCACATCATCCAATGCAGCAAGACACCAAAGTGGGATCATGTCTTCACCATGGCGAAAAGGGTCCACCCAAAAATAAAGAGCCTAAAATCTCTAGTCAGCTGGTCCTTAGCTGCCGTGCTACGGCACTCCCTATGATGGCAAACCTCCCAAATATGATTCACCTCCGTCACACCACCCGAGGCAAACTTGGGAACCCATCCTAGCAATCTCATAATTTTTGTCAGTCAGTGGTGAATATCACTATCCCATAACGCTCACTCGCCGCGTAATGGAATGTCAGTGATCATAGAAAAACTTGAGGAAGTGAGCATGACCTCCCCAAAGCATAGGTAGAATGTGTTCGTAATGTCCCACCACCGCTCAGCCAAGGCATAGAGAATCTTTTGGTCTCTATCTGCATAAAAGAGCTAGTCAATAAATGGCATAAACCCCACTTGGGTAATGTGGCCCTTGCACCGTGGTCGCAAGTTGGCCCACCATTCACCGATATCGGCCACCGAGCAGCAAGCCTGAATCTCCAACTCCTCTTGTAAAAGAAATAGTCAAGATGATGTTAGAAACTCATAAGCATGCCAAACTCGAAGCAAAAACGCAAGAAAAACCCAAAAAATTACAACGAGATGCCATTGAGACATTTTGTCAAATGCATGGTGTGCACTCTCTAAAGAGGCACATGAGTGAAGTGTTTATACATGGCCAACCCCAATTATTACATGCAATTCACGTACACAACATTTCATTCCACCAAAAGGGTGGAACCAAAGTAAAAATGCCCAAAAATAATCGAGAGAAACACAAGAAACTCGTTCCTCTCCATTGCAGTAACGATAAAACAAGTTCTGAGTCAGTTTCTGAACCAAACTCATGTCATTCCAAGCACTCTGAGGGGCTTTGAAATGTTGAATAGCCCCAAGCACAAGCTCGAGTGCCATAAAATCTTAGTCCAAATCAAACATGGCATCTAAATCTTCGAAACTTTCACTTGTCATTTCTTTGAAAAATCACAAATCCTCTTACAAAAAATGTAATGTTTGGGCTTCCCAATGCTCAATCTAAGCTCCAAAGTCTTCAAGCCAGGCCCCTACACAATTTAGCACAAGTTGGGTAAGGATAGGTAGAGAGTAAGTCAAGAGAAATGTGAAGAAAAATAAAAAAATCACTGCATTTAAAAAACTGCCTGCCCCCAAGCCCCTAGTACCGATCAGCACTCACGGAGGTTGGTCAGCACACAAAAGGTAGAAACCCCCCTTCTATGTGCCGATCAGCACTTAGCACACAGTGGCTGGGCGAGATGATTTCAACCCATTTTGGTGTTTTTGACCCATTTTTGCCTATTTGAAGTTCAAAAATTCATCATGGCTCAATTTTGATCACAAAATTAAAGTGGCACATGCCAATTTTATCCAAGTGTATACAAAGGTCTGGCCCATTTGGTCAAAACTAGTCGGTTCATCTCATTTTCCTTAAACCAATCATATGGATACTCCAAGAAAATGTATTCTATTTTTCAAAGACAATGGATGGCACACAAATCTAATTTTTTTCATAAAGTCATACAAAACCCGGTCCCCTCAATGGGCCCAATCCAAGTCATCTCACCAATGAGATACACTCTGAATTCAAAATCATCAATGAATCTCAAACCTATTAAGATCACATTTCCTTTTTGGTAAGTCATCTATCGCAACATCTCAAAAACTATTAGGATTGCATTCTTTTTGGATAAGTCGTCTCTCAAAATCTATTAGGATAGCATTCCATTCAAATAAGCTGTCTATCGCAAAAATTCATAAAATCTGTTAGGATGGCATTCCTTTTAGATAAGTCATCTATCACAAAATTTCATGAAACTTGTCAGGGTGTTCCTTTCAAATAAGTCATCTAAGGACGCAATTCCATAAACTTATTTAGATATATCTTCCTTTTAGGTGATCTTCTCGAAGGATGGCATTCATTCTTAATCCCTTTCCATTATTCATGAACTACGTACGGTCTATTCACCTCAAGGTGATTCATAGAAATCTCATATAGAATGAGTTTTACCATATCAATTCCACAATCAAAGTCCCAAAATAGGGATCATTTTAGTATATTGACGTTCGCTTGTTTGCAAGCTCCGCCAACAATAAGCTATCTATAGACACCTTACTTTGAGGCCTTTAGTTGAATAGAGTTAGTTTTCCCTTTTTGGGAAAGTTACAACAATTTAACCCATCAAGGGATATTTTAATAATTTTTGGCCATTTTTCTATAGAAGGCATTTTGTTCATTTTGCCCATAGTTGACATTTCTGCCATTTTGCTTGTAGAGGCCATATTGGTCATTTTGCTCATAGAGGGCATTTCGGTCATTTTACCCATAGCGGCCATTTTCAGACATTTCATCGACTAGAGGGCATTTTGGTCATTTCACCCATAGAAGGCATTCCCGTCATCTAGCTCATAGAAGGCATTTTGGTCATTTCACCCATAGAAGGCATACATGTCATCTCGCCCATAGAAGGTATTTCGGTCATTTTGTCCATAACAGGCATTTCTGCCATTTTCCCATGAGGGCATTTTAGTCTTTTTACCCATAAAAGGCATTTCAGTCATTATGCCCACTAAGGGAATTTTGGTCATTTGACATGTTAGAACCACTGAGGCTATTTTGGTCATAATGCCTACTAAGGGCATTTTCATAATTTTTAGTGTTTCCCTACCCATTAGGGGTAGTTTGGTAAATACAAGAGGTTTCCCAACTTCTAAGGGTATTTTTGTAATATTAGTGTTATTTTGCCATTTGGATGGCACATTGGTAATTTTGGAATATTCGTATCATATATAGGTTATTTTAGTCATTCATGGGCATACATGTGATTTTTATGCCATTTTACCCATATAAGGTTATTTTGGTAATTTTACCCTTAAGGATGATTTTGACTTTTTATGCCTTAATGGCATTTTGGTAATTCTCTTGTCCCTAAATTTTCCACCGAGTTAGCGATGATATAGTAAATATAAGTGTGCACCCAAAATTTACTAATTTCCCTCCCTTCTTTTTTCCAAGGGATTTTCCTAGATTTGTGCGCCAAATACTTGCTAATTTTTCTTTTTTTCTTATTCCAATGAATTTTTCCTAGATTTTTGCATGAAATAATTTCTATAACTAATTTTTTTGCACATTAACCATTCATTTTGGCCATTCATTCATATGATTCACTTTGAGCCCTTGGATCAAACCTCCTTACTTTTTCCCTATAAATAAGACCCCTTGGTCATCATATTCAAGGATAGAAAAATTAAAAAGCCATATGCTGCTACAATAATTCTCTCTCTTTTCTCTCTTCTATATTTCTTCTTCAATATTTTTTTAAGCCTTGTTCTACACAAGCAATAGTTCTAATCCATTAAAGATAAAGTTCTACACCACTGAAGATTCAATCCAATAAGTTCAAGCTCAAGACTTGTCTGGTTCAACACAAACAATTAGGTACGCTCCCTAAAATCCTACTATTTTCTCTTTTCCCAATTCATTTTATCCTATCACTTTTGATAGAATAAATTGAATTAGAGAACTTCATTGGCTCTGATTTAGTTATTTGAACGGATACGTAGGACATCTCATGGGCCTAAGTATACTCTTGTCCCTTAATCTTATTTACTTTATGTTTTTTTCTTATTTTATTCATGTTATTTCTCTTTTACCCCTTCTTTTGGTTTATTTACTTTATGTATTTTTTTTACATTATTCTTTTATGTCATTATTATCGTTATCTCTTTCTACTCACTCTCTCTCTTATTATGTCATGGAATATAAGCCTTGTAGATGAACACTTGAGGCCAGTCCATTCGGACTGAGTGGGATGGGTGCCTAACCCCTTCTCATCTCGTACCTTAACTCCCGGATTCAGAATTCTTTGGCTCATTGTAGACTCGTTTTGCTTTACTTTATTTTCACCCATGTCAAAAGGTTTAGAATGTAACTATGACCAAAGCATTATTATTTCAGTTTTCTTTGCTTATTTTTTACAAGTATTCTCCAAGAGTTATATCAGGTTTGCTTGTTATTTAGCCTAAAATAAGTTGATGACTCCTTTGTGTATTCATGTACACCACAATCCGAAAAAGAGGGCGCTTGCTTCTCCCACCTTGAGGGAGCGGACTTTAAAAGCCGCGGAGGTTTGTTTGACACTTGTCCTATTTTTCGGTGCCTGCGCTCACACTACCATAAGCACATAAATATAAACGGTTTTCAAAAATGAAAATAGATACATGCTCCACATAAGAGGGGATATCCAACTACAAAAAAAATGAAGTCTTCCAAAAGTAGCTTCAAGATGGTTCTACAATTCGTGGCTGGCTCCATGCCCGCTCCTGCATCTAGTAGGGGTTAATACAACGTCCCTAGTAGGAAAACAAAAACGAAGGTAAAAACATTTGGTGTCACGTGTTTGCATGTGCATGTGAAGTGATGTCCAAGTGATCAAGCATTCTTTGACAATATGGACAAAGATTCAAAGATCATTAATATTCATATGCCAACACATATAAATACTAAAGAGAAAAACATTACTCAACTCCATAAGATATATTTTCATCTCAACTCTCAACTCTCGAGTCTCAGTTTCAAGACTATCTTCTTAGTCGAGCCCCAATAAGCCTTGTGTGCTTTACAAGCTACTAACCCGATGGAGACATACGACCACTCGCGCGGGTTTACAACTTGTAAGCTGATTGGAAACACCATCTCGACCACAATATCAAATCCTGAGTAAACGCAATCTCACCATGCTCAAGAGCACACAAAAGATGTATCACATTTCTTTCTGAGTTTCCATTCTCATCATTCCATGGCCATTCAACCCAAGTTCATGTTCAAAATGTCTTATTTAGTTTATCAATGAGTTAAACATTCTTAAGATTTCACTCGAGCATTATGGATTCACAACAAACACTCATTCAAACAATTCTACAAACACATAGTATGCAATAGATAATATTATTCATAACATATACAAACCACTTTGTGATTTCACCAAGCAAAGATTTTCGTATTGAGCCGAGAGTACATTTGATAGCAAAATAAGATAAAAATAAGTCAATCCATAGCAAGAATGCATCCAATACATAGATATTCAACATGTATGCAACATATGGTCTATCAATGCAAAAATAGGTAATTCCATAACATGAGATAGTATAATGGGATGACAACCTACCTACACATATTCTATACCTAGGTTTAGAAATTCCTACCTCAATTCCCTTGAGTTTTGATGAAAACCATAACTTTATCTAGGTTTATTTTGGGTAGACTCCTCAAATTTCTTGCTTCAAGGTTGTGGGTTGATGTGTCAAGGACCCAATATTAGTGCCATCCCCCAAGAAAACCCCAATCTTAGCTAATTCTTCAAGAAATTCTCCAAGGCCTAGAGCACTCCCTCAATTTCCTTCTTCTCTCTTCCCTTTCTCTTTTCATGAATTTTTTTGTGTGTTTTTGGTGTGAGGATTTTAGTCTTATAAGACAAAAGAACTCATGGAGTGAAATGTCACTTTTGCACCCTCTTTATTCCATTACTATACTTTTCATTCCATGCTCTTTTTAATTTTTTTTCACTTAAGTTAAGAACACTTAACTTATTTAATTATACACTAATCCATCTTAATTTAAGCATATTTACACAATATAATCCACTCGTGCATTTATTTTCTCTTTTTATTGACATTATTATTAATGTTTTAAGTTTCATATATTAGGAAAATTACGGGCCATTACATTCTTTCCCCTTTAGAAAAATTGTCCTTGAAATTTAGAATATACCTTGATTGGAAAACAAAAAAGGATATTTGGTGCAGATCTCATCTTCACGCTCCCATGTAGTCTCCTCAAGGTCATAATATCGCCATAGGACTTTAACTAAGAGATTAGTCTTTCCCTTCAAGACTTGTTCCCTAGTGTATAAAACTCAAATAGGACACTCTTCGGAAGACATATCCTCCATAATATCCAACTCCATCGAATCCAATACATACGAAGGATCCAGTTGGTATTTGCGAAGCATAGACACATGGCACACATTGTGAACTCTTGCCAAACGTGGTGGTAATGCAACTTTGTAGACAACTTCTTATATCCTCTCAAGGATTTCAAATGGCCTAATACCGTGGCACTAGCTTTCCTCCTTTTTTGAATCAGGTCAAGCCCTTCCATGGTGCTCTCTTAAGAAAAATGTGATCTCCAACTCCAAAGGCTATAGGAGTACGTGTAAGGATTTAGAAAATTATAAAGGGCAATTTTGTAAATTGCCAACTTTGACTAAACCTAGATAGGTAATTCATCAATAATGTGTAAGAATAATAAGAAAATCAATTATTAAAACATCAGTGTGACATTAAAAGACTGGCTTGAGGTTCGAACAATTTATTTAAGACTATTGTGTGTCACGGGGCTATATAATCAATTACGAAACGTAGATAAGTATGAAAATGCAAATGATTGAATTTGAAAAAATGGATAGCATATTTATAATCAGAGTGTCAAAATTAGCTAAGGTGTCAATTTTGTCATGATTTCAAGACAATTTAAGCCTGGGCATGTATGCACGCACATTTGGCCAACTGGCCATGTGGCACATTGGAAAGCGTGCAAAGCTTCTTCAAGAAGTTTGGTTGGGATTTTTTAGATAAGGACAAGTGTCCCATTTTGATTGGTTGTAAAGGGATCCAATGTGGAGTGGTTTATGTGTAGGTGAGGTGCACTAAAAAGGGGACCAAAAAAGAGAGATTAAACATTGATAGGACAAGTCCCTTCACCAAAAATTCTATCATTTTCCCACTTTCCTTTCCCCCTCATGCCACTTCACCCTCTTTTGAAACTCTTTCTCACACTCGGTGAGTGTGTGTGGGCATGGGTATGCATATATGTGTTCATATGTGTGTGTGTGTGTTTGTGAGTGTTCAATGAAGAAGAAGAGATTAGAGAGAGGTTGACAGATATGGACATGGTGAGAAAAAATAATATGTGTGTGAGCGTCCAAAAATGTTAAATATACCATTTTCTATATTTTCCCAATTTTCCTAGTAGTCCATACAACACTGAGGCAATTTGGGAATTTTAAATTTCTATATATCTGTATTTTCGATACTTCGTTTAATGAAACGAACCCCGCCGTTGATTTTGAAACGTCAAAAAACATTAAGGTAAGTATTTTCATAATCATTGGAGTTCAATTGGTAGCTTAATTAATTGTCTTAGGACACAATTAGAATTATCTTAGTTTGCCTAAAAACATTAGATTAGACTCTTCTTATACTTTAATTGGCCTTCATTTGGCCTATTTAAGACTTAAGGGCATTTTTAGTAATTTTTAAATTTTAAAAGGATTTAAAAATAAATTTTAATTATTTTTCTAAGTAAATTCGTAATTTATACAAAATTTTGGGGCCAAAATGTAATTTTAGGAAAATTTAGAGTTGAACCGTCCGATCCAGTCACTTTATAAATAAACCGGTCCAATTAGGGCAAAAACCAACCAGTTTACCAATCTTAGGCATCATCATGACATTTAAGTGACATTAGCACCTATTTAATTAAAACAATGTCGTTTGGTTTAAATTAGGATCCATTTATATGTGGTCAGGACATGACCCGTATTCGACCCAAGACCTGACCCAACCGTCACTATTTATATTCTCCCTCATGATCGTCACTTTACCCTAAACCCCTAAAATTTTTTGATCACATTTCGTGCATTTTTTGTTACTTTTCTCTTTGCTTTTGATCCTAATCAATCCCTTGGGCCTCAACTTAAGTTTTCTCATTAACTTCATATCTTGAAACGGATTGTACGGCTTGGTTTGGACTTGATAATAGCGATTGTAAATCACCTTGTTCACGTTTATTTCTTCACCAAACCACACGAGGTTTGGCCTATTTTGCTCCTCTAATCATGAGGTTTCATATCCCATTCAAGAAATCAAGTTTTGTGGTTGATTTGTGAGGTTCGATTTCAAAATTGAAACGTGCAACTTGCATTTTAGAGCTCTTTTGTTGAGCTTTTTAAACGCGGACCATAGTTTTGTGATCTTCTTGAGTCCTAGTTTCATTTCTAAGTGTTGAAAATCAATTTAATTTCCATTATTTCAGACCCACTTCTAAGCTCACATTAATGGCGGTTAGCTCTGTCCTAAGTTTTTCTCTATGATTCCATTTTCATTTTTCATCAATGTTCCATCATTTAACTGAATATATCAATATGAATAGAAAATGGTCATAACTATTACTTATTTGAGTAGGTTTCCAAATTACTCTCTTTAGACCTCAGTTTCTCTCTCCTCTGTTTCTTATTCTTCTTCTTCTCTACAACTATCCCTCTTCCCTTGTAGTCGTCACTCTCTCTCTGCCCAAAATCCTCACATAGTTTGAGCTACTTCCCTTTATTCCACCCCATTCTCTATTTCTCTCCTTCCCCCTCTCTCTTTCTCTTTTCAACCTACTATACGCAACCTTTCAGGCTGCTGCACATGTGTGCACCACCCCTTGAGGCTTCTATCACAAGCCTTTCTCCCTTTGCTTCAAGGTGAAGAAGGGCTACTTCTCTTCTCTCCAATGGCATGATGCCATTTTTCCTAACCCCTGATAGGCTAACACCTCTTGCTTGGACCTTCCATGCACACACACATATAACTGCACACATACCCTAGTACATATCTCTCTCACACACAAGTGTGGGTGTAAATACATATTTATATATGTGTTTGTATATACATGTGTATATATTTATCTTATGCAACTTGTGTTAGTAAGTATTCACATAGTAACATACACATATCTCCCATGTTCTTCCCATCTTGACCATCGTGTAATGGTTACATTCCATGTGTATTCATTTTTAGTAGCCTAACCATATATAGTCTCCCAATGTTGCTTGCATTGATGTGTTAAATGTAAATGTATATTTTTCTTATTTTTTAATATATATTCTCATATATACATTTACTTATATACACACTTTAATGTGTATATTTGGGGTCTCTAGTGTCATGTGTAGGTCATTTGACTCATAAAATGTTTTGTGTATTTTTTTTTATTTTTCATATAATTATTAGATAATTTACTTATTTAATAATTCATGATATTTGATGTAATATTTCACCCCATTCTTTGGTTAGTGATGTATTGATCATTTAACCCTTTAATCTCACCAACCTAAGTTAGGTTAGGTTAACTCTTGGTTAGTTTTGATTTAGACCCTATTTTGGAATGGTGGCTTAACTGAGGTTGTGGCCCACTGTTGGGTTAAATTAGTTTCTACCTTAGTTTAGGTCATGTCATGTCATATTGCTCGAAGTATCTTCAAAAATTGTCTTACTAAGTTAATTTTCATCACACTGTCTTAATTACCCATTTTACTGGGTTGGGTGTTATAGTGGCACTCTGCCTCCCACTAGAGTCTCTACCCGAAATGGATGATTTAGAATTTTTATGTTTAACCCCAGAGTATGTGCAAAGGATGAGGAAATAAATGAATGAGATGCATCTATGTCAATCAAACTATTCGCCCATGAGTTGAATACTAGAATGGTACCTCGCACAACTGAGAGATAGGTAAATGAGTTAGTTGTAGTAACTACGTACACTCTCCCATGTGTCTGGCCCGAAAACAGGTCTTGGTGTTTCATGATATGGTGTGTAGTCTGTGGTCAAATTGTAGAAGATGAAGGCCTCGGGGCTGGCCTTGAACTCTGAGCTGAATAAGCAAGTACTGGAGGTAGTGGTGGAAAAAAACCCTACCCCGACTAATGAGGCTAAGAAGAATAACCTAGTTGCTACCTTGAAGAAACCTCGGTCCCTTGGGGTTGAGGCATGGTGCAAACTCTAGTTTTGTGTCCCAATTGAACACATCAATAACAAATGCGATCCTACCCCTTCCCTAGGTTTGTGTCTGGTCCATACTCTGTAAAGGTACTTGGCCCCTACCTCTCGATTGTCCTTATCCCTAGGACTGTGTATGTCTCCTTTGTGGGTAGTCTACCTTGTGATGTCCTTGCTAATGACATTGATAGAAAATCAGCTTTTTTTGTGTATCTCTCCCAGTAGCGGAGAATAATGAATAAGATGGTCGATAAGAAGTCTAAGTCTGCTCCTGTGACTAATCTGCTCCTTTTCTCTGTCTCTTCTTATCCTATTTGTCAAGATAAGAATCTGAACCCGTACCGAATACCTCGAGTCATAGATCCTCTTTATGTCTTCTAAATCAACCTCAATAAATAAGGCTCAATCATAGATCTCTGAGAACACCCAAAGCTTGTGATTAACTATCTTGTTCCTAATGGTAGGCTTGAGTCCCAGCTCAAATGTACGAGCTTTTTCAAACTCGTCAGAGACAACCCCTGGAGCAAATCAGGCTAAGGTAGAAAAACTGGACTCGTACTCAAATAAGGTCATATCACCCTAATAAAGATGGAAAAACTCCTATCAAAATGAATCCCTAGAAACGGTAGGAAAGAACTTGGAAAAAAGACCTTAATAAGACATCCCACTCTCTAACCATAGTAGGCCCTATCGACTCCCACCAAGTTAGGGCTCGCCCTTGAAACAAAAGACTGACATAATCAATCCAGATGTCATCTTCCCAGATATGGACAGTGTCTAGAAGTCAGGAAACTTGTCTCAACCAATCATCCACAGCAAACGAGTCGGGTCCCCTAAGAACTTGGGAGGATTCAACCTCTGAAACTCCCTCATAGTATAGTCTCACCCACTTGAGAACGGGACTGGGCCTCGTCCCGATTAGCCTGCTGAAATTGCCTCATAAACTCTATTATACCACGGGAAATTTCGGCCCCATCTACTTGAACCCTTTGAACTTGTGGTGGAGGTTCAAAAACGGGAACCTCCCCTTGGTCTTGCCCTATCAGCTCCCCTTGGAAAGATAGTGGAGGATTAGGAATATGTATATCTCCCCTATCCTAGCCCACTTGATCTTTTGGAAAGGTAGTGGAGGATTGGGAGGGTGGTATTTATAGTACATCAGGTAAAGTAGGGGAGGTCAATCTAATTTCAAAAATCTCAAGAGAAGTTAGTGTATTTTTCAGAAACCTCATGAGAGCTCAATGTAATGTACCTTTTTTTTAATCTTTCCTTATTCTTATTTTCCTTTTTTAACTAATTTTTTATACCATAAGTACTTTTTTTGGAGTAGTTGTATTATCTTCCACATATGATTCTATATTAATTGATAAACTGCTAACTTAAACCACTGTCTTTTCTCCTACCATTTACAATCTATGGGGTGAAAGGAATGCATGTCTAACGATAAGTGTTGGTTGGTCCCTTGGTGTGAAACTAACTTAAAAGGGAGGGTTCAATAGGTTTGTACTAAAATTTTCAATTCTTCAATCACAACACTAGCAACTACCAATATGGCACAATATATGAATTGTAAATTCAATCAATAATCAACAATTATGAAAAATTCAACCATAAGATCAATCCATTCAATGTAGTAATCATGTAGTGTTCAACATACAAACCATTCAACACAAGCCTAGTTAATCAACTAATCTAATTCAAATGCCAATTTCACCATTCAAGTAGAAATTAGACTATGTGATCAATTTTCAATTCCACAATTCAATTTACCAATTCAATAGCTCAATTAAGTTTTCAATTTATATCCAAATTTCATAATTCATGAAATCCTAAATCTAAATCAAGCAGAAACATTCAATTCTAGCAAATTGGAAATTGTAAAGCATGGAGAGTAAGAGAGTTGCAAACCAAAATGTTGACGAAGAAACCACCACGAAAAACTATCCATCATGTAAAACTCCAGAGCCGGCCACGCTCATGGAAGAGTTCATTATGTGTAAGATTAAATTACAACGCGATGAAGAACCAGACTTAGTACCTCAAGCTCCATTTTACTTAATTGTCTTCAATCTTCCTTGAATCCATAATCTTCCACCATAGTTGGAATCTTCATACAACCGCAAGCTCCTCATGGCCTCGAAATCCTTCGATTGGCGCTCTTCAAAATTGTAATTCCTTACAACCTTGAACTCTTCTGTTCGCTCAACAATTGAATCCATAAGGTTGAACTCACAAACTCTTCAATGGGAATTGAAATGGAATTGAGGCTCTTTAATTAACTTGGATCATGTGATGTGATCAAATCAATGAATGATAAGAATATAGATGAATATGAATTACATATATGAATGTTCACTCATGAAAGCCTTAAATTCTCTCAAGTGTTTAGCTCTCACAAACTGAACTTTCTCTATCTTTGTTCTCACTAATCTCAAATTGAGTTTTTGTGAATTTATATCATTGAGATCGGATCTCAAAAAAGGCTTGAAAACATAAAATGTTTATGTTTTCGCGCAGTGTTCGTTCGAACGAATCAATAGTTCATTAGAACGATCACCCTTCGTTCAAACAAGCATAGAATAAACATCAAACGAGCAAACATAGAGGTTACAGCTTTTTGTTTGATATAGTCTATTCAAACGATGGTCGAACAAAAATAACGACCACCTTCTATTGTTCGTTCGAACGAGTCACTTGGTTTATTCGAATGAGCAATAGAGAGTTGCTCATTCTCTGTTTGCCTTGTGAACTCTATTTCTCTAAGTGCTTTCAAATATGCATTTTGAAAAAATTGTTTCACAACATAAGTCAACTACACACATGATGATATGATGTCAACTATATGCTATGCATACAATCTGTGAGTGTGTGAAATCCAAATCAAAACAAAATTTTGAATTACCCAAAATACCCTTCTTGACCCAAGTCGGCCAATAGATGTGCACGGAAATAAAGCTTGGACCATCTTGGAGTAGAATAGGGCATTGAGTTACTCTAAGCCTAGGAATAATGTAATGATTACAATCAAAGCATGTTTTGTCAAACCAGATTAACCAATTACAATATCGAACCTCTTGATCCTAACAAAAAGCATTCATGTAGAATACTATGTAATATTTCTCAAGATAGTCATTATGTAAAACACACCTAAAAATGTCCTTCAAGAAAACTACATTAACCTCAAAGCCCGATGATACTAGTGCTCTATTTTACAATTTTTTAAAATCATTTTTAAGAGATTAACTTCATTGATCTTAATTTTAATTTTTTTTTCAATAACCAATTTTCGTAAACACGTGTTGTTGATGTTAATCACGTGAACTGCAAGGTTGAGGCATGATGCGACTTAAATGGCAAATGCAAAAATGGACATTCACAACTTAAATGCATCTAAAATTTTTGTGGGCAATGTGATGTACAACCCAAACTATCAAAATTAAAATCCCATTTTTTATAACTATAATTGATCTTTGTCATCCTATATAAAATGGGGTTTACAAGCTGATATTGAAAATCAAAAGTAACCATGGAAATTCAAGCCTTTTTCCTCTCCATTCTCATTGTTCTTCTCAACTTAGCTGTTTGTGCCAAAATTGATTATTTTCCTAATTCTTTCAATCGTGGAAGTTTTTCACCCAATATTTTATTTCGGATAGGTTCCATAGCATACCTAGTACATCCTCAAGGGAAGTTTCTGTCGCACCCCGAATTTCCACGAACCCGGGGAGCGACTGAACGAAATAAAAGAAAAGAAAGAAAAACAAAAAGACAATGCAGTAAATTTAATTGAAATCTCTATCATTATTCCTCAAGTTTCTCCCAACAATTTAAGTAAAGATTCGACATTTAATATAACTCAAAATCGTTCCTCAACATAGCTCAAGTACTCCTCTCAAATTAATGCCCAAATACTTTAAATCATATTTAAAAACGATTCTCAAAATGTCCTCAAAACCTTTCTCAAAGTGCTCTGTAACGATTGCCCAAAAAGGGTCTCAAAATTCCCCAAAGTATAGTCCAAGAAGTGGTCAAGATTAAACTTAAATGCTTGTTTCAATTAATTCCCCAAACAATTTAAATCATGTTTAAAAAATGACCCTTAAAATAGCCTTAAAGTATCTCCAAAATTTTCCCCAAAGTAATGTCTCGGATAACCTCAAAATGTTTTAGGACATGGTCAAAAGATAGTCAAATATCAACCCAAAGTCGGTCTTAGTGGATGACCAAGCATGGCCTTGAAATATAGGTCACAACATGACTAAAACATAGCCTACAAAAGTCCTTAAAACAGCCCTTAATGGGGTTCAAACATGTCCCAAAAATTGGTCAAACATGGCCCAAAATAATGTCCAAATATAACCCAAAAAGTGTCCCAAAAATGGCTCAAAAAGTGGCTAGAAGATAACTCAAAAGGTGGCCAAAAGAGGACGGGACAGTAGGTGGACAGCAGGTGGGACAGCAGGGGTGCGCGCACAGGGCACGCTGGCGGCGGGCGGCGGGCGGCGGGCGGCAGGCTGGGCTGGGCCCGCAACACGCGCGCGGCGTGCACGCGGGGCTGGGGCGCGCAACAGGCTGAGCGACTGGGAGGCCTGGGAAGTCTGATTTTTTTATTTTTTTTTTCTGAGCTACTGTTCTGGACAGAGAGCAATTTTCTCTGTCCAGTAGTCCAATTTTCTCCGTTTGTTGCTCCAAATTTTTCCATTTTTTCCAGATTCTTTCCAAGTCTTCTCAACCTCTTTTTCACCAATTTTTTAGCCCATTTTCCCAAGTTTTAAACCCCCCACTTTCAGCCCTTTATTTTCCCCAT
This sequence comes from Nyssa sinensis, assembly GCA_008638375.1. Classification (NCBI taxonomy): domain Eukaryota; kingdom Viridiplantae; phylum Streptophyta; class Magnoliopsida; order Cornales; family Nyssaceae; genus Nyssa; species Nyssa sinensis. The sequence continues at coordinate 20,256,505 of CM018046.1, forward strand.
TTTAAGGGTGTTTTATACACGTCAAGTGTTCAAGTTTTTTCGAAAATTTGGGCATAACTTCCCTTGTTTTCTCAAGTATTTTCATCACCTAATATTCACAAAATTCATATGCATATTTAAGTAAACAACCCACCCTCACCCGGTGGCCACAACCCTATGCATCCACGATATTTCCAATATATCAATTTAATATACATTCAAATAGAAATATTACACGTGCATTACAAAATGGCCCAAAGCCTAATGTTCACAATTTACATAAGTTTAAATAAAACAAGTTGGGCTCATGCCCACACACTCAAAACATGCCCCCAAGGGTCAAATCTTCCACAAAATCCATTTCCTTCCTTTTTCTTCTATGCTCAAGGAAATCTCAAGTAGCTGGTGCCTCATCTGAAATATATTGCCCACGAATGGGTCAACTCAACTGCTGGTATGATAACTCACTAATACTAGCAACAAATTTAGGACGTGACATGTGCAAGTGTACAATTTCAAGATATAATTTCCCTTCCCGTTGTTTAATGCAATGCAAACACACTATGCATGACTCACACATGCAAACTTTATGCCACACCCATGTCTCATGATACGGTCCTTCCCCGCTGGCATGAGTACCGCCTCGTATGTCTCCTTTTCGGTGCGCCCCCGATGGAACGGAGTACCAACGGCCGAATTTTAAGTTTTTCACCACAGGATCTACACCCTCATAATATCCAGCATCGCATGCTGACCCACACCATGTTTCCAAGGAATCACACTATGCCAAAATGCCATGATTTCATCATGCAAATTCAATGTGACAAATGATCAAACACATGGTGTGCATTTTTAAGTCATGCCTTTAAACCCCACATGATTCATAACTTTAAATTTCCATACCATGCTTCACATAACTTAGGTCATAACCACACACCTTAACATATTTTTCAAGCCACAATGCCACCATTTCACCAACCACCGTGAATTTCACAAAGTCACTAACATCACATAAAAGATTAATACATTACACAACTAGTTCCCTTCCAAGATGTCAAGTAAATATCACATAAATACACATCAAATATAACAATCAAATATAAAGACAAGATAAGTCATTCTCATGGCAACAAAACATCAAATAAACCAAAGAATACATAAAGCCTCAAATTACTAACTCTAAGTCCTTCAAAGTAACACCTCTTAGATAACTTCCTACCATGAAATAAACATCAAAACCAGTCAATCAACATGTAATAAGGTAGGAAAAACTAAATCTATTCCTAGCTTAGCAAGAAACCATACCTAAAATCAGTTTTTCTCAAACTGTGGTGGCTGTGTTTGCTGGATAGCCAAACTGTTCCGTGACAATATAGATCCTGGGGAAGGGAACAATTTCTCAGAAGGAAGCTCGGCGAAAATCCCACTCGAAATGCGTGTTTCGGAGGCTTGAAACTTGAAAAAGCTAGGGCTTTTCTCTCTCACTCTCTCAAGAACGTGACCTGCTGCATATACAGAATGAATTCTGTATAAATGTGTGTCTAAGTGTCCTATTTATAGTGAGGGACCAAAGGGTTAAGGGCAAATGACCATTTTGCCCTTAATAAGCCCGGAAACCATTACTCTACAACCCATTCCTAAACACTTCAATTTGAAATTTCCTTTTATCCAACATTCATAAAATTATTTTAAATGAAAACTTTCAGAAGGAAATATTTTCGTTTGAGGTCAGTTTTTGGCCGCTTCCACCCGGGTGCCCTTTTTGTCCAATTTCAGAAACTATTTCCGTTTTTGTTGAAATTTGTACAGAGGTTACCTCACAATCTTCTAAGCATATTTCTCTTCTATGACACACTCCAAATACACTTCTAAACATGTCATTCGGTGAGATAATGCGAAAAAATGCTTTACTAACAAAGCCGACAAAACTATGCATACGAAATGTCCTACCGGCAAAAACTAAAAAAAATTTCTCATTTTTCAAATCTCTATAGTTTCCAAGACATAAAAATTATTTTACAGTTGGAGACTAATTAATGAGTATCTACTAATAAGGAATTATCACATATATATTATGTTAGACTTTTTTTAAATCTAATTTTTATTGTCACAGCAATTCATGATTGACTGTAATCATTGGCCAGGTCATTGGTCTAAACCATGCAATAATTTCTTGTCCTAGATTGTTTATAATTGGCTTTGCCTTATATATATTAATATGTTTTTTGATGTTTTCACCAATATGAAGGTACAGCAGCCAAAAGAAAGTGGCAGAGGACCAAGTATTTGGGACACTTTTACTGAGAAGCACCATGGTAAATAGATCCTTCCACATATAAACACGCACACACACAACATATATATATATATAGATATAGGAGATTGCATGATCATATCATGTTATCTTCTCCTTCCAATATTGTCAGTTTTTTATTGAAATTGCACATTAGTCATTTCTGTAAAACCACACCACATGAAAATAAGATCAACTTTAGACTATCATGTTATTACTCAAGTAGAAAATTCTATATAAAACAGACTTTCTTAAAGAGTTTTCTTATTGTTATACAAACAAGCTTTTTCACATATATTTATTATAACAAGCCCCACTACTTTTGTTTACAACTAAAAAAAATCATTTTGTTTAGAATCACCCTACTTATTTTCTTTCATATGATCAAATTCTCGTTGGCTTCACTTTTTTTATTAGAAAAAAAAATGAATTTTTTTATTGTTGCAAGGAATAGAGATTGAATACATAAATAAAAATTTTAGCTCAAAAGGTATAATGGGCCCCAAGTTTCATCCCAACTAGGTTGGTACCAAGCAGGTAACAAATCATCCACCAGTACCAAAAACTCTAAAAGAGAACTAATTGTAGAAACTAAAAAAGCCAAACAGACCCCAATTTCTTAATGATTCTAAAGGATAAATTCATTAATGTTATCAACCACACACAATTTCTTTCGCTTGTATTAATTGTGTGTCTAAGTATTTGATTATCTTTACATTTTAGGCACTAAATTCTGAGAATTTTTATGTGGTGGCATTCCAGAGAATATAGCAGATCATAGTAACGGAATTGTTGTTAATGATTTTTATCATTGTTACAAGGTATATTTTCCTAAAGATTTCTAGCTATGCCAAACTTTGCATGCACTTGTGTAAAATCACTTTAATTTTCTTGGTATTTGACTGCTAAAAATCTCACAAACTGACATAGCTATAATGAAGGACCTAAGTTGTAATGTTTCGTAAAACTGAAAAATAAATAAAGAAATAAATAATGAATAATGTCACTTTTGCATGATAATAAACCTCACGAACATAATAATGAGATGGAAAGAACTTAAACAACGAAATATGGAGTGATAATACATAGGGAATAAAGCAAAAATGGTAAAAAAAAAAAAAAAAAAACTTGAATTGTAGAAATCAAGAAAAAGGCATAATGTTTTCTAATGTTCGTTCGAACAAAGGACTCGTTCGTTCGAAAAAGCACCAGAAAGTTTAGTACGACTTTCATTTGATACTTATTCGGCACTCATTCGAACGAAGGCCTTGTTCGTTCAAACGAGCTTGCAACTGAACACTTTAAGTTGCGTGCTGAAAAATAATTTATGCCCAAATTTCACTTTCCCTTCTCTTCCAAACTCTCTCAATACAAGAGGAAAGTTAGGGTTAGAGCATTTATTGGTCATTCATGAATCTCCAAGTCTTGTAAACACATCATACCATAAGGATTCTAGTATAAGAAGAATTTCTACCAATTGAAAAGTTAAGATTTCAAGATTTCTTCAAGAACAAAAGGTAAAATTTGGGGCTTTTCATTTCCTTTTCAAATTTCTTACAATTCTTTATAGATCTAGCTTGGTTGAGTGAAATAAATGGTGTAAATCATTTTTTAGGTTTTGGGAGCAAAGATTGAGGCTTGAAAGTGGAATTTCTCTTTCTCTACACACAAATCCACACATGTTTTGAGGTAGGGCTTCTAACTTATGTGAGGAATGAATGTTAGAGAGAAAAGCATGCATTACATAACATTTCTATGGACCATCTTGGATGAAAATTTTGTAGAAAATGAGGTAAATTGCTAGATGGACTAGTAGATGAACATTGCATACTTAGCCCTTGATATATTGTTGTTCAATATGATGATATATGTATTCGATGTATAGTCCCAACTTAAGATTACCTTACTTGAATGCTCAAAATCCATTAAATTGTTATTTATGCATTTATAGAATGTTGATGTGTCTACCAAGTGTTTGATAGAATGTTTGAATGATTGTGATAATGTTGTAATTGTTGAATTATTGGTTGAATTGCATATGTGATGCTTCCCTTCATGTGAATGATATTATTCCCTTAGCTACCCTTAGTTTGAATGAAAGATTGAATAAATGCTTCTGAGGAATGAATGAGAATGTAGATAGTAAAAGGGTTGAGAAAGGGGAAGAAATGAATAAAAAAATTACAAGTTGAGGAAAAGGGAGTCGTGGATAGTTACCCGGAGTTTTTGTGACGGGGATTGTGTTTCCCTTTGGTTATGAACCGTAACCCTACGCGAGTAATCGTATGTTTCCATCGGGTTAGTAGCCCAAAAAGTACTCAGGCTCAACTAGGGCCATTAGGTAGTATTGAAGGATTACGAAAAAAGTGGAAGTAGAAATTGATACCGTTGAGATGACTTAAATGATGATAATCTAAGAAACCTCCTTTTTTGTTCCATTTTTCTTGTAAGAATTAAATGGTGCTACTATTGTTGTATTAATGTTCTTATTTCATTGGATTATACAATGAATGTTTATTGGATTGAAATGCTTGGTGACACTTATTTGACACTACACTTAATGTATGCCTACATTGTCACCGTTTACTATTCCCTTTGTTTAGTTGATCTATTGGAGTTGTTTTTTTGACCCCTACCAAATACAAGTAACGACAAGGACCTGACGCCTTAATGACATGGATTAGAAGGACATCTCTTTTGGGACTTTTATGTTTATTTTTGGGATGTAATTAAATTCACAACTTCTATTTGGTCTTTTATTTTTTTGGGAGTGTAAAAGGCCATATGGTCTTTATATGTTGATGTGAAGGCTCAAAAGCCTCAATGGGACTAGTATTATTTTGACTTAGAAATAGCAATCACAAGATGAATGCACTTTTGAAACTTATATATGAAAACCTTGTTGTGTTATATATATGGAATATGAATTATTTATGTCATAAAAACTTAAGTGAGAATATGTTAATCACAAAATGGTTTGAGATATACAAGAATTGTTTATTTAGTTTGACATTTATTTACAGGGTCACCTATAGATCTCTAGGGCTCGGGGCATGACATAGGTTTTGACTCTTACAAGTTTTCCATCTCGTGGTCCAGAATATTACCACGTACGAAAGATCATCATATTGCAGTCTTATCATTTCTTATACACATTTTTTTTTGTTATTTGGTATAATTACCACCATTGATTTTTTCCTATAATTATTATTCTTAGGTGGAAATATAAGTGAATGAGTGAATCTGGAAGGTATCGCATATTACAATAATCTCATTAATGAGCTCCTATCCAAAGGTCACCAAACAATGACCCTTTTAATGGTTAAAACTTTAGTATGATGATATCATCAAACTATTGATGTTGATGACAGTAGTATCAAAAATGTAGAAAACTACATTCATATGTTTTCTTTTCCTATCTATATATCTATATAGTCATAAGATAATCATTATTGTTGTCATACCCCGAATTTCTGTAAACCCGAGGCGCGACTGATGAGACAGAAAATAAAATAAATAAAAGGACAAATGTAAATAAATTCACTAAACATGCATCCATTCCCATCAATACATAAAATAACATAAAGTACATCCCATGAATACATCATTTGCATGGTCATTCGGGCTTAAACCCTTACATCGCAAAATATGCCCCAAGGGCCAAACATCTCCAAACACTCTGCTCTATAAAACATTACTGAAACTCATGTAACTGGGGCGTCCTCATCTGTAATGTTGGTCCCACAAATGGGTCAACTCAACTGCTGGTATAATGTAGTGCTAATGCAAGAAATAAGGCTAAGGCGTGGCATGTGCAAAGTGTATATTTATATCTAAATGTCATTCAAAGCATCGCAGTAATATGTGAGTGGTATGCATGACACACCCATGCACAACTCGATGCCACACCCATGTCTCATTTACGAGTACTCCCCGATGGCATCGAAGTACCAATGCAATGGCCAATTTTGGGTTTTTCACCACAGGATCTACACCCTCATAATGCATAGCACCACGTGCTCAACTCACGCCATGTTCTCAAGGATTCACCATATGCCAATATGCTAATGTAATCTCAATGAACATGGTTTTCAATAATATAACATGCTCGGACAATAACATATAAATCATCAGTCAGTTCCATATGTATGCATATCTCATGTGTTCATATATCATAGTTCATGTTCTTCACTTTACTAAACTCTCAAAGAACGCAAGTAACACATAAACATGTGAACAACCAACTTCAAATTATCAAGTAAACACATTCCAAATAAACACATAAATCATTCTAGTCATTCACAAAATATTCTTAACTTAACTTCATTTCTAACATTAGCAAAACACCATACCTGTTGGGTTAGTCTCAACCCTAGTAAACCGTGCTCGCAAGGTGGTGGCTATCAATGGAAATGTAGAAGTCAGACGACCTTCTCCTTGCCTTTCGGTGTCCCTAAAACCATAAAATGTTACTCAGTCGGTCTGTCGCTTGAATGATGCCATTAATCAAATTTTATGTCTTTTTTTTATTAATTTCTATTTTGCTAAAATAAATTCTACAATTAGATCCGAAATGTCGAAGAAAATAGGTCTAGGCCTTTGTAGAAATTAATTTGGACGTTCGGTTTAAAAAGGGCAAAACGATCATTTTGCACTTTCATGGGTTCCCATTTCCCGAGGCCTTTCCTCATAAATTGGACTCCACGGTTGAGTCCGAAGTGTTTGAGATAATAAGATTTCACTATTCGTTTACTTAATTCAGAGTTCGTTTGACTGTGTTTCGACTCAGGGGCATTTCGGTAATGCCCACCATTGGTCTCAGAATGCCCGAGATAGTCAAAATACACTAATGACTTGTCCCGTTCGGACTTCGGACTAATTTGGGATATTTAAATAATTTAATTAATTAAATTAATTAAATTAATTTAATATGTTATTCAGGAGGGGTCAGACCACAATTAACTAAAAGTCTTGGGGTCAAAGTTGACTTTCTGAAAGTCTGGGGTTCAAAATTAAATTTCAAAAAATACAGGGATTAGTTTGTAATTACTAATTCTCTTATTTTTAATCCGGATAGCCAAACAGTGGCTAATTTCGAAACAGGGATAGGATATCCCTGTTTTCAATTTAATCCCAATTTCAATCTCACAACCCCGTAGCCAAACAACCCCTATCCCCATTTAATTTAAAACCTACGACTGACACGTGGCAGGGGCGGGTCGGCCTTGGCCCGATCCAAACCCGGACCCGACCCAACCCGGACCCGAACAGTGCCTCTTCTTCCCCGTTTTCCCGGTGAGCCTCCAGTAGGGTTCCGGCGCCTTCTCCGACGCCGGCGACTATTTTTCAATCAATTTTTAATGTTTTTCGAATGAAGTTTTCTCCCCTTTTCCTCTTAGACTCCATTTCTAAGCTCGGTTTTGGGTCTAGGCCACTCGAACTTCACGAATAGAGGGAAAACAGTGGCTCCGGCCAACTGGTTTCCTCTCTATTCCATGTCCCAAAGCCCATTGTTTTCACTCCATTTTGACCCTAAGTGTTTTCTGCACCTAATAGGGTTTGTTTCCTACCATTCAAAACAAGTTGACACAAAAAATATCGAACCCACCTCCCATAGCCGTGACCTGCAATTGGGAAGTTCTCTCTCTCCCCTCAACCATTTTCTTTCATTTTTCTTACAGTGTGTTCCATATTTCATATGCTATAAGTTCCTGCCATTAAATCTAACTACCATGCTTTAAAACAGATTGTATACTTAAAGAAATTCTAGAGAGAGAAAGTTTACCAACTTGTTGGGTTTTCCCTCTCTGGTTGCTGCTCCTCTCTCTCTCCCTTCTGCTTCTAGCTTCTTCCCAATGATTCCAAGGCGAGTGAGGGCTGTCTGTAACCCCTCTTCTTCTTCCTTCTCCTCCTTTTCTTCACTCTCTCTCTCTACACTGCTCTTTCTCTCTCTATCCGAACTCACTTTTGTTTCTCTTTTCTCTCTAACCAAAACGAACCCTCATGTATATACACTCTCACAAACCAACTCCATCCCCAGTCAAATCCCAACGGATGCCTATACATCTAAGCTCACACGTCAATCCACTACCCGGGTAGCTGTAGCCTCCCCTATCTCTCTCTCGGTTCTTCCAGTCCCTGACCTGCCCCTCTACTCCAGCCATCATCCTCCTCCACAATCAGCTTTGCATTAAACGCAAAGTTGACTTTGCTAATATAAGCATATATATATATATATTGTCACTTGTATAAACCCACACAACTGGCAAGCATTCTCACATATTTCTATATATATAGAATTATTTAAATACTCATACACATACACACACATCATACACATACATTACATCACACATACATGCATACTTATACACATTTTAATTAATAATAATAATAATAATAACAACAACAAATGATAATAATAATAATAACCAACTAAATTTATTTTTTGAGGTTATTACATCCTTCCCTCCTTAAAGAAATTTCGTCCCGAAATTTAAAACAACATAAAATGAGACAAAGTACGTCACTGAACAAACAACTCGGGGTACCTAGCTCGAACCTCGGCCTCATGCTCCCAAGTAGCCTCCTCGACCCCATGATGGTTCCAACGAACCTTGACCAAAGGGATAGTTCTACCTCGCAAAACTTGGTCCCTAGAGTCCAATATCTCCACCGGTCTCTGCTCATAGGTAGCGTCCCCCTCTAACTGAAGATCTACCCAGTCGAGCACATGTGAGGGGTCAGGCTCGTACTTCCTCAACATAGATACATGGAAGACGTCGTGGACTCCAGATAGCTGTGGCGGTAACGCAAGCTTATAGGCCACCTCACCAACCTTCCCGAGAATTTCAAATGGGCCTATAAACCGTGGCGACAGCTTCCCACTGCGTCCAAACCTCTTCAGCCCTCGCCGTGGAGACACCTTGAGGAGCACATGGTCCCCAACATCGAATGACAGTGGTCGTCGCCGTCTATCTGCGTAGCTCTTCTGGCGACTCTGGGCTATTAACAGGCGCTGCCTAATCATCTGTATCTTGTCCGTGGTCTCACGGACTATGTCGGGCCCCAAGGCAGCTGTCTCCCCCACCTCAGTCCAGCATACCGGTGAATGGCACGGCCTGCCATACAGTGCCTCAAGTGGTGCCATTTCAATACTGGACTGGTAGCTGTTGTTGTAGGCAAACTCGACCAAGGCAAGGTGATCCTCCCAACTACCTCTAAAGTCCATGACACAGGCCCTCAGCATATCCTCCAAGATCTGAATAGTGCGCTCTAACTGGCCATCCGTCTGTGGGTGGAAGGCGGTACTAAACTGCAGCTGGGTCCCCAAGGCTATCTGAAGGCTCTGCCAGAACCGTGCAGTGAAACGTGGGTCTCTGTCAGAAACAATGGATACTGGAACCCCATGTAGTCGCACTATCTCTCGAATGTACAACCTACTGAGGACGTCTGATGAGTCGGTCGCTCTGATCGGTAAGAAATGGGCGGACTTCGTCAACCAGTCCACAACAACCCAAACTACATCATAACCCCTAGGCGACCTTGGAAGACCCATCACAAAATCTATAGTAACGTGCTCCCACTTCCACTCGGCTACCGCTAATAGCTGTAACAAACCTCCAGGCCTCTGTTGCTCAGCCTTCACCTGCTGGCACGTGAGACATCTAGCCACAAACTGTGCTACATCTGTCTTCATCCCAGTCCACCAATACTGACGGCGCAGATCATGATACATCTTGGTGCCCCCTGGGTGCACCGCTAGGCGTGAATGATGGAAATCCCTAAGAACATCAGTCCTAAGAGACTCGGGAACGAAGACTCTACCCCTGTATCTCAAGCCAAGGTCAGAATGGACTGTCCACCCCTCAAATCCCTCAGGGCTAGCAATCCGTGCTCTAATCTGCTCAGCCTCAGTATCTTGCAACTGTGCCTCTATAACTCTACTCAACAATGTAGGCTGTGCACATAGGCTGAATAGTATGGCGCGTCCCTCAGACTCGGTAAGCTCTAAGTCAAACTCCCCAATAGCTCCCATCATCTCCCACTCTCTAATGGCTATGCTGGTTATAGTGCTCCTCGGTCTCCGACTGAGTGCATTAGCTACGATGTTGGTCTTCCCAGGATGGTTTTGAAGGTCAAATTCGTAATCCTCTAGATACTCCATCCATCTCCTCTGTCGGAGGTTCAGATCCTTCTATGTAAAAATATATCTGAGGCTCTTGTGATCCGAGAACACCTCAAATATCACCCCATATAAATAGTGTCGCCAACTCTTAAGTGCAAAGATGACGGCAGCTAACTCTAAATCGTGGGTGGGGTAGTTCTTCTCATGGCTCTTCAACTGGCGAGAACCATAGGCTACTACCCTGCCTTCCTGCATCAGCACACAACCCAATCCCTCTCGGGAAGCATCACAGTACACAGTATAACCCAGGCCTCCTTCAGGGATAATCAGGACGGGCGCTGAAGTCAGTCTCCTCTTTAGCTCCTGAAATGACTGCTCACAGTCGTCGGTCCACTGAAACCTGATGCCCTTGCGCGTCAGACGGGTCATCGGCGCGGCAAGGCGAGAAAATCCCTCCACAAAATGGCGATAGTACCCTGCTAACCCCAAGAAGCTCCGTATCTCAAACATATTCTTCGGCCTCTCCTAGCTCATAACAGAGTCAATCTTAGAAGGGTCAACAGATACTCCACTCCCAAACACGACATAGCCCAAGAACTGTACCTCCTGAAGTCAGAACTCGCACTTTGAGAACTTGGCAAATAGACTGTGCTCTCTCAAGATCTGTAACACAGTCCGTAGGTGGAAGGCATGCTCATCCTCGGAAGGTGAGTAAATCAAAATATCATCCACAAACACCACTACAGACTGATCTATGCACTGGCCAAAAACACGGTGCATCAAGTCCATGAATGCCGCTGGGGCATTCGTCACACCAAATGGCATCACCACAAACTCATAGTGACCATAGCGAGTGCGGAAAGCTGTCTTCGCTATGTCCTCCTCTCACACCCTCAGCTGGTGATACCCCGATCGAAGATCAATCTTCGAGAAGCATCTCGAACCTCTCAACTGATCAAATAAGTCATCGATCCTGGGTAACGGGTACTTGTTCTTAATAGTCACCCGGTTTAGCCTCCAGTAGTCCACACATAACCGCAATGTCCCGTCCTTCTTCTTCGCAAACAGTGCTGAGGCACCCCAAGGAGAAGTGTTAGGACGGATAAACCCCTTACCCTGTAGGTCAGTCAACTGCTCCTTCAGCTCTCTTAATTCTGCTAGAGCCATGCGGTAAGGTGGGATAGAAATGGGTACAGTACCGGGGATAAGCTCTATGGTGAACTCTACCTCCCGCCTCGGTGGCAAACTAGTCAAGCTGTCGGGAAAAACATCGGGAAACTCATCTACTACCGGTTGTAACACAACCCCTGTAGCCTCACTATCCCCTGTAATCAAACTAGCTAGCATATAACTATGGGCTCCCTAACTCCTAGAGTCGTACAAGGGTGGTACCAAGAAATCCCCACGGTCTTCCGTGAAATGAAAACAATCCCCCTCAGGGGTGCACACCATAACTCTCCCCCTGTAACAATCGATACTAGCCCGAAAAGTAAATAGCCAATCCATCCCCAAAATAACATCAAAGCCAGTCATATCAAGCACAATAAAATCAAAGCAAAGAGTACGATCGGCTATCTCTAGTGAGTAACCCCTACAGATCCTGGTCAATGTCACACTACCCCCAACAGGTGTATCAACATGCAGGGGTGGATCCAACCGATCTATAGTCAACCCCAATGACATGGCAAACACAGTGGATATGAATGAATGCGATGCACCTAAGTCTATCAACACGCTAGCCCATGAACTGAACATAAGAAATGTACCTCGGAATACTAATGACCCAGCAGTAGAAGCCTCTGGGGTGGCAACCGCATACACTCGGCCCTATACAGTCTGACCTTGTCTGCCTCCCCCTCTCTGCCCCTGCTGTCCTCCCCCTCTCGGGGCGGGAGCTCTAACACTCAATGCTGAGGGTGCTAACTGATAGTAAGGTGCTGGGGGTCTATAGCCTGACTGTGACTGGGGTAAAGGCATCTGGGTGTGCTGGTAATAGTGGGGCCTCGGTGTGCTCTGTGAGGTCTGCCCTTGAGGGCAGTTGGCCTTAACATGGCCCGGCTGATGGCAAGTATAGCACACCGGTGGGGCCCTCCTGGCCTGACTCTGAATCTGAGGTGGAAGTGACATCTGGCTCGGTCCAGTCCCTGATCCCTGACTAAGATCTCTCTGTGGGCAATCGGCCATCCTGTGGCCAGGCTGTCCATACTGGTAACATGTAATGGCCACCTGTGGTACCCCTCCTCGAGAAGTGACAAACATAGTAGGCTGGGGAGCTAAAAACTAAATAGGCCTCTAGGATGTCGATGGAAAAAAAGTACCGGTCCGGAACCTCTTCTGTGGCCTCCTACCAAGGTGAGCGGGGTGGTCATAATAGGTTGAGCGGGTGTAGGTGTCAGTGCTGTAGCTGGTCTGGCCTGAGCCCGGGACTCCCTGATCCCTCTGAGAGCGGCCAACTCTCTCTCTACCCTCGTGGCCCTAATCACCGCCTCCTCATAAGTATCAATGATGTGACCCGCCAGCTTCTCCCTAATAGAGGTCTTCAGTCCCTCGAGAAAATGGTAAACTCTCAGCTCCTCTTGTCTAGTGATGTGTGGGGCAAACCTCCCAAATGCGGTAAAACAGAACTCATACTGTGTAACCGTCATGTCCCTCTAGAGCAATGTCTCAAACTCCTTTCTGAATCCAACCCTGGCAGTCGCTGGAAAGTAGTGGTCATTAAACATGGCCACAAAAGCATCCCACCCCTCTCCAAATCTACTAATCCTCCCTGCAGATACTTTCCACCACTGGCTCGCTAGCCCGGTAAACTGGAACGTGGCACATCGAATCCTCAAGTGTGGCTCGACAATCCCCAGCGAGTCCAGGATCCTAACAATCTGGTCCAGCCACTAAAGGATCAGGCTACCCTGCAAATGATGGTGGCCTCATCCGCTGAAATGCCTTCATGACGAAGGTGTCTCTAGTCTCTCCACCTGCCGCTCTGGCCTCGGCATCAGCAGCCCTGGCCTCAGCATCAGTGGTCCTGGCCTCCTACATGGTACGGAAGCACTCCTATATAATGGCTGCCAAATCTCTGGCGCCAATAGTCTACTCTACCTCCTCCACTAAGGCTGGCACCGGAGTAGGTGCAAGCATAGGGGCAGGAGCAGGAATAGGAGCAGGAGCCATGGTCTCCTCAGCTGTGCTGTGGGCAGGAGCATCAGCTGGAGCAACAGTCTCCTCTACTACGATACGGGGAAGTGCAGTAGTCCGGGGTCTGCCGCGTCGGGGCTGGGTAACGGCCTTGGGTTTACCCCGTCTAGGTGGTCCAACTCTCACGGCGGGGGCTTTCTTTGGTGGCATATCTCTACAAGTCCAAAGAGAGGAAATTTTTTAACACTACTCGTTCACATTTGGGCATAAGTGTTAAGATGATCTCAGTCATATCCTTATCCACACTTAAACTTAACAAATAGCACATACAACATGTCATGATATATACTAAATCGACTGTCACATATCATATCTGCCATGCATCTCATCACATTGAATCACATAGACATGCATCACAGTATAACATCAATCGACACGTAATTTCAACAAATCATGCTTCAAGTGTATAAAACCATATAGCACACAAGATCCTATCACATGCGGCTAAAAGTTCACACTAAGTCTCATTCTTTTCTCTAAGGTCTCATGGTGTTGAACAACACCCCACAGTCTCTGGGTATTCGAACCTATGCTCTGATACCACGTTGTCACACCCCGAATTTCTGTAAACCCAACGCGCGACTGACGAGACAGAAAATAAAATAAATAAAAGGACAAATGTAAATAAATTCACTAAACATGCATCCATTCCCATCAATACATAAAATAACATAAAGTACATCCCATGAATACATCGTTTGCATGGTCATTCGGGCTTAAGCCCTTACATCGCAAAATATGCCCCAAGGGCCAAACATCTCCAAGCACTCTCCTCTATAAAACATTACTAAAACTCATGTAGCTGGGGCGTCCTCATCTGTAATGTTGGTCCCACGAATGGGTCAGCTCAACTGCTGGTATAATGTAGTGCTAATGCAAGAAATAAGACTAAGGCGTGGCATGTGCAAAGTGTACATTTATATCTAAATGTCATTCAAAGCATCGCAGTAATATGTGAGTGGTATGCATGACGCACCCATGCACAACTCTATGCTACACCCATGTCTCATTTACGGGTACTCCCCGATGGCATCGAAGTACCAATGCAATGGCCAATTTTGGGTTTTTCACCACAGGATCTACACCCTCATAATGCATAGCACCACGTGCTCAACTCACGCCATGTTCTCAAGGATTCACCATATGCCAATATGCTAATGTAATCTCAATAAACATGGTTTTCAATAATATAGCATGCTCGGACAATAACATATAAATCATCAGTCAGTTCCATATGTAAGCATATCTCATATGTTCATATATCATAATTCATGTTCTTCACTTTACTAAACTCTCAAAGAACGCAAGTAACACATAAACATGTGAACAACCAACTTCAAATTATCAAGTAAACACATTCCAAATAAACACATAAATCATTCTAGTCATTCACAAAATATTCCTAACTTAACTTCATTTCTAACATTAGCAAAACACCATACCTGTCGGGTTGGTCTCAACCCTAGTAAACCGTGCTCGCAAGGTGGTGGCTATCGATGGAAATGTAGAAGTCAGACGACCTTCTCCTTGCCTTTCGGTGTCCCTAAAACCATAAAATAGTTACTCAGTCGATCTGTCGCTTGAATGATGCCATTAATCAAATTTTATGTCTTTTTTTTATTAATTTCTATTTTGCTAAAATAAATTCTACAATTGGATCCGAAATGTCGAAGAAAATAGGTCTAGGCCTCTGTAGAAATTAATTTGGACGTTCAGGTTTAAAAAGGGCAAAACGATCATTTTGCACTTTCATGGGTTCCCATTTCCCGAGGCCTTTCCTCTATAAATTGGACTCCACGGTTGAGTCCTGAAGTGTTTGAGATAATAAGATTTCACTATTCGTTTACTTAATTCAGAGTTCGTTTGACTGTGTTTTGACTCAGGGGCATTTCGGTAATTTTTAAGGGTTCTACGGGTCTTTAAATTTTTGGGATCCCATCTCGTAAAATGGACCCCACCATTGGTCTCAGAATGCCAGAGATAGTCAAAATACACTAATGACTTGTCCCGTTCGGATTTCGGACTAATTTGGGATATTTAAATAATTTAATTAATTTAATTAATTAAATTAATTTAATATTTTATTCAGGAGGGGTCAGACCACAATTAACTAAAAGTCTTGGGGTCAAAGTTGACTTTCTGAAAGTCTGGGGTTCAAAATTAAATTTCAAAAAATACAGGGATTAGTTTGTAATTTCTAATTCTCTTATTCTTAATCCGGATAGCCAAACAGTGGCTAATTCCGAAACAGGGATAGGATATCCTTGTTTTCAATTTAATCCCAATTTCAATCTCACAACCCCGTAGCCAAACAACCCCTATCCCCATTTAATTTAAAACCTGCGGCTGACACGTGGCAGGGGCGGGTCGGCCTTGGCCCGATCCGAACCCGGACACGACCCAACTCAGACCCGAATAGTGCCCCTTCTTCCCCGTTTTCCCAGTGAGCCTCCGGTAGGGTTTCGGAGCCTTCTCCGGCGCCGGCGACTATTTTTCGGTCAATTTTTAATGTTTTTCGAATGAAGTTTTCTCCCCTTTTCCTCTTAGACTCCATTTCTAAGCTCGGTTTTGGGTCTAGGCCACTCGAACGTCGCGAATAGAAGGAAAACAGTGGCTCCGGCCAACTGGTTTCCTCTCTATTCCATGCCCCAAAGCCCATTGTTTTCACTCCATTTTGACCCTAAGTGTTTTCTACACCTAATAGGGTTTGTTTCCTACCATTCAAAACAAGTTGACACAAAAAATATCGAACCCACCTCCCATAGCCGTGACCTGCAACTAGGAAGTTCTCTCTCTCCCCTCAACCATTTTCTTTCATTTTTCTTACAGTGTGTTCCATATTTCATATGCTATAAGTTCCTGTCATTAAATCTAACTACCATGCTTTAAAACAGATTGTATATTTAAAGAAATTCTAAAGAGAGAAAGCTTACCAACTTGCTGGGTTTTCCCTCTCTGGTTGCTTGCTCCTCTCTCTCTCTCCCTTCTGCTTCTGGCTTCTTCCCAATGATTCCAAGGCGATTGAGGGCTGTTTGTAACCCCTCTTCTTCTTCCTTCTCCTCCTTTTCTTCACTCTCTCTCTCTACACTGCTCTTTCTCTCTCTACCCGAACTCACTTTTGTTTCTCTTTTCTCTCTAACCAAAACGAACCCTCATGTATATACACTCTCACAGACCAATTCCATCCCTAGTCAAATCCCAACGGACGCCTATACATCTAAGCTCACACATCAATCCACTGCCCGGGCGGCTGTAGCCTCCCCTATCTCTCTCTCGGTTCTCCCAGTCCCTGACCTGCCCCTCTACTCCAGCCATCATCCTCCTCCACAATCAGCTTTGCATTAAATGCAAAGTTGACTTTGCTAATATAAGCATATATATATATATATATATATTGTCACTTGTATAAATCCACACAACTGGCAAGCATTCTCACATATTTCTATATATATAGAATTATTTAAATACTCATACACATACACACACATCATACACATACATTACATCACACATACATGCATACTTATACACATTTTAATTAATAATAATAATAATAATAACAACAAATGATAATAATAATAACCAACAAAATTTATTTGAAAAAAAAATTTTTTTGAGGTTATTACAATTGTTACTTTTATCAAAGTCATAATAGTTAATAGTAATGCTGCACTATTGGAAAAGTTTGTCTAAAAATAATTGCCCACAAGGGCAAAACTACAATCTGACTTGGCCTGGCTCTAGTTCCGTCATTGATTCCCTAAATGATGACATTCTTGTTCTCCATACTTATTGTTTGTATTGTTGGTTCAAGTGTACAGCCATTTGTCACTCAATTCCATTATGATCTTCCACAAGCACTTGAACATGAGTATTGTAGACACCTCATTTTGAGACCCTTAATTGTATAAAGTTAGTTCTGCCATTTTTGGTAAGGTGCTACAGTATGTCCCATTTAGGGGTATTTTTAGTAATTTCTCATTTTGCCCATAAAGGCATTTTCGTCATTTGCCTTAGAGGGCATTTTGGTCATTTTTCTCATTAAAGAAATTTTCGTCATTTTGCCCATAGAGAGCATTTTTGACATTTAGTCATTTTTTCCATAGAAGACATCTTGGTCATTTCGCCTATAAAGGGCATTTCCATCATTTTGTCCATAGAGAACATTTTCCACATTTTGGTCATTTTGTCCATAAAGGACATTTTTTTCATTTTATCCATAGAGGGCACTTTTGTAATTTTGCCTATACAGGACATTTTTGACATTTTGGTCATTTTGTCCATAAAGGGCATTTTGGTATAAGGCCTACTAAGGGCATTTTGATAATTTCTAGTGCTTTCATATTCTTTAGTGGTAGTTTGGTAAATACAAGAAGTTTCCTACCTTCTAGGAATATTTCTGTAATATTAGTGTCATTTTGCATTTTTAAGGGCATTTTGCTAATTTTATCATAATCCTATCCCATATAGGTTATTTTAGTCATTCATGGGCATACATGTAACTGTCATGCTATTTTACCTATATAGGGTTAATTTGGTAATTTTAGCCTTTAGAGACAATTTTGACTTTTTCTTAAGTGGCATTTTTGTAATTACCTTGTTCCTAAATTCTCTACCGAATTAAAGGCAATATAGTGAATATAGGTTTGTCCACCAAAATTTTCCAATTTTTCCCTGGCCACCATAATCAAGTACAAAAAAATTAAAAGTCAAATGCTGCTACAATAATTCTCTCTTTTATATTTCTTCTTCCATATTATTTTTGAAGCCTTGTTCTACACAAGCAATAGTTCTAATCTATTAAAGATGAAGTTCTACACCATTGAAGATTCAATCCAAGGAGTTCAAGCTCAAGACTTGTCTAGTTCAATACAAACAATTAGGTACGCTCCCTAAAACCCAACTATTTTCTCTTTTCTTAATTCAATTCATCCTATCACTCTTGATAGAATAATTGAATTAAAGAACTACGTTAGCTCTAATTTCATTATCTGAACGGATATGTAAGACGTCTCATGGGCCCGAGTCTACACTTTTTCCTTAATCTTATTTACTTTATGTTTTTTTTCTTATTTTATTCATGTTATCTCTCTTTCTATCTCGTCTTTTGGTTTATTTACTTTATGTATTTTTTTATTATTATTCGTTCATGTCATTATTATCATTATCTCTTTCTACTCATTTTCTCTTATTATGTCATGGAACATAAGCCTTGTGAATGAACACGTGAGGCCAATCCATTTGGATTGAGCGGGATGGGTGCCTAACTCCTTCCCATCTCGTACTTTAGCTCCCGGATTCAAAATTCTTTGGTTTATTGTACACTAGTTTTGTTTTACTTTATTTTAATCCATATCCAGAGGTTTAGAATGTAAATAGGACAAAAGCATTGTAATTCTTAATTTCTTTGTTTTTCTTTTTTATATGTATTTTTCATGGGTTATATCAGGTTTGCTTGTTATTTAGCCTAAAACAAGTTGGCGACTCCTTTGTGCATTCATGTACACTCCAAACCAAAAAGAGGGTGTGTTATCCCACCTTGAAGGAGTGGACTTTTAAAATCGCGGAGGTTTGTTTGACATTCCTTCCTATTTTTCGGCACTTGCACTCATAAATATGGAGGTTTTTTTAGTCCCAAGATTGTGTAAGTATATATATCAAATGTTCTTAATCATATATATTATTTAAATCCATGCATATGATTTAACTTAAGATATCCATTTTTTTTTAATAGGACTGATTTTCGTGACTATGTAGAGCTATACTACAAAGAGTTTGGTGATAGAGTCAAGTATTGGATTACCATAAATGAGACACTATCCTTAAACAACATGGCGTATTTAGAAGACTGGTTTGCACCAGGTAGATGTTTTAATTAAATGACTAGAAATTGTGATGGGGTGATTCTAGCATTAAACCTTATATAGTCGCACACCACCAGCTCCTTGCTTATGTAGCTACAATTAAATTATATAGGGACAAGTATCAGGTTTGTCTTTAATTATGCATATTTACACACACACAGCCCATTGATTGAATACAAACTTTGTTTTCATTGGTTTGGATTAAACATGCATGATTTTGTTTAAGCTTCTCAAAAGGGTCAAATTGGCATTGTAGCGAGTGTTCCTTGGATAGTGTCATACGATCAGTCAAAGAAAAGCTATGTTGTAGCAAATAGGACCCTTGAGTTCATGTATGGATGGTAAGTACTTTGCATGATGTTCATGATAGATTTTGGAATTGATAATTCTCAAATTATGGCTTTCTTGTGAGAATATTTTGAGTGCCCTCAAGGCATGATGTTGGCCATGCCCTGTTTAATAGTGGGCCACTATGTGGGTTACACCATACTAAAGTAAGTGAGACATTTCCCACATGATGTCTTGATGCACCGAATACATATTTTTATCTTGTACGTTACACACGTCTTTAAAATACAAGTCGTGTGTTTTACTTCTTCACAATTGAGAGGAAAAAAAAGATCTAAAGAACCCCATTAATAATCTAGACAACAATTTTTAAGTATTAATCATTTAAATTCTTCTAGGTTCATGGAACCTCTGAAATTTGGCTCCTACCCAGCTGTAATGGTGGAGTATGTCAAACAACGATTGCCTGAGTTCACTGAAGAACAATCTTGGATGGTTAAAGGGTCTTTTGGTTTTATCGGTGTAAATTATTATAATTTTTCTTACCATCTCGACATTAATATAGCTCTTACCAAAAGCTTTCAAAGAATAAATAATATTAGTAAAATGAGTAAACATTTCGGGTATGAACTAGCATACTAATTTTTTATTCTTTTACTTGATTTATATCTTTGTCGGTAACTTTAAGTTTATCCCATATCTCCTTTGCGGATTCGCAAGCAGAGATTCTATTGAACTCATTTGCATCTAAGGCATAATATAAATTACTCATGGCCCTAACATTTATTTAAACGAGTTTGAGATCCTTCTCATCCCATTCTTGTTCTTCCTTAGCAACCTTGGTGGTGCTAATAGAACTTTCGATTTTTATAGGAACAAAAGGCCTATTTGTGATGACCTTCCATATTTCATAATCTAAGGCTTGAAAATAGATCTTCATTCTAGCCTTCCAATAGATATAATTTTGGCCACTAAATAAACAAGGTCTATTTGTCAATTGCCTTTTGGCAAAGACGATTCCTACAATATTTGCCATATCTTTTCTCTTAGAGTGTTAACTCTATTTTACAAGAGACGAGACTCTGATACCACTTGTTGTCCAGATATTTACCTTAGAGGGAGGGGGTGAATAGGGTATTTTTCAAATATTGGCTTCTTTTACAAACTTTGAGATTGAATACTATAAATGCACAAGTAAAAGATAAAGAGAGAGAGTGAAAACACAATGATTTACGAGATTTAGAAAACATCTTACGTTTTCGACTTAAGTATCCTCATTTGAGTTTCTCCACTATTGTGACCTCCTTGCAAGTGGAGATCACAACATTTACAAAGCAAAGACTGCAACCCTCTTATCCTAACAAAATATACCATTTTGCCTTACCAGGTAGCACCTACCCACAAATTGTATTGTAGGATCAAGCACTTACCATTATGCCAAAAGCTTAAGCTATTAGTGAAGACGCAACTTTATTTCTTTAACCTTTTCAGCAGCTAATGCCACATGTTGATTGTGCCGCAATACGACAGGATGTTGATCCACAAGCCCAACAATCCCTCTCCCAGCACCTGCCGGCAAGCAACATGCTTTCCCAAGGAGTTAAACCTATGACCAGGCTTTGATACCAATTTTAGCATCAAATGCTCACTATTATGCCAAAAGCTTAAATTATTAGTGAGGCCGTAACTTCATTTCCTTAACCTTTCAGTGGCTAGCACCACGAATCAACTGTGCTGCAACGTGATAGTGTAACACCCCGACCTGACTAATTATTAATTAACTTGCTAATTACTAATTAGTACTGACTTACAGAATGATTAAGGGAATTAATCATAATCTCGACGGTCGCGATAGACTGATAAAATAATTAATATGTCTGGAGAAGAGGGTGAAACACCCAAACCCAAATTACGGATTAATTCGGTGAAATAATGCCATTTTAACACCGACGGAACTCGAATTAGCTAACTACGGAAATCCGAAATAAATAATAAATGATACGGAACCTCTGACACTAAAGATAACTGAAATACAAACTCTCGGAACAAACTGCATCGAAAAAGGAGCTACGGAATGAAAGTTATGTAGGAAACATTGAAACAGAATTAATGCGCAGCCAAATAGGGCCTTAGCCCAAAATATGGAAAATGGCCAAAAGTGAGGCCAAGGGGAATTGAACCCTTGACCTATAGAGGGAAAGGAATTTTACCCAAAAACTTACCAGGTGAGCTGCCATCACTTTGTGCCTATATATGCAACCTAATTGTATATAACACTGAATTGCCCCAAGCTGCCACCCAAACTGACCAATGGCAATCCATGCAAACCCCAAATGATTGCCTGAATTAGCCCCATCATTTCTCTGCCCTATACTGAACCCTACAACATATACATATATGGCTATGTATAGGTGTATAACCTACCTAATATGTAATGAATTGGGATTCTCTTATGTACACAAAGGAAGAGTGCTGTTGAAATCAGAAAACGTGTGTGAGACTGATCTGTTAGAGGGGTTAGGGACATCGTGTGAGGAACCGTGTGTGAGAACATGGTGTATATATATGCAAGTGTATGTGTATATGCATGTCCATGTGTGTGTGTCCCATGGAGCTGCTCTATGAAGGAAGAACAGAACTGAAGTGCATGACTGGGACTGAGGCACACCTGAGGTGCCAAAGGACTGAACTGAGCCATGAGAGGGAGGAATAATGGCCTGAATCAAGGTATAAACCCAAAACTGTTAAATTTTTCTGTTTGGATTACTGGTACTGTTCTGATAAGTTTTGGTCCATTTTAACTATATATTTGAGTTATTGTGAGGCTTGTGATGGCTATAGAACCACTGAGAGGGTCGAATAGGCATAGAGAACTTAAAGCCGTGGCCCATCCACCATGGATGACCACCTCCAAAAACTGAGTTTGATTCGACCCAAGATAAACTGAACTCGGTTGGTCAAGACCTAATCTAGAGGTCACAAGGATTCCAAAAATACTGACCCGCGACCCAAAACCGCATGGGAAGACCCTTAAACCTGAACTTGCAGGTCACGGGTCTATGACCCATTTTTATCAACAAGGCTTTAAAACTTGTTTGAAACACGTGAACTGAACCGCCATGACCTAGGGATCACAAAGAACCAAACCTTATAAGATTTGGTTGAGGGATGGGGGCATACGAACGAACTGAAACCCCTCACGATAATCGGGCTGAACAGAGCTCAATCCTTAGATTCGAGGCTCTAAACTCATGCCAAAGTATCGGTCTAACTCCTAGAAATGTTTTGGGATGAAAATCAGTTGAAAAATCTGCCTGAAACTTCACGAATTGAAGAAAAACCGAAACTGTAAACTAGGGCTACAGTAGTAGAGCCAATGGGGAAGACGGAGTTGACTCGGTCGAGTTGACCGAGTCAGGCTGAGTTGGCCAGTCGACTCATACACGTGTCGGGCAACGAACTGGCCACCTCATAAATAAAACTGTGTCGTTTTGGCTAAATTGATTTGTTTTAAATTAAAATCGGCCTGTTTGGTTACGGGCTTTAAAAATTGAAATTGGGAAATTGGAATAAGCTATCCAAGGATAAGGGGCCAATTGGGGGATAACCAAGATATTGAATTCCGGTTTCTGAAGGACAGTGAACTAGTTGGTTCACAATATTTTTGGACCGGTTCAATTATTGAACCCTAGAACCCTTTGGTCTGAACCCCTAATTTATAAAATTCTGTTTTGACCCCATATGTTTTCTGATATTACGGTTTAACCCCCAACAGTTCTAAATATTATACAGTGGCCCAGATTTTGGAAAAATTGTGCAATTAAGCCCCTGGAAAAAAATTAAATAATAAATTAATTATTTTATTAAATAGGTAAAATTATAATTTTACCCCTAGACATTAAATACGCCAAACGGAGTCCAAATAAATTAAATGAATAGTGTATTTTCACTATTTCAAGCATTCCGGACTCAATGGCGGAGTCCGATTTTGGAAATACAGTCCTGAAAAATACAGACACTTAAATGGTAAATGACCGTACTGCCCCTGATGATACCTAGGCCCCAAATAAAAATAAAAGACAGTCTATTTTGACTATGTCGGGCATTCTGGACTCAATGGTGAGGTCCATTTAATAGACCGAGGTCCCGAAAATTTAGCTATGGCATGTGAAATTACCAAAATGCCCTTGATGTCTAAATGAAGTCCGATTGGGACAAAATTGATACCAATAGAAGCTCAAATGCTTGTGGACTCACATATAGGGTTAAATGATGAATCTGAGTCAAAATCTTACGAAACGTAAAATGACCAAAATACTCCTGAGCACGGTAAGTGCAAAGTAGAGGTCGAATAAAAGTCAATCTGATCTAGTAAATTATCACAAGCATAATTATGAAAATCGAAGGGCTAAATATGACTCCGGAACAATCAACGTATAAAACCAAAAATGACCGGTGTGTCCCAATAATCAAAATCAGATATCAAATGAAGTCCAAAAGACTCAAAAATTTATATATACGATATGTGGACTATTCTGGGGACCATGATAGGGTCAGGGCAAGAATGACAAAATTACCATTTTGCCCTTGAGGGCAAGTAAGTGCTTAATCGATAACGACTGGAGTCGAAACGACTTAAAATATTATTCGGACAACTACTAAGCCTATATAAGGAATTTAATAACATAAGTTGAAACCCAGTGAGTGGGTAATAGGCCAATGAACTTAATTAGGCCATCTGATAGGCTTCTAAGATGATGAATAAGACATGAATGAATGAATTCTGATCTGTTTGTAATTAATGATGATTATTCAGGCTATGCAAGGATATGCCTGAAGTATCTGGAAATCATCAGAGTATTGTAAATGGAGAATATGACACTAAGAAACCGAGGTAAGTAGATCTGAACTTTGTTGTGTGGTTATTCCCAGCCAGTCACATTCATTTCTACATGCTGCCAAATTTGTACTCTATCACTACCTGATGTACTTGATTCGAGCCAATCGACTTGTGGTTATCGGTTATGCCTGATCTTTGGATTTGACTTGCTTGCTTACATCGTTGTGAGATTGATCATTGATATTTGAGCATTCTTTGCACTATCATACCATGACCTAGTCTTGAGATATATCCTGTTGATAGAAATCTTAATATTCCACACACTTCGTGTTTTGTTGATTGTGATATCAATTGCTTTGTAAAGTTGTACATTCTATGTGGAATTTTATTGGTCATGATATTTGGTATGTACCCGGGGTTGTGCTCAGTCACAATGGCCCATCTATTCACAGATTGCGTGGGGGAAAGACCTTTGGGGTCTTGTATGTCCTTTGGGACTTGTAGAGAAAAGAGCTCTAACGCTTTTCAAAGAGCCAAAGGAACTGTGGCGGATCTGAGCAAGCGTTTTAGTGGGGTATGCCGGGGCCTGGGTGATTCACGCATATCTAGGTTATTAGAACTCGATGATGATTTATTCTTGTAATCGTTGAATGATCATATTTTATGTCCTGTGAATGATCATATTATTGAAATCATGTTATACTTTACTTGATGATCATATATCTTTGGTACTCGTTGAATGATCATAACCTATGCAAGCATGTCATACTTTCGATTGGCTATCATAATTGTTGTGGCAACAGATTTTCATGATTGGTTAGATCCCGGTTGTTAGACTCATTGTTATTACCTTCTTATATCTTATTTTGGGATAAGCTTTTTGGACCCTCGGGTCATTGTTACTCATCTTGGTGACTGGCTATGTATTTCTTGTTACTTATTTGTCTATTGGTTATCTGTTATCCCTTCCTCAAATATTTTTGTGAACTAACCCTGACCCATGGCAAAGCTAGGAATTTACTTACTGAGCTTGTTTAAGCTCATCCCATTATTTAACATTTTTCAGGTGACATCATGTGGGATGGAATGCAATGAGATAACTAGTGGAACTAGTGATGCACAATGAACAACAATGACAATATGAACTCCAAGTTAAAGATCAAACGTGAACACTGTAAGGTTAACTTTAAAGTTATGCATCATAATATTACATCATTAGTGATGAGGTTAGCCTAGTATGTCAGATCATTGTGATTAAGTGATAATTGGAGACATTATGATTGTTGATCATTAGAGATAAGTTTAATTAGCTGATCTGTATTGGTGTGACTTCCGCTTTAAGAAATTCGTTGATATAGAATGGTTGCATTGGAGCATGTATATTATACCTTAGAGATATTTGGTGACTGATTCTAGATGTGCTCTGATGTGTTTGGATGAGTTGCATTCTTAATTTAAAAAGGTTTTAATTTTCGTTTTTTTTTTACCCTACATTTAGAATGCAATTCATTGTAAAGTTCAAAAGTTGCCTTTGGTTGGTCGCGTTGTCGGTGGGAAAAACTGATAAGGTGGCCAACTAGCATCACGTCCTCGAGATTCGCGTAGGGTGAGTTTCGGGTCGTGACAGATAGGATGTTGGCCTGTAAGCCCAACACCCTCCAAAGGGTAAAATGGCACAAATATTAAAAAATTGTCCCTAGAAAGTTAGAAACCATGAAATGTTAAAAATTACCAAAGTATCCTTTATGGTCAAAGATGTGCGTAATGGCCAAAATGCCCTTGGTGGGCGTAGTAACCAAAATGACCTTAGTGGGCGAAATGACTAGAGTGCCCTTAGTAGGCATAATGAATGAAACGCCCTTAATAGGAGAAATGACCAAAATGCCCCTTAATGGGAAAAATGACCAAAATGCCTTTAGTGAGTGAAATGACCAAAATTTTCTTAATGGGTGAAATGTGAAATTACTAAAATATCCCTTGGTGGGACATATTGTAGTAATTTCTCAAAAATGACAAAACTAACCCTATACAATCAATGGTCACAAAATGAGGTGTCTATATATCTTATCTTAAGTTTCTTATGGATCAAGACTTAGTTTTTCCTCAAAGCTTATTTCATAGGTGTGCTTATTTGGGAGTGTCACGCTCTGCTTGTGAAGCTTTCAATTTTTTTAGCCACGAGTGTATTAGAGTTGTTGTGATGGTTGTTCTTATGGGTACAACTCGGGTGGGCCGGGTTTGGGTTGAGTTATGTCCAAACTCAATCCAAGCTTTAAAACAGTTAACTCGAGCTCGACTCAAACTCAACCTTGAACCTGAACAACTAACCCAAGCCCGGCCCGGCCCAAATCAAAATTCATTAGTATCGGGTTCAACCTAAGCCCAATTATTAATTCTAATTTTTAGATTTTATTCACGATTTCTTTAATAAATTGTTGCATTTCTTTCTATTTTGGTCATACACTAAAATCTTCAATAATTTCTCTCAATTTTCCCTTCTAAAAGAAACAAAAAACTATTAAAATAATTTCTTCAAAATAATTTAATTTTAAAAAAATGTTAAAGGTCAAAAAGTTTTTGAAATTATGAAAATGTAAATAGTAATTCTTAGAAGGAATTTTTATTAATCTAATTATAGATAACTAAAGTATGAAAAATATAATATATAAGATATTGAATTTGGGTTTGGGTTTGAGTTTCCAAAGTCTCAACTCAAG
This sequence comes from Nyssa sinensis, assembly GCA_008638375.1. Taxonomy (NCBI): domain Eukaryota; kingdom Viridiplantae; phylum Streptophyta; class Magnoliopsida; order Cornales; family Nyssaceae; genus Nyssa; species Nyssa sinensis. The sequence goes on from CM018046.1 coordinate 20,283,806, forward strand.
CCCAACCCTAATTTAGATCGGGTTTGAAATCTTTTGTCCAAACCCAATGCAAAATGTAAAAAATGAAGCGCAAGTCCTAAAACATTCGGGTTGGGCTCGGGTTGAGTTCAGATTAGCCCGCCTAAGTTGCACCCCTAGTTGTTCCAAGGGTTTTCTTTGTTGAGGTGCCACATGGTACTTTGTGAAAATCCCACTATCTACACTTAGTAAATTTTTAGGTGTTTTCGTTGATGGATGTTCTAGCAATTGAATGTTCTCCTTACTATATCCTTAGCAAAACTAGGTGAGGTAGCCATCTAAGTCTCCACACTTAGTTAAATGCCTAGCATTCACGAGTCTCGATTATTGCTCTAATGACCCCGCGACTTGCTAACATGTACTTTTACTTCATCTATGTTACCATGTACAAGCCAATAATCCCAATGGAGTAATCCCAATGCTTAGGTTAATCTTTCATGTTTGAGCTCGAGGACACTTTATTACGTGACCTTATGAGAGATGATCGGTGTATGACTATAGGATAAGGTGTATAGTGAAATTTGTAGCTCGACACTTTTCTCCTCATTTCAACTCGGGATTAATTTCAATCCTATCAAAATATTTATATACACATAATTCACAATAAAATTATACAAATATTTCTATAATTTTAATTTGTTTTCACATAATTTTTTATAGTATAAAAGTCAAGAATATACCCATAAATTGTATTAAAAATGATTAGAACTATAAAAGTATATCGGTCTAATTTATTCAAATTTAGTATTATGACAAGGCGGTTCTAAAATAACCTGTATAACTTCTAAGATCATCTCCAATGGTGACTCAAATTTAAACCCAAATTTTACTTAAAATTTGAATAAAAAGTGAATCTGAGTTTAATATTCTCCAATTGTCACTTAAGTTTTTACTCAAATCTTTTTTAAAAATTTTCACCTTATCCCAAAAGCTACTAACACCATTTCCCTTCAAAAATTATTTTTCCTCTTCTTTTTCCTTCCAAATCTCTTTCACTTTTTTTTAATGATATGTATTTTTTTTAAGATGTTTGTCTTTTTTTAATTCAATGTATTTTTTTTGTGTATTTTTTAAATCATATTGCATTATATCTTAAAATAATATAGAAAATAAAATAACATTGCATTGATAAAAAAATATTACATTAATTAAAAGCAACATTGAAAATAAAATAACATTGTATTGAAAAAAAACATTGAAAATAAAATAACATTGCATTGAAAAAAAATATTACATTAATTAAAAACAACATTGAAAATAATGAAAATAAAATAACATTGCATTGAAAAAAAAATTACATTAATTAAAAGAAACATTGAAAATAAAATAACATTACATGGAGTTTCGAGCAATGATTTGTCTTTGGAGATCCTCATAATAAGACCTTTTCATAGGAGTTAAATTGGTCATATCCATTGACATTATTTTATGATCCTTAAATCTCTGTTCTCTCTCATTCATCATTGTTAATATATGTAATTGTGCTTCTCTATTTTCAGTCTTTTTCTGGCGATCCGCAACCAACATGTCTTCTTTTTCAATACGACAAGAAGACATACTCATCAGTACTTGAAATATATTATTTTGTGTGGATTCCAAAGTAGCATACCTAGCTTCATCGATTTTTTTATTCTTTCGTTGTTTTTGCCAGCCTTGATACCAATTAGACGCTTTGATTTATCTCTTGAAGATTGTTGTTCTAAATCAATATCAAAGTCAAGGGATTTCGGAGTTTGAGGACTAGAAGGACTTGAGGGACTCGAATAGGATGAAGTTTGGACTTTTTGTTTATTACTTTGAGTATAAATTTCATCCCATTTACAACTAGGTTGTAGTATTTCCCAATAAGTATGAAATGTGAAGTATTTCTTTTGAATCACATGAAACATATGTTTGGCCTCACAAATCTGAAAAATAAAATAGTTATAATTAATTAAACTTGTATAAAAGGTAAACGTTTTAAAAGCTGAAAGACGGTAGAAAAAAAAATTACCTTCTCTACTTCTCTAGTTCCACTTTGTTGTCTCTTGCTTATTTGTTCATAAAACCTAGCAAATTTGTTGATAAACTTTTGAATAGTTTGCCATCGGTGATTTAGTGAAATACCAGTTCTATTTTGTTCAACATTTGACTGCGAACAAAAAGAAGTGAAAACACGTTCCCAAAATATTTTCATTGACTAATTATTACCAGTAATTGAATCTTGAGAGACGGCCAACCAAGCTTTACACAATGATTTGTTTTCTATGATATTAAATGCTTTGCCACGAACACGACTTTGAATTTGTCCTTCAAAAATAATTTCTATTTCGTGACTTCCTTCTAAACTCGAAGACACAGTATAATCATCAATTGAAATGAAAATATTACTACTATGAAATAAAAATACAAGTTATGTGATTTTACAAAATACAAAAAAAAAAATTAATACTATACAATGATAAAACTTCATGAGAATTTATAAAGGAAAAAATTAAAATTTATTTTACTATTCTATCAAATCTATGTTATCGTTTTTTTACTGTCATATTTTTTACCGTTATGTATACTATCGATTTATGTCTACTTTTTTTTTTTACTGTTCTGTGAAACCTATTCAATCCATTAGCCGCACCTTTCACCATTTCATTTCATCACGCCACAGCCCTCCCTCTCTCACGCAAAAATCCTCTTTAGTTCTCCATCAATCCATCCCTCATCTCTGCTTCTGTACTTCTTTGCTTCTCAAACCCATAAAAAAAACCATAAATCACTGTATGTAATATCCCATTATTATTTCTAGTTCTCTTCTGTTTTCTTATCTTCCAGTTTGTTTGGATAAGTAGGAGAGAAAAAAAATGAAAGGAGTATTAGTTATGAGAGAAAGAAAAAAAGAAGAAGAGACGATAATCCCTTTTTTATGTTTGAATACTAATAAAAGAAAAAAATAAAAAAAATAAATATAATCATTTTATCTTGTTTAGAAATAATAAAAGAGAGAAATTAAAATAAATGATTTTACTATTATACTTTCTTAAATTAAGCATATCTTTTCATTTTAACTTTTATAATTTTAAACATAATATTAATATTATTAAAAATTCATTAAATTCTTATTTTTTTTTCCTCTATTTTCTCTTACTATTTTTTTCCTTCCTTTCATACTTTTAAAACAAAATAATATAAACTCCCATTCTTTCTTCCATCCTTTTCGTTTCTTTCCAATTCCTTTTCCTTCCTTTCCGATTCCTTCCATAAAAACATTACCCTTCGCTATTTCTTCATTTTCCCCCTATTTTTCAGAAACCCTAGCCAGCTTCTTAACGACTTCTTGAGCTTTCTTTGCTATTACAGAATCATCAATTTCTATCAATTTCTGAGCGACAACATCCTCCTCCTTTTTCCGACCCCTTCGACGGCGCCTTTTCTTCACATCAACATCTTCCTCTTCTACATGGAAAAAATAAATAATTTCTTGTTCCCCTTTCTCAATCGGCAACTTCCTAACTCCCTCCAGTAAATCCTCTTTTTTCTTCCGACCCCTGCTACCAGGTTTCTTCGTCACTGAAACACCAATTCCTTTCTCTTCACCACCACCTTTTCCATCAGTAGCCAAATCTTGATTTTCCTTCGAAACTTGATTTTCTACCTTCTCCTTCCAACCCCTTCGACCAGGCTTTTTTTTATTGGTCATGTTCTTCTTATGAACGTCTCCGTAGCGAAAAATAAAACCCTAACGGAGTCGTGACGCATCGTGACTGATTTTAGCTTCTTCCTTTCGTTGCCCCCCTCTCGTGTGAACTAAAGCTCACTCTCTCATCCTCACGGCGTTGATTGATTTTGACGACGATTTGGTGAATTTTCTCGCAAAAAATTCCGGTAATATATATATGTATGTATATTCACATTTCTTGTTTCTATACGGGTGTATTTATTTTTCAATGGCCTCCACACTTGTGATAAATTGACCTATATATGTATGTTCTCCGAACCTTGATCTTTTAGATGCAAATAGTATATGGTGAATTGAATGGTAGACTAGGTTTAACGCAGAGAGAGGGAGAGAGATTACAGGTTTTCTAGAGCTGATTCAGGGTGTTGGAAGTAAGTCATTCGCATTTACGCAAATAGCAGATGGGCAAAATTGTCTGACTTCACGGAGCAAAATTCACTGAGACGCGTAACAGACAGTAGGAACGGTGAAGCGTTTGGAATTTTCTAGTACTTTCGGTCATCACAGTGGTAAGGATAAGGCAGGGGTTTTGGAGACCCGACTTGAGACTCTTTCCATTTCTAATGAAATGGAGGGCCTCCATTTGTGACTAAGGGAGATAAAACATAATGTTGAAAACTGTTTTTTTTTTTTTTTACTTGTAGAAATGGAGACACACCCAACCTAACTCAGGAGACCCAGTCACTCTACCTTTTAGCTTATAGATGTATAGAATTAGCTTAATGTATTAGAGTAGGTTTACTTTTCGTTGCAAAGAAGTTTTTTTGTTTTTGTTTTTTTGAGATATTAGCGACTTGCTTCTCTCAGGCAAGTGTTGGCTTGGTGCTTAGCACCTCATGCCATGTTGGGTCCTTGGGCCTGTAGGTTAGTTATATGTGTGTGTGTGTGTGTGTGTATTGAAGATATAAAACATGGGTTTTGAATTTTGATGCTTGCTTTTGGAGATTTATTATAAGGGTTCGGTGCACTTGTGATTTGCAGTTCCAGCATTTGATGAGAAGATGTCTTTCTCCATTACAAGAAAGAAGACACCTTTTCAAAAGCACAGAGAAGAGGAAGAGGCTAAGAAAAAGGTATGGCCTTTAATAGACCCCTTTAAGCTGACTGGTTTACTGAAAAAGAAGAGTTTTGTTGGTCATGTCATTGTTTTTTGTTTCTCCAGAGGGCAGAGGACGAAACAGCTCGTTTATATGCAGAGTTTGTGGAGTCATTTCAAGGAGATAGCACACCAGGGTCAAAGGCTTTTGTTAGAGGGGGAACAATCAATCCCAATGAAAAACCGAAGACGGATTCTGAAGGTCTGTGCTACTACTGAACTTTCTAATGATTTTTTTCATCCATTATTTTTCAAGTACTTCATCGATTTTTATTAGTTATTCTTGTTTTGTTACACTGGATAAATAAATGATTTTCTTTTTCATGGAAACATTAATAAAAATATGGACCTTTTTATTCATTCACGGATGGCAGGTGGAAATTCCAAAGATGGGGTATCTGGTTCAAAGAAAGGGAGTAGGTAAATGAATGCTTCTGATTAACCATGTTACAATGCTCATTTGATAATGCATCTTGAGTAGGAAAATTTATGGTGATGATATCTAGAATGCTGCTTGAATTGTTTAGGTTTACAGGTGTTAGAAAACCAGGAGTGTCATTCTATATGCATGTAGCCATAGCTTTTGCATTAATCTGAGTCATACTTTTGATGTTGCCTTTTTGTAATCTAGTCAAAAAACTTGATTTCTAACGCATATTTTAGGGAAAGCAAGTCTGTAGGTATTAATCTGAGATAGCCATTGTTTTCTTATTTATTTTAAGAATTTGTTGTCTCCTTTTCTCGTCTGATGCACTCAAGTTACAGCTAGAATTTGTAAATTTGGAACTGATTTTTTTGCCTTTTCTGAACCCTGATGGTAAAAAATAATGCAATATTTGTGAAGTATTGCCATTTGTTCAAGTATGTGCAGTAGAGATTGTTACTGAAGCCATCAACTTAATACTATACTCATAAGAGTGTCCTCTCCTAGCATGTGGCACTGTCATTCACATTGGTCTATTAGTATTGGATGATTTCCTTTCTGAAGAAAATTTGCAGTTTGCCAACACACCCCCCCTCCTCTCTCTCTCTCTTATAACCATTGTTGTTGTGGTTCAAAATGCTTTTCTTTTTGATATGACAAGCTGCACCTTGGTGGATAGTTGAAGGTAAAGGTAAAGAACTGAAGATGTTATAATTTTTCTTCTTGGGGTCAAGTCTTTTGTCTTTTCAGGTATTCTTTCTTAAATGATTGTACTCTAAAATTGAATTAACATAATAAGTGAGTTGCAATGTAGTCACAATATTTGTTGCTCAAAACATTGTGCAAGCTAGATAAAAAACTTTTTTCGTTTTTTCCCCTCAATTTTTTTATCGAGAAAACATAGGGAAAGTAAGATCAGCTAATTAATTAGTGAAGTAAGGTGCTTACTCAGGGAAATCACATTGCACGCGGATCAACCTTCTCTCTTGTTAGTTTGGATTTTATCAGCAAAAGTTTTTCTGTAACTCTGTTTCTAGATTCATGTACAAGAAAAATTTTGCTTCTTGATGAAGAGTAATGGGATTTTTGGGCATGACTGAGATAAATTGTGTTCACACTGCATGGTGGTGGTGCTTTCTACCTTGGTCTTCTTAATGGGGACAGGTGTTTATTGTCTTGATTAACAGTGTGACTTACTAGGCCAATGTAGTCATATATTTTAGCGATAAGCTTGTAACCCTAGCACTCATTAAATACCTTACCCTTGAATCACGAGTTCCCACAATAGTCCTCTGGCTTCAGCTCTTTGACATTAAGCTCATATTTTTTGATAGGTAGACTCAATATAAACTATAAAGCTCACTCAGACTCATGATCTTGGAAGTACGTATGCACATGGAGATTAATCTCTCTGTCTCTGGTTAAAGTGGTTTTGTGCCTTCACTTTGCTCTTAGGTTGCCTTTATATCCCCGTTAAGCTTGGCCTTTTCTACCTAGCACTTGGTATGGGATACCTCCCTCATATTAAGAACTCCCTTCAATATGTATCAAGTATCTCTTCACATCCTTGGTGGGCAAAGGAGAGAACTTTCTTTTCCAGAGGAATAGGACAACCAAGGTTTCTTTCTGGATGTAGGGCAGGCAAGGTTTATCAAGTTCTAGGATTGAGTTACAAAAGAAAAGTGTGGGATAAAAGATTGAGATAAGTTAGTAGGGACAGGCTTTGTAAGACAGGGTACTTGGATTTTAGGTTCAAATGTTAATAATGAACAGGAATCTGAACAGTTTTGTGGAAGGAGAAAGAAAATTAGAGAACAGAAAAAGGAAATAAGAGAGAAAACAAGAAAACACCTTACTTCACAAGTGTGTGTTTGAGTTTACATTTTGACGAATGAGATTGTTCTACACTCATTCAGTAAACTGAACTCTAATGTCATTTTACTTCGAGGGCTCTATTTATAGATGCTAGAAAATCTTAAAGACCCAAAAATAGAATGTATTCAAACAGCCAATGGACTATATTATGACCCAAGGGAAAAGATTTCTAACCTATCTCAAAGTAGAACTATTAGAATATAGAAACTCTAAGAAAAACAGTAACCCTAGGAAAAATAAAGAATAAAATACATTCTAGCAAAAAGAACTTTTTAAAATTGTAGAATGACTCAATTGGACCCAAAAACGAAAAAGAAAAAGAAAGAAAAAGCCATAACCAAACAACACTACTTGGACTCATAATAATCCTGATATGGGAAATAACTAAAATCCTCTCCTATTAAAAACTAATAACCCAAACACTTTGAAAATGAAGTAAACCTTCAAAGATTTGGGCACTACGTGTAGCTTCCTTGATTGCAGGTCTATATCGCATCATTTCTTCTTCTTTTGACACTGGATGAGTCAGATGGTTAAGCTCTTGGATAGGGGATGGAGGTTCTTTGATGGTTATGTGATGTGTGAGCTAGAGGAAGAGTGGATTAACCTCTTCTATTTTTTGGTTAATTCACTTGCCATATCTATGTGGTCTTTTAACATACTTATTTTTGGAGTGGAGTGAGTACTTCCTTGTTCTATTTGTAGCCAAGATCTGCTATTTCACTACTTGAGGGAGGATGCTTTGGTACCTTTGCTATTTTTTCTTCTGCTGGGTCAATTTGGAAGGAAAGGAATTTTTCAATTTTTGATAAATACACCTCAAATCTGCTTAAAGTGATGGCAAGTTCGTAAATTTTGTTATTTCAATCAGGGGTCATCACTTTGCAATGGTAAAGGTTGGATTTTCAAGCATGAGAGCACTAGTTTGAGTTTGAGTTTGAGAATGGTCACTTTGTATTAGTAAGGCTTAGGTTTGCATCTATTCCACCCCCAATCACATTGAGTTGGTGACCAATATTCGGGAATGGCCATTTGGTGCTTGTTTTGTTGGCTTACAAACGGAAAACTTTAAGAAACTTTTGGGCACACAATGATAACAGAGTGAAATAATGTAAATTGATGAAATTATAATGGATGTCTTTATAAAGGTTTTTTTCTGAGAGTACTATTACCAATAAAAAAAAATAAAAGTTTTTTTTTTTTTTGGATTGGTAAGATCTGTTTATATAAAAGTGAACCTTGAGAATGATTGGTTGAATATGTTGCAAACTTGGGCACCAGTGTGCAACTAGAGCAAATTTGCTGTTTTGGATCAAACTAGCCTAGATATTGGTTCCAATATTTTGTAGGTGGAGTACTTATTAAAAAAAAATACTTTGTAGGTGAAGTAAAATGTAAATGATGAACTACTGTTATAAAGGTGTTCAAGTTCTATGTGGCTTATAATGGTAATTAGGGCAATTTGGAGGGAAGGAATTTTATGCTGTTTGATGTGTAATCTTGAAATTTGATTAAGGTATTGCCCATTATTTTATTTTGTTAGACTTTTTGTTTTGTTTGCAAGCAATGTTGGGTACAATGATAAAAGCTTGGCTGTTAAGCATGAGAATATGGGTTCAAGTTCTTTTATGTATAAAAAAAAGAATATGGGTTCAAGTTTAAGGGCAACCATTTTTTGCAAATTATGTTAAAGCTTAGGTCTACACCAAGTCCACCCCGAGGCAGACATACTAATTGAATGCAATGGTGGAGATTTACTTCTTCTCATTCTCAATGACATCATCTTCACCCTTAACATCTTACTGTTGATTCAATCATTTCATTTGTATTGCTCGCACACACTCGTGCACATAGAAAATTCCACAAATTACAATTTATGAAAAAATTCAATATTTGCATTTTCCCCTCAGCTTAACGATGTGTAGATATACACGTAAGTAAATTCATAGTATATACAAGTATACCTACGAAGTACAAGGAAAAATTTTCAAACTTGTGCTTGGAAAAAAATGTGACTGACTTTCTGTATGAAAGAATTATCCAAGCTTTATTTGCCTAAATCTTCAGTTCCTTTTCCTAGTCTTCAAATCTTCAAATTTCTTCCCACCTTAGTTTCTTTTTCTTTTTGAGTCAATGTTTTTAAAGTGGAGAAAGAGAATCATTTTCCAATGTTTAATAGTCAAACATTTAACAAAAATAAAATGAGCCATAATGCGCCTCAATATAAGTTCATAACTGAGACACTGTATTGCTGCCGCTCTTGAAAACCAATTGAAACCATGTCATGGATGACACACTACAATTTGGCCAATGTTCGTATTCTAGGATTCAAATTCATATATTTTTTGATAAGTAAATATATTTTCACTAGAAAGTACAAATGGGGTGTACCATGTACCCTTGTACCCAAAGAAGATATGAAGAAACCCCTGTGATCCAGAGAGAGCTCAAAATAGCCTTCTTCACCCCCAATTAGGGGACTCAACCCCTTTGAATGATCTACAGTTCCTTTCCCGCCAAAGAGTCCACCAAAGGCACAATGGAGCTACTTACCCACCTACCTCAACCTTTTCCTTACTCTACTTGCTCTCCAACAAGAGAGAAACTCCAACATCAACCAAGGCATCACCAGTCACTGACAATGAATCAACAAATGATTAATAGTCTCTTCATCCCTTTACAAGTAGTAGCAGTACTGATTGATTATCATCTGTTTTTTCTTCTATAGGTTATCAAAAGTCAATATCTTTTCTAGGGATGCCATCCACCCGAACAAAGCCCACTTTAGAGTGATTTAGTATGCCGAATGGCCCTCCATGGGGGAACTCATGTCTGCCCTACCTTCAAAAGAACCACCCCTGGACCCAACCCACCTCAACGAGTCCTCTCCCTCAGTGATGGCCTGCTTATATAATACACTGTGTAAGCCCATGACCTTCACCTCCTAATCCTGCAACAGTCCAAGGAAGAGAATTTCCAAAACTATCCTGTCATTTGTCCTCCTCAAATAATCAGCCGTAATAATATGCTTGTCCACCACAATTCTAAATAACCTTGGATATACTAGACTCCAATAAAACGCCCATCCCTACACCAGTAGTATGGGCAGATTATAGTCTAGGCAGAATCTAACCCTATTGCCAAATACGTTACCAACATATTTTTAACTTTTAAGGCAGAGAGCATAAACCTTTTTTTTCTCCTCCCCCTTTTGAGTTTTATTAAAATTATTGAAATAAATGTATCTATAAAAAATTGAAATAACTATATGTACATATGTATGAATAAAAAAGGAAAATTATTAATAACAAAGAAAAAATTGTATGGCATTTTCTAGACATTTTTAGAGCATACTAGAGTAACTAAAGAAAGCCCCTTAATGTTCGGGAATATGTGGTTGGGAGTTACTGGGTTCAAGGAAATGGTGGCAGGGGTATAACATTTATGGTACTCCCAATACATCTTTGCAAGGAAGCCGAAGTTGCTGCAGGTGACGTGAAGTGGTGGAATAATGAGGTGTTCGGGAATGTGCAGGCTTGCATAGCTAGGATCTTGCAGGAGATTCAAGGGCCTGGACAAAAAAGAGCAGACTGGTTCTTTATCTGAGGGAGAGAAGACTCACAGGGAAGGTTTGAAAGGAGAGTTGGGCTTGCTGTTCAAGGCTGAAGAGGTTTTGTGGAGGCAAAAGTCTCGGATTTTGTGGTTGAAAAAGGGGGATAGAAACACCAAGTTCTTCCACAGGGTTGCTAATGCCCATAACAGGAGGAACAAAATCTCTTCCATAAGAATTGGTGAGCAGGTGCCGTCTCAAGAGCAAGAGGTGAGACAAGGCCCACAAGGGGTTTCAGATTTTTACAAAGTGCTGTTTAGTGAGTTACTGAGTCGTGTAGTTGGAGGCTGGGGTTGAAGAATCTGAAGTTGGCTGGTTTGAATGGGGAGGAAGCTGGTAGTCTTGGAGAACCTTTTGATGAGGAGGGTGTGATGACTTTGAGGTCATTTGATGGGGACCAAGCACCGGGAGCCGATGAGTTTATAATGGCCTTCCTTAAGCACTATTGGGATGTGGTGAGAGCTGATGTATTGGCAGTTTTTGATTACTTTTACAGTCTCAGGTCCTTTGAGAGTAGTTTAAATGCCTCATTCATTCCGCTAATTCCAAAGGAGGGGGCGGAGAACGTTCAGACTTTCAGCCTATTAGTTTGGTGGGTTGTGTGAAACTATTGGCCAAGGTTCTCTCTATGAGATTGAAGCAGTTGGTTGGAAGTGTTATTTTGAGTAGTGAGAATGCCTTCCCCCCGGGGGGGGGGGGGGATTCCTGATGCCATTTTAATAGCCAATGGATGTATTGATTTTTGGAGAAAAAGGAAGGAAAATGGTTAGCTAGACAGAGAGAAAACTTATGACCATGTAAAATGGGAATTCTTGCTATCTACGAGGAGAAAGACGGGGTTTAGGGAGAGATGGATGAGGAAATGCATTTTTTTCCTTGTCCTTGTTGGTTTTGGTACATGGTTCTCGAGTTGGGCTTCCTTTTTTTTTTTTTTTTCTCTCTAGTCGTTTAAAGGCCTTAGACAAAGAGATCCTCTCTTCTCTTTTTTGTTTGTGATTGTTATGGAGGCTTTTAGTAGCATGATGTACAGAGCAAAGTCTGGGGGATTCTTGAAGGGTCTTAGAGAAGAGGCATGGATTTAAATTGTGTCGTGGGATACATCGTGGTGTAACAGTATCAGGAGTATCAGCCCACCCGTAACGGGATCAGAAACCGTGACTCTGAATTTTTTTCAAACATTATCAAACTCCCTAAAACTTACTAATACACATGTTTTTACTTTAATTTATCACTTTAAAGTGTTTTAAGTGTTTTTTTAATCATTTTTATTAGTAAGTTTTAGGGAGTTTGATAATGATGTGGATTCCTACTTGATCTACATGCGTCATGGTGAGGGCGGCGTGAGTAATATCTCGGGGGTGGAGCTGGAGCCTCTCCAATTTCTTAATCATGGAGGAAATCAAAATGTCCAACTTCTCCACGATAAGGCGAATCAGGACGAACGGCACCTTTAGAAGTTTCGACTTCAACAATTTGGACTTGTCCACCAAAAGAATGGCCTACACCAGGCCTTCCATGTCCAGGCCCTCCACCACCTGAAAGCCTTGAGCTATGATCATTTCCAGAGTCTTTGGTGCCACTGTTGCCATTAAGAGGAGTCAAACCAGCACCACTGCCCGATCCACTATTGGAAGAACTTACATTTTGAGTCTCTTGATGAGTGGCATTGCCTTCATTATCATCAATTAGGTCCAACGAGTCATTTTCTTGGCCATCCAACACTTGTTCTTCCCTTTCTTGGAGCCATGGAGCTAAGTTGATGGAATCGAATTGCTCCTCTATCATCTTCTGCACATGGACCAGTGATAGGGACCGATCATTTATGTCAAGGTTAGACAAGTTTCTCCTCTCTACCTCTTTTGAAGAGCACTTCCCTACGGTTGTACGTTCCTATCTATCATTGGCTAGTTATGTTGGACTTTGGTGGTTTAAGGAGATTCATGATTCCATTTCGTTTTGAAAATATGTGGCTGAACGAGCCAGGGTTTAGGGATATGGTTGCAAAGTGGTGGCAGGGATACAAGGTGGAGGGGTTGCCGAACTTTGTGTTGGCTAAGAAGTTGAAATTGTTGGAGGAGGACCTTGAGAGGTGGAATAGGGATGTATTTGGTAATGTTTAGGTTAAGCTGAGAAGGGTGCTTAGTCAATAGCAAGGATCATGAGAGCTCTCTGCCTAGGGAAGAAAAAGGAAAAAGGGATGGTTTCAAAGGGGTGTATGGAAGGCTAGTTCAAGTGGAGGAAATTTCGTAGAGGCTGAAGTCAAAAGCTCTTTGGTTAAAAGAAGGGGATTAGGAGAGCTTTTTGTCTAGAGAAGAAAAAGAAAAAAAGGGATGGTTGGAAAGGGGTATGTCATATGTGGAAGGCTAGTTAAGGTGGAGGAAATTCTTGGATGCAGATGTCCAAAGTTCTTTGGTTAAAAGAAGGGGACAACAATACAAAATATTTTTGTAGGGTGGCTTTCCTTTTTTGGATAGGTAAGTGGCCCTTGAAGTGGGAGTTGAACTTGGGAACTCAGGGATATTTACCCGAACCTCTTTCCAACTCATCCAATCCTGAGGGTTCATAGGGTGGCTAATGTTCACAGAAGGTTCAACAACATTGGTTTAGTAAAGATTGGAGAAAGAATTATACACCAGGAGGAGGAAGTCAAGCAAGGAATTTTAGATTTTTGTGAGGAACTGTACAAGGAAATAAAGCCTTGGAGACCTTCTTTGGATGTCAGGGTGTTCGGTGGTTTAGAGTTAGCTGATTCTTTAAACTTGAATTTCTTCGATGGGGACAAAGCGTCGAGTCCCAATGGGTTTTTTCAAACACTACTGGATTGTTGTGAGGGTGGATTTTATGCTTTTTTATTTCTTTTTTGAGAACGAGACTTTTGAGAGGAGTTTGAGTGCATTTTTTTATTGGCCTGGTGCTGAAAAAGGGCGAGGCTGAAAAATATTTAGGATTATAGATCAATAAGCTTGAGTGGAGGTGTATATAAGATTTTGTCTAAGGTTTTGACATTGAGGTTGAAGAGGATGTTGGGAACAATGATTTCTGAGAGCCAAACCTTATTTGTGGGGGTAGGTAGATTTTGGATGCTTCCTTTGTTGCCAACGAATGCACGGACTCGAGGCAGAAAAGCTTGCAAATGGGTTTTGCTTGTAAGCTGGATATTGGGAAGGCTATGACCTTGTAAATTGGAACTTTTTGTTGTCTATTCTCGAGAAAACGGGGTTTGGGGTAAAATGGAGGCAATGGATGAGATAGTGCGTCTCTATAGTATCTTTGTTAGTTTTAGTTAGCGGGACCCAACAAGTTTCTTTAATACTACGAGGGGGTTAAGACAATGGGACCCCCTCACACCTTTCTTATCTGTTATCGTGATGGAAGCCTTTAGCCATATGTTGGGAAGAGATGTGGAGGTTGGTATGTTGGAAGGCTTTAGGATTAAGGATGGTTTGGGTGGGTGTGTGGTGGTCTCTCAACTCCTCTTAGCCGATCAGGGTGGAGGTACGTCAACTTCGCTTTCTGAGACAATTGTTGCTTTGTTTTGAGGAGGTTCTCGGTCTGAGGGTAAATCTGTTGAAGTGCGAGATTATTCTAGTAAGGGAGCTGAGGGAGATTGAGTCCTTTGGTTGGAATTTGGACTGTAGGGTAGGCTCTCTTCCTATGGTTTATTTGGGGCTATCTTTGGGAACCTCCTCGAAAGATCGAGGTTGTGTGGAATGTGGTGGTGGAGCGGTTTGAGAAGAGGCTCGCGGGATGAAAAAAGATAGTGTCTCTCCTAAGGGGTTTGGATTACTCTTATAAGGAGTACATTGGCTAGTTTGCCAACTTATTTTATGACCCTCTTTTCTCTTCTAGCTTTAGTGTAGAAGTGGTTAGATAAACTTTAGCGGGATTTTCTTTGGGGAGGTCTAGAGGAGGAAAAGATGATCTATTTGGTCGGTTGGGATATAATTAAAGCTTCGAAGATAGAATGGGGATCGGGTAGCAAGTCGGTGAAATCCTTTACTATGGCTCTATTGGAAAATGGTTGTGGTGGTTTACGGTGGATGATGGTGCTCAATGGCAGAAGGTGATTGCGCCTAAATATGGGTGTGAAGACTATGGTTAGTTCTCTAGAGAGGTGGTGTAGCTTTATGGTTACGAGTTGTGGAGATTCATTAATAAGGGTTGGGGGGGGAGTTCTGTAAATTCATTCATTATAGTGTGGGTAGGGGTTTGAGGGTGAATGCTTGGACTAGGGACATTCCACTGAAAGATTAATTCCTGTAGCTTCTTAGGATTACCACAAATAGAAATGCACCGGTGATAGTGTCTTATGGTGATTTGTTCTGGTCTCCTTGGTTTACGAGAAATCTACAGGATTCAGATATGGGTGATGTGGTGAGTTTGATGACTATCCTGAGCCGTTTCCGAATTAGGAGTGATTGGGAGCATACTTTGGTTTGGATCTTGAAGAAATCAAGGATTTTTTGTATACGATCATTCTATGGTGCTATGGTTGTTGGAAGTAATAGGGTGTTCTCTTGGAAGATAATTTGGTCCATCCCCTAGCATGAACTCCAAATCTACTTACCACCACCCGCCTCCACAAACTATCATCACAAACTGTCAAGCTCTTATGAGAACGACCAAAACCAATTTGGTAATAAATCCTGATTAAAACACCCAAGGGAGCTTACTCCAAAGACCACCCATCTGCAGTGGATAACAAACTTTCGACCACCACCTAAGTTGGTATTTGAACTCCTCCCATTGTCCATCTTATAGAGAATTCTATTGAAGCTTTTCTAACCTATTCACTACTGACATCGAAATAGTAATAGAGACAAAAATAAGTAGGTGAACTAGAAAGGGTGCTTTTCAACAATGCCAGATGGCCCCCTTTTGACAAATATTTCCATGGCTATCTTTCATCCACCGAACTCCAAACCAGGTTGCCTTAAATGTAGCCCCAAGAAGCAACCCCAGATACATAGAAGGATGAGATCCAATCTTTTGCATCCCAAAGTACCTGCCAAACTAGTAATTCTGTCCACCTCACCCACTGCTAATATCTAACTCTTCACAATACTAACCCAAAGCCCTGAGACCACCTGGAAACCATAGTTTTCATATTCTCGTCTGGGCAATGATTGGTTGCTTAGGGTCTTTTAATCACCTAGTTAGTGATCGCTTGAACTATATGATATGAGACGCTTTTTATTTGTTCCAAATGTGTAGGTAAATTTACTTTACATGGCTTCTATTTTATATTTTTAAGTAATTAGGAACAAAATAAATAATTGAATAAATAGAGCATATATTTGCTAGTAAAAATACAATAAATTTATTTAAGCTAATAAATATAACTCGACTCTCCCTTGATCTCTGGTACATATTGCAAATCATCATAGAGAGTGGATTGGGGAACCAACACCAAAAGTGCGTATTGGCCGATCACTATTTGGCTTAGACCTTCTCTCAAGCTTGACAAGTAATGCACGCTTGAACAATGATTGAGAAAGCTATGGGCCACTTACACATGAGGAATCACTCGTTGACGGACAAGAGGTCAACAATATGAGCTTTATTTCCAACAAGGGTGTGAGCCAAGGTAGCTTGTGTTGCTTATACAATAACGACTTCACACGGGGATCACATCAGATTCTTTGGGAGAATTATGGAGAATCGATCTATTCTCGGGTAAACCACAATCAGTCATAAGGAAAATACTAGTTGGGTAGGGAGCGCCCACTGTTATAGCCATTGGCTAAGAAGTATGGACACACTGTGTAAAAAATTTCGAATACGTTTCCAACATGCCGAACACACTGGACACATTGATGTTGAAGGGGGAGAGAGAAGAATATGAGTTTTGAAAAAAAAATGATTGGGAGTGGAGAATGACAGAAAGAGAGGAGAAGAGGACCTACCTGGTGTTGAGCGAGATTGATGACCAACAGCAATGAGATCTACGCTGGACAACTACTACGCAAGTAGCTCCTCTTCCTATTCTCTATGCAATCTCGATCTCTCTCATCAATCTCGATATCTCTCTAGTTGGTGTCGATATATCTCTCGTCTCACACTATTTTCTCTGACGACTCCCCCCCCCCCCCCCTTGTGCCCTCCTCTCCCCCGTTTTGACGTGTCCCTTGCCCCCAAAACCCATTTTTGAGATGTTTGTTAATATTAATCTTTTATTTTTAATTTTTTTTATAACATTTATTAAATTAGTTTAATTTGTATTTAACTTTTATATTAAAAGGTCTAAAAATAATAAATCCCCTTCTTGCTTGGTATCACTTTGATCTTTATTATTTGTTGGATCAAATTATAAAAATAATAATAATAATTTATTGTTTAATTTCTTAATTTGTGTATTTCAGCAATATACTTATTTATATCACTAAATTAGTTTAAAAGAATTTATATTAATTTATAGTAAATCAACTTAATAAAATGTGTCATAAAATAGATTTTTATTGTTATTATTATTATTTTGATTAGTAGAAGTAATATATATTGATCAATGCCCGAAGGGGGTGGACCCAAAACTTCAAAAAGAAATCTTTACAAAATGGGTCTTAAAGACCCCAAAAAATCTGCCAAAGAGTCTCTTTTGGCCCAAAAGAAAGCATTCTCAAGAACTTATCCTTAAAAAGTAAAGAAGGGAGTTCCTCCCTATCAAAGATCCTTCTATTGCGCTCTCTCTATATGCACCAAATAATACACAGAGAAGCCATCCTCCAAGCTTTCTTGGCCTCCCCCTTCATTCTACCCCTTCTCCTTGGAGCTCATTATCTAATTCACACATTAGGTTAGGGATAAAATAGATCTTTATTATTAATACTATTTCTTGATAGGGAGTCTTAAAATTGATTGAAATAATGTTAATTAGATTGCATAATCATATATTATTATTTAGCATATCCCAACGTGTCCGTGTCCTACTTTTTAGAAAAATCCCATGTTGGCATGTCCGTGTATTGTCGTATCCGTGTCTCGAGTCTATATCTGTGCTTCTTAGGCCATTGGCTAACGTTCATCTTCTTACTTTAATTCCATCCTGAAAGTCAGTCAAAGTCTTTGGCACTTAACCATGCTCGCTCGGAAAAGGAGGCAGCGTCGAAAGGTTTGAGAGATGCCTAAAATATTGTGTAATTGTTCAGGGACTTTCGCTGCAGAGGTGGTTATCTTCCATAAAGCCACTCTTTTGGATGGTATGATGATTGTGGGAGGTGGGCAGTGATGAGATACTATTTATAAAGCAACCTTGCTAATCTTGACATTTGATAAAACACATTATGCTTTGGTGAAAATGGAACATATAATGTATATTTTTATTTAGTGTCTGCATTGACAATGGATTTGTTGTAATCCAAGTTGCCTATGTGCCCTTAAAATAAATACTTGCGTTAAAACCTTTATTTTCCCCAAAATTTTTCAAAGGTCGCTACAAGTTGGTATGAAGTGGTTCTAATGGATTACTTTGTGGGAGCAGCGGAAAGTAAAGATAGTTTATGTTTCTGGGAATTGAAGTTTTCAAGTCAGACTTAAAACTAGTAAAATGTCAAATCTGATTTATTTTTTTTCTTTCTCTGTTCTGTTTTTTAATTTTTAATTTTTAATTTGTTTTCTATTTTTCTATTTAAGTGAGTGAGGACAATGTTTGGTGGCATAGAAATTAGATTAAAAATTCACTGTGTGCAGGTATGTTCCATCTTTCATACCACCTCCTTTGGCAACAAAGGGAAGAGAGTATGACAAGAAGGTCAGTATGCCTGATGAAAGCTACGTTTTTTCTCTTTTGTTCCCAAGTGGGTTAGCCAGTCTTGTTGATGTTTCTAATGCTTTCTCATTTATTCCTTAACTTTTTGCATTTCTATTTGCAGAAGGAGGAGGAAAAGCCAAAGGAGAGAGAGAAAGGGAAGTCACGGAATATAGATCATTTTATGGAGGAGTTGAAGCATGAGCAAGAAATGAGGGAAAGACGGAACCAAGAGCGTGAACACTGGCGTGATGGTCGTCATGGTGAAAACTCTACTGTAAGTGGTTTCTCAATTCAACTTGTTTCTAGATGTGTTGGTAAACAAAGGTGGAATTTGATCAGTTTATGTACAAATTATTTTTGATATTTTTTTTTCAGTCCTGCTGCATTTCTATGTATTATTTCCTTTCAGATTTGATTTGAAGCAGCTGCCAATGGTTAGAAGAATTGCTATTGTGCATTATGAACACGTGCACACATATTTGTGTTTTTTTGTACAGTATACGATCATGTTATATACAATGAACTGAGAATTTCTTGTTGGATTCTCTACAACATTTGAGATGACTTGTTGATATGTATTGTGGCATCTTCACCATGTTTATGTCTACTTTAATTTTATGTCATGTGAGTCTTCCAAATATTCTCTGCATCTGCTGTGCATCGTTTATTGTCCTAAACATGCGTCTAATAAGGCCACTCTTTCTCAGCCCTCTAGCCGATTCGATGAGCTGCCGGATGATTTTGATCCAAGTGGAAAGCCAGGATCATTTGATGACGGAGATCCACAAACTACAAATCTGTATGTTGGAAATCTCTCACCTCAGGTTAGTCTGGTTTTTAATGTTTAAATTTCTGATTTGTCTTGCTCCTTAACGCTCTTTGCTTCGTGGACTTGTAAAATGTAATACTAACCTTGTTATTATGTTCCTAACTGTTTTAGGTGGATGAAAATTTTCTTTTGCGGACGTTTGGAAGATTTGGGCCTATTGCTAGTGTGAAAATAATGTGGCCTAGGACAGAAGAGGAACGAAGGCGACAAAGAAATTGTGGCTTTGTAGCTTTCATGAACAGAGCTGATGGACAGGCTGCAAAGGATGAAATGCAAGGTTTAGTCTTTCTAGCCTTTTAATTTTTAGTAATAATTGTTTCGGTGAATGTTCTCAAACGATATATCTTGTTATTTATATTTAAGTTAGTATTATATTTGTGTGTGTTTTGGTACTCATGATGTTACTTTTTATAGGAAATAGTATTTACCCAATTTGTTTTAATTTTCTATAAAATGATTTTCACACAAAACAGTTTTGCTTTCCATTGTTTGCCAAATATCTTGAAACTATATCAAATATTGAGTGCTTCTCACTTCTCAGGTTCTCGTTCTTCAACTAAGCTCTAAATTATTTCTTTGAAATTTGTTACCAATTAATTGGATCGTCGTTTAATAAAGTGATTTTGGATATCTTATGGGAAAATAAATTAGGTCAAGGTGTTATGCGTAGTTTAATAGGGTGACAGATGAATTCCCAAAGTACAACACATGAGATTGTTTTCTAAAATGTCTTCTCTTTGGACAAGAAAAACCGAGGGAAAACTATAGTTTAGAGTTTCCTCTGGGCAATTTATGAAAAAGGACTATCATAGTTTCCTCTGGGCAATTTATGAAAAAGGACTATCATTGATGTAAAATCTGGTACATTAAGACTGGTTCATTCTTCTTCTTCTGTGTTTTTTTAAATATATAATAACTGATTAGAATGACCCCTGAATTGCAACAAACTAAAAGAATGGACTCATTTTGCATCTGTTTAGAATGCTTACTGATTCAACTTCTATGGTACGTCGAAAAGTGCCTTGGTCGAATGATTGACAGGCTTTGGATCACTAGTGTAGTTGGATACTGTGACATTTATTTCTGTATTTAAAATATATTCTATATCTGTTGTATTGTGCAAATGATAAAAAGGGATTAAACATAATTTTTATGCTCCAGGGGTGGTTGTCTACGAATACGAGTTGAAGATTGGGTGGGGTAAATCTGTCTCTCTTCCTTCACAAGCGCTGCCTGCTCCCCCGCCTGGACATATGGCTATCAGGAGTAAGGAGGTCTGTTACAATTCTTCAGCTAAATATGATTTAGTTACTACATATTTATATTTTTATGTATGATTTTTTTTCCCTCTTGATATAGTGGATGCTTAGGAATTCATTTTTCATTCTATGAATGGATTGGGCCTCCATTGTTTACTTAATATGTCTAGTTTGAATAGAGAATTCAACGAATTATGTTTACTAGGTTCAGAAAATTACGTTTTATTGGTTCATGTTATGAATTTGAATCATTTATAATTTTGTGGTTGACAGGGTAGCACTGTTATATTGTCTGGTCCTTCAGGCCCACCAGTTACTTCTGTCCCAAGCCAGAACTCGGAGCTGGTAGGTTAACGTAGTCAATCTCCTCAGCCTTATTTCTGTAATCCTATTTTATCAGTCTTGTGGTAATGCAGATGCCTTGGGGAAAATAAAATGGTTCTTAATATTTGATTCTAAGCTTAAAATTTGAATATTTCCTTTCTGTCTACCAAGAAGAATGCATCTTTATGTTGTCCATGTTTTCTTGGAATATGAATCTTTTATGCTACTGCCAATTGACCCTTTTTTAGTATGGCTATGAGATGATGGCATAATATGAATTCACATTGGTGTAGGTTACTGCCTCCAAGGATCTCCCTCCCTCCTCTTGCCAACGAAGCAGTTTTTGTTTTTTTTGTTGATTTATCCAAAATATGCTACTATTCTATGATTAGGATTTACCTTTTGATTATAGAAGGCAGAAGGTACTGCTAGGTTCAGTTGTTAATTATGCTTGAGGTCATGGCCTTGTCTTTAGACTTTCAATTTGCTAAGTTTTATGTGTATTTGATAACATACACAATAAACTATACATCCTTTCCCTGTATTGAATTTTGTTACATAAGATTATCTCAGGCTTTATGATTTAATGGTGTACTCACTATATCTTTTTTAAATAATAACAGACAGGCCACCAGAGGTTTTCAAACTTATGCATGTGATTTAGTTTCATGTTTGTTACTAAAAGGCTGTGCATTCTGTTTGGTACAGGCTGTACATTTGGGTCCATATAATATTCCATCTCCTTATCTGATTGATCCTTTCAGTTTTCCTGTATGGTTATATGCAACTTTACATGAAAGCACTATGAAAAAAAAATGAATTAAAGTAAGGGCTGTGGTGGGTTGAATATCCATGTATATAGACTGTCTTGGATAGTGTATCGATGCTTTCCTGATAACCAGCTGAATGGGCTTAGCTGGACAATATACCACCTGTTCAGAAGCCCCCAAGCTTATCCTAGTTAACCTGTTGTTACTTTAATCTGAAAACAATAAATAGTTCATTGTAAACTGTATTTGGTATCTGCATGGTTGAATGCCCTTTATGAGCATGGATGGTTCACAGTTCACTAATGTCTATTTTCCAACTGTATTCTGCTATTAAGTGGCTTAAGCCCTAGATACTGTCTTTTGGCTAGAGACTTGAGGCCTCACTTTGAATGAACCACGATTGCCATGATCCTGACCATAGATGTAACCCTAAAGGTTTTGAGTGACCACCTGCAAATCTGGTCCAGCCTTTGCCCTGTTCATGCATCCTATCTTACATATAATTTTGATTTCGCTAATTGTGAGGTTCAGAGATCCTCTTGGAGTTTGTTTTTCCTTCTGCTGCTCACCCACCTCCCCGCCCCCCCACCCCCTCCACCCCCCAAAAAAAAAACACTTGGTTTTGTTGTGCTTATAACAAATTTTTTTATGATGGCATGACCTGGCTTTCTTAGGTTCTTACTCCAAATGTTCCTGATATAACGGTTGCCCCACCTGAAGAAGATCATCTTCGACATGTTATTGATACAATGGCTTTGTACGTTCTCGATGGAGGTTGTGCTTTTGAGCAAGCTATAATGGAGAGAGGGCGTGGGAATTCTCTTTTCAACTTCTTGTTTGAGCTTGGTTCGAAGGAGCATACTTACTATGTTTGGAGGTTGTATTCCTTCGCTCAGGTACATCCCATTCTAGGTCTATTTGGACAGGTATCTGCTGCATTTGCAATGTTGTAGAAGTGTGCTCTCTCTCTCTCTCTCTCTCACTCACATACACACTATTGTTGCTTGTAGTAGTGATTGACATGACTAAAATCTGGCATTATATGGTTATGAGTTATGATAGCCATCATAAGCATGCCTTATTTTGTCACTGTTGTATTATTATTATTATATGATCAAGCTATTTTTAATATTTAATTTGAAGCAAATAAAGTACTAATATGGGAAAAATGTATAAAAATGAAGAGTAAATGCCATTTTATTAGTAAATGCTGTATACTGTGAGATGAATCAGATTTGTATTAGTTTTAACCTTAATAATGGTGTTATAAATTATTATTGGTGGCATGTTTTTATTTGATGGAGTTGATGGGATTTGGGTTGAAATGGGAGAAATGGATTGAATTCTGTGTGTCCATTCTTAGATTCTCCATCTTCATTAATGGGACCCCATCTAGCTTCTTCACTAGTTATATAAGATTATAACTAGGTTCCCATCTCCCTCTTCTCTTCATTATGGTTATGGAGGTTTGTTTGAAATGCAAGCTTTTATGTTTTCCAAGGAAAGGAATTTGGAGATGCAAATGCCGCCTCATTGCCTTCTTTACTTGGACCTCCTCTTGGAAAAAGTAGATTACCATCAATAATTTGGTCAAGAGGGAAAACATTATTCTAAATTGGTGTTTTTCGTGCAAGATTGTGGAAAAAGAAGTTGATCATCTTTTGTTGCATTGCATGGTGGCAAGGGATATGTGGAGTGGTCTGCTCTTGAGGTTTAGTTGGTGCTTTAGGAGTCAACGCGTGAGAATCTTCTTGCTTGGTTTGCAAGTTGGACCAACTTGGAAATAGGGCCCTTTTTGGTGTTTTTGGTGCACCTAGATAGAAAGGAATAGGAGGTTGTCTGAAGATGTAGAGATTTTGTGGTTTAAGTTATTGTAGTTGTTGAGTTCTTCTTTATCTTGGAGTTTGGATTGGAGGTTGTTTAATGTAAATGACTTTGATGTGTTTTTTGAGTTAGATGAAATGTAGTTACAACCTGCGGTTTTTGTTGGTTTTGGGTATTTTTCTTTGCTTGTGGGTGTATGTACTTCCAGTGTACACGGGTTGTGCCGCATTTGCTTCTCTTTATATGTTTCGTAGTTGTCAAAAAAATGTTACTACTGATTTCTTGGAACCACTATGAAGCAGATGCCATGGGTTCAATTTCTATCATCTATTAGAAAAGGAAAATTTGAATAATGGCTTAGGGTCACATTACTGAAGTTGGATCTCAATTTATAGTGTTCGAATAAGAGAGTTTATTTCTCAGGTCCTTTACCTTCAAACATCATTTGGGAGTTAAAAATTTATTCTTGTTGGCCTTTTTTAATACATGTGGGTTGGCAAGAAATGAAAGAATATTTGAGCGCTTGTATAATTGCAGGGTGATACTCTTCAGAGGTGGCGGACAGAGCCTTTCATCATGATAACTGGTAGTGGCAGGTAATGCATGCGACTCTATCTTCTTTCAATGTTTATGTGTATAAAATCCAAGTTACTTTGGATAGTCCGTGCAGTCCTTTGAATAATTTATTTAACAATGCCCAATATATAATGCGATACTTCTTCCAGATGGATACCACCCCCTCTGCCAATAGTAAAAAGCCCAGAGCATGAAAAGGAGTCTGGAACCACATATGCTGCCGGAAGAAGCAGGGTACTTTTTAGTACTGGACTTATTGTAGCTCAGTGAAACTCATTTCAATCAAATTAATTATTCCACAGACGTGGTATAATTGTAAATGAAGAGGTTTCTTTTGATTTAGTAATTCCTTTTTCTCATTAACTTCTACAGCGTGTGGAGATAGAACGAACTCTCACTGATGTACAGAGAGATGAATTTGAGGATATGCTGCGTGCCTTGACGTTAGAGAGGAGTCAGATAAAGGAAGCTATGGGTTTTGCTTTAGATAATGCTGATGCGGCTGGAGAGGTATTGCTGATGTTACTGCACCTATTTTTCTGCCTCTAATCAGGTTATAAGGGTGGAATGGCAGATTGATTTATCATTAAGAACCATAATCAGTTTACTTTGGTTCAAATCCTATTATTAAACAGGGTTCATCTATGTTAATTCTTGCATCTCATATCAATTTCATTTGATCCATTGTTCATAATGTTTCAACTTCCAGTCATACATGTATACATGTGCACAGACTGGCAATTGGCAATGGCATGCCTAAAGAGATTATATTCTGCTTTGCAAATATAACATGATCTCTCAAATCTAATGAAGTAGAGGAAACAAAAGAAAAGAAACTGGGGGGGCTGAGATCTTCAGTCACGTCTGCGATTTGGAATACTTTAATGCTTGGGTATTTTCCGAAGTTGCTCATATAGCTCTTGTGCATTGCAGATAGTTGAAGTTTTAACCGAGTCTTTGACACTTAAAGAAACCTCCATACCGACTAAAGTTGCAAGGCTTATGCTTGTTTCAGACGTTCTTCACAATAGTAGTGCTCCCGTAAAGAATGCATCTGCCTACCGCACCAAATTTGAAGCTGCTTTGCCGGACATTATGGAAAGTTTTAATGACCTGTATTGTAGTATAACAGGAAGAATCACTGCTGAGGCCCTTAAGGTATGGCATCCAATCTAAACTCTGTTGGATGCCCAGCATGCCCATCATTTTGTTTATTTATTTTGCTTCCAATT
Organism: Nyssa sinensis; assembly: GCA_008638375.1. Classification (NCBI taxonomy): domain Eukaryota; kingdom Viridiplantae; phylum Streptophyta; class Magnoliopsida; order Cornales; family Nyssaceae; genus Nyssa; species Nyssa sinensis. Next base: position 20,309,102 of record CM018046.1, read on the forward strand.
TTGAATTATTTGTATCTGACATTCTGCAGGAACGAGTTCTGAAAGTTCTTCAAGTATGGGCTGACTGGTTTCTGTTTTCGGATGCATATGTGAACGGATTACGAGCTACTTTTCTTCGATCTGGGAACTCTGGTGTGATCCCCTTTCATTCTATATGTGGTGATGCACCAGAAATACCAAAGAAGACTGGCTCTGAAGATACAGGTGATGGGAGTAAGATTAACCAAGATGCTGCATTGGCAATGGGTAAAGGAGCAGCCATGAAGGAACTGTTAAATCTTCCCCTGGCTGAGCTGGAAAGACGATGCAGACATAATGGATTATCTCTCGTTGGTGGTAGAGAAATGATGGTCGAACGATTGCTTTATCTGGAAGAGGCAGAAAAACAGAGGGGCTATGAACTGGATGATGACTTTAAATATCCACAGAGTCATTCAAGTTCAGGTAGATACTCAAGTGGCAGGAAAGAAACAAATGTTGAAATGGAGTCAATGGGACTGTCAGGATGGAATCATAATGGGGAGGGTGAGATGCAGTCACAAGGCAAAGGGGTACCTTTGGCCCTAAACAATTTTGTCCCACAACCTGAACTAAAAGCCTTCACAAATAAAGGGAAAACTGACCCTGTATTGCCAGAATCTAAATGGGCTAGAGAGGATGATGAAAGTGATGATGAACAAAAGAGAAGTCCTAGGAACCTGGGTCTAAGTTACTCATCTTCTGGTAGTGAGAATGCTGGTGATGGCCCTGGTAAGGCTGAGGAGATGGAGTTTGCAACAACTGATGCAAATGTTCCAGCACAATCTGATAGTGGAATGAATGAAGAACAGAGGTACTACTATGCTTGCACTTCCTTATCAGATGCCATAGTTTCACTCTTTTAGGGGATGGTGAATTCTGGACATTTCGTGGAAACTAAACTATTCTATTTTATTTTAGGCAGCATTTAAAGGATTATAATTTGATCTTGTAGAATTTAAAAGGGGTTTTTGTTACTTGAATTGGATTGTCTTTAGTATACTAGTAACCGAGGTTATTCCAATTGATGATATGAGGTTATTCCAATTGATGATATCTATGTGTTTTCTGGTGTTAATGTTTTTCAATTTTTTTTAAAATACGTAGTCAACTCAACTAAACTAACCTTTTTATCCCAACTATTTGGGATTGGCATTTATATATATATATATATATATATATATGTATATTTGCAAGTTTCCCCTGCCAGGGGTGGGTGGGAAGGGGTAGTCTCGTTAGTAATTTTATTGCAAAAGTGTCTCTACTTCAAGTGCTATGCTAAACAAAATTACGTTAATTGCCAACTCTCCCTCACTTATTTGTGCAGTACATAGTGGTGCTTGACTGTGTTTATGTTCACAGACAAAAGTTGAGGCGTCTTGAGGTTGCTTTGATAGAATATCGTGAATCTCTTGAAGATCGGGGAATCAAAAGTCTGGAGGAAATTGAGAGGAAGGTTGCAATTCATCGGAAACGGCTACAATCCGAATATGGTTTATTGGATTCTAGTGAATATATTTCAGGCAACAGTAAGTTCTTGAACTTTAAGAAGACAAGATTGATATACGACAATATGTTTAAAATTGTACTTCAGTTTTCAAGACCTACAGTAAAAATTTGGGTTTGAGAAGAATTCTTTCCTTTCTATCTTGAATTCTGAAATAATATGAGGATCATTGCAATTTCTGAAATATTGCATTGTTAGGACATTATATGCATGTGACATGTTGAGAGCTTGATATACATTGTTGTCCCATTCTCTAACTTAACATGCTATTAGAGTCTTGGTTATTAGAAGTCTTTCGTTTAAGTCTCTCTATTTACATTTATTCCTCGTTTAGTTTGTTTGTGCAAAATTGCACTTTGTTCTGTTTTGTGTTTGTGTGGTTTGTGTCTCTCCACGTGCGAGTTCATGTTCGCATGTGCTTGATATACATTGTTGATCCATTCTCTAACAGTTTAAGCTTTTAGATAAGTTGGTGGTTATCGGAGTCTTGGTTATGGGATGTCTTGGTTCAAGTTCAAGTCTCTCTATTTGCATTATTCCCCGTTTAGTTTGTTTGTGCTAAGTTGCACCATATTTTGCTTCGTATTTGTGTGGCTTGTTTGTTTTTCCACATGCGAGTTTGGGTTTGCACATAAGGGCGAGTGTTGAGAGCTTGGTATACATTGTTGACGTATTCTCTAAAAACTTAAGCTTTTGGAGCAGTTGATTGATTAACATGACAAAAGGGCTAAAATATCTTATATGTCATTGCTTCTTTATCAACAGTTGTCAATTAGAATGTTGTTTGAAATATTGCATTGTTAAGACATTATATGCATGCGGCAGGAGGACTGTAGTTTCTCTTGGTTGCTCTGCAAGTGACTTCTCAATGAAATATCTAGGCTCCGTTTGATTCACGGATTTGGCAAGGGAAAAGGAAAGAAAAAGGAAAAAATGATTTTCCTTTTATTTGCTTCTTAATAAATAAAGTTAGAAAATAAAAACTCTCATTGTCTTTTCCTTTCCCTTGCTAAATTGAGAAGGTAACGCGAGATCAGTGAGTTTTGGGATTCAGTGCTGGAAAAATTGTGTAAGAGGTAGGATTGTTGGAAATGTACGCAGACTTGGTGTTTATTTAATTGTTCCCTTTGTATTTTTAAAATTGCAGTTAGGTGGCTTATAGGATTAGCTGATTAGGAGGTTGCAGAGTGATTTTATTTTTCTTTCTTTATTATTATATTGTTCTTGTGTGCGCTAAAGAAAGCAATGAAAGTGAAAAGGGGCCACCTGCTTAGTGGGGATAATGTTTGTCAACCTAGAGCAAATTTAATCATCAAAAGCAAGTATTGTCCTAATGAGATTGAGCGAGACTAGGTTAGCTAGTGGGAAAGTAACTAATGTTCGTGAAATTCTATTGATTCGGGAACTTTTGTTCTTTATGTTGACACCAGGTTTCTTCTGTGAAATGGAATAGTGATCCATTTTGTGGGAATCTTTGGTGGGGGATGTTTTATTTGCTATTCTTTCCCTTGCCTCTATTCTCTTTTTATGTATCATAATGCATTTATTGGTAGCATGTGATGTTAAATAGGGATTTTCATTTATTTGGGAATTTGTGAGGTGGTGCTGATCTTTCCCTTGCCTCTATTGTCTTTCTATGAATCACGATACATTTATTGGTAGCATGTGATGTTAATAAGGATTTTCATTTCTATTGGAATTTGTGAGGTTGCTTCTCTTTAGTCTCTAAAAGAGATCTACGCATCTCCCACATAGTCCAATAATAGATGTCTTACTCTTCATCGTAACAAGATGTGTACTTGTGAATCTTTTCCTATGACCTAGCATTCTGAATCTTCTTCCTTAAGAGTGTCTCCTTGGACTTCGTGTGGATGAGAGTCCCTTTAAAAGGGGTTGGTTGTGTTTGCTCATAAAATGGTTAATGCTCATGACTTGCTTCTAAAGAAGAGAGCCCACATATACATATCTCTAAATATTTGCACCATTGCAAGAAGAGTGGCTAAATGATTGAGTCATTGACCTTCTCTTCCTTCATTATTTATTTTCTTACTTTTTATGGCAAACATTTTTTGATGGGAAAGGATGAGATGCGTGGGTCTTCCTTGAATCTCTGGCTATTGATGTAAACTCTACCAAGGTTCTTCAATATAAGGAAAAAAGAGAAAGGAGAAGAGGGGAATGAAGAGATTGAGAGAAGACTTCTTCGAAAAGGGATATGAGAAAATAGAAGAATAAGAATTTTAGGACTCGAAAAGAAAAGAACAATCTAGCCGAGGTCTATGATTTTCCACTGATTTTTTTGTGTGCAATTATAAATATTGAATCATATCGTTCCTATGGTTTCATTTGATATTTTAAAACTGGTTTCAGGCTCATATTTAACGCTGTTCTTTTTATTTTATTTAATATTTCCAATTTTTAGTTTCATTTTTTTTTTATAAGTAATGTAATTGTATTCATATCCCATGCCTGCCCCGGGGGGGGGGGGGGTCTGGCTTCGGTGGGTTAAGATTATACAACTAAAGCCTCAAAGACCCAAAAAAATCTACAAAGGACTCTACGTACAAAGGAAGGGTCTCTTTGGCCCAAAAATACAAAAAATGCAAAAAGTTATCTTTCAAAAGAAAATCAGGTTTCTTAGTCCCCTAAAAAATTCTACTGTTTCTCTACCTCCAAAAGCTCTAAATCAAGCAAAGAGAGTCCATTCTCCACACTACCCGAGTTTCTTTTCTTACCTTAACCCCCTCCCAACTAATAAGCAACTCATCCAATGAGCCAACATCACCCACCAGCACCCAAACTTCGTCAATCTCTAGCCACAACACAATGGATAAGAAAAGATGGGCAACAATTTTCGCCACCTCCTTGCACATGCAAAACTTCATCAATCCCTAGCCACAACACAATGGATAAGAAAAGATGGGCAACAGTTTTTGCCACCTCCTTGCGCATGCAACATTCACAACCAATTGTAACCCCCTTCTTTGTAGATTATCCGTGGTTAATATAGCACGTTAAGCTGCCACCCAAGCAAAAAAAGCCACCTTTGACAGAATTTCCAAGTACCAAATGAGCTTTCAAGGGAACTGTGCTCCTTGGCTCCCCACCAACTCTCTATAAAAGATTTCATCAAATAAATTCCTTGGCTATTCAGGGTCTACACTAAAGTGTCTTCCCAACCCTCATAAATCCTACTCCAATTTAGCTGCTCTAACAACTGCATCACCTCATCTATCTCCCAGTTGTGAAAATTCATTCTAAAATGTGGATTCCGCACCACTGGCCATCCCTATGACAATAGTCTGCAACCATTGCTATTGTGTTGATAGCCAAATTGAACAAATGGGGAAATCTCTCCTTCAGCACCCTATCACTGCACCAAAGGTCCTCCCAAAACTTCATTCTCACCCATTCCCCAACTTCAAAACACACAAACCTCTTAAAATCAACTACTCCTTTTTGAATACCTTTCCATAACCCACATCCCAATACCCCATCCACCTCACAAGGAAACCATCTTCCTCATACCCATATCTAAAGATCACCAACTCTTTCCACAAAGCTTGCGACTCCATTCCACATCTCCAAAGCCTTTTGCCTAACAGGGCTCTATTGAAAGCACAAAGATTCTTCATTCCCAAACCCCATTCTGATGTGAGGTCTTCACCTTATCCCATCTCACTAAATGCATCTTCCTTTCATCCCCCGCCCCTCTATACAAAAAATACCTCTGTTGTTTCTCCAACTGATCCACATTTCTTTCCTCTCCTACCGGAATGATCTCACTCCTAAACAAATTAACACGAAGACTAGAGACTGCCTCAAAACAAAGTAAGATGCATTGAATGTACTGCAGCTGTCTATCTTTTATTTCATAGAAAATAATGGTGTCATTTGCGAACAAAAGATGAGAAACATTCGCTTTCCTCCCATTCCCATTTTCCATTTTGAAACCCCCGCAACAAACCTCCAAGCTCTGCTTAACACATCATACAACTGAAGGCCTTCATTGCAATCACAAACAAAAAAGGAGAAATGGGATCCCCCTTGTCTCAATCTTCTAGTTGACTGAAAGAACCCCCCTAGAGATCCATTCACCAAGACCAAGACAGACACCGAAGAAATACAAGCTCTCATCCAACCCCTCCGCTCTCTAAATCCCATCTTCCTCATCATAGCAATCAAAAACTCCCAATTAACATGGTTGTAGGCACTCTCAATGTTGAATTTGCATAGAAAATCACTCCTTCCGTCTTCTAACATCAGTACATTCATTAGTTATAAGCACAACATCTAAAATTTGCCTTCCACCCATGAAGGCATGGCTATTGGAAATTACTCTTCCCACTACCTCCCTCAATCTCATGGAAAGGACCACGCTCCCCACCAAATTAATTGACCTATAATCCTGAATATCCTCCGGCCCTTCTTTCTTCGGGATTAGAGCACCAAAAGCTATATTCAGACCTTTTTTCAAAATGACCATTTCTATGGAAATGCTCAAAGTCGCCAACACATAATCTTTCACCACCTTCCAACAATGTTTAGAAAAGGTCCATGGTGAACCCACGAGGCCCTTTATCACCATCACAAGATTTCAAAGCCATTACTATTTCCTCCTCTTCAAAAGGTTTATCTAATTCCATCGCTGCATCCCTATTTAAACGTTTCAATTTCAAGTTCTCAATCCCTGGTCTCCAGCTAAAGTTTTCTTCAAACAAGATTTTTTAACATTGTGATCCCTTTTCTCACTTCTTCATCGTTGCTCAACATTTGTCCTCCGATTTTGATGGAAGAGATCATGTTTCTCCCGTTGCGAGCACTTTTCAACCCTATGGAAAAATTTGGTATTTTTATCCCCTTCAACCACATTGCCCTGGATTTTTGCCTCCAATAAATCTCTTCTGCCTTGGAAAGTATGTATCATTTTACTCTAAACAGTCCATAGATTGGAAATTACCTTGTGGTACATTAATGCAGACTTGTCATATAAGCTATAAAGTGTAGATATCTCTGAGGATTGTGTTCATGTCGTCCACTGTGTTAGACGCAACTCGTCAGAACTTCAAAAAACATGTTGCACAAAGCCCTTATGTGCCTATTTTTTTGTTAAAAGATAATTGATTTGTAGAGATGGCAGGGATGGCTCAAGCATTTAGCAGAGATAAATAATATTATTGTAGAAACAAAAATGTAATAAGAAATAGAGATAATATATAAAATGAAACAGGGATATGATAATGGATTATTAGTAATAGCACGTTGAAATATTTTGTATATGATGTTTGTTGAGCTGCATCTTCTATGTTGTGCAATAGTTAGTTTAGAAATTTGCATAAATTGATTTACAATTTTATTTCTCCCATATAAAGTAAATATGCCTATAAAAATCTATATTTAGATCCTGATTTGTCATTGTCATGTCGATATCCTACTTCTGTCGAAATTTGTTGTCTTGGGGCATCCATGTCATGTCATGTTTATGTCCCTGCTACACGCTTTCCATGTCTATGTTCATGCTACATAGCTTAGAATCCCTTTTTAGCCACTGAAATGAGCTGCTGTTGACTCCAAAGACACTGGTTTGGCTTGTGACCCTCTTTGTTCTCAAATCACTTTTGTAGTAATTGGGCACTGGATCCCTTCTTACCTGGAGAACACTTCTTCCAGACAAAGTTCATCCCTTTTGATTGTGATGGAATTTCTTGGGTCTGTTTGATATGCTTTCCCCACATTGGGACCTAACAACAAAAGAATTGATAAGATATAGTTAGTAATTGGTTATTCATAATAAGATATGAATTAAGATGGATTTGGCAGCGTAAATGGGTAGTACAGTTGTATGATTAGGTAATTAAGAACATGAGATCTTTTGCTGATTTTGTTGAAATTTTGGATTTGTTTTTTTCCCCCATATAGAAAGTAAGGAATTCGGAACATATGTTCTCTCTCTCTCTCTCTCTCTCTCTCTCTCTCTAGAAGTTACTCTTCGATCTCCCCTATGGCAGAAGGTGATCTAAAATCCCAACAATAACTTATCTGGTTTCTGCAATTACCTCTCTTGCTTCCATGTTTAATGAATCCAATCATATATTCTGGTTCAATCAGCCTGTAACTCCCATGGTTTTTTCTGTGATATGCAACAAATGTGAAAGGAGATAGTAATGAGCAAGCCAGGAGTCATGATTGACGTCATGACATGTCTCTATGTTCATGGCCTAAGAAAGACTCTGCATGCCACTCCTTCCCTTATTGGACCACAAATACCATTGCTGCTGCGATTTTAACTCTAGAATGGTCATAATGAAATGTAATGACTGGTACACTTCTCTGGTGAGATCATATAGAATTCAAATAACTCTCATATTTATTCAGATCAAAGCAAGAAAATTTTGAAAGATTATGACAACCACCCCAGCTCCAAAACATAAGTCAATCAAAAGAATTTTTTTTGTGATTGGGTTAAAATTCAGTGAAGCTAGAACTTGTGTTCTCGATTAAGTAATTTTTTCTTTTTAGCTTTTCAGATCAGCGAGTGTTTGTGATGACAGTTTTTTTGCTGGAGAAAAATCCGTATTGTGCTGGAGATCTCATAAGATGAATTTTGTGTCAACCAAACAAGCGAATCCTAATTTTGGCTCCATTCCAATTCTATTGAATTAGAATTAGAATTCATAACTCTTTAACTCCAATTCCACATTCTGATAAGACCCCCACGCACCCAAAGGGAAGTGGATTTAGCTTAATGGTTGTGACAAACTTGGCAGTCATTACTGAATTGGATTGGCTCTCTGATTCTGTGTCTATGGTGATTCCCCTGCGAAGTGCGCAGTTTATGTTACAAACATAAAAAATGCTTTTGTGTGATTCGGTATTCTTGATGTCAGAAAGGATGGAAGAATGCTGGAGCTTAATCCTGCTTGTTTTACATATGTAGTTCTTCTCACTCTTGCATTTGCATTATCGGGTGTGCGTTTATAATGTTTTGTTCAAATCCTTGAAACTGCAGAGAAATCTTCTTTAGAGAGGAGGGACAGGAGAGATGATGGTTCCCGGGAGTCTTCAAGGAAGCGGCACCGCAGCCAGAGCCGAAGCGAGAGCCCGCATTGCAAATCATCAAGCAGAGACAGGGAAAGTGACATGGACAGGGATCGAGAGAGGCACCGTGATAGAGACGGAGATGGAGACAGAGATAGAGATAGAGATAGAGATAGAGTTTATGATCCAGAAAGTGAAAGGGGAAGGGAACGAGAGCGGGACCGTGAAAAGAGTGGAAGCAGGGAGAGGGATGACCATGATAGGGATAAAGGCAGAGAAAGAGACAGGGATAGGAGGAGAAGGGTGAAATGAGTTTGTTTGGGGGGAGGCACTAAAATATAATTGCTCCAGAACAAGATGGGACTCAAGTATCAACAGTCAAATTCTTTCCCTCAGCATTGGTTTTCAAATTGTGTTGCGATGCTCTGGTGATTTAAAGAAACCTCGGTTAACCTGTTTAAGGTGGACACAGGTTGATCACTATCTTGGAAGACTGTTCGACTCTGTGGAAAGAGTATATATACTTTTTAACAGCTTTGTAAGATGAAATATGGTGCTGTTATTCTATATTATAGACAGATGAGCTGATGTATTTTGTTTTAGAAATCTAGGGAACATTCCCAATGTTAAATGTCAAGCGTGCATTTTGGTTGCCAACTACTAGTTATTTTGGTATTGATGTTTTTTTCAGTAACACTGCCTTTTCAGCAGTATTTAAGCAATATTACATGTTGAGATTTAAATGTTGCCTTCACTTTATGGTGCTTTGCCAGTTATATTCAATTCATCTCTGAAGTCTGAATATGGAATGAAGCTGTCAAGAGTTGTAGCCTGAGGCTTGCAAGCCAAAGCAAAAATGAGAATATTTCCATTTTCTAATGTTCTTAATATGACAAACGTTTTTAATCTCTCCTAAGGGTGATGAAACAACACCCGACAGACCCGCTTTGCTTTGGCAGTGGAATAATTCGACTCTAATATTTATTTTTATTTTATTGTGGGTACTACTAACAAACCTATCCTGAGGATTGCAGGATCATTCAATGATCACTCGCAATTAATATCCCAGTCTAAATGCCACTGGCTCGATCCCTCTCCCCCTTTACCCCCGGGGGAGGCTTGCCTTACTTTTGTAAGTCTAAAGTGCCCTTACTGTGTCCTGTGTGTGTGTGTGTGGAGGAAGGGAGGGAGGGAGGGAGGGAGAGAGAGATGGAGCAATAAGATGGAATAGTCTCTGTAAGTAGGTGTACCAGAGGGAGGGAGAGAGAGAGATGGAGCAATAAGGCAGCAATATAAATTAACACATTTTGGCATCTTTGTCAAGTCAACCCAACCCCCATTGGCTCCTTCACTGTGAAAGGACCTTTTAATCATTAAATTAGTTTTGTAAGATGATGATAAAGATGTTCGGTTAAGATTAAGAGAGAGTAATGAAAATGAGGGAAACTAATCTCAAGTTTAAAAAAAAAAAAAAAAAAAAACTGAAACCCTTCGTGAGGCAATTACCCACAAGACCTAAATGGGATGGCTAAGGGAGGGAGATATAGGGTCATCTTTGATTCTGGCCTGCCTCGTAGAGCTATTGTAAGTAAGCATAATTGTTAATTGTTGCGGGGGTGGGGGTCCTGCTGCTGCCGATTCTCCTCAAGCAGAAAAATGGCAACGGGATTTGCAACGACAGAACGGGTGCATATTATTGAAGACCAACTTCAGTGGACTGCTCATCCATTAGGTAACAACTATACTAGAAACTCATCCAACCAAAAAGTACGACGGCGGAGACTGTAAACACTTTAAAAAAAGAAAGAAAAAAGGACAGAGTAGGAAGTATGAAGGCGTGCAAATGTAGCCATGAGTGTGACCACCCTCTTTTATAGAGAACTAGTTCCATTCCACTTTTCTTTTTCTTTTTGTGTCCTTTCACCATCCATCCATATTCAGAAACAATTGCTTCCCAATAATGGACTCCTCATTTTCTGGGTAATTCCATCATTTGAACAAGATGGTCCACTCCACAACATCTTGGTTGGAAAGAAACCACAACCCAAGATACAAAAAACGTTAATCCACATTTGGGACATCTAGTGATATCTCATTTTGTATACTTTTCTTGTTCGGGGCACTTTCATAGCTCGTGTGTTTATTTTGCCCTCTCCCAGGCTGTGAGAGGTATCTCACTCTGTATCGTCCTCTTAAGCCCTTTGAAGAATTGCGTCTCTTGGGCCTGTCCTCTTTACCTGTTTAGGACTTCATCTACAACATCTCTCTCTCTTTTTTTATATATAAAATTATTTACTAACCAACTAAAACTGACTGTTCCAGAGACCTCGTATTAAATCCCGTTTTCATCAACATTGGATAGGAATATAACACATGCAGACATTACATATAATATGTATATGTGTGGCACATTATTGCCATGGGACATAGAAAACACAAAAAAAAAAAATAGTTACATTATATACCATCTCTTTTCATTCACTATTTGAATTCTCTCAAAATTTTAGAAAGCTAGGTGTTGTGAAATCGATCAAAAATAAATGGAAGTGTGTTGCGCGGTAGGCGTGCTAACAATGATCAAATCGCTCATTTCACCATCTGATTAATATTGCTTATGAACAACTGCTCACCAGCAGAACCTGCTCAAAAACTCGCAGGGCATATTAAGTTAACAGAGCAACTAACAGTCCCAAAATATCTCAATCATAACTTGCTCAAAGAACCATCTATCCTAACACCAAAAAAACAAAAAGGGTTATATAAATATCTCACTTCTGAAACGTTGTACAACCACTAGCGGCCAAGTTTTCTAAGTAACCACTTCTTTCGCAGTGTGGCATCCAGTGCCAAAAATGTTTTTGCTTTTCTTTCATCTTCCAAAAGATCGCAAGCATCCAATAAAAGTTCATCATCTATGTCTGGTATCGCTTGAAGTGCATCGATGGTGCTTTCTATTGAGATATCGTTCTTGTATGCTTTCTTATTTACCAATTTTGTGACTACGCCTGCCATGTCAGTAAAGGCTTCTTGCATTTCCCCCTTGACAATTTTCTGCACTTTGCTAGAATGTCCCAAAACTGGTGTCAGAGTTGGCCGCTTTTTCCCCTGATCAGACGTTACCAAGTCCATTATCGGGATTTGTATATCTCCAGGAATTTCAATCATCTCCATGTCTAGAGGATGATGGTCAGTTTCAATTCCTGGACCCTGACAGCTTAATTGTACATCCATTGTTCCGCTTCCAAAAATCATACACAAATCATTGTAATGTTCTAAGATTTTATCTCTGTATGAGATTGCATCTGGCTGGTCCTGCAAAATATCACATGTAAGCTATGGCAAAAAACAGGGTTAACATCAAACAGGGAGACAGTGCTGACAATAGTTGTAGTCATAATCCCCTTTATGCGGGATTCAATTATGAGTTGACATTATTTAGTAAGCTTCGCTTTTGACTGAAATGAAGTGCAAAGCTTCCATACAACATGGTAGGGCATGCAATGGGAAATTAAATGAACTGTACATGTGGGGTAACTGGAGGTGTCATTTGAATAGTAAATAAACAATTGCTTCTGGAGTGAATAAGAATTGCACCTTGATATAAGCTTCCCAGATTTCATCATCAGCTACAATTATTTGCTCAGTTTCATCCCATGCAAATCCATTTTGATTAAGAAGACTGCTTATGTCGATGTACTGATTCATCAAGCATATATACCGATTTTCTAGTACATACTTTTCATAATGAATTCCAAATTTTTCATTAAATGAAGCAACCATGGGAACCCAAGCTTGTTCATCAAATGTATGATCAATCTTATTCCCTTGACGCACTTGCTCTAACATAAGCTCAATAAAATGATGGTCCATCAGAGGTGTCCAATCTATCAGCGGATCTGTACTAGAAAGAAATTCACCATCCTTCGCTTCACCTGTTAATTGGAAGAAAAAAAATCAAGGAAAGGCATCTTTCCCTACAAAAGATACATGATCATGTGTATTCCTCTCATCAAGCCTAATCAATGAGAAAACATTGGTCCATGAATTATTGAAAGAAAGGCATCTTTCCCTACACCAGATACATGATCATTCGTATTTCTCTCATTATGCCTAATCAATGAGAAAACATTAATCCATGACTTTATTTAAAATATGGTCTTGATGACAAAGCATTAAAATTATAGAAGTTTTTGTTTTTATGCACTCATGTAGCAGTGACTTGTATGCATCATACGTAAACTACTAGCAACTAACATTATTATTTGCAACAGACATTGTTTTGAGCATCCAAGTGATCAAAATCAGCAATTATCATGTGTTTTCTAAATGAAGCAAACATTCCCTGGTCAATAAGAATTTTCGCACTAACAAGTCAGTCCCTCTATTTCCATCTACAAAGCATAATACCTTCTTCTATCACCCTTTATATTCAATCAAAATTACCATAATTTCAACCAACGATATTAATAGCTGAGGAAACACTATTTTGTTTTTTTTATTATCGTTCTAAATGAGATAGTGATGAAACTGGAAAAGAACCTGGGGAAGAATTTGGAAACATATCGAGGATGAATTTGAAAGAGCATTAGTCATGTATGTTAGCAAGCAAAATAAAGAAAAGGAAAATAAAGGGAAATCATTATATATATATATATATATTTTGATAAGTAAATTATATTTTGATAAGTAAATTTTCATTAGAAAGCACCAAGGGGCTGCACCCAAGAACAAAAAGCATATACAACGCTAAGGATCAATACACAACGTAAAAAGGACAAAAAACCATCCCAAGCCGCGGAGTGACCTCCAAATAACTCAAAACAAAAGGCGAGATCTCAATACTGATGCTTTACAAACCACAGAGGAGCTACTCCTTCAAAAACTCTATTATTTCTCTCCCTCCAAATGCTCCACCAAATATGAAGTGGGGTCATATGCCACGCCTTCCTAATTCTTCTAGAAGGAGAGTGTCCCCTCCAAGAAGATAGAACAACCGACCTCGAACAGGGCAAAACCCAAAAAATACCAAATAATCCCATCAAAAGACTCCAAATAGCCCAATCGAACTAACAATGAATAAGGAGATGGTTCACCATCTCCTCCTGGCAGTTCCAAAGGCAACAACAATTGACTAGGATTTGACCTCTGCTCCTTCGGTTATCCAAAGTAAGAATTCTACAGCAAATTGCAATGCAGGCAAAACAGACTAATTTTAAAGGGACTTTTGATCTCCAAATATCCTCCAAGGAAAATGACAACCCCTCTCCCCCAACAAAAGGAGGTAATATGACTTTACAGTAAAATCATCCCTGCTATGTACCTAACAAAGAATATCCTCCCCCGAATGATTAAGGGGATCCTCTACCAAAAAAAGAATAAAAATTCCACCACCTCTTCAATTTCCCAATCACGGAATGATCTAATGAAGCACACATCCCAAACCAAAGGCATCCTCATAACACTTAAGGTAATCACCCACTGAACCTCTACTATTAGCCCACATTGTACAGACGAGGAAAAGCTAAGAAAAGAATCCCAGTCACTTCATACATCACCCCAAAAGTTGATCCTGGTTCCATCGCCCACTTTCAATATGATATGTTTTTAAAAATTCTCCATCCTTTTCCCAATTTTGATGCTTTTACATAGACAGGTCCATGAGAGGAACTGACTTCTCTGGAGCGCCAATCCCCATCTTCCACGCCATGTTTTTGAGCCACCACCTTTCTCCACAAACTATCCATGTCCCTGCCAAACTTCCACAACCATTTTGCTAACAAAGCTTCATTGGAAAGAGGAAATGGAATGCCAATCAAGCAAATGATACTTGAACTCTTCACCCATTCCCCCCACAAGAAGTCCCTTTGCAGTTTCTCCAACTGCTTCGCTACGGACACGGGCAAGGGGGATAAAGACATAAAATATGTAGGACGGCTGGATAAAGTGCTCTTCAAAAGGTTTAGACAACCCCCTTTTGAGAGATGTTGCTTCTTCCAACTAGCTAGGTGCTTATCAAACCTTTCCACAATCACATCCCATATCTTCGAACCTTTGACTGAAACACCCAAAGGGAGACCCAAATAAGCAACAGGGAAGGAACCAACCCCGCACCCCAGAATACCTGCCAGAACATCACACCCTACAACCTCACCGACACCAATGAGCTCCCTCTTATTGATGTTTATCTGAAGCCCTGTGACCGCCTCGAAGCAAATTAGAACACACTTCAAATACCCCATCTAAGACGGTTCCGAGTCACAAAACACAATGATATCGACAGCATACAAGAGGTGAGAGATAACAATGGGGTTCGCCCTCTCGTTGCCAACCAGGAAGCCTCTCTAATCATGCCTTTTTCCAATGGCCTAGACATTACCATACTAAAAGCATTTATCACGACTACTAAAGAGCCTTGTCTCAATCCCCCTAAGCTACTAAAGAAGCCCTCCATCGTGCTATTTATTAGAATGGAAAACTTCACCAAAGAGATGCAAAATTTTGATCCACTTCCTCGATTTGCCCCAAAACCTTTCTTTCTAGCAAATACAACAAAAGGTCTCAACAACATGATCATGCACCTTTTTCCCCACTTCTTAATTTTGAATCAAGGCACTCATTAGCAATTAGGACCGCATCCAAAAAAATTTCCTTCCTCCCACAAAAGCATTTTGCGCATTCAAAATTATACTACTCATCACCCTTTTGAGCCACAAGGCAAGAGCCTTAGCTAGGAGTTTATAAATTCACCCAATAAGACTATTTGGACGGAAATCTTTCAAATCCATGGCTCCTGCCTTCTTAGGAATGAGGACAACAAAAGTGGCATTCATGCTTTTCTCAAACAACCCTGAAGAATGAAACTCAAAAAACATTTCCATCATATAACTATTTCCCATCACCTTTGAAAAAATGCTAGAGTCATTCCATCTAGGCCTGGGGCTTTGTCTCCATTGCAACTTTTTTAAAGTTGCCACCACTTCCTACTCTGAAAAGGACTTTCCAGCCATTCTCTCAGTCAAAATCTCAGTCAAAATCTGTGGAAATTCCAGCCCATCCAGCCTAGGCCATCACTATCTAGAGTCTGAATATAATTCCTTATAGAAGTTCACAATTCCAACCTTGATGCCATCTTCCTTTGAGAACTGTTGCCCCCTGATTGAGATATTTCCAATAAAGTTATTCCTCTTATGAGAATTCACCAGCTTTTGAAAAAAATTAGTATTTTGATCCCCCTCCTTGAGCCACAACGCCCTCGATTTTTGTCTCGAGCTAGTTTCTTCAAGACCAATCAGCTACTCATACTCTACTTTGTGCTTTTCCCTCAGCTTCCAACTGTCACCCGTAAGGCCCATGGTCTCCTCTAACGCATCCAGCTTCCTAATCTCCTCCAAGGTTTTATATTTCCTTGAGCTAACATTCCCAAAGCTTTCTTTATTCCAATTCTTTAACTCATTCTTCAATAAATTTAGCTTATTTACTAAAGAATGGCCTGCAGAACCCTTCACCGAAAAACCCTGCCACCACTCCTCCACTTTCTGCACAAAATCATCCACCCTAAGCCACATGTCCTCAAATCGGAAAGGAGATCTACCTCTTCTGCTAACTCCCGCTATCCAGGAGCAAAGGGATATGGTCAAAAGCAACCCAAGGAAGAGCCAACTGAGATGCATCTGCAAATTTTTCTTCCCAGTTCTAGAGATTAAGAAACGATCAATACGAGAGAGAACAGGAGGCTGTCTATTATTTGACCAGGTAAATTGAGCACCAATTAGAGGAATATCCATCAGACCCACTGCTACAACGAACTCTGAGAACTCCTGATGCAAGACAACCTTAGGAATCTGCACCTAAGGAAAATCCACACCTAGAACCCTAGGCATCCGCACCTAGGCGAAAAGAATATTGGCATCCACACCAATAAAATAAAGAGAAAATTACTAAACATCCATTATTATTTCATAAACAAACATTAGAGTCCTTAAATAGGCTCTCACAAACAAATCCTAAAAACAAAATAAGAGAAACTAACAACAAATCCTAAAAATAGGTAAACAAGATAAGATAATAAACATCTCATAATAGATACCTTTGGGCCATATCCTGATGCATCATTTCTCCCCGACTGAGAAAAACTCGACTCCAACAAGTTTGAATGGGTAGGTTTGAAATAAAGTGAGCCAAATAGGTTGGGCTGGAGTTTTGGGTCGAATGCAGGGGAATTGGGAGGGACCATGGAGGATTCTGGTAAAAGGGCTCGAGCTTTTCCCCTTTTTGTTGGTTTGGGTCTGCTGGTACGGGCTTGGATAAGCTAGGTCATTTATTTTCAAATGGCCTTGGGCCTTTCTTGATCTGTTTTTTTTTTTGGGGCCTGGATATGGGCCACTAGTAGGCTGTTGGGTTAGCACTGGGGTTGGGTAAAAGATTTCAAGTTGGGCCAGATCAATTTTGTTTGTTTAATAACATATCAGGTGTAGGATTGGATTAAATCTGGGCTAGGGTTACATGGTTTGGTTCAAGATTGGGCCACTTGCTGATAGGCCTGATCGAAATTGGGCTTAAGAACAAAGGGCCAGGTCCAGTAGAGAAGGGATTGGATAAAATAAAGCCAATTGGGTTAAATGCCATGGGTTAACCCTTTATCCTGTTTTATACCTTCATTTTCTGATCTGCAACTAAGGTGTGAAACCCTTCACCATGTTGCGCAAGAGAGGATGAAGACAATTGGGGCTGGATGATGATCGCTGTGGCTGTAACAACAGATCGATGATGGCTTCAGTGTAGTATGATGATGATGGGGGCCGACAACAACAATAATGCCTGCATCAACAATAAGAGTTCTGTGATGGTATTGCTCACTTTGGTGGTTGATTGCAGTGATGGTGGCTGACTGCAGTGATCTATGATGATGAAATGGGTTGTGACGACAGCGATTAGGAGGTCAGCAACGTTGATGAACGCGACGATCGAATGATCAAGAGACGAGATTTTGCAAGAATGGAGCTGGACGGTGATGTTGGAGATTATCCAACAATATTTCTGGCTTGTGATGTTGGTGATGAACCTGAAGAATGCAATGGAGCGTGATTGGATGGCAACAATGTTGCAAATCAGCAGCTTTGGTCCGATGATGAAAATATTTTGACAATTACGATTGATCTGGTGTGCTGTGGCAAATGTTGCATCACAGGAAAAGTAGATTTCAAATTTTTTTTTTTTTTTCTGTTGAATGATGGAGGTGATGAACAATGGTGATGACCAAGGAATATTTTTTTTCCAGTCAATAATAAAAATAACGAACAATACAGATCGATGTAATTAAAACAATGATTAGTGATGAAAGACAGTAGGAATCGAGGCTTGCCCTGATACCAAAGTTGATGTATGACAACCTTAGTAATCTGCACCTAAGGAAAACCCACACCTAGAACCCTAGGCATCCCCACCTAGGGGAAAAGAATATTGGCATCAGCACCAATAAAATAGAGAGAAAATTACTAAACATCCATTATTATTTCATAACCAAACATTAGAGTCCTTAAATAGGCTCTCACAAACAAATCCTAAAAACAAGATACGGAAACTAACAACAAATCCTAACAAATACTAAAAATAGGTAAAGAAGATAAGATAATAAACATCTGGGCCATATCCTGGTGCCCCATCAACTCCTCATGGCATTGGACATCCTATGAATAGAGGATATCCACCCCCCACCCAAAAACAGATCACAAATATGCTTCAACTCCTGCCATAGCCTGCTTCTTCTCCCATCTTCCACAGGACCATACACTCCCGAGAAAGCCCACCAGAACTGGTCTTCAACCATAGTGAATCTGCAAGAGACAGAGAAATCTCCCACGTCGACTTCATCCCTGGAAACTACTCTATTATCCCAGACAATCAGCACACCCGCAGCTCCTCCAGTAGCACTCAAGTAGACCCAGTCAACAAACCTGTTATACCACAAACTTCTTACCTCCTCCACGGAAATCTGCTCCAGTTTAATTTCTTGCAAACAGACTACCTCCGCTTTCCAACTCGTGATAACTGACTTCAGCACCGCTCTTTTCTCAGGGTTGTTCAGGCCCCAAACGTTCCACGACATAATTTTGAGCTTCATGGGAATATCAACCTGTTTTCCCAACTCTGCCCTTTCCACTTACTCCTATTGTATCTTGCACTGCAGGATCTACTGCCACCCCTACTCCCTTTGCCATCATAATTCACTTCAAAAATTAAGTTCTTTAATTCTCTCTCCCCTTTTCAAGTACTGCCCCTCCTGCGGCCCTTCCTACCCTTCCTTGTTTCCCAGTCCAAGTCTAAAGCCTCAAACAGTCTGATTGTGTCACATGGTTTTCCAACATAGGAGAGACCTATCTCCTTCCTCACCTCTTCTAAATTATTGTCAATCCATGCTGCAACTTTGTCTATCACAGCCTTCTCACTGGAAACAGACTGCCCAGAGGGGTCTTCAGGCATCCGAACTTGGATAGGGAGAAAGTCCAAAGGAATGAGAGAACTTGCCTGGGTGTCAGCAAACTCTGAATTTTCTTCAACACAATCCAGAGCTTATCTAGGTGAGGACTCCTCCAAGCTTCTACATTCACATTGTTGGACGGACCTGATTCTCCTGAACCAACAACTGAAGGTCATCTGCAATGTTACAATTTTGCTTGCTCTTATACCTGGCTTCGTCATGTCATTGGCCCGTAGCAGATGCTTTCCAAAGGACGTCAAACACACAGCTGTTCACCACTGATGACAAGATATTAGGGAAAACTGATTTCGGAATTTGGAACTTCAAGCCTTTCCCCATTAGCAGTTGAATGACTTGTCCTCCATCCTTTAAAGCACCCTCCTCAGATGCTTTGCTGTTAAACTGCTCCTGAACAAGACTTACTCCAGGATCTTCCCGCAAGCATCCTAGCATGTTCTGATCATGATCATCAACCCCTTTTTCTTCTTCCCTGACGTCATCTTCTGCCCTCACCTGCTTCTCCTCATCTATGCTCAACTGAATCACCGCCTTCCTTCGATTGAATATCAGCATTTAACTTCCTCGTCCCTTTCACGAACTGTGTCAGTGCTGGGCTGGGTCACAACAGGCTGGTCCAAACCAAACAGGTCCCTCCTCTCACTTGGGCCTTCATCAGAGGGCATCTTTGCTTTTGCCCTTCTCCAACCAGGAGAACTGGGAGAGGTGCGAACTGGGCTTTAAGCCCATCGGTCTAACCCTGCGTTGACCCAAACTCATTGGGTTAACATTTGTTGCAGCCGGCATTGATGTGAAAGGAATGGGCCTTTACCCAACTCTTCTTGTGCACAGCCCACCTATCTTCCCGGTATCTCTCCCACCCTTATCCAAACCTTCTTGGGTCTGCACCAAGCCACAATGCGCTTACCTACCCCACCCAGGCCCATATGGCCCAACATTCTGAAATTCAAAATCTGACTTTGAGGAAGCTTCTGGGAAATGTCCTCCATGTCTGCTTCAGCCAAGCATTCCTCCCTCCCACACCACCACTGTTACCTTTTATGCATCCTTCTGGATATCAGCTTCAAACCTCTTAAATCCCCTGCACTCGTCTCCTATAGCCCCAAACAAAGCCCAACTCCACAAATGCAAAGGCAGTCCCTATAAGACCACCTAACCCTGAAGGACCAAGTGTTTAACATCAAACAAGCCTCCCCCCACCAATGTTGGCCCTCCATGAGAAATAACCTAAGCATGTGATGGTAGACGGAATAAGAGGAGGTCGTCTGGCAACTTAGCAACTCCCACTCCCGCTGATTACTCCCAATGCCTTTGACACCCATTCCACTGTCTTTGCTATAGAACCCACTTCTCTGTCAAACCTACCAACCAGACAGCTTTGAAGGAAATCCCTTCTCTAATGCTTTCGCGAGAGACATCAAAACATAGCCCTCGTTTTGCTCTTCTGATTGATTCTTGTCGTCCCCCCGCAAACTCACAACCTCCTTGTAGGAGCAACCAGCGCTAACTTCGTTCTAAGACCGACGCAAGTCCCTCTCTCTCAAGCCACCACTAGAAATCCACCACCCGTCTCTGGTCTACAGACACGTTTCTTGCTGGCCCTAATGCTTAACGGTGGTCAGAAAAAGCATAGATGCCAATCTTCTTTTCCAACTAGGGAAAATCGTCCCCTCATATTTCATCGTCACGATTCATGCAACTATGATTATTTTTTATACGGATTGTTTGGCAAATCATGAATAACTCAGAAACCATACAGAATATCTAATATATTAGAAGAAAATTCCAAAAATCATATGTGAAAAAATGATCACAAATAACTCAGAAGCCATGCAGATTATCCAACATATTGGAAGAAAATTCCATAAACCATATCCGATAAAATCAATTTATGAATGTCAGAAGGAAATGCATGGGAAAACTCAGGAATAATAAAAAAAATAGAATACATCAGGGACTGCAAAAACAATGAAATTTTTGCATAAGATTCAAGCAGCAATCATGTATTAGATGATGTAACATAAAGCAAAACTCCAATCCTTTTTTGTTCTAGTCTCAAGCAAAACACATGCTTGTTCTAAAAGAAAACATCATTTTTTGTCTTCTACAAGACCCCTGACTAGAAAGAAAACATCATTTTTGCCCCATGCATTACATAATCTTATCTTACTGCAATGACCAATAGATGAAATATACCTATCATCAGAAGAGGAAATTCACTGTCAGGTTCTACATTGCGAGCCAAACGGCTGTATCTTCCATCAGAATTATCTTGTCCATATATAACACACAATTTCTGATAGCTTGGCACAGTTTTAACTCTGTAGGATCGAGCATCAGGATGTGCCTGCATACATTATACTTAGCAACAGATCAATGATCTAAACACAATGATATGAACAGATGAACAACAGTTTACCTTGATATAAGCATCCCAAACGTGATCTTCAGCTGTCACCATTTCTCGTGTCTCATCCCAAGAAAACCCACTCTGCTCAAGAAGAATCTTAATGTCATTGTACTGCCTCCTCAAATGTTTGTATCGATTCTTCAGAACATCTTTGTCATGACGAGATCTGAATTTTGCATTGAATGATGTAACCATTTCAATCCAAGCCTGGGTAATGAATGTCTGTCCAATTCTATTCCCTCTATGCACCTGGTCTAGCAACAAGTCAATGAGGTAACGGTCCATTGGTGGCGTCCAATATGTTCTTGAGCGTTCGCTACCTACAAACATAATGCCGTATTTGTGGGTCTAACCCTTCATTTGTCAAAAGATTTTAGTGTTTTAAAGCACAATAATAGCAAGTACATCAGTGACCTCTAACATTATGGCATAGCAGTTCTTAGTTTCTCAACTAAAATTTATAACAATGTTCCTGGACTTGTATGTGTTTATAACCTAGTTATTATCATCAATACCCAAAAGGGGTTGAGTACCACAACCAATGGACTCTGGTTGGGTTTCACTTTATATTGTGGTTGAGTTCAAAGATATTCAGTAAGGGAACTGGAAAACCTGTAAATCTCTTTTTTTTATTAGTAAATGAGTAAATGAGTAACAGCTATCTCAAGTTTTGACTCTCCCCAGGCCTACATGATGCCCATAAACAAAACAAAAGATATAAGACAGGAAAGTGAACTTGCATTAAAAGAGAAGGATAGCAAAAAGGAGAAGGTAAGAAGTCCGAACAAAAGAAAACCAAAAGAAAACTAATAGGAACAGACAGAAGAAAAGGAAGCAGGTGGATAAAATGGTCCTAAAATTCTCTTGACAGGGCCCTTTAAGCTTGGTTAAAATTCTGATTCACTATTGGCAGACCTACACTAGAAAGTTTTAAGATTACTCCCATGAAAATGTTAAAGGCCTCATGCAACTATACAAGTCCATTCTTCATTGAATAAAATATCAAAGAACGTAAAATGTAAACAACTCTTGTACCAAATCTTAAATCCTCTTGACCACAGTTTCTTGTGGACTTTCCACAAGACAGTTAAGACACTAAACCACAAACCATATCTTAAATCTAATAACCATCCAACATCATGCAAATACTGGAAAATAATAATATACCAGTATTACTTGTAGAAACAAAGTAATCAGAACTTCTTTCTTTTTCTTCCTAAATTGTGATAAATGATAAGAAATCCCAACTTGGTTATAGGAAATGAAACGCACCAGTCTTTATTCCAAGCATGTCATCTTCAAGATCTTTATCCTGATGCAAATCACTTTGAAACCCATCATTGATTGCATCTCCAAATATTAATCCCAAATCTTTATAATTTGGCAATGTTTTCGTTCTATATGACCGCGCATGTGGGTGTGCCTACAATTTTGTTATGTAAGCAACTTATCAACAACCAACAAGGGACTAAAAAATATGAATGAATCAGAAACATACCTTGATATAAGCATCCCAGATATCATCATCTGCTGCCACCATTTGCTGTGTCTCATCCCAGGAAAAACCATTTTGTTTAAGCAGAACTGTTATATCACTATAGTACTTCAACAACTTCTTGTAACGATGTCTTAAAACCCTTTTGCTATGTTGGGGACCAAATGTTGCATTGAACAAGGTAAGCATATCTGTCCATGCTTGTTTATTGAATGTATTATCAAGCTTATTGCCTCTTTCTTGTTGGTTCAGCATTAGCTCGATGAAATATTCATCCATGGCTGGCATCCAGTCTGTCCTTGATCGCTCACTATTTGGAGGGGGTAGGGTACCAATTCCATCACCTACAGAGAGAAGGATAATTAGTGAGGGTAGTAAATCCATCCCTATTAAATATAAAAATTTATTCTCTGATTACATGAACCATCATAAGAGCAATCTGGTTGCTTATTTCTCCTTCCAGGCACCAGATGCTAATGTTTCCCTAAGAAGGTCAGATGGCTCATATTTTCAAAGCAATACCACCATTAACCAGTCTTCATCCCGCCAATTCGGGGTGCTGGGAAGGGTAGACTGGAGACATATCTAACCTTCAGCATTATTTTCAACAAAGTGACTGCTCTGTATTCTCAAGATTGATAGCCGAGTGTTTTCCATCCCTATCGATTATAGTTTCACTAAATTGATGAAAAAAATTATTCTCTGGATATATGAATCATCATAAGAGCAATCTGGTTACATATTTCCCCTTTCATGTATCAGATGCTTATTTGTTCCTTAAGAAGGTCAGATGTTCAAAGCCATACAACCATTACCTAGTCTTGGTCCCATCAATGCAGGATGCTGGCAGGGGTAGAATGGATACATACCCAATATTTAGCATTATTCTGGACAAAGTGGGCTGCTCTCAGACTAGAATCCTGGCTCTCATGCTTGACAGCCCGAACATTTTATCATTACACCAAACAATGGTTCCTTTTCCAAAGAAAAACAACTTGGTCCATAAATTGCAACTCTTTTAAAGGTGTGCATGGCCTAGCTTGTGAAGAATTCTAATCAGATTACCTACTATGGCTCGATGGAAGTAGCAATCAATTGATTGCTTTGGCTAAAAAGTGAATTTACCACTTTGGAAATCATATGTGCATCTCTCAAGAATTGATGAAAGTACATGTCATAACAAAGTGTTGAAAAGCTTCATGGTCAGATAAAATTTCAAAGCGCAGAAAGATGGCACGTGGCCATTAACTTTTTAATTATGCTTGCTCCTTATGAGCCGGAGTCTTGTCATGAGAATTAATGACCCGAAACCAGCTCATTGTAGATTTAGTAAGATACTTTTCCAATGGCAACAAAGGCAACCTTCGCATAGGTCCATAACAGGAGAAAAGAAACACACCCAAATTCACTCCTTGGAGTTCATCATCAATATCTACGTCATGACTTGAACGGCTGTATCTTCCATCAGCAGCTGTATACCCATAAATTAAGCATAAATCATTGAAGTTTAGCACTGCTTTAGTCTTGTAAGGTCGTGCATCTGGGTGAGCCTGCATGAATTTTAACATTAATAAACAATAATGATATAGATAAATTTAGAATGCAAACCGAAAAGTAATGCACCTTGATGTATGCATCCCAGACATAATCATCAGCTACCACCATCTGTCGAGTTTCATCCCAAGAAAAGCCAGCCTGGCCAAGAAGATTCTTAATATCATTGAACTGCTTCCACAAATTCGTATAACGACTTTTCAGGACATCTTTGTCATATTGAGAACCAAATTTTGCATTAAACACAGTAAGCATATCTGTCCATGCTTGCTTGTTGAATGTATGGCCAACCCGATTCCCTCTATGCATATGCTCCAACATAAGATCAATAAAATACCGTTCCATTGTTGGTGTCCAGTATGTCCTTGAACGATCATTGTTTGTGGGGGCTGGGCTACCCATTCTTTCTCTAGTTATTAAGATTTATTTAACCATATAACTGCATAAAGAAACATACAAGTCATCAGTGCATCATTGGTTAGTGGGTTGAAGTTAACAAAAGAAAATAGCATGCAACGAGGTCTTATAAAGAAATATGTGGCTCAAGATAATAAATTTACAGTCCTGCATGGCAATAAAAATTTTTATTTGAACACGCATCTTCTGGTCGAGGATATCAATGATACATAAATTGGACTCAAATGAATTTATTTATCGCATAATATCAATTACCCAAACCATGAATAACTGATACAATAAAACCCACTAAAGTGAGTGAAACAAGCTTAGAGACAATAATTTAAAAATGATGATAATAATAATAATTCGTTTAAGAAGCATACATCTTTTATGAACTCCAGCAAGAATGGCAAGAGACTAGACTTCATAACGCAAATGTTTGGTTTCATCAACTAATCACAATTTGATGTATTCACTTATCAAGAGCCCAAAGAGTATTTGATAAAGAATCAATACTACTTCAGCCACATAAGATCAAAGAGGAATAAGTCTGAAGTTTTGACAAGCTAAAGTGAGCATATATATAGTTTTCTAATTTTCTTTGGGAATCACGATTGCAGTTCTTCATTTTTCTCCGCTATTTTTGACACATCATTCTGTCAAAAGGATTCATATTTCCATGTCATATGTACAGTTTGTAGTACATGGCGCAGCTTTAGATCTGCAAAGATTTGATCGATTCCCTATCAGCTATTCAAAGTTGAAGGAATCTAAAAGCGACCATGTATGAAAAAGCAATGCACATCAGAGTATTAATTAGATGATCTAAATATTAAATGAACCTACATTAACAGGATGTAAACAAATAGGCTATGGTCATTCGACCGTGTGCATATATATGTTCACTGTGGAGAAGTGAAACTCGCAACATCAAGTCAGAATCCTGCTCAGATATTTCCAGATAAGCCAGTAATATTGTGCAAAAGAGCTCCGCTGAAGAGGTGAAGTAATCACAAGTTCCAATAGTGGTAACCATAATGATTGACAAACTGGTAGCCACTGAACATTGTCCAGAGTAAGAGGAGGAGCAGGAGCAGTAATATGATGATCATAATATAATAATAGGCTACGTTGTTGGAAATTTATTGTCCTTCACGATAGTAGGTCCCTCATTATAATCTTCTCCCTTGGACAATGGATTAACAGAGAATCAGATTTTGAATATCGTCTTTGGAGAAGGATATAGGAAAACTAAAATTCTGGTCCTCTTCCCTGCTTCTCACCATCTTTCCTGTAGTAAAGGCAGAATTATGTCTAGCATTGGTCTTGTAGCTATTAGTAGAGTCATTTGGATCGAGAAATTGGTAGAAAATTTATGTGCGCTTTACCTCAAGTTGGATGAGATAAATCTCCTCTGTTTGGGCCTTTTGTGTTTCATAAATTCAACATGTTTCTCTAATATACAAAATTATATACATACGAGGGGTATGCTTCTATATTCCAAAACTACAATATTTTCAAAAAACTATTCTTGAATCTGCACCCGTCTCCCTCCCTTCAAAAATGCATTGGTTTCTTTCTCTCCATAAGCACCAAAACAAACAAATGGGAGTGATTCTCCAAACCTTCTTTCCTTGGCCCTTCCCTTTGCTAAGCAACCAATTGCTCCAAAGGCTTAAGCTATTAAAGAATGGACTAACAATGTATATCAAGTTTTCAACAATCCCCCCCCCCCCTTACCAAACGTGGGACCCCGGACTTGCATGCAGAGAGGTAAAGAAACCAGAGACAAATGTAAAGTAGAAGAGAGTGCAAATATAAACGGGGAGACCTGAACCCAAGACCTCCTGCTATGAAGGCTCTGTTACCATGTTAAGCAACCAATTGCTCCAAAAGTTTAAGCTGTTAGAAAATGAATGTATATCAAGCTCTCAACACCCTCCACCCCCTTATCCACCCTCGCGGGAAAAATCCACAATCAACGAGTTAATCACCCAACAACAACCAAACAAGGATGATAAATTAATCAAAGGACAAACAAAAATTAGTGAAGTAATAAAACGTGCTATCAACAGCAATGCTGAGCAGTTTCTTTTCACAATCTTCAATAACTTGTAATCCCAATAGGATAGTCAACACTGCAGCATGTTGCTTTTATGTACTTTACTCCATGGTTGCAAGAGCAAGAAACAATTATGCTACCCAAAGCACCCCAGGACTGCAATTATGCATCTCTCACTTACAACCTTGTAATAAGATTCACTATTTGCTAAAGACAGACTCATGAATTCATCATAATTTGTGACATGTTCAAGTTATCAAGAAACTCAAATAGTTCAATTTATGAAAGATTTCCCAATATGAGAAGGGAAATAGCATTTTGCCTGAAATTTGTATACAAAATCTTGACTAAAATGAAAATCCATCTTCTCAATTTCAAAATTGAAGAAAAGAGCTATCATATTCATATATATATAAAAAGGGGGGCAAATTATTCTGTTCCATTATTATTCCTATGCTAGATATATCTTTCACAAAAGTTTTCATAGTATTATTATAACAGTACAGTAAAAATATTATTCTCAATCATTAACTTACATTTTATACTGCATATACTTATCCAAAGAAAAAGAAAAGAAGAAAGAACCATAACTTCACATTTAATATAATATATATATATATATATATATATACACACCCACACACATATAGATGTGCACATCCAAGCCTTCAACCTCATAAGGACAAAGGATTACCCTTTCCCACCCCCAACTCGCTTCATCATACACCAACTTGTGCTTCAAAGATTTCTCCAATGGTATAGTTGAATAGAAAATACTCGATCAACAATCTCAAAAAGAGAAATTTTGAATTGTATAATGATTCATTACTATCCAAGGTTTGCATGACAATATGAACACATGCATGCAAATGAAAGGCACGTGATGCTCCCATTTGGAATGTGCAAACCATATGGAAAAAGAAATAATTTAGTTTAGCCCCAGAGAGAGAGAGGGAGAAAGGCAATAAGGCAAAGGCTGTCTTGGGATTAATATTTCAAAGGGATGAAAGGAGATTAAGTGGTTAGAAGAAAGGTGTCTCCACATATGTGGGGAGCTTAGTTTGGTATGAAGCGGTTTTGCTAGCTTGCCAATTAATTTTATCTCTCTTGAAATCATGGTGTAGGTTACAAAAACACTGAAGAAGCTTCAAATGAATTTTCTTTCGGTTGTTATGTTGGATGAATTAAAATTCCATCTCATGGATGGAATTCTAAGAATTCTCCAAGATGTGTGTTAAGCATGGGACCACCTGCTCACATAAATCAAGCTCTTCTTGGGGAAATGACATTTGGATGTTTGCTTTGGAAAATGAAGGCATGTGAAGAAAAATGGTGGTCCAATAAGACTTGGAGAAGCTATGGGGATTTTTTTTTTTGGAAAGTAAAAAATTGTGGAAGTGGTGGTTTGGAAGTAATGTGAATAGAAGTAGTGGTGGTCTAAGAAAATTTGGTGAAGCAAGGTGGGCCTTTGGAATACTATTGAGAATGGGCTTTACAATTTTGATAAATATGTGGATTCATATTGGTTGAGGGTGGTGGTAACAGTTTGAGAATGCACCTCATAAGGAAGAATTTGAGCAATTTTTAAGGAGGACAGATAACGAGGTGTTGAAGGATAACACAAAGTGATTGGTGGAAGAGATACACTGGAACATAATATTTATTAGAAGACAACAGGATTGAGAATTTGAAAATATTTTGGTGCTTTTGTAGACTCGAAGAGCTAAAGATTTCCAAGAATGTGGATGATTGGATACTATAAAGGAGTTCTAATAAACATCCTTTAAGTCTTTCTTTGAGGCTACGGCCAATTTTGAGGAGTTCAAATTCTCGACCGATAGTATGTGGTACATTCGCTCTACAAAGACAATTCTCTGTCTTTGCTTGGATATGTTAAGAGATGAGTGTTTACAACCACATTGACTGCTTGCCACCATTACACCCACTGCTACAACAACCATAGCCATACGATCCCACAGATTCGGCTACCACGAAACCAATTGTCACCATTACTAGCACCACTAGCCCACCATCACTACAGCCTCAATCTCCATCCTACAGCAACCACACCTCCAACATGCCAAGACTTTTCACCACCATTACACTAGAAAAACCACCGCAACTCCCATTGTCACACCATCCTATCAACACTCACATTTTTCAACACCACCACCATCCATCACCACTAATTAGTTGCAACACCACAACCATCCCATCATCACTACTACTGCCACCTTTGTTATGCCTCTGATGCATTGCCTGTAAGTTTTCACTTACAGACTCAATGCCTGCCGTTATAACACATCTAGATTTCACCAAAAACCCAACTTCATGGAATTTTTTTCACTTTTCAAATTGAATCCAACTCCATATACCCAAACTCGGCCTTAATGTGATTTCCTCCTTTGTTCAAGATATGATTACGTTTGGAAAGAACAAGAAGTCAAATTGCTTAAAAACAGCTTCATGACCAGCAAGCAAACCACAATTTGAATTAAAGGTTAGCAAAATAGGTGTCGAAAACCAAGCATCCTTACAACATGGTCAAAATGATCAAAAGCATAATAACAGGGTGGAAAAAATCACAGGAAGAAAAAGAGAATTAGCAAGATTTCAGTTGAATAAAAAATTATTTGAAATGAATGAAATCATTTTGAACCAAAATCCAAGGTAGGGAGAATGGTATTAGGCAACCATTATCTATTAATCAACGTTAAAATTTCTATTTCATTATTCTTATCAAAAATTTCTATTTCATTATTACATTTACATATGAGTTGGATTTCTTTCGTCCATACTAACGGATTTAGATTTTATCCCTTCTAGAGTGAGAATGAGAATGAGAACGATTGAATTTGTGAGGATTGACCACATGACTGACAAGGACAATCTAAAGATAACTTTTTTTTGTTTCTTCTATTTTTTTCTCCCAAAAAACACTTCTTCATTGTTCTTCAAATTCAAGAATATCGTGTCATTGCAATGGTTATGCAATGCACGTACAACATGGTTACATATGTTTAATGTATTCCACATAGCTGTCATGATCAGCTTTGGAAGGAGTTGGAAGAGGTGAGAGATAGATGGATTGCCCCTTGGTGTATTTGAGTTTTTTTTTTTTTTTTGGGGGGGCGGGGTTTGGGGGGGTTGTTTAATGTTGTGCAGTTTCTGTCAGAGAGAAGAGGCTGCATGAGGATTTCAAGAGCGATGCAGGACTTTTCAGATTTTATAGATGGGAGAAAGTTGATAGGCTTGCCATTAGAAGGGGGTTGTTTTACATGGACTAGTAGGAGAAATCCTCCCTCTATGTCGAGGTTGGAGTAGTGACCATAGATTTAAATCATGGTCGCGGTGTGACAATATCGGGAGTATCGGGTCATTCATAATAAGAATCGGAAACCGCAAACATGAATTTTTTTCAAACACTAACAAATCTCTTTAAAGTCACTGGTACGCATATCTTGACTACAATTATCACATTTTAATTTATTTTTCAATTTTCTAACACCTAAAAAATATTATTCTTATAAATAACACTTAAGAAAATATTTTATTACTTATATGAAATTTTTAAAGTTAAATTAATATGAACTATCATTTAATTTGAATAAGATTACAACAAGGAATATAAATAATAACTAAAAATAATTATAAGCATGGAACTCAATTTAGTGTAATTAGTTATGAAATTAAAAAATTAAAAATCTTTGAGGTCAAGAGGCCTTTTCGAGTTCATATTGACTCGAATGTTTTGGTAATCCATTTCAATTTTTTTTTTTTTGAATTATTTTGTTAAGTATCTCTCTTGTATATAAATTTTATAAAAATAGAAATCATAAGATTTTGCAGAAAAAATAAAATTTTAGAAGTAAAAGAAAACGAAAATTTTGAACAAAAAAAACATAAAACAGCTGTAACGGCCATAACGGTCCTATAACGGCTCATAAATACCATAACGGTCCTATAACGGCTCATAACTACCATAACGGTCGATACGTAACGGTATTGACCAATATAGTTGTAATTTTTAGTCACATCGACATATTGGCCAATAACGGTATCGGATGATCAAAAAACCGATATGTAATGGCCATTATTTAAAACCATGCTAGTGACTGTGGATTGGGAAAAACATTTCTTTGATGTGGCTCAAGTTTGTCTTCCGTGACCAATGTCAGATCATGTCCCTATCCTTCTTGATAGTGGAGGGATGCAACAAGGACGAACTCCATTTCACTTTGAGAACATGTGGCTTAAGGTGAATGGTTTTTGGAGTTTGGTGCATGGTTGGTGGCAAAGCTATGTAGTGGATGGTACCCCCGGTTTTGTGTTGGCTAGGAAGTTGAAATTGCTTAACGAGGATACTAAGAAATGGAATAGAGATGTGTTCGGGAATGTGGCAGTGAAGAGGGCTGGACATTAGTTGGATGTGAAGGAGGGGCAGGGGGGCCTTTTCTGAGGTAGATAGGGTGAGGCTGGAGGCTTTGAAAGGGGAATTGGGTCAATTGTTATTGTCAGAGGAGATTAGCTGGCGTCAGAAATCTCCTGCTTTGTGGCTTAAGGAAGGGAATCATGTTGGTAAAATTTCTGTTGATGGAACTATTTTCACTAATCCTACTGAAGTGCGTCAGTCTATTGTGAGTTTTTATGAGCAGCTTTATGCTGAAATGGTTATTGGATGCTTTGGAGTTTGCTTCTATTCCCAATTTAGATAAGGAATGGTTGGAGCGCCCTTTTGAGGAGGATGAGGTGGTGGCAGCGTTAAAGCAATGTAATGGTGATAGAGCTCCAGGCCAGATGTTTTTACTATAGCTTTCTTTCAGTCTTGCTGGTCTGTGGTGCGAGATGATTTTCACGCAATTTTTGCACTCTTTTCACAAAACAGCTAGCTTTGAGAAGGATTTTAATGCAACCTTTGTAGCTTTAGGCCTATTTGGTTGGTGGGGTTTATAAACTCTTGGCTAAGGTATTGTCTTTGCGGTTGAAATTGGTGTTAGGTAAGGTTATCTCGGGTTCTTAGAGTGCTTTTGTTGCCGGCAGACAGATTTTAGATACAATATTGGTGGCTAATGAGTGTGTGGATTCTAGGAGATGCAGTGGTAATGCAGGGGTTGTTTGTAAACTGGACATTGCGAAAGCTTATGATCATGTGAATTGGGAGTTTTTGTTCTATCTGTTGGAAAGGATGGGCTTTGGAGATAAGGGAAGACGTTGGATTCAACAATGTGTTTTGACTGTACATTTCTCTATTTTGGTAAATGGTTCAGCAGCATGTTTCTTCCCAAGTTCTACAGGTCTTAGGAAAGGCGATCCTTTGTCTCCTTTGCTTTTTTCTTGTGGTTATGGAGGCTTTTAGTAGATTGATGGATAGTGTTGTGCAGGAAGGTTTGTTAACTGGGTTTGATGTTGGGAGATCTATAGAGTGTAGTTTGGTTGCTTTTCACTCGTTATTTGTAGACAATACGCTCATTTTTTGTGGTGCAGAGATTCAACAGCTTCGGTATCTTTGATGTGTTTTATTATGTTTTGAGGCAGTGTCTGGCCTTCGGGTGAACTTAAGAAAAAGTGAGTTAATTTCGGTTGGTGTTGTTGATGACATGGACTATTTGGCGTTGGTGTTGGGGTGTCCGGTGGGTTCTTTTCCCACTAAATATTTGGGTCTTCCTTTAGAGCCTCTTATAAGGAATCTTCAGTTTGGAGTAGTGTGGTGGAGCAGTTTCACAAGGGTTTGGCTAGTTGGAAATGTCAATACTTATCTAAGGGAGGAAGATTAACTCTCATTAAAAGTATGTTGGCCAGTTTACCAACTTATTTTATGTCTTTGATTTCTCTTCCTGCTGTAGTAGAGCATCAGCTTGAGAGGTTGCAAAGGGATTTTTTTATGGGGGGCATTAGGGATTACAGGAGAATTCATTTGGTTAGTTGGGATAGGGTTTGTCGGTCAGAAAGTATAGGGGGTCTTGGGATTAAAAGGTTGAGGGTTTTTAATCGGGCATTGTTTGGGAAATGGTTATGGTGTTTTTGTACAGAGGGTGAGATGTTATGGCGGAGGGTGGTGGTTTTTAAGTATGGTTGTGAATGGGGTGGGTGGGTTTTGAGGTAGGTAGGAGGTTCTTTTGAGGTGGGTGTTTGGAAGGGTATTAGGAAGGGTTGCGCTGAGTTTGTTATACATATTGGTTTCGTTATTGGGAATCGAGAGCTAGTTCGATTTTGGACTGATTGTTGGTGTGGTTTGGATTCTCTTAGAATTCAGTTTCCAGATCTTTTTCAGGTGGCAGCGAATCCCAACTCAAAGCACCTCCCTTATAGGGGCCAGCATCACCAACTAAAACCAAAAAGCATAAAAATCAAATCCCACACAACCCTTGCCATTTGCAATGAACAAGAAGATGATCCATTGACTCTTTCGGACCCTTGCACATGCAACAACGGCTAGCCAAATGAAATCCTCTTCTTTGTAGATTGTCCATAGTCAAAACCCCTCTCCATGAGTTCTAATACATTTAATTAACTTATCACAAATTTCTAGTTCTCACAAAGTGAAAAGGCTTATAAAGAAGTTCTACCAAATTTGTTATGCAATATAACTGCGCTTTCCTTTTTCCACTAATAGGACTGTCACCTAAACCTTTCCAAATTGATGAAAGAAAAAAAAAAGGATGCTGAATAAGAAATCTGAACACCTCCCAAATGAATAAACAAAATAAATAAGCTGATAATGAACTTAGGAAGCGTGTCGGACGAAGCTATTTGTATACATGTGAAATTGGTCTTATCTCCAAATGTCAAGACATAGTAACACCACTGAATTGTATGCGTTCATCAATTTTCCTCCTTTACATCCTAAAGTTAACAGAAGTGTCTATGTAACTTTTTTTTTCCTAGATAAGTGGTAGTGTCTAAAGAACATAACCAGCTTTGCATTTAAAATTTTCTCATTTATAAATGTTCATTAAAACTTATTTGAGGAAACAGTATCTCAAAATTCCGAATGAATAAACTAAGAAGCACGGATACGACACAACACGGATAAGCGGACATGGCATTTTTCAAAAAATTAAAACACGGACACGTTGAATATATATATATATATATCTATATTTTTTATATGCCTATATAATAAAATTTTAATATTATTTCAATAAAAATATACAAATCACATAAATATTATTAATGTATCAAAATAAAAAAGTCAATAAATAAAAATTTAAGAATTTTATTTAATAATCAACATTCATGATTAAAGTTTCAAAACAAATTTGTTAACTATTATATATATTTGTGTGTGTATAAAAAAAATAGTGCAGAAGAAGAGGAAAAAAAGAGGAGAAAAAAAATCCCAAAAAAATTTAAAAACTTCCAAACAATGTGTCCCCCAACGTGTCCGAAATTCAAAAAATTAGACACTTGTTTTTCGCGTGTCTGACACGTGTTTGAGTGTGTCCATGTCCGACACGGATACGTGAGGCAAAATAAAATATCCGTGCTTCATAGTGAATAAAAGACATATATCTTGCTTTTTATCCTTGTAGGGGATGTGTCTACCTATGCATGTCCAATGTACATCTCATACACAACGAAGTCGTATCATGTCCAACACAGGTACTTCACATGTTGCGAAGTGTCCACTCAGCATTATACTAACCTTTCAAATTTCTAAGATTATATATTGTTTTAAAGAATATATATCTCGTGTTCCACCTAGCAAAACAACGGTACAGTCATGACAGAGATTCAATTCAACATTTCCATTTGTCATTTATAATCCACTCATAATGTCAAACTAAAATGTGTCTCAAAGTTATCATTCAGTGAAAACTAGAAGTTCCCAAGAATATAATCATTGTATTTACGTGAAATCAAAATTAATCATTTATTTGTAAAACTATACTACCCAATCTAAAATATCCATACAGAAATTAAACAAATCTCAGTCAACAAGCTAAAATTTCAGCTGTGAAACCATTAACTGAAGTGAGGGTTATGAAGAGGGAGGGAACACACACAATCTAACAAATGGGACAATTGGGAGGTTGGGAATGGGTGAAAGCCAAGGCCATCTTGATCTAACAAGAGATGGACTTGGAGAGAATCGTGAAGCAGTATGGGATTGAGGGCGTGGATTTCAGCCCAAAGGACAATAAAGGATACAAAGTGGCACTGTCACAAAGTATTCGCCTCTGATTGCTTCTCGGATTTCTTTATGTTCGGGGTGACACACTTTAATAGGTGTACTTGGGTGTGCCAGACTGTTGAAGTCTGGTGGAAAATATTCAGAGAATGCGCTATGTGTCAGGTGTTTCCTCTCTAAGAGTGTCTGTACCCTAAAATAAAGAGCTCCGCCACCATGAGGAGATGCCACATGGCAGGTCTGAGTAGCCCAGGGTGATGTGCTGCATTCATATAAACATTGTATTTGACGTGAGCCAAAAAAAAATAGATCAGCGAAGACAACTTTCAACATAAAACATGAAAATTTTTACCCCATCCATGCACTTCATTTTTTAATTTCCTAAACCCATGCAATTTTTTCATTATTGCCCGGACCCATGCAATTTTTAAAGACATCTTTTCAAAAGACTCTTTTGAACCAATTTTTTTCGACATAAACGTCTTTCCAAAAGATGCTTTTAGAGACGTCTTTTGAAAAGACGTCTTTGTTTATAAGTGTTTAAGAATTTATTACTCTTTCAGCTTACATATTTCAAGTCAAAAGGCGTCTATTGCAAAGACTTTTTTAGAGGCTTTGGATAAAAATTTTAGATCAAAAACATCTTTTTAAAAGACGCTTTTAAAAACTGCATAGGTTCGAACAATAATGAAAAAACTGCATGGGATTGGAAAATTTAAAAAAGAAAAATACATAGGTGAAGTAAAAAATTTATAAAACGTGTGCTGTATAGCTCTGGGTCACACCCCTACTTACCCTTGGCTTAAGCTGCCAGACCATGAAGACCCAAGTACCCGGAGGGAAGCCCACAGCATAGCCCTTTGCCCACAGCACAATTTTGTTGGATCACTGTGTGGTGCATAGTCCATACCATAATAACAGGGGAAAATTCTTGGATGGGAGTGGTACAGTGATGTGGCAATATGCCCTTCCTATGATTTTCTGTCATGTGTGATATGAGCTACCTTTTTTAGTGGGACATAGTACATTCGGCGGAGTGTCATTAGAAGGACATATTGCCACATGATTACAGTAAGTACAGAATGCTGCATCGGCACACCATGACTACTGCAACTATAATAATTACCCCTATAATTTTTCAGAACTCATAAATTCACTCTCAAAGTAACACTGTGTGGCAAATTCAAAGAGAACTAAATATACCCACAAGGAAGGGAGAGAGAGAGAGAGAGAGAGAGAGAGAGAGAGAGAGAGAGAGAGAGAGAGAGAGAGAGAGAGAGGTATTACGCATAGATAGCTTTCAAGATTTTGATATACAGGTACTGAGCCCGAAATTCAATTTAAATTTAACTTTATGTCCCAAAACTAATGCTGCACAATCAAACCAGAGAAAAAATTCAACATAGCAGCGACTAAAAAACAATGAAAAAAAGAACTGAATCATTACCCTAAGATGGGTTTCAAGATTCTGATCAACGAATCATTCTCCTTGAACCTAATATTTTTAATATAATCCAACCCATTCTCTCAACAACAGCACCGTATAGCCACATGCAACAAAGCAAGAAGAAAAACTAAAAAAATATAATCGAAGCAATGGATTGTATCTTCCGATTGTAAATCGCTAAACTGAATTGGTTTCGAGATAGATTCATTGATGCACGCTGAAACAATCCTAAACAATTTAAAATTGTTTTCCTCAAAATAGCTTTGTCAAGCCAAAATAGGACCAATTCAATCTAGCCAGAAAGCGAAATTTGAAAAGACGGAGAGTCGTCAAATTCAGATAAAGAGTTTGAATGCAAGTATAATGAGAGAAAGGTTGAGCTTTTACCACTTCGTTTTGAGAAACTGATGGTGCAGTTTGGCGCGCAAGAAGATCCGGTAGGGGCGAAGAGTAACCCTACTCCGGAATAAGGGCAAATCTCCTCGAGGTGTTTGGTTACAGAGGCAGCTAAAGTTTATTATTCTTATATATATATATATATATATATATATATATATATATTATGCTAGAGATGGAACTTGAGTTGATTAGGGTCGGGTTAAAGGCCCATTCAAACTCCACGGTATTGGGCTCAATTTTAAGGGTTGGTTTGCTAAGTTTGGATTTTGGATAAGACTGATCATTCCTTAAAAAAAAGAAAAAAAGAAATCAATAATATTAATATGGAATGACAATTTGTCCCGTCTCATCCCATCCTTCTCCTAATGAAATGGACTTGGGGAGGGTTAAACAGGGACGAGACAGATTTGGAAAAAAAAATCATAACTCATCACGGGTTCTTGGCAAGGTCGGGGAAGGGTCGCCTTATCCCGCCTCATTTATATAATAATATTATTGAAACACCCAAATGTTTTACATAATTTCAAAAATACCTACACATATAAAAAGATCATTTTCTTCTCTTTAGGGTTTCAGACCTATCTTTAGTGTCACACCTCACACCTTTAACCTCCCTTGCGCCACTACTCATGACACCATCTTAGTATGTCATCTTTTTGTCTAATCGCCATCTTAGTCTTAGACTTTTGGTCCATTCATCGTCTCAAATCTCCCATCTGTCATACATTCTCCTTTTCCATCTCTGTTGCTAGTGGTCTTTCTGTCTACATCATTGATAGTCTTTTCCTGATCTCCATCATTGGTGATCTTCTAGCTCTCGCCTTAGACGAAACGTATTTTTTGTTTTTATGGACAGTCCATAGTTATCTATGTCTTTTTGATATGCATTATTTGTCTTGTTATGCCATACACTCATATGCTTATAGCTATTCACAATCTAACCATGATTTACAAATACTCATTGCTCTTTATTCTATGAACTTTTTTTTTTTTTTTGAAAACAAGTTGTACACACCACATTTTAATGATCTGATTTACTTTTTCATTTCTATAAATTTCTTTGAAAATCTCTATTTTGTAAATGTTTGACTGTGAAAATATCAACATTATTTGTTTAATTTTCTAGTTCCACACACAAACACTTCTATTTGTTTCTTTCCTTTTGGTTTTGTATATAAGTTTTAATATTAATTAAGTGAGATGTGTTTCCTCTTTCATAAATCTTGCATTGTTGTGCTTTTTAATTTATTGTCCAATAGTTTTTTTGGTGAAAATGGTGTCCAGTAAAATGTTAATTACTATGATGTACATAGTGTGTCCCAAGCAGGGTCAGGGTAGGGTGAGGTGGGGTCGGGGAGTCACCATTTACTCGGGGTTGGGAGTTTCCACCCTGAACCCCACCATGTTTCCATTCTTAACTGAGAGCTTGTCTGGGGGAGCGAGTTGGGGTCCAAATTTGCGTGTGGGTTGGGCAAACAAGCTTTTAGAAGTGTTTGGGGGCAAGGAAGGGTGGGACAACAACGCGCATGAAAAGTGCCAAAATCCTTTTTCACACACGAAGACCAAAGCTCCTTTGGAGCAGCCCCGTAATTTGATTTTAAAAGATTGCCTCAAGTTTCATTTTAATTACAAAAGCACCAGCCCTCTTTTTTGTCTTTCCCTATTTGATTTGTGTGCCTTACCTTTTGATGGTGTACTGTACAACCATATTATATATATATAATATTCAGTGAACATATATCCTATATATATATATATATAATTCTACACGACCAAATTAAATGTTATAGCTTTTTTTTTTTAAGTATTCTATTCCACAAATCAAGTAAATCATCAATCCTTAACATTTAAAAGAATCAATGTAGTAAATTATCAATCAACTCTTACATGCAAAAATAACCACCAAACCTAAACTATAACGCTTGATCACTACAGGAAATTGTATTATTAGCGACGCCCCCGTGCGTCGCTAATAGTGGCCAACAGTGTCGCTAAAGGTCTTTTGCGACGCACACAAAGTGTAGCCTGTCACGACCCGAAACCCACCCTGTGCGGATTACCGGATCGCGACCGCCGCCCCGAGACCCGAAGGCCTCGAGACAAGGCTCACATAGGCAGCGGTACCGAATAGATGTGCTTCATGTGGTTGCGGAAGCGTGAAATTTTTTTTTTTTTTTCTTATTTAAAATTTGCACATCCGTCCGATACTGCCGCTATTCTCAATGGTACACATGTTCACACATTCACATAAAATCAGAGCATAACTAAAACTTAAAAGACTTCATAATTAAAATCTTAATTCAACTGCCCCGTAGGGCTTAATACACGTCCTTAAGATATCAGCTAATACAAAACATATTAATCAGAGTTCATGTGATTTTTCCCCAAAAGAACTCCTCAAGCAAATCTTCCCAAAAGCTAGGTTCATCCTTATAGTCTTCAAAAATCGATCTGCCCTTAGTCACCTGAAAGGGGGGGCGGATAAAATCCGGGTAAGCTAATCAAAGCTTGTGAGTAATTCCTGCATTCGTCATGGGGTTTTCAACTGGTAGTGGTTTTAGCACATGGGGGTTTATGAAATTCTCACTACCAATTGCTTGTACATTTTAGAACCCAGAGTATATGCATTCTTACAACAATAGCTTTGAACAATTAAAGTATTCAAGCTAAATACACATTTTCTTCAAATAGAGCATATGCAATTTAAAAGCATATTAACACGTGAAATAGAATAGGGATAATACCTACTTCTATTTTCAAAATCACTTGTCATCTTTTCTCTTTTATTAGGCGGAATCTGTTTCGAACCAGACTCCCATTTTACTGCCAATACTGTCGATGGAGATATCTCATTTGCCTGGGGGATTAGATCCTTCTACCGGGCATGTACTATTGAATCCCGAAGGATTTCAACCATAATAGGGGGTGGTACTTAGTACCTTTTATCTTATAAAACATTTGGCACATGACTTCTTCAATAGATATTTTTCATGAACATTTAAAGCATGAAATGTATAAATTCTACAATAAAGCTTCAAATACACGTGATGATCAAATTCAGAATATTAAAGAGGTTTGCAATTGATTTAGACATGCTGATGTATTTTCAAGAAAAGAGCTGAATTTAAAACATCTAATAAGCATGCCGTAACAGAATATTTTAAAGAACGGAATCATATTAAAGACTGAATTTGATATTCAAAGGCTGCAATGACTTGAGCTTAAAACTTCTTCAAATATATGGAGTTAAATCTCCAGTTCAAATACAGGGTTACTCACCTTGGTCCTTTAGGGTTAGCTATACTGAGGCGCCTTCCCTTTTACTCTCTCTTTCCTTAGCCTATCAAGATTCATGAAGATTTCATAAATTTTCATATGTACTTAATTAACTCCACAACTCACTAAGTGTAGACTGTGAGAAGCCTAACTTGACATACCTGTCTGTCTTATAACTGTAATACAGAGCTAGTAACTTATGTTCTTAATGATAATAATATTACCTGCGACGCCATTCGGCTAAGGTTTCTGTGTTCTCTCTCTCCTCTTCCAATTTCCTTTCTTCTTCCTTCTTCTTTTTAGCCTCCGCCACCATGGCCTTGGTGGGTGATTTGAACATGAAGGGGCTTACCGAGACGACCTCTGTCGCCTTGGCTATCTTGACAAATCTGTCGATTACTCTCTGTCGACGCAACAGCTCTTGCATGAAGGCCTGTTGCTTTGGGTCCTTGGCCCTTTGGGCTTTGGTCATGATCGTGTACTTGGTTCGTTGTTCTTCCATGATTTACCTAAGATCAATTTATGAGTTAGAAATTTTTATTCTAAGGTTGGTGTGTTGTCATGTCCTTGTATATGCCGTAGATTAGTACTTTGGCATCACTTTAATTTATAGTCATCTGACAGATGCTATTCATCAAATTTTATGTATTTTTATTTTAGACATTTCTTTTGGTCGAATAGACTCTACCATTGAGTCCGGAGCGTCGAAGAAAGTCAGTTTAGACCTTCTTTGGTTTAATTTGCCTTTGGTGTACTAGGGGTAATTTGGTCATTTTACCCTTTTACGTGTCTTTATTTTTTTTTTGGGTCTCGTCTCTTAAAATGGACCCTACCATCAGTCTCAGAGTATCCAAAATAGTAAGGATACACTATTTATTTGTTTAATTCGGACTTCGTTTGACTTGTTTAGGGGGAAGGGCAATTTGGTCATTTTGACATTTTTAGGAGTCTTAAATTTTTCGGGGCCTCATCTCATGTCACAAACCTCACCAATGGACTCAGAGGGTCCGAGATAGTAAGGTTACATATATAACTTGTGATTTTTTGGACAACGGGCCATTTCAGAGCATTTAATTTAATTAATTTCATTTAATTAAATTAATCTTAATTAAGCATAATATATATATTATTTTGTACATAATTAGAACAGGTTGAATAGGGTGGCACGCTGGCCAGCGTGTCACCTCCCTCCCCATACCACGCACGTTCGAATCTCACCAGGTGCGGTTGCACCTTTTTAATTTTTGGATTTAATTAACTGTAATATATATATATATATATTGTGTTTGTAAATGGACACACGCATACGCGTGGCCGAGTGGGAAAAGGCGTGCGTGGGCGCGTGGGGGTCAGGGGTTCGAACCCCACTGGCCGCAATCCTTCTTCTTTTCTCTTTTTCTTTTCAATTCCAAACAGCCCTATATATGCGCCCCAAAACGACGCCGCCGCATTAATGCGGTGGTAGCCCCGGATATCACCACGTGTCCGAGCCAACCCTTCAACTCGGTTTTAAATGGTTTGCGAGTCGACTCGGCCTCATCTTCCCCAACGATCCCTCTCTGTAACCCTAGAACCCGAAGCTCAAAAGCTTCTATTTCGTGCCATTTTTCTCAACCATTTCTCTCTGTTTTCTATCCAGACCCTACCCAAATCATTAAGGACTGGTTTGGCATTCGTTTGAGGGACCAAAACTGGTTCATTGGCTCGGTCCCAGTCGCGATAATCAGACCTGCAACTCGCGGGTTCATGCTCATTTCTTCACCATTTTTAGTGAGGATGGGCTTATTTTGATCCCCTCTTCATGAGGATTCAAATCCCATTCATGGATGTTGGTTTAAATGAGAGTTTAAGGGTTTGGGTTGTAAACCCGTAACCTACAAGTCCATGTTTGGAGGTCTTTCTTTGGGATTTTTGATCGCGTATATAGGTTTTTAGGATGCTCATAGGGTCTTCTTGAGGTCTTGATAAACCAAATTTGGTTTAGGGAAAGTTGGTTCAGACCTGCTTCAAGCAAGGTCATCCATGGCTGCCGTGTGTACGGCTGATGCTTCTGAGGTGTTTCTAGTTGAGGTTTTCATGCTTTGTTCATGTCTATATACTTTGAACATCATATATACAAAAATAAAAGGCTAAAACAACTCATACGTATAGGAATTCTAGAGAGAGAATTTCAAGTGTTTTGTGGTTTTACCTTGTTTCAAACTGTTTCTCTCTCCCTTGCTCCTTGCTTCCTACTTCTGAATGTCCCAGAAACTCCTTCAATCTCTCCCTCACTCTCGGATGGTTGTGTTTTGTGTGTATAAGCACCATGTATTTTGTATAAGGAGAAGAAATCATGGCAATTTCTGATTGCCCCTCTCTTTGGTTTAACCCATTTCAGGTTTCTTCATGAGTGGCCTGAATTGCCACTGTTGGGCAGGCCATGAGTGGCCGGTTGTGTGTGTGTGTGGTGTTTGACTCACATATATATATATATATGTATATGTACAAAGTTCAACCCTAATACACCTTGGATAATACACATACCTCTCCCACTTTTGTACACTTTGGACAATAGCATGCCCTATTATACATACATTTCATACATACATATTTTGGCATACATGCATGCATTCACATACCCATATATATATATATTCATGTATAATTATATATATATATATATTTATTTAAGGTTATAATTATTTAT
This sequence comes from Nyssa sinensis, assembly GCA_008638375.1. Taxonomy (NCBI): domain Eukaryota; kingdom Viridiplantae; phylum Streptophyta; class Magnoliopsida; order Cornales; family Nyssaceae; genus Nyssa; species Nyssa sinensis. The sequence goes on from CM018046.1 coordinate 20,352,022, forward strand.
ACAGTATATATATATATATATATATTTCCATATTTAATTACGTATATTAATTGTTACCATTTATTTCTTATACTTAAAATAATTAATTACTTTAAAAATTAATTATTTTCTTAAATGTATTATCTTGTACTAATCTTCGTATTCTCGTAATATTTGTCCAAATTCTCGTACTCGTATCAACAATTGGTAGTTGACGTGAAAATGTAATTATCATCAAAATCGACATGTTGGTGATTGCAACGAAAGTGATGTACAGTCATCCTGACTTTTCAGGACATTTACTTAAAAGTTCGTGCGTCGGGGTCGACACCGACCTTGTTACTAAAGGTGTTGATTTCCTATTTCAACACAACAGCTTATTAGTCCCTAATTTGGGTCGGGGTATTACATAGCCAAAAATGCCACAAATAGTCGCGTCGCCAATACTATTAGCGACACACAAACCTCTAAGCGTCGCTAAAGGTAACTATTAGCGACGTGCGACGCGTGTCGCTAATAATACTTCACGTGCGTCGCAAATACTATACAAGGTCGCAAGTTGCATCGCAAAAGACCACCATTAGCGACGCACTGTGTGCGTCACAAAAGACAACCATTAGAGACGCCCACGCGGGCGTCGTTAATGGTGGTCTTTTGCGACGCCCTCTGTGCTTCCCTAATGGTGGGTATTTAGCAACGATTTCTAAACGTCACTAATAGTGTACTGGCGCTTATTTCTTTACTTTTAGCGACGCATTTGTGTGCGTCGCTAAAATTTTTTTTTTTTTTTTTTGAACCAATTTTTTTTGTTTTATTTGTTGTTTTATTCCTGTTTAAACCTGTATCAATTATCCTGATATACAGTAAAATCCAAGCATTCTGAAATGACTATTAGAAAAGAAATATACATTCATATATATATATATATATTATACTAATTATGTACATTTATAAAAGTATAATTTAACAATAAATAAAAAAATTAAAATTGTCTCAAAAAATGTAACTACAGATGTCCATGAAAAGAAAAAAAAATAAAAATAACAAGTTCCGATGCAAAACACGTAATTTTGGCGGCGCAATAATCCCGATCAATCTGAAATAAAGATCAAATGATATATATTAGAACAATTATTAAATATATATGAACATAGAATGTGGATAATTTTTTTTTTTTTGCATGCATAAATAATAAGAACAGCATAAAGTAGCATAAGTTACAAACCACTGACCTGAACCGATTACCATAAGTTTGTGGTAGTCTATTTTGTCATTTGTGAGGTGTATGATAGGGTATCGGGATAGTTAGGCCGATATTCAGCATTTTGGGCTGTCAAAATCCCAAAATGGGCTTTTTTGGAGCCGAAACTTGCATGAGTTTCAAACCGATAATCCAAACCAAGTGCTTTAAGTTTGTGCAAGTCTATTTTATCATTTTTGAGGTGTATGATGGGGTTTTGGTGCAGTTAAGCCGATATCCGGCATTTTGGTCCTTTAAAACCCCAAAATGGGCCTTTTTGGAGCTGAAACTTGCATAAGTTTCAAACCGGGCATCTGAATCGAGTGCCGTAAGTTTGTGAAAGTTTATTTTATCATTTTTGAGGTGTGTGATGGGGTTTCGATGTAGTTAGGCCAATATCCGGCATTTTGGTCCTTCAAAACCCTAAAATGGGCCTTTTTGGAGCTGAAACTTGCACAAGTTCAAACCGAGCATCCGAACTGAGTTTCGTAAGTTTTTGCAAGTCTATTTTATCATTTGTGAGGTGTGTGATGGGGTTTCAGTATAGTTAGACAGATATCCGTCATTTTGGTCTGTCAAAACCCAAAAATGAGCCTTTTTAGAGCTGAAACTTGCATAAGTTTCAAACCGGGCATCCGAACCGAGTGCCGTAAGTTCTTGAAAGTTTATTTTATCATTTTTGAGGTGTGTGATAGGGTTTCGGTGCAGTTAGGCCGATATCCAGAATTTTGGTCCATTAAAACCCCAAAATGGGCCTTTTTGGAGCTGAAACTTGCACAAGTTCCAAATCGGGCATCCGAACCAAGTTCTGTAAGTTTGTGTAAGTCTATTTTATCATTTTTGAGGTGTGTGATGGGGTTTCGGTGCATTTAGGCCGATATCCAGCGTTTTGGTCCTTCAAAACCCCAAAATAGGCCTTTTTGGAGCTAAAACTTGCATAAGTTTCAAACCGGGCATCCAAATCGAGTGCCGTAAGTTCGTGCAAGTCTATTTTATCATTTTTGAGGTGTGTGATGGGGTTTCGGTGTAGTTAGGCTGATATCCAGCATTTTGGTCATTTAAAACCCCAAAATGGGCATTTTTGGAGCTAAAACTTGCACAAGTTTCAAACCAGGCATCCGAACTGAGTGCTGTATGTTTTTGCAAGTCTATTTTATCATTTTTGAAGTGTGCGATGGGGTTTTAGTGTAGTTAGGTCGATATCCGACATTTTGGTCTGTCAAAACCCCAAAATGAGCCTTTTTAGAGCTGAAACTTGCATAAGTTTCAAACCGAGCATCCGAATTGAGTGTCGTGAGTTCGTGCAAGTCTATTTTATTATTTTTGAGGTGTGTGATGGGGTTTCGATGCAGTTAGGCTGATATCTGGCATTTTGGTTCGTCAAAACCCCAAAATGGGCCTTTTTGGAGCTGAAACTTGCACAAGTTTCAAATCGGGCATCTAAATCGAGTGCCGTAAGTTCGTGCAAGTCTATTTTATCATTTCTAAGGTGTGTGATGGGGTTTCAATGCAGTTAGGCAGATATCCGGCATTTTGGTCCTTCAAAATCCCAAAATGGGCCTTTTTGGAGCTAAAACTTGCATAAGTTTCAACCCGGGCATCCGAACTGAGTGTTGTAAGTTTGTGCAAGTCTATTTGATCATTTATGAGGTGTGTCATGGGGTTTCAGTGTATTTAGGCCGATATCCGGCATTTTGGTCCTTCAAAACCCCAAAATGGGCCTTTTTGGAGCTGAAACTTGCATAAATTTCAAACCGGGCATCCGAACTGAGTGCTGTAAGTTCGTGCAAGTGTATTTTATCATTTTTGAGGTGTGTGATGGGGTTTCAATGTAGTTAGACTGATATCCAACATTTGGGTCTGTTAAAACCCCAAAATAAGCCTTTTTAGAGATGAAACTTGCACAAGTTTGAAACCAGGCATCCGAACTGAGTGCCGTAAGTTTGTGCAAGTCTATTTTATCATTTGTGAGATGTGTGATGGGGTTTTGATGCATTTAGGCTGATATTCAACATTTTGGTCCTTTAAAATCCCAAAATGAGATTTTTGGAGCTGAAACTTGCATAAGTTTCAAACCGATGATCCAAACCAAGTGCCTTAAGTTCGTGAAAGTCTATTTTATGATTAAACTTGCATCCCTATGAAATTAAATAAGTTTGTGCAAGTCTATTTTCATATGTAGGCCGTTAGGCCGAAATCCTTTTTTTTTTTTTACGTTACATTTTCTATAAATAATAAATGTGCCAAAGTAAATAATTTTAAAAACTTACCAAGGCTAAACAAAGCCTCCCTACTGGCTGAGGATCATTTGCACAATAGCCTTTAGCTGGGTCGTATGCTCCTTGAGCTCTGTCATCTCAGCCTTCATCTCTGCATTCAATCTCTCCGTTGCCTCAGCTCTCTAGGTGGTTGCGTGAAACCTAGCATTGCTCTCAATGGTAGAGGACGATGTCATTGGCTCCATCCCACTCCCTAAGCCACGCACATATCCACGCCTCTTGTCACGCCCTAAATTTCCCGCGAACTCGGGGCCCGAGTAACGAGACATAAAGAAAATAAAATAAAGGATAATCTAAACAGATTTAACTAAACATGCATCCATTCTCATCAATACATATAAAGACATAAATTACATCCCATGAATACATTGTTCACATGTCATTTGGGCTTAAGCCCTTACATTTCAAAATATGCCCTAAGGGCCAAAATACTCCAAGTGCATTCTCCTCTCAAGGTGTCACCAAGTCTCAGGTAGTAGGGGCATCCTCATCTGTAATATGGTGTCCCACGAATGGGTCAGCTCAACTGCTGGTATGATATAGTGCTAATGCAAGAAATAAAATTAAGGCGTGGCATGTGCAAGTGTACATTTATCTCTACATGCCATGCAGTGTCTTCAATGCAATGCATGATCAATATGCATGACGCACCCATGCAAACTCTATGCCACACCTATGTCTCACTTTACGGTCCTACCCGAAGGCTTGAGTAACCTTGTTCTCACTTTACGGTCCGTCCCCGCTGGCATGAGTACCATGGCCGATTTTGGGTTTTTCACCACAGGATCTGCACCCTCATAATGCATAACACCACGTGCTCAACTCAAACTATGCTTTCAAGGAATCACACTATGCCAATATGCCCTGATTCCACCATGCAATGATATGATCTTAACGAAATAATTTATCAATACATGAAGCATGCTTTAAGTAATGCATATTCTACTTAAAGCAAAAATCAAATCACACAACCCAGTCCACAAGTCCACATATCATGAACAATCCATTTAATCACATACTCGATATTCACATTCATCATCTTAACAATTCCATAAACCACATACAATGACAACACATGGAATATACATATGGTCATGGCCCACATTTATTATTCAACCAAGCATTCAGAAGGATAACAAGAAACACATATACATGTAAACAATTAAACAAACATGTGAATCATTTATTCAACATAGCAATTAGTCTTAAACTTAATCCTATTTCTTACTTAGCAAAATACCATACCTGATGGGTTGATCTCAACCCTAAGATGCAGTGCTCGCTGGGTGGTGGAACTAACAATGATGATGCAGGAGATCAAACCACCTTCTCCTTGCCCTTTGATACTTCTAAAACCACAAAGTGTAACTTAATCGATTTGTCACTTGAATGATGCTATTTATCAAATTTTATGTCTTCATTTTATTAGTTTTTGTTTTGCTAAAATAAATTCTACAATTGGGTTTGAAACGTCGAAGAAAATAGGCTTGGGCTTTCGCGGATTTTAATTTGGATGTTCGGGCTAAAAAGGGCAAAACAGTCATTTTGTACTTTCATGGGTTCCCATTTCTCGAGACCTCTCCTCGTAAATCAGACTCCATAGTTGAGTCCAGAATGTTCGAGATAATAAGATTTCACCATTTTTTTACTCAAATCGGGGTTCGTTTGACTATGTTTTAACTCAGGGGCATTTTGGTAATTTTCAAGGGTTCCACGGGTCTTTTATTTTTCGGGACCTCGTCTCACGTCACAGACCTCACCGTTGGTCTTAGTAGGTCCAAGATAGTTAGAAAACACATATGACTTGTCTAAATTGGGTTCCGGGCCATTACGACATAATTAAATTAATTTATTTTCAATTATCTAATTAGGTGTAATATCTATATATATATATATATATATTAGTGGCATAATTGGGCACGGTTGGTAACCGTCCCAATTGGCCACGCGCCCCTGTCCTCACGCGATCCACCTTGTTTCAAACCTTGGCAGCCACATATACATCCCACCCCCTCTTTATTTCATTTTTTTATTATTATTATTTTTTTGAATCTATTGGGCCCAAGACCAATCAGGCCCAAATCTCTTTTTAAATTAAAACCAACCCACTAAGAGCCCAATCACTTTAAAATTAAAACAGCCCAACCATTTTAATTAAAAACAAGCCCAATCTCAGCCCAGGCGCCCCACGACCTTCAGGTCGTCTTCTTCGGCAGAAATTCCGGCCACCTCGCCAGCATTATCTCCGGAAAACCGGACAACTCACTTTTTTTCTTAGGATTTTAACGTTGGTTTTTCCCTGTTTTCATACTAAATGAATCCTAGGACTCTAATCAATTATTTAGGACTGCTCATGGACTCTAACACAGTTCATATGGACTGTCCCACATCAGTTTCTGGCCAAGCCAAACCCAGATTCTGGCCGACTCTCTCTCTTCTCCGTTCTTGGCCCTTTAACCATGATTTAAACCCCAAACTCTCCCTATATGTTTCTACCTTAATAGGGATCATTTCCCAAACATCCCAACAAAGTTTTGAACACCAAAAACTATAAGAACCGCACCACTGTTCACACCTGCAACTCCCATTTTCTCATCCATTTTTCCATGTTTTAAACTGATTTTTTTTGTATAATAATCTACATTTTTCACATTACAAGGCCCTTACCATTTAAATAAGTTATCATGCTCAAAAACAAATCATGCATATAGAAAGTTTAGAGAGAGAAAATAAACGGTTAGGAGTTCTTACCAACTTTTTTGGTTTTCTCTTTCTGGTTGCAGGTTCTTTTCTCTCCCTTCTGTTTCCAACCTCTTGGTCTCTCTATGATCCTCTCAGCCCCTCCAAATGTATGAAGTTCTTCTACCACTCTTTCCCTTCTGATTTCTCTCTCTGGCCGAACGAACACACACCTCTACATACCAAACACTCATAGCTATATACACAATTCACATGCACGGTCACTTCAGCAGCCCATTTCTCTCCCTTCCCATACTTCTTCAACTTTCTTTCTTTTCCATCAACTTTGCATTTAATGCAAAGTTGACCTTGAGTATTTTATATATACACATATTATATCATATACACATGCACCCTGTTGCACCTCACCACATACACGTCCACTTGGCTGGCACACCTACACACTGCCACACACAGTCCTACACATATATATATATATATATACATAAAAATATTTAAACACACACACACACACACATATATATATATATATACTCATCACATACATACCTGTACACCATACATGCATAATAATAATAACAATGATAATAATAATAACAATAATAATAATCATAATAATAAAAATTGGTTTATATAAATTTTTTTTTTCATGTCATTACACCTCTTGCCCAGAACAGTCTCCCGTATCTGGTCATCGGTCAGCGGATGCTCACCCTCATAGGTCGGCTGACCACGCAGCTTGACCATTTCTTCCTATAAAAACATAGATATATGTTAGTACTTTCAAACATTTTAGATGAATATTAAATTAGTAATAGTGGTATATAAATCTTTTCTAATTTACATGAAGCCACTGAGCTTCAGGCCCAGTCCAACCCTTCTAGAGATTGTAGTGCATCCTATGCCACAACTCAATGGGGCTGGGTAAGGCACCGATCTCCTGGTCTCGCTGTAGTAAATAAATAGTAGCTTGTAAAGATTGATTTTATGAATACATTATATAATAAGAAATTGATACATTTATTAACTTACCATCTCATGCTTATACCTAACAAAAGAACGTGATCCACCATAGTGGGTCACCTTTTGCTTGCTTCTGCTCTCGCTATTTTTCTTACTAAGTTCCTATACTTGGCCAAAACAAAGAAGGTTAGTATAAATGACAATGATTTATCATACAACAAAAGTAATTTTGAAAATTTTTACCTAGAATGCCTCACTAGTGAACCGATCGCATAGTAACATCCAATCCTCCATCGCCACCCCCTTGTAGGGTCTGTTGCGAGGCTCTCTACCGGCTGCCTCGTAGTACATGTGGAGCCTGTGTCGATAGTCCCTAAAACGGGTTCCCAAGTAACGATCCACTACCTTCGCGACATGAGGCAGGTGGAGATCGATGTCAAATTTCTCCTGTAAAACATGTCATTGTCAAAACATTACGGCATTAGATATGTTAAAATTTAGTTAAACACAATAATAAAAGACATACCTGGATATACTCATGAATATCCTGTCTCTCTGCATCAGTAGGGGTGAAAACGAACAGAGCTGTTCATAAACAACTTGAGATCGGCTCGATTATGGCTCGTTCAAACTCGGTTCAATTAATACACGAGCCGAGCTCGAGCTTAAAATAGGGCTCATTTATTAAACGAGCCGAGCTGAGCCAAAAGGAAGCTCGGCTCGTCAGGCTCGTGAACAGGCTCGTATAAGCTCGGATAGTGGCTCGGCTCGTGACTCGGCTCGTGACTTGTTTATGTTTTTAAGTATAAATATTATTTTTCTGCTAGGGTTTCTAAGTGAGTTCATTCCTAGAGAAGGCTCTAGAAAGTGTGAAGACTGAAGAGTGGCTAAACGGGGTATTCCGATTCTAAGGATTCTCCATATTTCGTATTTCGATTAGGGGTTAGGGCTCTTGTGATTTATGAGTTTCTCTCATTCTCTCTGTCTCTAATAAGTGATAACCCTCAAGTCCCATCGACCGAGCGAACGGCACTGTCGATTTTCTCCATCTCCGATTATCTGTGACGATCGGCGGGGGCTGTTTGTTTTCTTCATCAATTCATCTCCGATTCTCTGTGATGATCGGTGGGGGCTGCTTGGTTTCTTCATCAATTCATCTCCGATTCTTTGTGACGACGGTAGCAGTGACTGGAGTGAATTTCACTGTGGCTTGAGTTATTTTCTTGGATCCTTGGACATTGGACGGTAGGATTTGGTTCTGAATCACCTAAATTGATACCCGCTCACACCATAGTCGGATTCTTTAGGTAAAATTATTGTTTAGATTTTTATTTTATTTTTTTACTTTTTACGATCAAAAACTCTAATCGAGTTTGGTGCGAGGTATGGAAAGGGTTTCCCATTTTATCCTGATTCCTCATTATAGTACAAATTGCTAAAATATCATTATATTTCTCTAATTTAAAAAATACCATGAATATATACATATGTTTAGGCTTTGGTGATACTTTAATTTTCTTATATTTTTATGTCATATGATTAATTAATTATGATCTGGTTTAGGATTTTGGTGATAGTTATTTTATTTTTTTTTAATTATAGTTATTTTTTCTTGTCAGAAAATAGATTTTTGAAATAATGTTTTGATGTTTGTTTTATAACCAAAGGGGCAAAATCTTGCTCAGCCAAACTCGATTATAATAAGTGGGATAATATATGGAGATTTTTGTGTATTTTGTGTATACTGTTTATTGATTGATGCTCATAGTTATAGATGGTGATTTTTTTTGTGATGAAATTGTGATGGTTTTCTATTGTAATGGGTAGCTTGTGTATTTCAATCAAATTTTTTTTAGGGAAATAACTATTAGATTGTGTACGAAGATATTATTTACAAACTGTAGTTAGAACTTCTATTAGGACTAATAGAGCTTTTGATTTCCTGGAAATTTCACCAAAATGATATTGTGTTAAAAACATTGACATTTATATCATCACTAAAGTCAGATGGCTAGATTTAGAACAAACTCGTCCTTTCTTCCTAAGGGCATTTCAACTTTTCAAGTGTTACTTCTTGCAAACCATTATGTATATATGTTGAGTCTGCTGATTGAAGTTCATTGATTGCAATTGGATTGTGTCATTATACACCTTGTGGTTCCTATAATCCTAAAAAGTTTTTCAAATTGGAGCTAGTAATTTATTCTACTTGGAGGTATATTGGATTTTTATTGTTCACTTTTCTTTAACATTATAACAATGTTCTAGTGATTGATATCATGTGTTTAATTGGTGGGCTATGAAATTTATTTATATAAACACATAATGGATTTTTTATTTTTAAAATAACGAGTATGATTGAACTCTTAAATAATGAGTATACTTCTGAATCACCTAGGCAGCAAATACCCAGGTGAAAGTCTGGAGTAACTTCTGCTAATCACTCTTTTAGTAAGAAAGTCTTTTTTGTTGTTGGCTTATTATCTGTTTTTTTTTTTTGTTTCTAGTAAAAATTCAAAGTGGGAATAGTATACGGATTACTTAAGAAGAGTCAGGTCACTCAGGTCCAACTGTTCAAGACTTCAAACTATAAACAAATAAAAATTGTTACAAATAATTCAAGTTTATTTTAAATATAAAAAAAAATATTATGAATTTAATTTGTTTTTCAAAGGCAACATATGATCATAACTGGGAAGGAGACTATAAATGAGTCCATTTTTTTTCTTTTTTTGTGTGTAAATATAAGTAAATTGAATTAAGCTGAGCAATGTATTATTATGTTTGACTTGGTAATTTTAATGAGTTTTAAATTGTGTTAATCTTAATTTATTTATATGTTGAGTTAATTATGAGTTAAAATTAAATAATTTAATTTTTTATATAAAATTATAGTATTTATTTTCATATCGTGAACTTAACGAGCCTGAGCAAGAGATTGGTGGCGATTTAATAAAATAGATTAATAAAGCGCCTATAAGAAAGTATTATTGTTGGTGACATGAGCAAATTTAAAGAAATTCATACCTCCTTCTCTTATATTCTGTACCTATCCTTGCTGGGGTGTGTTAGGGAATTATAGAACTGCTTAACATGAAGCAAGCCTCTACTTTTGCCCAACAATCTGAAATGTTGCATTTTCTACCTGAAATGTTACATTTTCTATATCATTATCAGAAATGTATAATAAGTCCTCTATTCCATGATTCTGATTGTGAGCCATTTTAGTTTGTTGAGTTATGGTACTTGCACATTTGGTGAAGATATGGAAACTAGAAATGTGAGCTTGTCTTGCAAAATTTTTATATAGGAACCTAGAAGCAAAAATAACATTGTTGAAGTAGATTAAACTTTCTGTATAGGAACCTAGAAGCAAAAATAACATTGTTGAAGTAGATTAAACTTTCTGTATAGGAACCTAGAAGCAAGAATTGCTACTTTTGAAGTAGGTTAGTTATCCAAGAATGGGCACTTTGCTTCTGGAACAATCTCCCTTTTCCCTGCTCGGTTGTGAGGTTTTCAAATGCATTAATATAGTAATCATCTCGCTTTTGCTTATATCTATAAAAATCTTTATATTCATACTGTTGTACATAGCATTCAACACAACAAAAAGAAAATAAAGATCTCCTAGTACATTGCAGATTAAATCATTCTATTTTATTTTCCATAAAAGGTGAAACAAGTCTATCCATGTGTAGGATTGTTATGATTTTTAGCAATACCCTTTTCATATAAATCTTTGCAGCTTCCTTGTTCTGATATGGATTTGATGCCTTCAAAAGCTGTTGAAAAGAGAATGAAGTGCATTTGTTTCCATGGAATTTCCTGTTGACCCTTTATTCATTTAAAAGTATTAGTGTTTCTGGATTTCATTTAATCCTTATCATGTTATTGGCATGTAAAACTCTTTTTTGTTGGGCAAGTGCTGCACGGTACAGCTGGTGGTATGTCCCCACAAGTTCTGGGGCTTGTAGATCTCATCCTTGAAGTTTATATAACATTGGAGGCTGATGAATTGTTGAAGCAGAATTTCTCTGTGTGAAGGTTAGGAACATTGGCTAATGGTTGGTAAAATTGGCATTGACCTGAGGGTTTTTGCTTCAAAAGATGGCCTAGCAGTGGCTCTCAATACCCATAGCCAAGGCTCTAATTTTGGTGGAACATCTCACGTTTGAGTACATATAGAAGAAGTCAAAATGGTGAGAAGTCTGTTTGGTGGTACATCTTCATGAACAACGACCTGAAAAGTCCAGTTCCAGTGCTAATAGGAAGAGGAAGATGGGTCAATTTGTTTACAGAATAATGATTCAATTTGTAATATTATATTTTCTCTATGATGAGTTATTTTAATTTATTACTGGCTTGTTAATGCAAGGTTTTCTATTTGTTTAATTTCTAGACTCTATATAGCTATATGGTATTAGTATATAATAGATTTTTTTATTAAAAAAAATTATATTAAAATTTTAAAGTTGTGTTGATTTATTCAGTAAGTTGTATTTTTTTTTATTATGCGAAAATAACATAATTTCTATTCAGTTAAACACAAAAAAGAAAAAATTGAGTAACTCTAGCTCGAGCTCGAATGAGGCTTTTTTATTTTTTCGAGCCGAGTCGAGTTCGAACTCAAGCTTGACAAGCCATTCACGAGCTGAGTTCGAGCTCGAATGAGGCTTGTTTATTTTTTCAAGCTGAGTCGAGTTCGAGCTCGAGCTTGACAAGCCATTCACGAGCCGAGTTCGATCAGAAATTTGAGCTCGAGTCGAGTTTCGAGTCGAGTCGAGCTAGACTCGATTGTTTCGCGAGCCAAGCCCAAACATCAGATACTCGACTCGACTCGACTCGGCACGTTTGCACCCCTACGCGTCAGTGACCTGATTCCAGTCACTAATATGGAGTGGGGCACGTAGCCGGCAAATGATGCCGACCTCCATGGTGAACTGCTGTGCCCACCCAATAACGGGCTTTAGCAAATCCGGAGGTATCTCAATCCGAAGGCGCGTGCCCCCCGCTGCCTCCATCTGAACCTGCAAGCTGCAATTCTTCGACCTACCATGCCCTTGTCTAGGGGCGGTGGCTGAAGCTTTAGAAGAAATAAAATAGAAACAATTAGTACCATATTTATATAATCATTAAGAAAAAGGAAAACTATGCATACCATTGACGGCAGGATCAGTCGACCTTGTAGATAAGGGGGAAGGGGTCGATGGGTCCATCATAACTGTCCGTCTGCGTGAACCTGGTCCAACCATATCTACAAAGAAAGTTTAAAAATAAAATTGTTTCTATTTAATCATAAAAATTAAAATCCTTATCGAAGTAAAAATAAATACTCATTATATCATAAAATTGAATATCCATTACATCATAAAATTGAAAATACATTACACTTGATCCTAACACATGTAACACCTATTACAATTATTCATCTGAGTATGTATCATTATCTGTTTTTGAAATTTCTTCATTCTCGGTACAATACTCTAACAATGTATCATCATCAAAATCACTTTCCTCGTCATCATCATCATTAATGAAAGTTGCATCCTTTGGATCTAATTGTGTGGTATTGGTGACGTCGAAAGCTACGACATGATCTGGTTCTACATAAGTTCTATTCAACCAATACGAAGTAACATCTTCCTAATCATGCCGGACAACACCATCGTGGGCAAATTGAGACTCTTCTTGTAGTGCCTCCTTAATCATCTCCAAGTCTTCATCTCCCTCGCCAACTTCTAGTTCATCATAAACATTTCTAGATTTTATTTTTTGGACAACATGCCAATCACCTCTGATTTTTGTGTCCTTCAAATAGAAAACTTTCTTTGCTTGAGATGCCAAAACATACGGATCATCTTTAAATGTTGTACGTGACGTATTAACACTTATGAAGTGCTTATCGATTTGCATTCCAGTCTTCTTATTACTTACATCCCACCAATCACATTTAAAAATATACACAGAATGACCGTAGCAATAATGTAACTGTATGATGTCTTGTAAAATATCGTAGTACTCTATAGGTTGTCCTACGTCATCATTTCCTTGAACAAGGACCTCGCTATTCTGTGTTCACCGACTGACCTCGCGTTCCCTCGTGTGAAATCGAACACCATCAATAATTAAATCGGTGTAGCGAGATATCCTTTGATTAGGACCACATGCCAAGGAATATAATTGATCGTACGCCTCAGGAGATTGTTGGTGGCGTAATAGCTTCATCTATTAATTCAATACAAGTACAAAATTAATTGAATACAAATGCATTAACTAATACAATTACAATTAATTGAAACCTATTCTTACACGTTCTCTGAACCACTTTGGAAACAAAATTTGTTGTCTTTGCTCTAAATCAAAACTTGATACATGTTCTCTCTGAAGCTCGATCGTATGCTCACTGCATAACATGAGATATGTTATATGTGACTTACATTTGTGTACTAACGTAGTATTGCAATGATTTCGATAAACTTAAAATACGGAAATGTCTCATCGCAGTTGTTAAGCACGGTATAGTGGGCTTTTTCCAAGTCTTGAGGATGACACCATTCATATATACGGGCACCTATTGGCCACACATTCTGATTAAACACCGCAAGGCCAGTTCATTGCTGCTCTGGACATCTATCAGAATTTCGCTCTTGACGATTAAACCTTATCTCAATATCTTCAAGATGTATAGAGCAGAAGGTGAGACATTCAGCATCAACGTAAGCCTCAGTAATTAACCCTTCCGGGCGTGTTTTGTTACGCACATATTGCTTCAACGTGTGCAAATATCTATTTTAATAATTAATCAGTTATACATTAAAATAGTTATGATGGATACATAACACAATTCATAAAATTAAATGTACCTTTCTATTGGATAAATCCAACGGTATTGGACAGGTCCGCCAATTTTTGCCTCATGAGGCAAATGCACAACTAAGTGGACCATTACATCAAAGAAAGTTGGAGGGAAAATCTTTTCCAACTTGCAGAGGATCACGACAATATCCCTTTCGAGCTTTTCAAGTACTTATAAATTCAACGTCTTCGCACAAAATTCTCTAAAGAAGCAGCCCAACTCAGTCAATGTAGTTGATATGTCATCGGTGAGATATCCATGTAGTGCAACCGAAAGAATTCATTGTAAAAGGACATGGCAGTCATGGCTTTTCAATCCGAATATTTTCCCATCTATAACATTTACACACCGAGATATATTTGATGCGTATCCATTTGGGAACTTCACCGATTTAAACCACTCGCAAATCCTTATTCGCTCTACGGATGATAACGTATACTGTGCAGGAGGCACGATATATTTATCACCACTACATATTAGGTGCAGCTCTTTCTGTATTCCCAGCTCCTGCAGGTCCAACCGGGCTTTAACAGTATCTTTCATCTTCCCTTCAACGTTCATTAAAGTTCCTAGCACATTATCACATATGTTCTTCTCGATGTGCATAACATCCAAATTATGCCTCAACTTAAAGGTGTCCTAGTACGACAAATAAAAAAATATGCTCTTCTTCGTCCAATTTCACTCCACATTAGTACGCTTTCTCTTCTTACTACCCGGTATCTTCCCAAACCTCATTGGTTGGATAAGTGCCAATTACGCTAACACGTCTTTGCCAGACAACAATGGAGGTGACAATCTATGCTCAATTTTTCCATCAAACAGATGCTTCTGCCGATTTCGCCAGCCATGTGATGGCGGTAGAAAACGACGATGGCACATGTAGCATATCTTCTTTCCATTGGACAAATGTAGGGAACATTCATCCTTATTGCAAACTGGACATGCTAGATACCCCTTAGTGCTCCACCCAGACAAGTTCCCGTATGTTGGAAAGTTATTTATGGTCCATAGTAACGCTGTATGCAATTGAAATGTCTCATTCTTAGAGACGTCGTATGCCTGTACTCCCACCTCCCACAATTCCTTCAACTCGTCTACTAAATGATGCAAGTACACATCAATTTCATTACTAGGAGACTTCGGCTCTGGAATAAGCAACGACATGAAGATAAATGATTTTTTCATACATTTCCATGGTGGCAAGTTATACGGCACAAGCAACACTAGCCATATGCTGTAGGCATTACTCATGTCACCGAACGGATTGAACCCGTCGCTAGCCAGCCCAAGTCGTACATTACGTGGCTCATTTGCAAACCATTCATGATTTGTATCAAACTCAGCCCAAGTCTGAGAATCTGTCGAATGCCTACATACATTTTCCTAAGCAACACGCTTCTCCTTATGCCACCGCATATCTTCTACCGTCTTTTGAGACATGTACAACCTTTGTAGCCTAGGTTTTAAAGGAAAATATCTTAGCACCTTGTGCAAAATTGTCTTCCTTTTTCCTTCATTCAGCTTGTACCTGGGTTCGTGGCACACCGTACATTCCATACATTGTTCAGTCTCCTTCCAAAATAACATGCAATCATTTTTGAAAGTATGTATGGGAATATACCTGAGGCCCAAATCTCTTAATATTCTTTTAGCCTCGTAATATGATTTTGGAAGGGTCTCCACAGTAGGAAGCGCTACTTTATTCAATTCAATGACCATATTAAATGATTTGTTATTCCATCGGTTGATGGTCATAATATGAAGGAGTTTCACGAGAAAGTCCATTTTCGAAAACTTATCACAACCCGGATATAACGGCTGCCTTGCTTCCCTCAACAATGACTCAAACGCTTCTGATTGTCCCGTGTCACTCTTGTGACTAATCGGCCCAGTTGTAGTCCCTTACAAGTCTGCCAGCATTTGTGGCAAGCCTTCGTAACCAACCCCAACATTATCACCAAAGTCATCATCATCATCATCATCTTCTTCTTCATCCTCAAATACCACTCGTACGTCACGGCGTTTCCCGTGAAATTCCCAACACGTATACCTCTTGTCCATCCCGTGTTCGAGTAGGTGCTCTTTGACCTCATCTATGTGCATATAATCCCTATTATTGCATCTCCTACATGGACATCTTATCCTATTTCCCCCATCTGTAGATGCATGAGCAAACTCAATAAAATCTTTGATCCCCTTCACATACCCTGGCATATGCCTGCCCCTCAAGTCCATCCAACTCTTATCCATTTTTGTCTACCTAATACAAGTCAAAAATGATACTCGTTATAAATATGAAACATGAACCCTATCACCTCCAACTTCTCTCTAAAGGGTAAGGTGGAATCAAATGCTTGATTCCACTAGGACAAAATTTCGGCAGCATCTCCCCATGGTTCTCCAAGTATACGAGATAGACGTTAGCATGCCTAAATATATACCTAGAGAACAATAGGAGACCGTGCTAAAATTTTATCATAGTGAAATATTCAAGCATATGCGCTATTGATTGCAATGCAGATTTATGCATTCCCGACCTGTCCTCTCTGGACAATTCAAGAATCAATTTTCATACATATGAGCCCAATCACAAATAAATTTCGTGACAAGATTCACATGTGATGAAAATGACTCTCGAACGGGGCTAGGTTTACATGAATGCAATTGCTAACTTGCAAAACAATAACCATAATTTTTTTTTTCACGAAATAATCCCTACAAAAAAAATTAGGCCACGTTCATAGTGGCCCTGTTGAAAAGGCGCATCAGCACGCATATAGGAGAAAAGAGAACTGGATGCTCTTCTAGCCAAAACTCATATGAATTAATACAATCAAATGCTTGAGTTGTCAAATTGACTAGCAAGGTAACATGTTTTCAGATGAAATTGACAACAAATAAAAAAACAAAAAAAACGAGGTTCTATGTGATATTTTTCTTTGACGAGGTAGTAGACTATGCATATCAAATACATTAAAAAGAAGATGGATAATGTGCTAACACGTTTGTTTTGGTTCATTTAGGACAACAATATCTCACATTTGAGAGAGGAGATAAATGAACAAAACTGGAATAACTCTAAACAATAAAGTTCAAATCTCATATTTAACATGGCATTGCTATTACTACTACCAACTTACAATGAACAAGTTTGGAAGCTCATGTTTTAGTTTTAAAATACAGTACAATATGTCATAATTAAACTTTCAAAAAATAACTCGAATGATAACAGATTAAAAATTAAGTACTTAACACACAGTTCCTAGTTCAAATACTATTAAACCTTTGAAAGTCACCGGTCTTAAATTACCCGATTCACGTGGAGAGTTGGCTTTGTATGATCCATGATATTTATTTTAATGCATGTGAATTCTTTAAATGTCAATAAAGGTGATTGGGGATTCTTGTCTTGTCACATCCCGAACCCCACCCTACGCGGATGTCGAGGACGTGATGCCAGTCAGCCGCCACGCGACCAACTGAAGGCAATTTCTGAACTTTTCAGTGAATTGCACTCCGACTGTAGGGTCAGATGCAGCGGAATTTAAAAAATCTTTGTCAAGGGAATACAACTCATGTATCCACCGTAGGATATGTATCACACAGAGCAAGTCTAAAATCCAACAGCTAACAATTCTAACCTCAGAGGATATCTATAATCCGACATATAACAACAGAGTAGAATTATAACCTCTAGAGTACCGTTTAAATCCATGAGCCATGTTTATATCTAGTACATATCAGTCAAGTCAGTCGTATTACATCACTCACCTGATTAAACAGATTCAATCCTCAATAATCCAGTCTCCACAGATCAGTGCCATCAGATCCAATAGATATCATTCCTGAAAAATGTTAAGAAATGGGGTGAGATTCGAAAAGCCCAATGAGTAACACAGGTTCCCTGTCATGGGTTTCAAACCATTGTTGTTTATAAAGCATATGGATGAAACAGGCATTTCGGAGAAGACAGTTAAGTACGTTCAGTTGAAACAGTATTCAAGACGAAAATACAGTTAAAACATCAGGGTAACAGAACAGATCAGTTAAAACATCAGAGTAACAGAACAGATCAGTAATGAGCAGAGCAGAATAGTATAACAGAATAAACAGTACAGTATGCACAGATTAAACAGTGCAATATGCTCATATAGTGCTCAAGACTGAGGTGGTACTAGGAGTCAGTTGTTCATTCAGAACCAGTTTAAAATAGCGATTTCAGTACAGAACAGAGAAGCCAGACAGAGTAAAGATCATGCATTTGGGTAAGAGCATGAAATCAGTGTATCAGATAAAACAGTACAGTACAGTATTTTAAAATACAATAACTAGACAGTGTACTTATACACCAATTCAGGAGTCAGGGTTACTCACAAACTGTTACGGTTATCTCCTTGCACAAACAATCCGATAACCTCCAAGTACGTTAGGCATCTCCATGTATGTCCTGAATAATCATCATCAATCACAGACATATCAGAATTCATCCATTCAGGCCTTATTCGTCATCTTAGGTGTCTATCGGTTTACCTAAGATAGCCTAGTAGCCTATCGCCCTTTCATCGGGTTTCATCCGGGGCTATTTCATTCCTTAATTAGGCTTAGTAGTCATCAGAACTATAATTTAAGTCATTTAGACTTCAATCGTTATCAGTCAGTTACTTTTTCAGCCTTAGGGGCAAAACGGTCATTTTATCACTCTTGCCCCGGGCCTTGTCAAGGCCCTCAGAATAGTCTTTATATCTTAAATATAAAGTTCTATGTCTTTTAGACTCCAATCGGTATCAGTTAGGTTCTTATTTTAACCATAGGGGCAAAATTGTAATTTTGTCATTCTTGCCCCGGACATAGTCGTGGTTCTCAGAATATCCCATATATCGTATACATGAAGTTCTAAGTCTTTTAGACTTGAATCGCTATCAGTTAAGTGCTTATTTAGCCTTAGGGGCAAAATGGTAAGTTGTCCATTCTTGTCCCGGACCCTATTGTGGTCCTCAGAATAGTCCACATATCTTAGATATAATTTTCTAAGTCCTTTGGACTTCGTTTGGTATCTACTTTTGGTCATCGGGACACATTAGTCGTTTCTCGTTTTACACTTTAATTGTTCCGAAGTCTTATTTAGCCCTTCAGTGTTCATAATTATCCTTATGATAATTTATCAGATCAGTTTGACCTTTATTCCACCTCTACTTTGCACTTCATGTGCTCAGGGGTATTTTGGTCATTTTACGTTTCGTAAAATTCGGACTCTGATTCATCATTTAATCAAGTATACAGTTTCACAAGTATCTGGGCTTCTATGGGTATCAGTTTCGTCTGAATCAAACTTCATTTAGGTTTCGTATGGCATCAGGGGCAGTTTGGTAATTTTACATTTCCTGATGTTCTGATTTCGAATCATAATTTAATCGTATATATGAGCCCATAAGTAATTGGGCTTCAATTGGTATTAATTTTGCTCAATTCGGACTTTATTTGGGCTTCGTACAGTATCAGGGGTATTCTGGTAATTTCACATATTGTATAACCAAACTGTTCGGAACCTCAGTTCATAAAATGGACCTCACCATTGGGTCCAGAGTGTCCGACATAGTTAACTTGGACCATCTTTTATGTTTAATTGGGCCTGGGTATCTTTAGGGGTAATTCAGTCATTTTACAATTTATGTGTCTGTATTTTTCGGGACTTCAGTTCATTAAACGGACTTCACTGTTGAGTCCAGAATGCCCGACATAATCAGAATAGACTGCCTTTTATTTTTATTTGGGCCTGGGTACCCTTAGGGGCAGTACAGTCATTTGTCACTTGCAGGTCTGTATTTTTCGGTACATAATTTCCCAATTTGGACTGTACCATTGAGTCCAGAATATTTGAAATAGTGAAAATACACTATTTATTTAATTTATTTGGACTTCGTTTGACATATATAATGTCCAGGGGTAAAATTGTAATTTTATCCATTTAATAAAATAATTATTTTATTATTTAATTAATTTACCAGGGGCTTAAATGTACAATTTTTCCAAAATCTGGGCCACAGTACAATATCCAAAACTGTTGGGGTCAAAAACTAATTTACAAAAGTTTTGGTTCAGTTATTCAATTTCAAACAGTGGACCATTGGGTTTTTAATTCAAAATCCTAGACCGGATTGGGCATGTGGTGAACCAACTGGTTCACTGGACCTCACAGAACCGGAATAGCATAATCCAATTAACCCCAATTTGGCCCTTATCCTCGGTTTGGACAGTCCTCAATCTAGTTTCAATTTATTAACCATGTTACCAAACAGGCAGGATTCAGGTTTTAATTTAAAACCTTTAACACCAAAACGGCACAGTTTCAATAATTTCGTGGCATCCTCACAGGCCGACACGTGTCCGAGTCAGCTCGGCTTGGCTCGGTCAACTCGGCCGAGTCGACTCTATCTTCCCCATATTTTCCCCATCCGTTGCCCTAGTTGCAGGTTTGCTATTTCTTCAATTTTGTGGGTTTTCAAGGGCTGTTTTCGATATGTTTTGATTCCAAAACATTTTTGTATGTGATACCAACAATTTTGCATTGATTTCGAGCTTCGAATCCAAAGATCCAGCTCGGTATAACCGATAATTGTGAGGGGACACCGTTCGGTCATACAGCCCTTTTTCTTAACCAAATCGCACGAGGTTTGGCTTGTTGTGACCGTAATTCCATGGGGATCAACATCCCATTTTTAGATTTCAGTTTACAAGCTTATTTACGAGTTTGGGTTCCAATGGCCGAGACAATAGGTTTGGTTTTGAGGGCCTTCCATGTGTTTCCAAGTCACGGGTCAGTATTTATGGGGTCCTAGAAGGGTTTAGATCAGTTCTAGACCATTAGATTTCAGTTTTATGGAGGTCGAATTAGACCTGTTACAGGAAGGTCGTTAATGGCGGTTTGTCATAGTTTTGGGTTTCAAGGCTTACCCGACCCTCCCAATCAATTCAGAACAGTTCTAGGGTCTCACAGTAGTATACATGTACAGTTTGTACAGATCCAAACTATCAAAAACAGTGTTGAAATTTTTGAATAGAAATTTGACAGTTTTGTGTGTTTACCTCTGGTTCAGGCCATTATTCCTCCCTCTCATGGCTCAGTTCAGTCCTTTGGCACTTCAGGTGTGCCGCAGTCCCAGTCGTGCACCTCAGTTCTGTTCTTCCTTCATAGAGCAGCTCCATGGGACACAAACACTCACCATGTTATACACATGCAGTTCTCACTTTCTCCCTCTAACAGCCCCCTCTCTCTAGCAGATCTCATGCACCAATTTCTGATTTCTCAATCCTCCAATACACATATGGAGACTTGTAAATGCAAATCAGATTTTTCTTGTCCAATATATCTCCCAACTTCATGATTAATTTGCATGTATTTTGGTTGGAGGAGAGGTCATCAAGTGTTGAGGTAGGTGATGATAGGGGCTAGGGTGCATAGGGGTGATGTGTTGCAGGTTTGGCCATTGGCCAATTTGGGTGGCAGCTTGAGGCAATTTAGAGATATATACATTTTAGTTGTATAACTAAGCACAAGACATTGGCAGCCTACATGGTTAATTTTTTTGGATAAGAGTTCTTTCCACTCAAAGGTCAAGGGTTCAATTCCCTTGGCCTCCCATTTGGCCATTTTTTCCACATTTTGGGCTAAGGCCCTGTTTGGTTGCGCATTAATTCAGTTTCAATGTTTGCTACATAACTTTCATTCCGTAGCTCCTTTTTCTACGCGGTTTCTTCCGGTCAGTTTCTATTTCAGTTATCTTCAGTGTCAAGGGTTTCGTGTCATTTATTAATCATCCGGGATTTTCCGGGTTAGCTAATTCGGATTCCGTTGGTGTTAAAACGGCGTTATTTCACCGAATTAATTAGTAATCGGGTTCGGGTATTATACCATTCTCTCCAGACATATTTAATTATTTTAATCGGTCTATCATGACCGTCGGGATTATGATTAATTCCCTTAATCATTCATTAAGTCAGTGCTAATTAATAATTAAGAACTAATTATTAATTACGCAAGGTCGGGGTGTTACATGTCTGTTACCAAAAAATGAAAAAATTATATACAGACCACAATTATTAGGAGCTAGATCATGTTGTTTTTGTAGAATAATGTAGTTGTTGCCCATCAAACTCCTTGTCACCATTAATCAATCCCATACATGACAAAGGGTTTAGGGAAACTTTTTATTACAAATTTCAAAACTATATCATACAAAAAGAATCTGATAACATGTATCTTCCCACCAACATATCATAAAATATGACAAAAAGCTTAATAGATGGAGAATTTTAGAGTCCTTTTTACATATATGAAAGAGTTCATGACATAATATATATTTGCCACCTTTTTTTGGCCCTCAACGGACCATGGTTTCAAATACCCACTTTCGGCTACTTGCATTCACATTGTATTTGTACTTAATCAGATAGAGATCTTTCTCAGTACCATATTCTCTTAATTCATCATTCGATGTGTTCTAACTGATCAACTTAGTCATTACATGAAATAGGCATAGAAGTAACATTTTTGGATGGGAAAAGTTTCATTAAATCATGATTTTCTGAAACAAGGAGATGACTTTAAAATATCTAAATCCCTATTTATAATATAAATGAGTTCAATTAAACAGAGCACTCTACTTTGTTTTTCTTCGTTTCTGAAATGAATCCATTTATTTTCCTATTCATAATATATGTGAAAATGAAACTATATTCACCTGTTTTCATAAACATTATAGCATTTCACAAAATGTTATGGACAGCAAAATGGATTGGCAATTTTGTTTATATATATATATATAAAATAATAATAATAATAATAATAATAATAATAATAATAATAATAATAATAATAATAATAATAATAATAATAATAATAATAATAATAATAATAATAATAATAATAATAATAATAATAATTAATAGCAGTACTCACTTTAGCTTGATAATACCAATTGATTACTTTAGGTGCTGCAAATATGGCATTATTGGGTGAACATATATAATATTTACATGCAATTAATCAAGCTGTTACATGCAAACTAAAAATAAAAATTAAAAGCAAATGTGAACACAAAGAAAATATTTGAAAGCAAAAAAGAATAGAATAATACTAATAAAAACACAAAGAGAAAAAGTTCCAACGGCCTGAATAGTCAATAAAGTGACTTAAACTAAATTTATCAGTACACAAATTACTTGTATGCCTTGAAAGTACAAATAGTCATAGGCCTTCAAAATTTTGGCATAACCAAATGGAATCTTAATCTTGCCCACAAAAAGAAAAAGACAATAGAAAGTCAAACTTATAGTTTTCGAATACTTCCACAAACCCTTAACAGCTAAAATATAACACTAACTTTTAAATGAAAAAAATAAGTGGGCACCTTTTGCATCAATCCCATCATTTCCATTTTTCTTTTTTTGTCTGTTAGCTCTCATTAGATCTAACCCATTTGTATCAAGGGTTTACCCCAAAAACAATCTATCCACAATCTCATAAGTAACATTGATAAAGACCAAAATAATAAAATCTGAGAGATGAGAGATCTTAATTAGATCCCAATAGCTTCTTCATTATAACAGCCCAGAAAAGCTACAAAGTACACAAGGTACTGTTTTAAAAAAATTATAAAAAAAGGCAACAGCATATAAAACAACAATACCTATTTAATCAGTAAACAAAACAGCCGTGTTCTCCGTATGGCTTCAAAACAGACAAATGAATCGCATTTCATTGCAAAACGGAATTAATTAAAGCAAATATTAATCACCTTTATAAAATGCAATGGTAAAAGAGTTTTGACAAAGATAATAATATAAAAAAAAGGAAAGTAACCAGAGTAGATCGGTGGATAAGAGAGAGATACAGATACAGATACAGATTTATATTATTTTAAAATTTTCAAGCATTTATCTGCACATCCATATAAATCAGAAAGATAAATCTCAAACACATCAAAAATCTAAATCACCACGTTTTATCAGACGACAATCCCTCCACGAAACAACTTCTCAAGGATGATGGAGAAGAGGATGTTGTTGATTCCAATTATGGCCGTAAAAGTGTGTCTTCCCCAATGAGGGGTTGTGAAGGTGCAAGCGGTGCAAGAAGAGAGAATAAAGGCGGTTGATAGCAATGTCCTAACCAAGAAATTCAGCGAAATGAGGGCGTATAGAGGGAAAGAAGAGAGAAGAAGAAGGACTGTTGTGGGTTGTGGTCGAAATGGGGGCGTGCAGAGGGAAAGAAGAGAGAAGAAGAAGAACACACTGTTTTGAGCGGCGTAGTAGGTTAGTAAAATGGGTTTGGTTTTTGCGACGCACACTGTGCGTCGCTGATAATGCCTATGCGTCGCAAAAAGTCCTCCCAACACAACTTCGTTTTACGTACTCAGACTATTACTGATGAATTCGTGGGCGTCGCTAATATTGGTGACGCAAAATGCGTCGCAAATAATGATTGGGTCATTGCTAAAGCCTTCGCGCCTTTTTTTGTTACGCGGGAAAGCCCATTTTCTTGATTATTTGCGACGCACAAATGGGCGTCGCTAAAAGTGACTAGTGGCGACGGTTTTTGCGCGTCGCAAATAATGTGCATCGCAAAAACCTATTTTCTTGTAGTGGATATCATTCTTTTCCATAGCATTTTAAAAACACCAATCCATTTACATTACTCAAGTCACAAATGTCACGACCCGAAACCCACCCTATGCGGATCTCGTGTCGCGGGGCCAACCCGAAGGCCGTCCCTACTTTTTACATTCCTGTATCATAGTACTAATATGCAATGTACTAAAAATTTTAACAATGAACAACGGAAGTCTTTTATCAATTACAATAATCCAGCGGAAGTCTTTTAAATAAATTAAACAGCGGAAGTCTATTAAATACATGACATAGTTCTACATAAGGCAAAATGAGAACTAAACGTAACCAACACCCAGGGGTGGTGAATACATGGGAGAACTAACATAGACTGGTACAATACTTCAAAATGTCCCCCTACGCTCTCAGACTCCTACTGGGGTCTCGCAGCGTCATTACCTGAAATAGGGGGTAAGTGGGGTGGAATGAGCTACAAAGCTCAGTAAGTAAAACAGATCTCCAACACTAGTATCGATGATCAATAAATCCATGAATAAGATTATGATAGCCAATCATAAGAATAAGATGCTGTAATAGGCAATGAAAACAATTGCCACGAGGGCCAATGGAAACAATTGCCACAAGGGCCAATGAACAGTAATCACAATACACAATCAGGAGTATTGGGTGTAATAGCGATATGAAGAAATCCAATGATAATATAACAACAATGAAGTACTGCCACAATGAACCGATCACAATCAAATCAATCAATGCAAGTCCCTCGAGACTTGAAGAATCATAAGGGATAGTGCCATTCAACAATCATGTTCTGTTAGTCATAAGAGATGCTGTTATTCTGTGTCAGGGTTCGGCAGACCCTCGATCTTTTGGGGCCCGGCATACCCCCTAGTAAATTCCAGTGAATTGCCATTTGTTCGTTCACGGACTTGACCCATGGGTCCCAGTCAATCAGATAGCATCAGATGGGTGTTGTGACTGAGCACAACTCCTGTGTTCATAAACATGTCATGATCATAAGTAATTCCATAGAATATAAAAATGGAATATCATTCATTCAATAAGGATACAACAGTAGGCCTTTCAAGGCATGGTTCAACATGATAACAATGATATAGCAGTCAATCAATGTCCACAAGATAGAACAATATCACATTGTGGATAGCAATAACATGTGGTACTTTCAAGGCACAGTGAAACATGATAACAATGATACATCAGTCAATCAAATGTTCACAAGATAGGAAAATATCGAATTGTGGAACACAAGGATATCAATACATTCAAGAGTAAGAGTTTGGCAGTAAAAGAATAACTTGGCTTGTGGAAACAACACATGTAAGAGAGAGTGATCCACTTACTTCTATCGTGATTCTAGATCAGGAATCCGTGAGTGTGCCCTTGCCTTTCGAGTTCCCTATATATCAGTAATTACGTTTCAGAATAAATGCTATTCATCAAATTTTTATGCCTTTCTATCATAAGTATTTCAAATACTAATTTAGACTTTACCATTGAGTTTGGAATGTCGAAGAAAGTTGGTTTAGGCTTTCGCGGAATTCCATTTGGACATTTGTACTTAAAAGGGCAAAATGGTCATTTTGTACTTTTACGGTATTTATCCTTTGGGGTCCTGTCTCGTAAAATGGACCCCACCATTGGACTCAGAACGTCCGAGATAATAAATTTTGACTATTCATTTGCCTCGTTTGGACTTCGTTTGACCCATATTTGAAATAGGGGCATTTTTGTAAAAATTAATATTTTATTAATTTTCCTGTTTGGGCCTTAGTGAGATTTCTTAAAACATTTGGGGCCGGTTCATAAATTCTCAGAGTTGCGGTTTGAACCAGTTGGTTCATAACCAGAAACCCTAAACCGGTCTGCCCCTTCATTGAACCAAACGGTTCAGTCCATTCCAAAGAACCGAATTACGATATCCCAGTTCTTATCCCATCCCAGGTTTGGTTAGACTCAAAACCCAATTTCAATTTTGTATCCCTGTTACCAAACACCCCAATAACATTTTAAATCCATCTCCAAAACGATCCCGTTTCAGGAACCCATTATTTTCGGTCGAGTCCCGACTCAATCCGAACCCAGACCCGGTTCCGTCTTGACCCGAGACAACAGTGTTGTCTTCCTCGTTTTTCCGGTGGAGCACCGGTAGGTTTCTGTCGCCTTCTCCGGCGACGGTGATCGAATTCCGATCTCGGTTTGCCCCAAATCTAATGCTGTTCTCTCACCCTTCTCTCAAGGATTTCAAATCCACTATCGGTTTCCATTGAATCCCTCCCCATCTTCACGAATAGGGGTTTAAATATCTCCGGCCGATTTTCTGGCCAACTGGTTTCTTTTTATTTCACGACTGTTTCCTAACTGTTTTGATCCTAATCGATTTCTAATGTGTTTCTGCATTTATAAGGATCATTTTCATAAACTAATTTCAAGGTTTTAAGCGTAAAATCAGTGAAACCCAGATTATTCATAAAACCTGCAACTCCGTTTTCCTACCTGGTTTCTCAACCATTTAATCTCATTCTTTTTGCAATAAGTTCCATATTTCATGCTGATTTAGACCTTATAAATAGATACAAGCTTCATGCTCTAAATTGTAAAAACAGAACTCAAAACACTCACCTGGGTTTTCGGTTCTTGCTCACTGTGACCCTCCAAACCCTTCTATTTCTGTTCCTGAGTTCCTTAACAATGTTTCTCTCAGTCTCAGTTCCCTTTTTGTCTCTCAACTCACTCCGTATATACCTATATAAAGAGAGAGACTCCACCGCCTCTCTCCCGCTTTCTCTCCCTCTCTCGGGTTACTCCCCCTTCTATGGCCCCTTTTCTTGACTTAGGGTCTGATATTCTCTCTGCCAAATGCAACTTTGCATTTATGGCTTGGGAGACTTGTGATGTACACATATATACATATATTATATTATACACATCACACACACATACACACACACTTCACCCAACCGAGACACACACTCACACCCACATTCACTGCACCTATATACTGCCCTTGGCAGTTTTCCCTTTCCCTCTTTTCTTTTCCTTTTAATTCTTATACATATACATATATACATAAATACATTATGTTATACATATATATATATATATATATACACATAAAATACATATTCTATACATGTATATACATTTATGTGTAGGCGTATAAATCTACTTTTAATCATATATACATACATTCATTTTGAACGGGCTACACACATACGTACGTGTATGCATGCATGGGAATACGTGCATGCACGCATTACGATGCAATATCTTGGGGTGCTCGGGTGTTACCGAGCCTTGGTTATTCATTTCCATCATTTACAGTTTCCAGTCATACATTTTCATGAAATACCATGATATACATATCTTATCGTTCAAGTTACATTATTTAACCGACTTACCTCGGTACACGTGCCGTATCTCGGGTCGGGATATTACAACAAAGATACTAATGATATGTCTAAGATCATAACACTATACTATTACAATTAAACCATAATATCTAATATCCTTTTCCCCAATTAATTATAATGATCATTCTTTTAAACTTTACGGTATCACATTTTTACTCTAATAGTACAAAAATTCATGGAAAACCAATCTAGAATATCATTGAAAAGTAAATAATAAATTTTTTAAATGTGACTTTAAACAAAAGAGTTACAAGATTCGGTAGTATTATTAAAATCTTGTGTCATCCAAAGCCTATATGAACATTTATTCATCCAAACTATATTGAAAATCATCCATAAATCATCACTTAAACTAATGATACTTAGATCGAAAAATCAATATTTAACTATGAAAACTTAATTCTTATAGTCATGTTACTCAATTGTATATAATCAATGTAATGTACAAAAATTTTTTCCTTTTCAATTAACAAGATTCAAGCACTCTATAATAATACATTAGATTAAATGAAACTTTATCAAATACTTATGTCATTCTCCCAAGTAAGTAATATTCCATACACTAGTCATTTTTCGAAGTTGCTCCTAACTCATACCATAGTTATCACAAATCCCTAAATTATAAGATGATATCGCCCAAAATATATGTTAGCCCTAAAGCTTTTCAACTAAGGGCATCTCAGTAATTTTGATGATAAAATATTATCTTAGTGGACTAATGTTTTATCCAAGTGACAATGCAAACAAGTATTTAAGATTAAAGAAGAACGTGGACCAAGAAATGACAAAGTTCATTAAGCTAAAGAATTCCTGTCACGCCCCGAATTCCCGACTGAACCCGGGGACACGACTGAGCAAAACAAAAGACAGAAAGAAAATAGACGAATAAATAAATAAATAACAATTTAACTAATTTAGATACAAGCCTACATACATTCCTGTTTTAAAAAAATTTCGGCAGAACCTCATTTGTTTTTCGAGCCTTTTTCCCCCTAATAATCACAATACATCATATAAATACAAACACATCACAATCCATCCTCACTCGATGGCCACAATCTTATCAAAGTTAAATATGCATCGCCTAATTATACAACCGAAAATATACAACCATGATACAACATATATGTCATTGGGCTTAAGCCCGTACATCACAAAACATGCCTCTCGGACCAAATATCCATCCACAGTCAAGTCTCCTCCACTCGGCTAGACTTCCTCAAGCCTCAGGTGTTGGGGATGTCATCTGGAATATGGTTCCCACGAATAGGTTAGCTCAACTGCTAGTATGGTACAATACTAATGCAAGGAACAAAATTAAGACGTGGCATGTGCAAGTGTACATGTATATCTACATGCCTCCCTAATCATGCATACAATATAATGGCAATGTACAAACCACATCTGTATAAAACCCTATATCACGTCCACAAATTCATCAACACAATGCACAGGCAATATGCGTGACACACCCATGTATCTCAATGTCACACCCATGTCTCGCTTCACGGTTCTTCCCCGTTGGCATGCAAGTACCAATATATGCCTCACTTTACGGTCCGGACCCCATAAGCCTGCGAGTACCTAATGGCCAATTTTGAGTTTTTCACCACAGGATCTGCACCCTCATAATGCACATCACCTCGTGCTGACCCACACTATGCTTTCAAGGAATCACACTATGCCAATATGCCATGATTTCATCATGCAATAATATAGTTCAAATGAAACATCACTTTCATAAGCATATGCAACATGCTTTAAATAATGCATCACATTTAAGATCAAATCACAAGACTTCATCCACAAATCTACGTGTCATGCTCGATCAATCTCAACACTTACTCAAATCCACATGTCACAATAACAACAATCCTTCTAAAACATAAATCACATATGATGACAACTCAAGAAGTAAATCATAACTCCCAAATAATCATAAAGAACACGTAAACATATAAACAATCAACTCAAAGTGTCTCAAAGCAATAACTCCTATGTGATCTTCTATCATCAGATAAGCACAAGAATCATTCAATCAATATGCACATCAATCCTAATTTAATCCTATTCCTTACTTAGTAATGTACCATACCTGATCGGGTTATCTCAACCCCAAGAAGTCGTGTCCACTACGTAGACTAATCAAGTGATGAATGACTCAGTCCTCCTACTGTAGCTGCTTAGAGAGTTTGAGGTTAATCTTTAGTCCACGTTTCAAAAGTTGAAGAAAACACACTGGCAGGTTGATCGAGTTGGCCAACCATTTTAAATCCAGTTTCATCAGCTTCTTCAGCCTTTTTCCCTCAAGCAGATCACGATCCTGACAGATTCTGTCCCTTTATCATCCCATCCATCTTATCATCCCATCCATTAGATATTGAAGAACTTTCCCTTCCTCTCATCAGATTACTATCTAGTTCTCTGTTGCAAAGTCCTCACTTCCAATTTGAGTTGCTCATTTTAAACAGACAAAAAAAATTCAAACAACAACAACTTCATACATCCAAATCACGCCTATGAGACCATGCCTCAACCCAAATTGCTGTAATCTCCCTTACAATGTCATCATAACACCCAAAGGTAGCAAAAACTCAATAATCGCTGTAAACACAATGCAAAGCCCCAAGACACAACATCACAACAACCCATTGAGAGTTCCATTTCTTAACACATTCAACCAGCCCTTGGAAATGAATTATGTCCGTAAGCATTACACGGTCCCCCCTCAAATTCCTGTCCGTCATCAACAATATCATGTCCAAACCCATAAACCCCAATCTGAACAATCATACCATCTTGGCGCAACTCCGCTACATTCCTAACATAATTTCTGTGAGTGCGGCATTCATAAATCAGAGTACCTCAAGGCCAAGCTAAGGCTTTTCCTCCGGACCCAATCGAAAGTTTGGCCTTGGCTTCGACATATACAATAACTCAAACTGGACAACCCACCTGATGTTCACCTCTATTCTCAACTGGAATGACAGAATAGAGGAACCCATCACAACTCGCAACCTCACAATCCCACAACCGTTCATCAAACCCCAATGATTTTCCCACAAATGGACACACAAAATCCCCTAACCAACCTGCCTAATAATTCCACAACCGTTGCTCCAACACGCACAATTCATAACGACCGCCCACGCAACAACAAACAGCCCATCACTAAGTGCTTGACTCAAAGAATCACCAATGTCACGAATAGAATCCACCTGTCCCATGCCTCTGCTCTTCCATTTCAACATCATCACTATTAGAATACTCTAAGAGACCCAATACCCAAAACTGCTCTCGGCAACGCTCCATAAATCTCTCTTCCTCCACCACAACACGCAACCAACACCACTGCCAAACGATTGTTGCCCAAACCTGGAACCTCCTCCGTACCACATAAGGTCCAACGATCACCTTCAAACACGGCCGGATCACAAATCCGACCTGCTCACTCTCCTGCTCTGCGTCAAACCCAAACAGCCACACACAAAACTGCAACACAAATCCTGTTCTGTGAAGCCCCATAATCGTAACCCCAGGTTTTCTGTTGAATCAACCCATGACCACCGAATCATCACCACTTGAAGCAGAAACCGAATTCAATAAACCCATCCTGCTATCTCTCAATCCGACGAACCAACTCAGCTGCAGAAACCTCTGCTTCGAAGTCCAACTCAACGGCCAAAGTCGACAACTCCCCGACAGATCTATCCCAACCCATCGCTGCTCCGTCGACAACAACCTTGGTGGCGTACGAAACTTGGCACGCCGTTAGGTGCCGTCCCTACCTCCATCGTCGCCCTTGCGCAATCGTCCCCCCTTTCTTTCTCTCTTCCTTTTTTCCCCTTTTCTTTTTCTCTCATTTTTCTCCTGTTTTCACGCGACCTGCCCCTGTTTTGTTCCCCATCTCTCTCTCGATTTCCTTCCCCAAATTCTTATCTCTTCCCGGTTTTCTATCCATTAGACAACATTCATATTATATTTATTTATTTATTTTTTTGTTTCAATAATTTCTTTTAGAAATTTCACGGACATATATATATGTATATATCTTTTTAATATTTTTATTTCACAAATATTAAATTATCTTATGTCGATAAAAACTGCCATAAAGCCGGGACTTAATTTAATTATTTATTTACCACTATTGGTTCTCGTTCGGGTCCCATATTATATTCTTATAATTTATGATTCGTATCAATCCCATGGATTTATCCTGGCACTTCGTTAACCGGTTTAACTATTTCATTCGAGCCTATATCATAATTTTTTTTTTCAAGTCTCTACAATTCCATTCAAGAACATGCTTCAAGGCAGAAATCAAATCAAGTGAAATGATCTCATGCTGAATCAAGAAAATGGACGCACTCAAGCCCAAAGATTCAAGACAAGTCAGGTAAAGACTTTTATTTTCCTTATTTTGGGTTTTGAGTGATTTAGGATTAAATTGATCATTGTTCCTAAGCTTTTACTATTTAAAAGTAATCAACTAAAAACTAATCTGAAATTATTTTTCAAAACAAAACAAATGTCATACTTTAAGTTTTGAAAGATCAAAAGGTTTTGATAAAAGTACATTGAGAAAAATAAGCTAGAAGATACTCACTATCCAAACTAGTCGACTAGTTCATGAAACCAATCGACTGATTCTTAAAGGCTTATTTTTTCACTGATCAAACCAGTCGACTGAGTGACTTTTTTCAAAATAGCCTAAGACTCATTGTCTAATACAATTGACGTCTAAGGAGAATCAGTCGACGATTTCTCGAGGCTAAAAATAGTGTACATCAGAATCAGTCGATTGATCTAAAAGACCAATTGGCTGATTATTTTTGAATAATTGAACCTTAAACCCTATGAAAAATTCAGTTGACCTAATTAGTCGACCAATCCTCTACCTAGTCAACTGGTTGATGATTCAGTCGACTAAATCTACTGATCTGGCAATTGCAAATTCAAATTTTGAATAGACAAAAATGGGGGAAACGTCTCTTTTTAAAAAGCAACATATATATTCTTTTAATGGCTATAAATAGAGGTTCTCTAAGGCATTCTATGCCATCTTTTCACATGCTTACACTTCTATATCTTTACAATTAACTTTAGATCCAAACATTGAAAATCTAAATCTAAAAGCTCTACTCATCTTTAAATACTCCAAGCTTACAACTAATCTATTTATAGAGAGTGAGTATCTTATTACTCCAAAATTACTCTAGAAGAGAGTTTTATTTGGTAAACATCTTTGTATCATCTCATTGCAGTGAGAGTTGTGGGTAGGTGCTACCTGGTGTGGCATAGGGGTATATTTTTCTAGGATAAGAGGGTTGCGGTTTTTGCATTGTAGAGGTTTGGTCTCCACCTGCAAGGAGGTCACAATAGTGAAAAAATTTAAGTGGGGATGCTTGAATTGAGGACGTAGGAAGTTTTTTGAACCTCGTAAAATGGTTGAGTTTTCATTCTCTCTTTTTCTCTATTGTTTATTGTTAGGACCATAGGGTCCGATATTGTAATTGGCTAATCCGGTTTGACAAAATGTTCTTTGTGTGTAATCCTTACATAAGTCTTATGAATGAGTACCTCAATGCCCATTTTTCTTCAAGTTCTTCCAAGAGACATTACCGTGCATCACTATTGGTCAACTTGGTTCTCGAAGGGCATATTGGACTTTTGTATTTGATTTGGATCTCACACACTCACATCATACATGCATTGCATATATTTTTATCATAACATCATATGTGTGATTGACTTGTGATTGTGAACTAATTTTTTTTAAAATGCATCTTTAAAATACTTAAGGAAAAGATTTAGTTCACAAGATAAGCAAGAATGAGCAACTTTCTGTTGTTTGTTCGAACGAAGCCTTGGCTCATTTGGACGAATAGCAGAGAAGTTCATTCTCGTTCTTTTTCATTTGTTCGAAAACTTTGTATCAAACGAAGAGCTGCAAGTTCAGAGTTGTGCTCTTTAATAGTTGTTTATTGTTCGTTCTAATGAACTTGTGCTCATTCGAATGAATGATGGTTCATATAAATGAACATTGGGCGAAAAACATATTTATATTCTGTTTTCAAGCCATTTGGGGATCAACGAGGCTCTTGGTAAAAATACAATTTAGAGGAGCCAAAAACAAAGTGAGGGAATCTCATATTGTGAGAGTAAAATTGTTGATAGATCATGAAGTTCTTGTGAGAGATTATTCATGCATGTCATTTATATATCTCCACTCTTATTCATTGATCGATTTAGTGTTAGGATGTGTGCCCTCATATCCAAGACATTTTATTATTATTTAATAGATTTGATTTATTATTGAGTTTCATATTAACATATGTTTACATGTTGCTTTATATCATCAGATGATTAGTCCTTGAATTGTCATTAGGAGTGGTTCATGTGTATAAATGAGATTTATACACAAGAGTTATGAACTGCATATATAAACAATTCTAGAATTGTTTGCGGGTATTGATAAGACTGGACATCTTATCTATAAAGCTGTAATATAGTTAACATTTATGTGATAAGGTGGTTTATCTTAACCATCAAAGTAGTGGACTCTAGGTTATTGTATTAGTGTATCAGGAATACACTAAACTGGATCACTATAAGAAACGCATTATTTAGAACTGTCACCTTTAATAAGTTTTTTATTCACTATTTGCAGTAAGCTCTTAATCTTGAGAGGATAGTGAACTCAAGTTCTAAATAGTGACGAATTTGAGTTATCAATGAGTGAGGTCTTTTAGATCAACACCTTGATATCTTGGGAAGTCATTATTTAGATTGTGGGAACACATATTCTCAAGATGAAATCTACACTTTATATATTAGAGAGATGGATATCACCTTTGTGCTAATTCAATGGGTTAATCACTGAAATTCGGATCAGGTATTTTCAATAAATTGTTTATTAAAATGATGACCAATTGCAAGTGATTAATAATTATTGAATTAGGTTCTTAAAATAATTAGAGAATTAATTTTACAGTATTATATGGAACCTTGATTATTAGAATCCATGTAGAGGGGCTAACTGCAAAAGTATATTGGGTTTACTCTATTTTACTAAGTTGGAGTGTAATTTCAATTATATAGTGGAGTTAATTGAAATTAATTAGTTAATTAAAATTAATTATGAGATAATTAAAATTTAGTTGACTAATTGGAAGCTAACTTAGTAGGACCCACTAGATCCCTTCTCTTACCCTAATTAGGTTATGCCCTATATATATGACATGTAGGGAGCTGTTTATCACAAGTTAAGTTTTTGTGTTAGACAAAAAAGTGGTAGCCCACTCTCTTGCGATACGGTTTGCCTAAGGAAAACGAGGAGAAGACCTAGAGCAGAAAGAGAAGGAAGATTGCATCAATCTTTTTAAAAAGTCTTCTTCAACAATCAAGATTATCAAGAACAAGATAATTCTAACCTCTTTTTTCAAGATTGTATGATTCAAGTAAAGAAATTGATCCAAATAGATTTTTGAAATCGTTTTTGTTGTGGTTACGAATCCAACAATTGGTATCAGTGCAACTTTATATGAATCCATCAATTTTGAAGGTTATATTTATTTTGTTCTAAACCTATTCATGGATCCCAATTAAATAAAAGGTTGTTTTGGATATATTAGAATGGGATTTTGTGATACAATCTATTGATACAAAGATTTAATCCTTATTTGATACCCATAGAGAAGGATTAATTAAATAATTTAATTTTTATTATGATATCACCAAGTAATGGGATTGTGGTTGAAGAATTGTTGGTATAAGATACTAGCTGTGTGCATCAATGGAAAACTAAGTTTTGGTTGGTTTATAAAAAAAAATTATAATAAAAAAATGGAGTAGTTAGTTTATGTTTTTCTTCAAATAAAACACTAGTACTTTATGATTGCTTATATGTGCCTGGCATTAGAAGGAACTTATTATTAGTTTCAAGTTTAATGAAGTAAGGTTATTCAGTTTATTTTAATTCAAATGTTGTTATTAAACATAATGGTTCTTTTATATGCTTTGGCACAACAGTTAATGGTCTTTATTTGATTACTCCTAAGATATATGAGATACATGACACCGAAAAGAATGAACTATCACAAACTTTACCACTTAAAAGAAAAGTTTCTTCTACTAATTCAACTTATCCTTGTCACTTGAGGCTAGGTCATATTAATTTGGATATGATTAATAGACTGGTAAAGAAGGGTACTTTGTCTTCCTTGGTTATTGAACCACTGTCAGTCTGTATATCCTGTTTGGAGGGAAAGATGACCAGAAGACCCTTTGCTTCAAAGGAAAACAAGGCCAAAAAAGTATTGAAGTTAATCTAAACTGATGTGTGTGGACCCTTTAATAGTAGGGCTAAAGGGAGCTATGAGTATTTCATCACTTTTACTGACGATTACTCTAGATATGGTTATGTCTATCTATTACACCACAAGTCAGAAGCCTTTGAAAAGCTCATAGAGTTTCGGGCAGAAGTGGAAAAACAATTGGATAGGAGCATAAAATCACTTTGATTTGATCGAGGTGGGGAATAACTCTCTAGTAACTTCAGTCAGCATTTGTTGGATAATGGGATTTTATCCCAATTGTCTGCACCTGGCATGCCTTAGTAGAACAGTGTAGCAAAGAGGAGAAACATGACACTTTTAGATACGGTAAGGTCAATGATGAGTTATTTTGATTTGCCTATATTCCTTTGGGGGTATGCGTTGGAGACAACGGTATATATTCTAAACTCAGTTCCAACTAAGTCTGCTCCTAAGACTCTAGTAGAGCTTTGGACTAGGCGCAAGCCAAGTTTAAACCACTACCGGATCTGAGGGTGTCCAGCCTATATGTTAAAAGGAAAGACTGGCAAGTTGGAACCAAGATCATAATTGAGCTATTTCATTGGCTATCCTAAAGGGACAAAAGGCTAGTTCTTTTATAATCCCAGTGAGTAGAAGGTATTCGTTAGCACGAATGCTGTCATTTTGAAGGATGATTATATTATAGGTCAGAAGCCCAAGAGTAAGATCACCTTAGAAGAAACATCAGATGTTTCTTCTATTCCTTAAGCAAATGATAATCATGGACTAGATGCTTCTATTCCAACATCTTTTATTACACCGGAGCCACGTCGTAGTGGGAGGACTATCAGGCCACCTGATAGGTACATGTTCTTAGGAGAGTCTATCTCAGATGAACATGTTTTAGATCCCAGTAGCTACGATGAGGCAATCTCTGATAAAGATTTGGGACTTTGGAAAAATACTATGAAAGCTGAGGTAGAATCTATGTATTCTAATCAAGTCTGGGAACTTGTGTAACCACTTGCCAATATTAAACCAATTGGCTGTAAGTGGATCTATAAGAGAAAGAGAGGACCCGATGGATCAATTGAGACTTTTAAAGCTAGACTGGTGGTGAAATGGTTTACTAAAAAAGAGGGTATCGATTATGAGGAAACTTTTTCACCAGTTGCTATGTTTAAGTCTATTCGGATTCTCTTATCTATTGCAGCTCATTTTGATTATGAGATTTGAAAAATGGATGTTAAGACAGCATTCTTGAATGACTATCTTGAGGAAGACATCTATATGATGCAACCAAATGGTTTCATAGCTAAGGGTCAAGAGCATATGGTATGCAAGCTGCATAAGTCCATTTATGAACTTAAGCAAGCTTCCCAAAGTTAGAACATTCGATTTGATCAAGCCATCAAGTCATTTGGTTTTGATCAAAACCTGGATGAACCTTGTATGTATAAGCAGAGTGAAGGAAGTGTGGTGGTGTTTCTAGTTCTGTATATGGATGATATACTATTTTTAGGGAATGATGTAGGGGTGTTTTCTACGATAAAGGTTTGGTTAGCGAATCAGTTTGAGATGAAGGACTTGCGGGAAGCTAGTCATATCCTTAAGATTAAGCTTTTCTGAGATCGGAAGAACAAGATGTTAGGCTTATCTCAAGCTGCATATATAGACAAAATTCTTATCAAGTTTGTAATGCATAACTCCAAGAAAGGCTTATTGCCTTTTAGGCATGGAGTACCTCTGTCCAAGATGAGGAAGAGGAACGCATGAAGGCAGTTCTTTATGCTTCAACTATAGAAAGCCTTATGTATGCTATGCTTTGCACTAGATTAGATATTTATTTTGCAATTGGCATGGTCAGCAGATATCAATTTAGTCCAGGACAAAATTATTGGCCTGTCTTGAAACATATACTCAGGTACTTGAGAAGGACTAGAGATTATATGTTGAGATACGGGGGTCTTGATCTAGTTCTAGTTGGCTACATAGACTCTAACTTTATGTCAGATCAGGACTCTAGAAAGTCAACCTCAGGATATGTGTTTACTCTTAGTGGTGGAGCTATCAGTTGGAGGAGTGTCAAGCAACAGTGTATTGCTGACTCAACCACTGAAGCGAAATATGTAGCTGCCTCTGAAACAGCTAAGGAAGCAGCTTGGCTTAAGAAATTCCTTTCGGGACTAGGAGTGGTACCATAGTTTCAATTGCCTATGGTCCTTTATTGTGACAATAGTGGAGCTGTAGCTCAGTCCAAAGAGCTAAGAAACCACAAAGGTGGAAAGCACATAGAGCACAAGTATCACCTCATCAAAGAGATCATTTAGCATGGAGACATCATCGTCACCATGGTTGTATTTGCAGACAATCTTATAGATCCTTTCACTAAGGCTCTACCTTCTAAAAGTTTCGAGCTTCATGTGGATATGATGGGTGTCAAATGTTATGGGGAATGGATGTGAGTGCAAGTGAGAGTTTGTTAGGATGCGTGCCCTCATACGTAAGACATTTTATTATTATTTAATAGATTTGATTTATTATTGAGTTTCATATTAACATATGTTTGGGTGTTGCTTTATATCATGAGATGATTAGTCCTTGAATTGTCATCAAGAGTGGTTCATTTGTATAAATGAGATTTATACAAAGGAGATATAAATTGCTTATATAAGCAATTCTAGAATTGTTTGCCGTTATTGATAAGATTAGATATCTTATCTGTAAAGTTGTAATACAGTTAACATTTATGTGATAAGGTGGTTTATCTCAACCATCAGAGTAGTAGAATGTAGGTTATTGTATTGGTGTATTGGGAATACACTGAACTGGATCACTATAAGAAACGCATTATTTGGAACTGTCACCTTTAATAAGTTTCTTATTCACTATTCATAGTAAGCTCTTAATCTTGAGAGGATAGTGAACTCAAGTTCTGAATAGTGACGATTTTGAGTTATCAATGAGTGAGGTCTTTTAGATCAATACCTCGATATCTTGGGAAGTCATTATTTAGATCGTGGGAACACATATTCTCAAGATGAAATCTACACTCTATATATTAGAGAGATGGATATCACCTTTGTGTTAATTCAATGAGTTAATCATTGAAATTCGGATCTGGTCTTTTCAGTAAATTGTTTATTGAAATGATGACCAATTGCAAGTGATTAATAATTATTGAATTAGGTTCTTAAAATAATTAGAGAATTAATTTGACAGTATAATATGGAACCCTGATTATTAGTATCCATGTAGAGGGGCCAAGTGCAAAAGTATAGTGTATATGGGTTTACTTTATTCTACTAAGTTGGAGTGTAATTTCAATTATATAGTGGAGTTAATTGAAATTAATTAGTTAATTAAAATTAATTATGAGATAATTAAAATTTAGTTGACTAATTGGAAGCTAACTTAGTGGGACCCATTAGATCCCTTCTCTTGCCCTAATTAGGTTATGCCCTATATATATGACATGTAGGGAGTCGTTTATCACAAGTTAAGTTTTTGTGCTAGACAAAAAAGAGGCAACCCACTCTCTTGCGATACGGTTTGCCTAAGAAAAAAGAGGAGAAGACCTAGAGCAGAAAGAGAAGGAAGATTGCATCAATGTTTTCAAGAAGTCTTTTTAAACAATAAAGATTATCAAGAACAAGGTAATTCTAACTTCTCTTTTCAAGATTGTATAATTCATGTAAATAAATTGATCCAAATATATTTTTAAAATCGCTTCCACTGTGGTTACGAACCCAACATTTAGATCATCCACTAGATACGTTGTATTTCATTTTCTGTCATAGTGGATCCTTCCTTGAACATTGGCCCGCCAGCTTTGGAGTTTTACTCCAAGGATTGTTGTCCTTCATGGTTTCTCCATCATCAATCAATTTGCGATCTATTATTCTCTTCATCTCTTTCAATTTACTATGTGCTTTAATTGAAATGCTTCCGCTAGAATATAGAAATTGAGTTTTCATAAAATTTATAATTGTTCATTAATTTGATAAATTAAAAACTTGATTGAGTAAATTAATTGAAATCATAAATTGATCACTTATTTGATTTTGCCTTGAATTGTTAAAATTATATATAAAATCAAGCTAGTTTGATCAAATTAGTGAAGGTTGATAGGTTGGTATATTTGGATGATTCTTAGTGAATTCATTGGTGGATGAGCATAAATGTTGGATTAATTGTGTTAAGTGATTTTGTCGATTATGTCATCTTTTTTTTTTAATCAAGAACTGAAATATACATCGAAAGAAATTTTTATTCTAGACCTACCTATTTAACCTCCCCTATTATAGGTAATATTCACACTGTGGAACCTTGAGTGGTATCCTAGTGGTATCCCTTCGCGACAAAGTGGTATCAAAGCCTTCATTCTAAGGCATTTGATTGATATCTTAAGTAGTGAAATCCATAGAAGGGTTAAGAAAGAGAGGATCGATCTCACGACCACCTTTATTTGACAGCTCAAATTATGCCTATTGAAAAGCTTGTATGAGAGAATTCCTAAGAGCTGTGGATGAGCGAGTTTGGCTCACTATCCAAGAAAGTTGAACCCCTCTGGTCACAACCGCACCCACAAAAATTTCCTCCGAAGTCAAGCCTTCAAACATTTGGAACGAGTTAGAGCTAAGGATGAGTGGCTACAGCACCAAAGGGTTGAATACCGTCTTTAACGCGGTAACTCCTAATGATTTTTGCCACATCATGACTTCTGAGACATCTAAAGAGGCTTGGGACACCCTCGAGACTACCCTTTAGGGTACGTTGGTGATAAAAAGGTCGAAATTACAAATGTTGACTTCTAGGTTTGAGGCTTTAAGAATGAAAGAATCGAAAACCTTTTTCGAGTTCTATGCTAAATTGAGTGACATTGTCAACTCTTAATTTAACCTAGGAAAGAAGTTAGAAAGGACTAAGATGGTAAATAAAATATTAAGATCTCTTCCCAAGAGATTTCAACCTAAGATAACCACTATTGAGGAGAGTAAGGACGTGGACTCTCTTATTGTTGATGAGTTAGTTGGATCACTTTAAACTGAACTAACTTTTAGGTAAGCAAAGA
Organism: Nyssa sinensis; assembly: GCA_008638375.1. Lineage (NCBI taxonomy): Eukaryota > Viridiplantae > Streptophyta > Magnoliopsida > Cornales > Nyssaceae > Nyssa > Nyssa sinensis. The sequence continues at coordinate 20,393,473 of CM018046.1, forward strand.
AGACTAAAAGTTTTGCTTTGAAATCAACGCAAGGAGAAAGTGAAGGGGATATTGAAATTGACCCCAAGTCCATGAATGATGAGAACTTGGCTCTTTTTGTTTGGAGGTTTAATAAATACCTCAAGGGTAGAATGCTTAACTCTAAGGGATCTCAAAGCTCAAGTAAAAAATCATGTGGGAATTCTAACTCTTCAAGAGGCCAAGTCCAAAAATCTTTTCCTAGTAGTGATAGAAGAATACCTTCATCACAATTCACCTCTAAGCTTATTGAATGCTATGATTGGCATAACTTTGGCAATATAACGACCGATTGTCCTAATAAGATAAAGGAAAATTCTTGAAATAGGAAGGCAACGAAATCATCTCTTTCTGAAAAGGATGAAGAGGAAGAAGGGGATGAGAATGATAATGAAGAAGAAGAATGTGATGAAAGTCAATTCTTGGCTTTCGCGAGTGTCATTAATATCTATGAAGAATCCTTCTCCATTGAGGATGAAGATCATGAGGACATCAAAGACCTTGTGTCTAGCGATTATGAAGACAACATTGAGATTGCTTTTAAAAGACTATTCAATGAATTTATTAATCTCAAAAAGTCTATCATGAAGCTTATCATTAAGCTCAAGTCCTGTGAGAATGAGAAAAGTGCTTTAATAGTTGATCAATCTTTATTGAATCAACTAAATGAGGATAAATTGTCTCTCTTAAAGGAAGTTGAATCCTTAAAAAATAAGAGAAATTCATTGGTTATTGAAGTAGGAGGACTTAAGACTTCTCTAGATGCTTGCGAGGTTGAAAAGAAGGAATTGAATTTCAAAGTTCACTCTCTTAGTGAACAACTCACACAAGCTAGGAATGTCAAAGTCAATCTTGAGGGTAGGTCGAATAAGCTTTCTAAAATGCTTAATATTGTCCAAATTAAGAATGATAGAAGTGGTTTGGGCTATGACATGTTCACGAAAAAGAACAAGCCTTCCACATCCACTTCAAGTCAATCTCCCGCTCTTAAGCTGGTTATGTTTGTGTCATCAAAATCTAAAGGTGTTGAACACCTATGAGGAAAACTCAACTCCAACCAAAGCCTCAAGCACATTCTCGCCCTCTACTTGAATTTAGACCTCAATCCAAACCTCAACCAAAATCATCTTATTTCTCTTATTGTAAGGTTAAAGGGCATTCTAAGAGGAAGTGCAAATTTGCCAAGAAAAGGTGAACAAAATCTCACACTATTACCTTAAAGCACAAATTGGAAATTGTTACCTTGAAGTAACAAATGAGCAATCATATTCAAAAATCAAAGAGCACGGCTCAAAGGATCATTTATATTTCCAACCTTAAAAAGTCAAAAGTAATTTCTCATTCCAAGGTTAAAGGTAAGGTAAAAACTTAAAAAGTTCATCCACATTATGATTGCTCTTCTCTTTAGGGATTTCACTCTTCACTCTCATCTTAGAGTCCCCCTATAAATTGCTTCATTACATCTTACTTCATTTCACTCATTGAAAATCATCCTTGAGTAAGTTGTGCTCTTTTCCATAATCTAGGTGATTCCTTCATTAATCATCTATTCTAGGTCTATGGATATTTTTTTTGTGGATTTTTGATCCCTTATAGTTAGGTACATTTCATACCTTTGTGAAGTCAATAATCCAAAAAATATTTTTCTCTTGTTTAAATTGCTAATGGTAATCCCATTTTTTTTTAAAGGAGAATTGTATTAATTTAAGTGATTGAGTCTTGACTTGTGAACCTTATTCTATCAATATCTTCACTTAGTCTTTTTCACTTAGGTGCACACAATCTTTCAATCTACTTATGATCTCATAGGTGTTAGTCTTGCATATTTCTTGCATGAGATTATCTTGTAGATAAGATAGGCTTAATGGTTTTATATTTTTATCTCAATAAGTCCATGACTAGAAAGATTGACTTAGGTTGGAAAAATCAAAAGACCACAAGTAAAAGCCTAAAAAGAAAATGGCAAACACACAAAAAATTCAAGAGTGGAAGGAAAGGGCTACCTTTGAGATAGTGTGTTTGATAGCATTGGTAAATCCTCTAAAAAGAACAACTTACTCAATTATGTAAAATCCACCTTGCAAAAGGTGAGCTGAGTGAAAATTCAATTTGCAAATTTTTGCTTTTAAGTTGACAAAGAGTTTTGATTAGAAATGGTAAAAAATACCTAGTTGGTTGACTATGGTTATTTGCTCTTATTGATGTGAAAATCATTCAACACTATAGAAAGTCAACCTTGAGACAAAGAACATTTCATGGTTGAAATTAATGTATATGTCTAGCTACCATGATTGAATGACTAGAAAGTGAGCTTGTATGTACTTTAGTATTCTAGGATCATTTGAATGTATTGATGTAATTTAGAGCACATTTACATCTCTCAAATTCACTTAAAATGTTCTTCAAATTCAGATTTCAACTTAAAATCATTGGGATTATTTTTAACTTTGAAGACAATTGAATTTATCTTAGAGTTTGTAGTTAAAAATAGTGTTTTTCATGAAAAACTCTAGTTTTTCTCTATTTTGTAGTTGAAATGTATACAGGATATTCGAACAAAGCAGGACACTCTATTTTTTTGAGAGAAGATTAATTTTTGGTGCTTGTTCGAACGAACACTCGTTTGAACGAAACTCGTTTGAACGAAAGGTCACTTATTCGTTCAAGCGAAGGGTCACTTATTCATTCGAACGAATAACTACTTAGTTCAAAACACATGAGAAACCACTAATTATTCATATTTTCCATTGGCGTTCTCTCATTTTGTCTCAAATCTTCATATTTCCTTATGTCATATTGATCTAGGGTTACATTATTATCACTTTCCATCTCGAATAGTGTGTTCTACTTGTTGAGGGAATCTTTTTTACCTGTCATTTTCTAAATTCTTCTGTTGATTAGTTTAGCAAGTCATCGAGTCCATTTTTCACTTTCCTTTGATTTATTTGATTTTTCATTTAGACTTAGGATTAGTGTGGACTGTAGTTCAGTGCACTTGATGTAATACCATCTTAGGGTCATCCTACATTCTTTATTTTGATATATACTATGTGGTCATGGTGACCAAGATAGTTCCCATAGAGCATCAACATTTTCCTTATGTCATTTGCCTGGGAGTGGCACCTAGGGTTTTAGTCTGTTTTCTGACCCAGGTCGCTTAGGTTCGGGTAGGGACTGTCTTGTCCCGTCCAGTCCTAGCAGAGAGGGTATGCACCATCGATGACATATGTGAGACTTTAACTTTCATGCTATTTGACTCACGTGGTTGGCTACCTTTCTTGTCAGTCATGGGTTCGGCCAACGAGACCTTGGTTCGAGAGGTTTACTTGAGCCTCAGTTCTCGTGATGCCCAAGAAGCCTACCATGTGACAGTACGTGGTGTCCTTTTCTCTCTCACTGCTGACATGATTGCTGAGACTCTTGGATTTCCTCGAGTCGAGCAGCCTGGCTTCTTATTCCCTCAGGGTGTTGCTATTCTATCTACGAGTCTTATTCTTCCACCCTCCGTGTCGACAGTTCGACAATTTTTGCCTCGAGGGGTGCGAAATTAGAGCAGAGATATTTGCACGAGGGTTATCGTATCCTCAACCTCATCGTATGTAGTGTGTTGCATCTAATCAGCCACATGAACACTCTGGCTCTCTCCCATGCTACACTTCTGTATGCACTCAGTGTTGCCATTCTTATCGATGCTCTATCGTATATTCTTTGAGTGGTCGATTCCTCCACCGTTGGTGCTAGAGGCATTGTGTCTTTTCCATTTAGAAGCCTAATCACTAGGATCTGTGCTGCACAGTAGGTTCATTTTTACACTGCTGATATGCTCGTCTTGTAATACCCCGACCCAAAAAATATCGGGTCATATGGCACGTATTACGAAGTTATAAAAAATTAGGGTAAAGATTATACGCTTAAGAAAATAATTAATTAATTTAATATAATTAATTGATTTAATATAAGAAATTCACTGTTAGTTATAATTAATAGAAAATATGATGACACACATATACACACATTAAAGGTGTAATGTGTGTGAGTATGTGGCCAAGTATATATATGTGTAAGTATATATATATATATATGTATATACATGGTTGTATATAAGAATAATTAAATATATATATGTAGTATATAAACAATACAAATATCTAAAGTGTGTGTCGGTTGAGAGGTGTGTGTGTCTCCAAGTGTGTTAGTGTGTGTGTTATATTATATGTATATAATCTACAAATAACACACACACACACGGCCAAATGATGGCTTGCCCCAAAATAGTAAAGAGAAGCACTCATTTGAGATGCTGCATCAAGAAAATGGGATAACTTGGTGGTTGGGGCAACCAGAAAATGTAATGATCATGTATATATTTATATACATATATACATGTTAGTATACACACGCCCACACCACCATTCAATCATACAGAGAGAGAGACAGAGAGAGAGAGAGAGTTCTGAGAAGAAGAAGGGAGAAAATCAGAAGTAGAAGGGAGAGAGAGACCACTATAACAGGTAAACCCAAAATTTCTATGTTTTTCTCTCTCTAGAATTTTTCCTACGTATGAATTGTTTTAAGCCTTGATTTTGTATATATGATGTTTAGAATATATTTAAACTTGTTAAAGCATGAAATTTGGACTTTAAAAATAGTTTAAAACATCAAACCCAGAAGTGACAGCCATTAAAGGACCTTGCTCAAGCAGGTCTAAAACAAACATTGTCAAATCAATTTTGGCTTATCAAGACTACAAACAGAGATTATGAGGATTTCAAAAACCCTAATGCACGATCAAAAAGCTTAAGAATTGACCCCCATGTGATGAGTTACAAGTTTCGGGTTTGAAACACAACCTCTCAAACTCAGTATGAAACCCACTTTTGTGAATGAAAAATGAAACCCTATGGAAAATAAATCACAATAGAACAAACCACAACAACTTTGGCTCAAAAATGAGCATATACGACCGAGATACAGGTTTGGTTATCCAACCTTTAGCCGAACTAGTAAGACCAGTTTGATCCCTCAAACGAATGCCAAAAGGGTCCTTAGTGTTCCAAAAATGATTTAAGGTGAAAACAGTAGGGTTTGAATTGGCCAAACTTCACGAAATTGAAGAAGAAGAAAATCTGTAACTAGGGCAACAGTGCTTGGGTCGAATGGGGAAGACGACAATGAGTCAACTTGCGACTCGTTTGAAAAGGGCAGGGGCGACTCAGACACGTGGTGGCATTTAAAACTGCCACCGCATAAATAAAACGGCAGCGTTTTGGCTTAAAGGTTTTTAAAAGCCTGATCTCACCTATTTGGTTACGCGAATAGGGCCCAATTTAATAAACGGTACGCGAGTGGGATAGCTTGTCCGTGTTTTAGAGGCTTATCTGCCGTTTGGTTTTAAGAAAACAGGAAAAATATGAAAAGGCGTAAGCCCTGGGGTTCGAACCCTTGACCCCACTCGCCAAAACCCCCATCCCTTCCACTTAGCCACGAGCACGCGTGTGGTGTATAATGGCAAGAATATATATATATATATATATTACGTAATTAATATATATATATATATAAATCAGAAAATAAAAATGTGCGTTGCACCTGGTGGGACTCGAACAGGGAACTAAGGGGATGAAACCAAGCGTGTGAACCATTTTGGACAGGACAATCCCATGCCAAAATGGTGCGCCGAAATGTATATATATTATATATAATACACATTAAATTAAATTAAAATAACTAATAACGAAATGGCCCGTTGACAAAATTTAACAAGTTATTAGTGTATTCTTACTATCTCGAACCTCCTGAGTCCAATGGTGAGGTCCACATCACGAGAAGAGGTCCCAAAAAATTAAAGACCTATAAAAATGCTAAAATGACCAAAATGCCCTTATTGCTACCAAACCCAAACGGAGTTCCACGAAAGCCTAAATTGACTTTCTTCGATGTTCCGGACTCAATGGTAGAGTTTATTCAACCAAAAAAAGTGTCTAAAATAAAAATACATAAAATTTGATGAATAGCATAAGTCGAGTGACTGTAAATTAGAACGCTGCCCGAAGTACCAAACTAGATAAGAACGGTTCGTAATTTAAAATAAAATACGAAAAGACATGGCATGTGAACATGTGAAGTAAGTAAATTAAACTTAAAATTTATGGAGCTACCAGAAGAGTATAGTTAAAAATGAAATTGATTTCCGTAACACGCTAAATTGTGTTTTAGGCTAAATTACAAGTAGACTATAATGGATAAGAAACAGAAGGAATTTACAATTATGACCAAGGCTTAGAGGGAAACAGATAAAAAGCAGCAGGAGTTCATGGAAGACTTGTTATGGCAACAAAAAGTGATTGCCAGGAAAATTAGGATTGCCAAGACAACCGAAGTCATCTTAGTCAGACCATTCATATATAAAACCCCCATAGTCCCCATGAGCTGATTTACACAGGAAGCAGCAGCAAGGCGACTTGCTGAGGCAAAACTAAAAGAGGAAGAAAAACGAGAAAACACAAAAACATTAAATGAATGGCTTCAGAGGTACTATCTAACTAAATATATAATACAGTAATGAGCCAGACTGGTTTTTAGAATTAAACTTACACAGTCTAAGAATAGATCAAGAGCACGAGTTGATTTAATTGCATATGGAACTTGATGAAAATTTCATAAATTATTTTAGGTTAAGAAGAGAGAAGGAGAAAGGGAAAGCACCTCTTGAGAGCTAACCTAACCTATAAGGTGAGTAACCCTACATTTGAAGTAGAGATTTAACTCCATGGATTTGCAGAAGTTTTAAGTTCAAAATATCTGAAGATTTGAATATCAAATCCAGTATTACATGATTCCTATTTTAAATTATTCTATTCTTATGAACTCTATTGTGACATGCTCAGTGAATGGTTTCTACTATAACTCTACTTAAAAATATTTTAGCATGTCTAAGTAAAATGCCAATTTCTTTAAATGTGCTGAATTTGCTTATTCCAAATATTTGAAGTTCTATTGAAGAAGTTATATGTTATGTGTTTTAAAAATGTAACTACAGGGAGGCCATGTTTTAATGCTTTTAAATAACATCTATTTGTAAGTGTTTTATACCTCCTGTTGCCACTGATAATGCAAGCTAACTCGTGCATAAGCACTACATGTGACGTTGAGTTTCTTTGAAATTCAACTATGACACGTAAAATGCAAGGTAGTAGGATCTAATCCCCCAAGCATGAGATATCTCCATTTTAGTAAGACTAAAGTTCGGTTCGAAACGGATTCTACTAACGAAAGTGATAAGATGATACGTGTGAAAATGAAAGCAAGTTTTACTCTCATTTTTCTATGCATATCTACGTGTTTTAAAGTTCATATATCTTGTTTGAAGAAGTACATGTTTAGCTTGAATATTCTAAATGTTTCAAAGCTATCTGTTTTAAAGAATGCATAAATTCTGTGTTCAAGAATATGAGCAATTGGTGGTGCGTATTTTATAAACTCTCATGTGCTAAACCACTGCCAATTGAAACCCCATGACGAATGCTGGAATTACTCATAAGCTTAGTTTAGCTTACCCGGATTTTTATCCGCCCCCCCTTTCAGGTGATCGATGGCAGTCTTAATATTAATGACGATGATGATGAACCTAGCCGTTTTCTTTTGGAGGGATTGTTTAAGTAGTTTCTTTTATGGAAGGCTATGGAATTTTAGTAGTAACTTTTGTATTAGGAAGTAGTGAACTGTTATGTATTAAGCCCATGGGGCAGCTAAACATGTATTAATTATAAACCTTTAAGTTTTAATTATGCTCTGAATGTATAATCATGTGTACCATTATGAAGATCGGCAATACTGGGCGGTTGTGCGAAAGATTTAAAATGAGAAAAGAAAAGAAAAAAAAAAAATTTTCACGCTTCCACAAAACACAGGCCGCACCATCGTTCGATACCGTCACTTATGTGAGCCTTGCCCTAAGGCTCTCGGGCTGAAGGGTGGCTGTCACGCCCCGAATTTCTACGAACCCGAGGCGCGACTGACGAGACAGAAAATAAAATAAAATAAAAGGACAAATGTAAATAAATCCACTAAACGAGCATCCATTCTCATCAATACATAAAATAATATGAAGTACATCTCATAACTACATTGTTCATAGGTCATTCGGGCTTAAGCCCTTACATTACAAAATATAAGTCCCTTGGACCAAAAATATACCACGTGCTTCACCCTATCAGGGTATCACAGAGTCTCAAGTGGCTGGAGGATCCTCATCTGAAAAATGTTGCCCACGAATGGGTCAGCTCAACTGCTGGTATGATGAAGTGCTAATGCAAGAAATAAAGCTAAGGCGTGGCATGTGCAAAGTGTACATTTATATCTAAATGACATTCAAAGCATCGCAATAATACATGAATGGTATGCGTGACGCACCCATGCACAACTCTATGCCACACCCATGTCTCGTTTATGGGTACTCCCCGATGGCACGGAGTACCAATGCAATGGCCAATTTTGGGTTTTTCACCACAGGATCTACACCCTCATAATGCATAGCACCACGTGCTCAACCCACGCCATGTTCTCAAAGGATTCATCATATGCCAATATGCCAATGCAATCTCAATGAAACATGGTTTCCACAATATAGCATGCTCGAGACAATAATACATAAATCACCAGCTGATTCCACATGTAAGCATATCTCATATAATCAACTTAAACACATGTCATGATTCACGTTCATCATTCACTAAATTTTCATAAAGTACAAGTAACATGTAAGCATGTGAACAACCAACTCCAAATCATCAAGTAAACACATTCCACATAAACACATAAGTCATTCCAGTCATTCACAGAACATTCCTAACTTAACTTCATTTCTAACATTAGCAAAACACCATACCTGACGGGTTGGTCTCAACCCTAGAAGATCGTGCACGATACGTAACTGAACTGGTCAATGAAAATGCAGGAGATCAGATCGCCCTCTCCATGTCCTGTCAGTGTCCCTAAAAGCATAAATTACAACTCAGTCTATTGTCATTTGAATTTATGCTATTCATCAAATTTTATGTCTTTTAACTCATAGGTTTCTATTCTGCTAAATTAAACTCTGCCATTGAGTCTAGGACGTCGAAGAAAATAAGTTTAGGTTTTCGTAGAACTCAATTCGGACATCTGGGTTCAAAAGGGCAAAACAGTCATTTTGCACTTTTCACGGGTCCTTACATTTCGTGACCTCTTTTCACAAATCGGACTCCACGGTTGAGTCCGGAATGCTCGAGATAATAAAGTTTCACTATTTGTTTACTTAATTCGGAGTTCGTCTGACTGTACTTTAATTCAGGGGCATTTAGGTAATTTTAAAGGTTACTACGGGTCTTTTATTTTTCGGGACCCCATCTCATAAAACGGACCTCACCATTGGTCTCAGAACGGTCGAGATAGTCAAAATACACTAATGACTTGTCCCATTTGGACTCCGGATTAATTTAGAATATTTAATTAATTAAATTAATTTAATTAACTAATTAATTTAATTAATAATTTATTAATATTTTATTCATGAGGGTCAAACTATAATAACCAACAGTTGGGGAGTCAATTTGAAAATTCCAAAAGTTCCGGGTCAAGGTTTAATTTCTAAAAAGTCCAAGGTCAGATTTGAAATTTCCAATTTTCTATTATTCTCAATTCGGTTACCCAAACAGGGATTTATCCAGAACAGGGATAGGATATCCCTGTTCCTATTTCAATTTAAATTTTTAATTTCTTAAGTCCGTAACCAAACAGACCCAATTGGTTTTTAATTTAAAACCTTAGACCGACACGTGGCAGGGGCGGTTCAGCCCCGCCCGAACCGGACCCGAAACCCGACCCGAACAGTGCCCTTTCTTCCCCGATTTCCCGGTGAGCCTGCGGTAGGGTTTTCGGTGCCTTCTCCGGCGTCGAAAATTGGTCTTCGACGAGATTTTCAAGTTTTAAAAACGCAGTTTTCTTCATTTTCTCCCCAGGATTTCATATATAGGTTCGGTTTTGGATTCAACCCATTAGATTTTCACGAAATAGAGGGTCAACCCCTCGGTCAAAACTCCGGCCGACCCTATTCTTTCATTTTCGTGACTCCTCGGTCACGGTTTAACCCCCATTTCAATCCCAAATGGTTTCTGCACCTCCTAGGGTTCATTCCCTATCATTTAAACTAAGTTTTTCACATAAAATGACAAGACCCAACTCCCATGGCCGTGACCTGCAACTAGAGTTTTCTATCTCATTTCTTAACCATTTTCTTCCATTCTTTTTGCAAAATAAACCCTACAACATGCTCTCTAAGATCATATACATTAAGCTAATTATCATGCTTTTAAAAAAATCAAAACAGAATGGTCACTTACGGTTTTTCTGTTGGTTTCTCTCTCTAGCCGTGCACCTCTTTCACCCTCTTGTTCCAAGCTTGTATCAAGCTCCAAAACTCCTCTTTCCAGAACTCTCTTCCTCTCTCTCTCTCTCTCTCTCTCTCTCTCTCTCTCTCTCTCTCTTCTGCTTTTATTTCCTTCTCTTCTCCCAACCGAGACCACACATATACATAACACACCCACTCTCACACGTCTCTCTCTCACAGCCCCTTTTCTTGACTTCTCTCACTCTGCATCAGCCACCATGCTCTTCCCCAAATGCAGCTTTGCATTAAATGCAAAGCTGCCCTATATAAGCCTATATATATATATATCACTCATTACACACACACACTAGACACACACACACACTTAGCCGACACCTCACACACACACTCACCCGTTCAGTTGCACCCACACACAGTGCACACATGCACTGTTATATATATATATCCATATACATATCCACATACACATGTATATGCATTACCCTACACATATACACATACATATAATTATCTCACACATATACATGCCACACATACATACACCCATGTATTTCCATAGTAACATACACATTTTAATATTAATATTAATAATAATAATAATGATAATGATAAAACAAAGAATAAAAAAAAAAAATTCCATGTCATAACATCCTTCCCTCCTTACAAAAATTTCGTCCCGAAATTTAAAATAACATAAAACAAAATAAAATACATCACTGATCTAACAACTCGGGGTACCTAGCTCGAACCTCGGCCTCACGCTCCCAAGTAGCCTCCTCGACCCCATGGTGGTTCCAACGAACCTTGACTAAAGGGATGGTCCTGCCTCGCAAAACCTGGTCCTTCGAGTCCAGTATCTCCAGGGGCCTCTGGTCATAAGAAGCGTCGCCCTCTAGCTGAAGATCTACCCAATCTAACACATGGGAGGGGTCAGGATGGTACTTTCTCAGCATAGATACATGGAAGACGTCGTGGACTCCAGATAGCTACGATGGTAATGCCAGCTTATAAGCAACCTCACCAACTCTCCCAAGGATCTCAAAGGGGCCTATAAATCGTGGCGACAGCTTCCCACGGCGCCCAAATCTCCTCAAACCTCGTCTGGGAGATACCTTGAGGAATACATGGTCCCTAACCTCGAATGACAAGGGCCGCCTCCTCCTATCTGCATAACTCCTCTGACGACTCTGGGCTGTCAACAATCGCTGCCTGATCACCTGTATCTTGTCCGTGGTCTCACGGACTATATCAGGTCCCAAGGCAGCTGTCTCTCCCACCTCAGTCCAACACACCGGGGAATGGCACGGCCTACCATACAGTGCCTCAAATGGTGCCATCTCAATACTGGACTGGTAGCTGTTGTTGTAGGCAAACTCGACCAAGGCAAGGTGATCCTCCCAGCTACCTCTAAGGTCCATGACACAGGCCCTGAGCATATCCTCCAAGATCTGAATAGTACGCTTTGACTGGCCATCCGTCTGTGGGTGGAAGGCGGTACTAAACTGCAGCTGGGTCCCCAAGGCTGTCTGGAAGCTCTGCCAGAACCGTGCAGTGAAACGTGGGTCTCTGTCAGAAACAATGGATACCGGAACCCCATGTAGTCGCACTATCTCTCGAATGTACAACTTACTGAGGGCGTCTGATGAGTCGGTCACCCTGATCGGTAAGAAATGGGCGGACTTCGTTAGTCTGTCCACAATAACCCAAACCGCATCATGGCCCTTAGGCGACTTCGGAAGACCCATCACAAAATCCATGGTAACATGCTCCCACTTCCACTCGGCTACCGGTAATGGCTGTAGCAAACCTCCAGGCCTCTGGTGCTCAGCCTTCACCTGCTGGCACGTGAGACACCTAGCCACAAACTGTGCCACATCTGCCTTCATCCCAGTCCACCAATACTGACGGCACAGATCATGATACATCTTGGTGCCCCTTGGGTGCACCGCTAGGCGTGAATGATGGAAATCCCTAAGGACATCAGTCCTAAGAGACTCGGGAACGAAGACTCTACCCCTGTATCTCAAGCCAAGGTCAGAATGGACTGCCCATCCCTCAAATCCCTCAGGGCTAGCAATCCTCGCTCTAATCTGCTTGGCCTCAGTATCCTGCAACTGTGCCTCTATGACTCTGGTCAGAAGGGTAGGCTGTACACACAAGCTGAATAGAGTAGCGTGTCCCTCAAACTCGGTAAACTCTAAGTCAAACTCTCCAATAGCTCCCATCATCTCCCACTCTCTAATGGCTAGGCTGGCTAAGGTGCTCCTCGGCCTCCGACTGAGTGCATCAGCTACGACGTTGGCCTTCCTAGGATGGTACTGAAGGTCAAAGTCGTAATCCTCTAGATACTCCATCCATCTCCTCTGTCGAAGGTTCAGATCCTTCTGTGTAAAAATATACCTGAGGCTCTTGTGATCTGAGAACACCTCAAATCTCACCCCATATAAATAGTGTCGCCAACTCTTCAGTGCAAAGATGACGGCAGCTAACTCTAAATCGTGGGTGGGGTAGTTCTTCTCATGGCTCTTCAACTGGCGAGAACCATAAGCTACTACCCTGCCTTCCTACATCAGTACACAACCCAATCCCTCTCGGGAAGCATCATAGTACAAAGTATAACCCAAGCCTCCCTCAGGGATAATCAGGACTGGAGCTGAAGTCAGTCTCCTCTTTAGCTCCTGAAATGACTGCTCACAGTTATCGGTCCACTGAAACCTGATGCCCTTGCGCGTCAGACGGGTTATCGGCACGGCAAGGTGAGAAAATCCCTCCACAAAACGACGGTAGTACCCTGCTAACCCCAAGAAACTCCGTATCTCAAACACATTCATCGGCCTCTCCCAGCTCATAACAGAGTCAATCTTAGAAGGGTCAACAGATACTCCACTCCCAGACACAACATGGCCCAAGAACTGTACCTCCTGTAGCCAGAACTCGCACTTCGAGAGCTTGGCAAATAGCCTGTGCTCTTTCAAGATCTGTAACACAGTCCGTAGGTGGAAGGCATGCTCATCCTCAGAAGGTGAGTAAATCAAAATATCATCCACAAACACCACTACGAACTGATCTATATACTGGCCAAAAACACGGTGCATCAAGTCCATGAATGCCGTTGGGGCATTCGTCACACCAAATGGCATCACCACGAACTCATAGTGACCATAGCGAGTGCGGAAAGCCGTCTTCGCTATGTCCTTCTCTCGCACCCTCAACTGGTGATACCCTGATCGAAGATCAATCTTTGAGAAGCATTTCGAACCTCTCAACTGATCAAACAAGTCATCGATCCTGGGTAACGGGTACTTGTTCTTAATAGTCACCCAGTTTAGCCTCCGGTAGTCCACACATAACCTCAATGTCCCGTCCTTCTTCTTCGCAAAGAGTGCTGAGGCACCCCAAGGAGAAGTGCTAGGACGGATAAACCCCTTACCCTGTAGGTCAGTCAGCTGCTCCTTCAGCTCTCTCAACTCTGCGGGAGCCATGCGGTATGGTGGGATAGAGATGGGTACAGTACCGGGGATAAGCTCTATGGTAAACTCTACCTCCCGCCTCGGTGGCAAACTAGTCAAGCTGTCGGGAAAAACATCAGGAAACTCATCGACTACCTGTGGTAACACAACCCCTGTAGCCTCACTATCCCTTGCAATCAAGCTAGCTAGCATATAGCTATGGGCTCCCCAACTCCTAGAGTCGTACAAGGGTGGTACCAAGAAATCTCCACGGTCTCCCGTGAAATAAAAACAATCCCCCTCAGGGGTGCACACCGTAACTCTCCCCCTGTAACAATCGATACTAGCCCGGAAAGTAAACAGCCAATCTATACCCAAAATAACATCGAAGCCAGTCATATCAAGCACAATAAAATCAAAACAGAGAGTACGATCGGCTATCTCAAGTGAACAACCCCTACAGATCCTGGTCAATGTCACACTACCCCCAACAGGGGTATCAACACGTAGCGATGAATCTAACCGATCTATAGTCAACCCCAATAACATGGCAAACACAGTGGATATAAATGAATGCGATGCACCTGAGTCTATCAACACGCTAGCCCATGAACTAAACATAAGAAATGTATCTCGGACTACAGATGGCCCAGCAGTAGAAGCCTCTGGGGTGGCGACCGCATACACTCGGCCCTGTACGGTCTGACCCTGTCTGCCTCCCCCTCTCTGCCCTTGCTGTCCTCCCCCTCTCGGGGCTGGAGCTCTAACACTCAATGCTGAGGATGCTGGCTGATAGTAAGGTGCTGGGGGTCTATAGCCTAACTGTGTTTGGGGTAAAGGCACTTGGGTGTGCTGGAAATAGTCGGGCCTCGGTGTGCTCTGTGAGGTCTGCCCCTGAGGGTAGTGGGCCTTGATATGGCCTGGCTGATGACAAGTATAGCACACCGGGGGGGCCCTCCAGGCCTGACTCTGAGTCTGAGGTGGAAGTGGCATCTGGCTCGGTCCAGTCCCTGATCCCTGACTAGGATCTCTCTGTGGGCAATCGGCCATCCTGTGGCCAGGCTGTCCACACTGGTAACATGTAATGGTCATCTGTGGTGCCCCTTCTCGAGGAGTGATAGACATAGTAGGCTGGGGAGCTAAAAACTGAATAGGCCTCTGGGATGTCGATGGAAAAGAGGTACTGCCCCGGAACCTCTTCTGTGGCCTCCTACTAGAGTGAGCTGGGGTGGTCATGGTAGGCTGAGCGGGTGTAAGTGTCAGTACTGTGGCTGGCCTGGTCTGAGCCCGGGACTCCCTGATCCTTCTAAGAGCGGCCAACTCTCTCTCTACCCTCGTGGCCCTGATCACCGCCTCCTCATAAGTATCAATAATGTGACCTGCCAGCTTCTCCCTAATAGAGGTCTTCAACCCCTCGAGAAAATGGTAAACTCTCAGCTCCTCCAGTCCAGTGATGTGTGGGGCAAATCTACCTAATGCGGTAAACTGGGACTCATACTGTGTCACTGTCATGTCCCTCTGAAGCAATGTCTCAAACTCTCTCCTGAATCCAACCCTAGCAGTCGCTGGAAAGTAGTGGTCATTGAACATGGCCACAAATGCATCCCACCCCTCTCCAAATCTGCTAATCCTCCCCGCAGATACCTTCCACCACTGGCTCGCTAGCCCGGTAAACTGGAAAGTGGCACATCGGATCCTCAAGTGTGGCTCGACAATCCCCAGCAAGTCCAGGATCCAAATAATCTGGTCCAGCCACTCCTCAGCCATTAAAGGATCAGGCTGCCCTACAAATGATGGTGGCCTCATCCGCTGAAACGCCTTCATGACGAAGGTGTCTCTAGTCTCTCCACCTGCCGCTCTGGCCTCGGGATCAGCAGCCCTGGCCTCGGCATCAGTGGTCCTGGCCTCCTGCATAGTACGGAAGCAGTCCTGTATAATGGCCGCCAAATCTCTGGCGCCAATAGTCTGCCCCACCTCCTCCACAAGGGCTGGAGCAATATCCTCCTCAGCTGCACTATGCTCAGGTGTGTCAGCTGGGGCAACAACCTCCTCAACTACATTAGGAATAGGGGTAGCAGCTCTAGATCTGCTACGGCGAGGCTGGGCAGCACCTCTAGGCGTACCCCTACCCCTACCCCGTCTAGGTGGTCTGCCTCTCGTAGGAGCTCATCTAGGAGGCATATCTACAAGTCCAAGAGAAAAATTCAATATCACCTTTTCACGTTCAAATCATAGGCATTTAAATGTGATCTCAATCATGTTCTTATCAATAACCTATACTTTAACGGGTGGTACATGTAGCAAGTCATGATATATACACTTAACAAGTTCCTCACACATCACACATGTCATGCCTCCAAACATATCATCAATCAGTACGTAATTACAATAAGTTATGCATCAGGACATATAAAACCACATAGCACACAAGATCCTATCACATGCTGCTAAAGGTTCACACTAAGTCTCATTCTTTTCTCTAGGGTCTCATGGTGTTAAACAACACCCCACAGTCTCTAGGTATTCGAACCTATGCTCTGATACCACGTTGTCACGCCCCGAATTTCTACGAACCCGAGGCGCGACTGACGAGACAGAAAATAAAATAAAATAAAAGGACAAATGTAAATAAATCCACTAAACGAGCATCCATTCTCATAAATACATAAAATAATATGAAGTACATCTCATAACTACATTGTTCATAGGTCATTCGGGCTTAAGCCCTTACATTACAAAATATAAGTCCCTTGGACCAAAAATATACCACGTGCTTCACCCTATCAGGGTATCACAGAGTCTCAAGTGGCTGGAGGATCCTCATCTGAAAAATGTTGCCCACGAACGGGTCAGCTCAACTGCTGGTATGATGAAGTGCTAATGCAAGAAATAAAGCGAAGGCGTAGCATGTGCAAAGTGTACATTTATATCTAAATGACATTCAAAGCATCGCAATAATATATGAATGGTATGCGTGACGCACCCTGTAACACCCCGACTTTGCGTAATTAATAATTTGTTGTTAACTATTAATTAATACCGGCTTATAGAATGACTTAGGGAATTAATTATGATCCCGACGGTCGCCATGGACCGATTAAATAATCAAATATGTCTGGGAAAAAAGGGTATGATACCCAAACCCAATTACTGGTTAAATGGATAAAATAATGCCGTTTTAACACCAACGGAATCCGAATTAGCTAACCCGAAAAATCCCGAATGTTTAATAAATGACACGGGACCTCTGACACTGAAGATAACTGAAATATGAAACTTTCGGAACAAACCGTGTCGAAAAAGGAGTTACGGAATGAAAGTTATGAAGGAAATACTGAAACTGAATTTCTGCGCAACCAAACGTGGCCTTAACCGAAAATATGGGAAAAATGGCCAAATGGGAGGCCAGGGGAATTGAACCCTTGACCTTTGAGTGAAAAGAAACCTCATCCAAAAAATTACCAACTGGGCTACTACTGTCTTTGTGTACAAATATACCAAGAAATGTATATAAACACAAATCTGATTAGACCACCTCCCAAGTGACCAATAGCCAAGCATGCAACACATCAGCCATGCATCACCCTACACCCATAGATCATCATGCCTATACACCTTATGATGGTACCTTCTCCCAACCAAAATCCATGCAAGTTAATCATGAGCTTGGGGAGATGAAACATCAAGAGGAAATCTGGTTTGGTAACTTATACAATCTCCATATATGCATGGAGGGAAAAATCAGAACTGTAGAGAGACTGTAATGCTGATTTTATAGAGAGAGATTGGGTTATAGAGAGAGAGATTCCAAGCCATTTGTGAGAAGCCGTGTGTGTGAAACATGGTGTATATGCATGTCCATGGGAGATGCATCAAGAGGAAGGGACTGAGGAGACCTGAATCGAGCCAAGAGGGGAACATCCACTGTTTGAAAGGTGAGACACCTCAAACTGCTAATTTTTTTCTGTTTTGATTGTTGGTACTGTATCTGATAGTTTTGGCCTATATAAACTGTATATATGTATTACTGAGAGGCCTAAGATTGTTTTAGAACAACTGAGAAGGGTCGGAATAGCATATAACCCCAAACCGTGAACAAAACCGCCATGGGTAGAGCTTCTGTCACGACCCGAAACCCACCCTATGCGGATTACCGGATCGCGACCGCCGCCCCGAGACCCGAAGGCCTCGAGACAAGGCTCGTATAGGCAGCGGTATCGAATAGATGTGCGTCATGTGGTTGCGGAAGCGTGAAAAACTTTTTCTTTTCTTTCTTATTTAAATTTTGCACATCCGTCCAATACTGCCGCTCTTCACATTTCGGTATACATGTATTATAATCATACATTCAGAGCATAACTAAAAACTTAAAAGACTTCATAATTAAAATCTTAATTCAACTGCCCCGTGGGGCTTAATACACATCCTTAAAATGTCAGCTAATACAAAACATATTAATCAGAGTTCATGTGATTTTTCCCCATAAGAACTCCTCAAGCAAATCTTCCCAAAAGCTAGGTTCATCCTTATAGTCTTCCAAAAATCGATCTGCCCTTAGTCACCTGAAAGGGGGGGCGGATAAAATCCGGGTAAGCTAATCAAAGCTTGTGAGTAATTCCTGCATTCGTCATGGGGTTTTCAACTGGTAGTGGTTTTAGCACATGAGGGTTTTTGAAATACTCACTACCAATTGCTCGTACATTTTAGAACACAGAATATATGCATTCTTAAAACAATAGCTTTGAACAATTTAAGTATTCAAGCTAAATACACATTTTCTTCAAATAGAGTATATGCAATTTAAAAGCATATAAACACGTGAAATAGAATAGGGATAATACCTACTTCTATTTTCAAAATCACTTGTCATCTTTTCTCTTTTATTAGGCGGAATCTGTTTCGAACCAGACTCCCATTTTACTGCCAATACTGTCGATGGAGATATCTCATTTGCCTGGGGGATTAGATCCTTCTACCGGGCATGTACTGTTGAATCCCGAAGGATTTCAACCGTCATATAGGGTGGTACTTAGTACCGTTTATCTTATAAAACATTTGTCACATGACTTCTTCAATAGATATTTTTTTCATGAACATTTAAAGCATGAAATGTACAAATTCTACAATAAAGCTTCAAATACACGTGATAATCAAATTCAGAATATTAAAGAGGTTTGCAATTGATTTAGACATGCTGATGTATTTTCAAGAAAAGAGCTGAATTTAAAACATTTAATAAGCATGCCGTAACAGAATATTTTAAAAGAACGGAATCATATATAGACTGAATTTGATATTCAAAGGCTGCAATGACTTGTGCTTAAAACTTCTTCAAATATATGGAGTTAAATCTCCAGTTCAAATACAGGGTTACTCACCTCGGTCCTTTAGGGTTAGTGCTAAAGTGCGCTTTCCCACTTCCTCTGTAATTCCTAAGAACAATCCATAACAATCTCATTAACTTCACATTACTGCAATATCACCTACTGATGCTTCTTAATTTATGCTTGGTTCGTATTTTATCCTAGTCGATTTACTAACATCCTATAACTTCGCACGTACTTAATTAAACTCGTACTTTAACCTACGACGCAATTTAATGTGTTAGAAACTTAATTTATTTCAACTATACTCTTCTGGTAGTTCCATTAACTTTAAATTAAATTTATTTACTTGTCAAGTTAACGCGTCGTGTCTTCTCGTACTTTATTTCCCGTACTTGCCTTAGTTTAATACTTCGGCAATATCTCAGTTTATAGTCATCTGACAGATGCTATTCATCAAATTTTACGTCTTTTTATTTAGACACTTCTTTTGGCCGAATGGACTTTACCATTGAATCCGAAGCGTCGAAGAAAGTCAGTTTAGGCTTTCTTAGAATTTAATTTGGACTTTTATATGTAAAAGGGCAGAATGGTCATTTACCGTTTTACGTGTCACATTTTTCGTACTTCGTTTCGTAATTTGGACTCCATTATTGAGTCCTGGATGTCAAAGAAAGTCAATTTAGGCCTTCTCCGGTTTCATTTTGGCTTTAAGAGTACCAGGGGTAATTTGGTCATTTTACCCCTTTGCAGGTCTCCAATTTTTCGGGACCTCATCTCATGTCGTGGACCTCACCATTGGACTTAGAGGGTCCGAGATAGTAAAAGTACACTAATAACTTGTTGATTTTGGTCAAGGGGTATTTTAGTCATTTACCTCTTTACGTGTCTTTATTTTTCGGGCTCCGTCTCGTAAAACGGACCCTACCATTAGTCTCAGAATATTTGAAATAGTAAAAATTCACTATTCATATGTCTGATTTGGACTTTATTTGCCCTATTAATGACCCAAGGGCATAATAGAAATTTTCTTTTATTTATTAATTAATTAAATTAATTATTTAATTATTTAATTATTTTTCCAGGGGCTTAATTGCATAATTTTTCCAAAAATTGGGCCACAGTGTAAATCCGTAGAATTTCTGGGGTCAAACCGTAATTAAGAAAAGGTTTGGTTTATTTGGTTTTGAATAAATAAGAAAACCAGTGGGTTCAGTCATATTTAAAGTGAACCGGTCCGGTTTTAATTGAACCAATCCGGTTTGGTTGGTTTGAAACGTAATGCTGACGTCATGATGACGTCAGCCCTAACTATTTTAAAATTTAAAATTTTAAATCTCCAAACGTCACCGTTTAGATAAACCCATAACCGGATTTGACCCGAACCCGTAACCGACCCGTAGACCGAACCGACCCGAACAGTGTCGTCTTCCCCATGAGGGTCGACACTGTTCATCCGAAAACCCTAATTTTTTTCAATTCTATTTCGTTGATTTCTACAAATCCGTTTCTTCTGCTTTCTTTTCCAAACACCCCCTAATACATTTTAGAACACTTCTACATTGATTTGGAGGTTCGAATGTAGCTCAATGACTCGAATTAAGTCGCGATAATCCGAGCTGTTCATGGGTCGTTCATGCTCGTTTGTCGATGGTTTTTCACGAGGTTTTGCTTGTTTTAATCCTCTCTTCATGGGGATTAAATTTTCGTTCATAAGGGTAGGTTTAACAGTGAGTTTTTTTGGGTTTGGGTTTTGGAACCCGTACCTGCAACTCGCTTTCTCATGATCATTTCTTTATAATTTTGATCGCGGTCACGTGTTTTGGGGATGTTTGTAGGGTCTACTAGAAGTCTTGATAGGCCAAATTGGGTTTGGGGAAGTTGATTCAGTTTCATCATTTCGGGTATTGCATTTCAGTAAAATTTTCTTCCCCCCTGTAACCTCCATTTTCTCCCTCGATTTTCCATGATTTTAAACCATTTTTCTTGCAAAATAAAGCCCATTCTACATAGATTAAGACCCTATAGTTTTCAGACCAAATATGAATGAAATCAGATTAAATTTTGGTTGGGAACTTACCTGTTTAAGTGGACTGTTCCCAATTCTTTCTCCCTCCTCGGTTTTGTATCTCTCTCCTTCTTCTTCTCCATTTCTTTCTCCTCTAGCTTCTGTATTTCTCTCAGAATTTCCTCTCTCTCTTTTTCTCTCTCTCTCTCTCTCCGTCCATGTGTCATGGGTGTGTATATATATACAACATGTTTATGTGTGTGTATATAACTATACACTTGATTATTTTTCTGATTTCCCTACCAAATAACTTAACTTGTGGCAGCATCCTTCCTCAGGTTTTCACTGTTTTGGGGCAGGCTTTCTTAGACTTTCCTTCTTGATCTTTTCTCTTCTTTAATTACATAAGAGATATTTGTATATATATATACAATATAATATATATTTACACATGCTAAACACTCACAGTGTTGCCGACACACACATCTAGCACACACTTGATTTCTTTTATTCCCCCACTTGCATGTATTACATGCTTATGTATATATATAATAATTTTTATTATATATATACACACTTATACTAATATATTTATTTTTATTATTATTATTTTTATTTTTATTTTTATTATTATCCTCATAATTTATATTACATATAACTAATATTCAATTTAATAAATTAATTATGTTAAATTAATTTATTTTACACTCATTTTCCATAGCCTCGTAAAACGTGCTTTATTACCCGGCATTCCCGGGTCGGGGTATTACATTCTTCCCTCCTTAAAAGAGTTTTGTCCTCAAAACTCGAATATTCTCTATTTCGAGAGTTCTAGTCTCCTTATGTCATATCTATCATCTTCGTATATTGTAATACATAAGATTATCTTCATTTACTTAATGATTCAGGAGATGAACTTTGATTCATCATTTTCAGATAGATAATATGTTGACTCGTAATACTACTTGTTTCTAATTCACTAACGTACAATTTCAGATTCTCCATGTCATCTATCAGATTCATGTCTTCCAATGGTTTAAGGATTTCTTCGATCAGGTTGGATAAACTGACACTGTGTGTTTTTCAGCTACCTTAGTTACATGATAAGGCGGCCGTTCCTTACCGGTAACAGAGGTCCTGACAGCACACCAGTGACTATCAAAATCCTCCCTTTCTCTTTCATCCTTTTCTAATTATTGTTATTCACCTTCTTAGTTCATGTTTTACTTCTATTCTTCAGACTCTATTTTTCTACTTTACTGCGGGTCCCATACCCCGCCTTCCTATCGTACCACATATTTCAGAACACTTACTTCATGTTACTACGGGTCCCATACCCCGCCTTTATATCATGTCACGTACTTCACATATCTACTTCACATTACTGCGGGTCCCATACCCCGCCTTCCTATCACGTATCCAGTTCACATACTGCGAGTCCCATACCTCGCCTTCGTACTTCACATATCTATCTCATGTACTACGGGTCCCATACCCCGCCTTTCTATCACGTTACTTCAGAACACTAACTTCATGTACTGCGGGTCCCATACCCCGCCTTCATACTACGTATTCCTCATATCCACAACGCGAGTCCCATACCTCGCCTTTATATCGTATCGTGTACTTCGTATATCCTAGGTAGTCTAAAACCCTACCTAACTTATGGTTTGATTCTAATCCTTCTAATGTCACTAAGTTTGCTCAAGTAAACCTAGTGCTCTGATACCACTCTGTCACGACCCGAAACCCACCCTATGCGGATTACCGGATCGCGACCGCCGCCCCGAGACCCGAAGGCCTCGAGACAAGGCTCGTATAGGCAGCGGTATCGAATAGATGTGCGTCATGTGGTTGCGGAAGCGTGAAAAACTTTTTCTTTTCTTTCTTATTTAAATTTTGCACATCCGTCCAATACTGCCGCTCTTCACATTTCGGTATACATGTATTATAATCATACATTCAGAGCATAACTAAAAACTTAAAAGACTTCATAATTAAAATCTTAATTCAACTGCCCCGTGGGGCTTAATACACATCCTTAAAATGTCAGCTAATACAAAACATATTAATCAGAGTTCATGTGATTTTTCCCCATAAGAACTCCTCAAGCAAATCTTCCCAAAAGCTAGGTTCATCCTTATAGTCTTCCAAAAATCGATCTGCCCTTAGTCACCTGAAAGGGGGGGCGGATAAAATCCGGGTAAGCTAATCAAAGCTTGTGAGTAATTCCTGCATTCGTCATGGGGTTTTCAACTGGTAGTGGTTTTAGCACATGAGGGTTTTTGAAATACTCACTACCAATTGCTCGTACATTTTAGAACACAGAATATATGCATTCTTAAAACAATAGCTTTGAACAATTTAAGTATTCAAGCTAAATACACATTTTCTTCAAATAGAGTATATGCAATTTAAAAGCATATAAACACGTGAAATAGAATAGGGATAATACCTACTTCTATTTTCAAAATCACTTGTCATCTTTTCTCTTTTATTAGGCGGAATCTGTTTCGAACCAGACTCCCATTTTACTGCCAATACTGTCGATGGAGATATCTCATTTGCCTGGGGGATTAGATCCTTCTACCGGGCATGTACTGTTGAATCCCGAAGGATTTCAACCGTCATATAGGGTGGTACTTAGTACCGTTTATCTTATAAAACATTTGTCACATGACTTCTTCAATAGATATTTTTTCATGAACATTTAAAGCATGAAATGTACAAATTCTACAATAAAGCTTCAAATACACGTGATAATCAAATTCAGAATATTAAAGAGGTTTGCAATTGATTTAGACATGCTGATGTATTTTCAAGAAAAGAGCTGAATTTAAAACATTTAATAAGCATGCCGTAACAGAATATTTTAAAAGAACGGAATCATATATAGACTGAATTTGATATTCAAAGGCTGCAATGACTTGTGCTTAAAACTTCTTCAAATATATGGAGTTAAATCTCCAGTTCAAATACATGGTTACTCACCTCGGTCCTTTAGGGTTAGTGCTAAAGTGCGCTTTCCCACTTCCTCTGTAATTCCTAAGAACAATCCATAACAATCTCATTAACTTCACATTACTGCAATATCACCTACTGATGCTTCTTAATTTATGCTTGGTTCGTATTTTATCCTAGTCGATTTACTAACATCCTATAACTTCGCACGTACTTAATTAAACTCGTACTTTAACCTACGACGCAATTTAATGTGTTAGAAACTTAATTTATTTCAACTATACTCTTCTGGTAGTTCCATTAACTTTAAATTAAATTTATTTACTTGTCAAGTTAACGCGTCGTGTCTTCTCGTACTTTATTTCCCGTACTTGCCTTAGTTTAATACTTCGGCAATATCTCAGTTTATAGTCATCTGACAGATGCTATTCATCAAATTTTACGTCTTTTTATTTAGACACTTCTTTTGGCCGAATGGACTTTACCATTGAATCCGAAGCGTCGAAGAAAGTCAGTTTAGGCTTTCTTAGAATTTAATTTGGACTTTTATATGTAAAAGGGCAGAATGGTCATTTACCGTTTTACGTGTCACATTTTTCGTACTTCGTTTCGTAATTTGGACTCCATTATTGAGTCCTGGATGTCAAAGAAAGTCAATTTAGGCCTTCTCCGGTTTCATTTTGGCTTTAAGAGTACCAGGGGTAATTTGGTCATTTTACCCCTTTGCAGGTCTCCAATTTTTCGGGACCTCATCTCATGTCGTGGACCTCACCATTGGACTTAGAGGGTCCGAGATAGTAAAAGTACACTAATAACTTGTTGATTTTGGTCAAGGGGTATTTTAGTCATTTACCTCTTTACGTGTCTTTATTTTTCGGGCTCCGTCTCGTAAAACGGACCCTACCATTAGTCTCAGAATATTTGAAATAGTAAAAATTCACTATTCATATGTCTGATTTGGACTTTATTTGCCCTATTAATGACCCAAGGGCATAATAGAAATTTTCTTTTATTTATTAATTAATTAAATTAATTATTTAATTATTTAATTATTTTTCCAGGGGCTTAATTGCATAATTTTTCCAAAAATTGGGCCACAGTGTAAATCCGTAGAATTTCTGGGGTCAAACCGTAATTAAGAAAAGGTTTGGTTTATTTGGTTTTGAATAAATAAGAAAACCAGTGGGTTCAGTCATATTTAAAGTGAACCGGTCCGGTTTTAATTGAACCAATCCGGTTTGGTTGGTTTGAAACGTAATGCTGACGTCATGATGACGTCAGCCCTAACTATTTTAAAATTTAAAATTTTAAATCTCCAAACGTCACCGTTTAGATAAACCCATAACCGGATTTGACCCGAACCCGTAACCGACCCGTAGACCGAACCGACCCGAACAGTGTCGTCTTCCCCATGAGGGTCGACACTGTTCATCCGAAAACCCTAATTTTTTTCAATTCTATTTCGTTGATTTCTACAAATCCGTTTCTTCTGCTTTCTTTTCCAAACACCCCCTAATACATTTTAGAACACTTCTACATTGATTTGGAGGTTCGAATGTAGCTCAATGACTCGAATTAAGTCGCGATAATCCGAGCTGTTCATGGGTCGTTCATGCTCGTTTGTCGATGGTTTTTCACGAGGTTTTGCTTGTTTTAATCCTCTCTTCATGGGGATTAAATTTTCGTTCATAAGGGTAGGTTTAACAGTGAGTTTTTTTGGGTTTGGGTTTTGGAACCCGTACCTGCAACTCGCTTTCTCATGATCATTTCTTTATAATTTTGATCGCGGTCACGTGTTTTGGGGATGTT
Organism: Nyssa sinensis; assembly: GCA_008638375.1. Classification (NCBI taxonomy): domain Eukaryota; kingdom Viridiplantae; phylum Streptophyta; class Magnoliopsida; order Cornales; family Nyssaceae; genus Nyssa; species Nyssa sinensis. Next base: position 20,419,429 of record CM018046.1, read on the forward strand.
TGTAGGGTCTACTAGAAGTCTTGATAGGCCAAATTGGGTTTGGGGAAGTTGATTCAGTTTCATCATTTCGGGTATTGCATTTCAGTAAAATTTTCTTCCCCCCTGTAACCTCCATTTTCTCCCTCGATTTTCCATGATTTTAAACCATTTTTCTTGCAAAATAAAGCCCATTCTACATAGATTAAGACCCTATAGTTTTCAGACCAAATATGAATGAAATCAGATTAAATTTTGGTTGGGAACTTACCTGTTTAAGTGGACTGTTCCCAATTCTTTCTCCCTCCTCGGTTTTGTATCTCTCTCCTTCTTCTTCTCCATTTCTTTCTCCTCTAGCTTCTGTATTTCTCTCAGAATTTCCTCTCTCTCTTTTTCTCTCTCTCTCTCTCCGTCCATGTGTCATGGGTGTGTATATATATACAACATGTTTATGTGTGTGTATATAACTATACACTTGATTATTTTTCTGATTTCCCTACCAAATAACTTAACTTGTGGCAGCATCCTTCCTCAGGTTTTCACTGTTTTGGGGCAGGCTTTCTTAGACTTTCCTTCTTGATCTTTTCTCTTCTTTAATTACATAAGAGATATTTGTATATATATATACAATATAATATATATTTACACATGCTAAACACTCACAGTGTTGCCGACACACACATCTAGCACACACTTGATTTCTTTTATTCCCCCACTTGCATGTATTACATGCTTATGTATATATATAATAATTTTTTTATTATATATATACACACTTATACTAATATATTTATTTTTTATTATTATTATTTTTATTTTTATTATTATCCTCATAATTTATATTACATATAACTAATATTCAATTTAATAAATTAATTATGTTAAATTAATTTATTTTACACTCATTTTCCATAGCCTCGTAAAACGTGCTTTATTACCCGGCATTCCCGGGTCGGGGTATTACAGCTTCCCTGTAGCAGGTCTGATTTGACCTCTACAAAACTGAATCTTGATGGCCTAAACATGAACTAGACCTTCCTAAGGTGCCAAAATCACGGATCCGCGACCTAGAAACCTAGGTCTAGACCCTCAAAACCGAACCTATAGGTCTCGGCCATGGAACCCAAACTCGAAAATAGGCCTCCAAACCGAAACTTCTAAATGGGATGTTGATCCCCATGGACACACGGTCACAACGAGCCAAACCACGTGAGGTTTGGTGGAGAAATGAGTCCACGCGACTGAGCTGAAACCCCCCCATGATAATCCGTTAAACAGAGCTTAATCCGTGAATTCGAAGCTCAAAATGGATGTTAAAGGATGGATATGAAGTGCAGAAACCCATCGGGATTGAAATCAGCAAGAAATCGTGTCTAAATTGCCACGAAATTGAAAGAGAAATTCTTTGTAAATTAGGGCAACCGAGGGTAAAACAGTGGGGAAGATGGAGTTGACTCGGCCGAGTTGACCGAGCCAATCCGAGCTGACTCGGACACGTGTCGCCTCAAGACCGTGCCACTGTTTTAATAAAACTGCACCGTTTTGATGTTTTAAATTTAGAATCTAGAATTGGCCTGTTTGGTTACGAGTTTTAAAAATTGAAATTGATTTGGGGCTAAACCTGTATACGGATAAGGACCAATTTGGGATATGAGGGATATGTTATCCCGGTTCTCTGGGGGACCTGAACCGGCTGATTTAGTTGATAAAGGGACCGGTTTAGGGTTTTGAATTGAAAACCCAATGGTCCACTGTTTGAAATTAAAAAAATTGAACCAGAACTTTTGTAAATTGGTTTTTGACCCCAACAGTTTTGGGGAATTACACAGTCGCCCAGATTTTGGAAAACTCTTTCATTTAAGCCCTGAATAAATTAATTAAATAATAAAATAATTATTTAATTATTTTATTAAATAGGTAAAATTACAATTTTACCCCTAGACATTAAATATGTCAAACGGAGTCCAAATTAAGTAAATAAATAGTGTATTTTCACTATTTCAAGTATTCTGGACTCAATGGTACAGTCCAAATTGGGAAATTATGTACCGAAAAATACAGACACGTAGGTGTAAATTACTGTACTGCCCCTGATAGTACCCGAACCCAAATAAAAATAAAAGACAGTCTATTTTGACTATGTCGGGCGTTTTGAACTCAACAGTGAGGTCCGTCTAACGAACCGAAGTCCCGAAAAATACAGACACATAAAGTGTAAATGACCGTACTGCCCCTAATAATTCCTAGGGTCAATTAAACATAACAGATAGTCCAACTTAATTATGTCGGACACTCTGGACCCAGTGGTGAGGTCCGTTTTATGAACTGACGTGCCGAAAAATATGACACGTGAAATTACCAAATTACCCCTGATACTGTACGAAGCCCAAATGAAGTCCGATTGGGACGAAATTGATAGCGATAGAGCCCAGATACTGGTGAGACTGTAAACATGATTAAATAATGATTCGGAGTCAGAATCTTACAAAACGTAAAATGACCAAAATACCCCTGAGCACAGTAAGTGCAAGTAGAGGTCAAATAAAGGTCAAACTGATCTGATAAATTATCATAGGGATAATTATGAACACTGAAGGGCTAAGTAAGACTCCGGAACAGTTAACGCGTAAAACGAGAAATGACCGATGTGTCCCGACGATCTAAAACAGATACCAAATGAAGTCCAAGGGACTTACAAATTTATACATGAGATATATGGGACGTTCTGAGGACCATGATAGGGTCCGGGGCAAAAATGACAAAATTACCATTTTGCCCCTAAGACTAAATAAGTACCAAACTGATACCGATTAGAGTCTAAAAGACTTAGAACTTCATGTATACGATATATGGGATATTCTAAGAACCACGACTGGGTCCGGGGCAAGAATGACAAAATTACCATTTTGCCCTATGGTTAAAATGAGAACCTAACTGATACCGATTGGAGTCCAAAGGACGTAGAACTTTGTACTTAAGATATAGAGACTATTCCGAAGACCACGACAGGGTCCGGGACAAGAATGATAAATGACCATTTTGCCCCTAAGGCTGAAGAAGTAACTGACTGATAACGATTGAAGTCTAAATGACTTAGGTTATAATCCTGATGTCTGCTAAGCCTAATTTAAGAATAAAATGGCCCGGATAAAACCCGATGAGAGGGCGATAGGCTACTAGGCTATCTTAGGTAAACCGATAGATACCTAAGATGACAAATGAGACCTGAATGGATGAGTTCTGATCTGTATATGATTGATGATTATTGTTCAGGATATACATGGAGATGCTTGACGTATCTGGAGGTTATCGGATTGTTTACGCATGGAGATAACCGTAACAGTTTGTGAGTAACCTGGAACTTCTGACTTGGTGTATAAGTACACCGTCTAGTTACTGTATTTTGATTTACTGTACTGTTTTGTATACTGTACTGTCTGAATGCATACTTTTCATACTGCATTACACGTAACCTGATTTTGTACTGTCCTGTCTCCTGTTCAGTTCGGGTCTGTCTTGTTCTGTTGTATGGTCTGTCATGGTTTTATTCTGTACTGTTGCGTCTTGTGAGTAAACCTGACTCCTGAATTGGTGTATAAGTTCTGTCTAGATACTGTACTTTGAAGCACTGTACTGTTTTGAACGTTATACTGTTTAAAAGAAAAACATATATTTAAAGTAGCATATGCCTTGTCCTGATTGATATTGTACCAGTTTGTTCCGTCCTGTTCAATTCCGATATGTCTTGTTCTGATAGATGTATTGTTCCGTTTTGTTCCGACATGTTCAGTTCCGATATGTCTTGTCTGATAGATGTATTGTTCCGTTTTGTTCCGACATGTTCAGTTTCGATATGTCTTGTCTGATTGATGTTGTTTCGTTTGTTCCGTCATGTTCAGTTCCGATATGACTTGTTCTGATAGATGTATTGTTCCGTTTTGTTCCGACATGTTCAGTTCCGATATGTCTTGTCTGATTGATCTTGTTCTGATGATGGTAGATGTAATGTTCCGTTTGTTCCGACATGTTCATTTCGATATGTCTTGATCTGATTGATGTTGTTTCGTTTGTTTTCCGTCATTTTCAGCTCCGATACGACTTGTCCTGATTGATATTGTTTCGTTGTTCCGTCATGTACAGTTCCGATATGACTTGTCCTGATCGATATCGTTTCATTTGTTCCGTCATATTCAGTTCCGATATGACTTGTCCTGCTTGATATTGTATTCATTTTGTTCTGTCATGTCAGTTCGACATGACTTGTCCTGATTGATATTGTTTCATTTTGTTCCGTCATGTTCAGTTCCGATATGACTTGTCCTGATTGATATCGTTTCATTTTGTTCCGTCATGTTCAGTTCCGATATGACTTTGTCCTGATTGATATCGTTTCATTTGCTTCGTCATGTTCGGTTCCGATTATGAATTGTCTTGATTGATATTGTTCATTTTGTTCTCCGTCATGTTCAGTTTCGATATGACTTGACCTAATTGATATTGTACCGTTTTGATCCGCCATGTTCAGTTTCGGTATGTCTTGTTCTGATTGATGTATTGCACTGCTTTGTTCCGTTATGATCCGTCCTGTTATGACTCTATCCTTGATTATGCCTGTGACTTGAACGGGTGTTTGTTTCCGTCTGATCCCGTTATGTACCATCCGTTAATAATCCGTCTGTCTTGATTGATATATGGTCCAGTTCCGTTATGATCTGTCCGAATTCTTGACTTGGTATATAAGTTACTGCATAGATACTGTATTTTGATGCACTGTACGGTTTTAAAAGTTATACTATCTGAATGCATGTTTTTAAATGCAAATTTTTATACTGTATTGTACGCGGCATGATTTTGTCCCGTCCTACTATTATTTTGTTCGGTCTGTCTTGTTCCGTTTTATGGTCTATCTGATTTTGTTCTGCTATGATGTGTCTGACTCTGGGTACCATTCTGATTATGAGCGGTCTGGCATAAGTAGGCTTGATTACGCGTCTAACTGATATATTATTGTTATGCCTTGTTATGTTCCGCCCAGTACTGATCTGTTCTGATATTTGAATTAATTACCTATACTCTCATTGATATTGGCATCATGCACTGTTCCGTATGTTCTGATTTGTTGTTCCGTTTAGTTCAGCCCTGTTTTATTCTACTGAAACTGCATTTAAAGTAGATTTATAAAACTGCTATTTCAGAAACAACTGAACTACCCTTGTGCTTTGTAAACAAGAAATGGTTTTGAAACCCATGACAGGGAACCTGTGTTACTCATTGGGCTTTTCGAAGCTCACCCCATTCCCTAACATTTTTCAGGAATGATATTCATTGGATCTGATGGCACTGATCTGTGGAGACTGGATTCTGAGGATTGAATCTGTTTAATCAGGTGAGTGATGTAATACGACTGACTTGACTGATATGTACTAGATATAGACATGGCTCATGGATTTAGATGGTACTCTAGAGATTATAGTTCTGCTCTGTTGTTATATGTCGGATTATAGATATGCTCTGAGGTTAGAATTGTTAGCTGTTGGATTTTAGACTTGCTCTGTGTGATACATATCCTACGGTGGATACATGAGTTGCATTCCCTGGACAAAAAAAAAAAGTTTTAAATTCCGCTGCATCTGACCCTACAGTCGGAGTGCAATTCACTGGAAAGTTCAGAAATTGCCTTCGGTTGGTCGCGTGGCGACTGACTGGCATCACGTCCTCGACATCCGTGTAGGGTGGGGTTCGGGACGTGACAAGGTGGTATCAGAGCAAAGGTTGGAGATAATTAAGATTCTCATAACTAAAGTTGGTGAAATTTTGGAGATCAACTAGTATCACAGAGCAATATCAGAGCATTAGGTTATGAATTAAGGACCACAGAGTACCTGAGCCATAAATACTGAATTCCACTTTTGGAGATCTGACGTGGAATTGTAAAGGTCTTCATAATAGATAATAGGCCTGTAATTTTGAGGTATCTAAGGACTGAAATTTTCGAATCTGATCTGGATTGGAATGATTTAAGGTTGTAGACTCATGATACTTGGAGATATGTCCATACGAATAATTATGGACCCAACAACCGAAAGGAAAATGACTGTAAGTATGCTGACTCGGGCAATGATGCTTGTGACTAGGGATATCAGATGAATCACTTGTGGGATCATATGTGATTAGGTGACCTTAGTAGATGATTTCTGCCTATTTGAGGATGATCGCCTGGTTGATCTGATGTAATATGGGTCTGATGATCAAATGTTGAAGAGATTATACCATTATGGTTGTACAATCTGACCAAATGGGAATATCTATATCTGACATAGAATCTGTGTGAAACTGATATAAAATATCTTCTCGATAGAGAGCAATATCTGGAATGATATGATGATCCGATAGACGAATTAGAAAGGGAGACTATGACGATAGGACCTCCTAGATATGACCAGCCTGTTTCTGTTGATCTCATTGAGACTATACACTTTCACTCCAACTGTCATCCTTTGGAGAATTTGCAGTCAAGTGTCTTGCTCCGACCTTTAATTAGGTAGCCACCTCTCGTGTTTCTGTGAGAACATTCGATACAGTCAACATGTTCTGTTACGAGATTCGACCTTGCCTGTCTCCTATGGCATAATAAAAGCCTCATTGTGGGTTTACTAGATCTGACCTGACATCTGAAAAATTTGGGAATTGACAACTGATGCCAATTGGAGACATATCAGTAAAAGTGATTACGGTTAAGCCTTAAAACTTTTATAGAAGTGCTAGATGTTAGATTCCTGTATGGATAAACCTGACTGACAGATGACTGTTTTTCCGATATGACCAACTAAGTTTTGAGGACAAAACTTCTCTGAAGGGGGGTAGGATGTAACACCCCGACTTTGCGTAATTAATAATTTGTTGTTAACTATTAATTAATACCGGCTTATAGAATGACTTAGGGAATTAATTATGATCCCGACGGTCGCCATGGACCGATTAAATAATCAAATATGTCTGGGAAAAAAGGGTATGATACCCAAACCCAATTACTAGTTAAATGGATAAAATAATGCCGTTTTAACACCAACGGAATCCGAATTAGCTAACCCGAAAAATCCCGAATGTTTAATAAATGACACGGGACCTCTGACACTGAAGATAACTGAAATATGAAACTTTCGGAACAAACCGTGTCGAAAAAGGAGTTACGGAATGAAAGTTATGAAGGAAATACTGAAACTGAATTTCTGCGCAACCAAACGTGGCCTTAACCGAAAATATGGGAAAAATGGCCAAATGGGAGGCCAGGGGAATTGAACCCTTGACCTTTGAGTGAAAAGAAACCTCATCCAAAAAATTACCAACTGGGCTACTACTGTCTTTGTGTACAAATATACCAAGAAATGTATATAAACACAAATCTGATTAGACCACCTCCCAAGTGACCAATAGCCAAGCATGCAACACATCAGCCATGCATCACCCTACACCCATAGATCATCATGCCTATACACCTTATGATGGTACCTTCTCCCAACCAAAATCCATGCAAGTTAATCATGAGCTTGGGGAGATGAAACATCAAGAGGAAATCTGGTTTGGTAACTTATACAATCTCCATATATGCATGGAGGGAAAAATCAGAACTGTAGAGAGACTGTAATGCTGATTTTATAGAGAGAGATTGGGTTATAGAGAGAGAGATTCCAAGCCATTTGTGAGAAGCCGTGTGTGTGAAACATGGTGTATATGCATGTCCATGGGAGATGCATCAAGAGGAAGGGACTGAGGAGACCTGAATCGAGCCAAGAGGGGAACATCCACTGTTTGAAAGGTGAGACACCTCAAACTGCTAATTTTTTTCTGTTTTGATTGTTGGTACTGTATCTGATAGTTTTGGCCTATATAAACTGTATATATGTATTACTGAGAGGCCTAAGATTGTTTTAGAACAACTGAGAAGGGTCGGAATAGCATATAACCCCAAACCGTGAACAAAACCGCCATGGGTAGAGCTTCCCTGTAGCAGGTCTGATTTGACCTCTACAAAACTGAATCTTGATGGCCTAAACATGAACTAGACCTTCCTAAGGTGCCAAAATCACGGATCCGCGACCTAGAAACCTAGGTCTAGACCCTCAAAACCGAACCTATAGGTCTCGGCCATGGAACCCAAACTCGAAAATAGGCCTCCAAACCGAAACTTCTAAATGGGATGTTGATCCCCATGGACACACGGTCACAACGAGCCAAACCACGTGAGGTTTGGTGGAGAAATGAGTCCACGCGACTGAGCTGAAACCCCCCCATGATAATCCGTTAAACAGAGCTTAATCCGTGAATTCGAAGCTCAAAATGGATGTTAAAGGATGGATATGAAGTGCAGAAACCCATCGGGATTGAAATCAGCAAGAAATCGTGTCTAAATTGCCACGAAATTGAAAGAGAAATTCTTTGTAAATTAGGGCAACCGAGGGTAAAACAGTGGGGAAGATGGAGTTGACTCGGCCGAGTTGACCGAGCCAATCCGAGCTGACTCGGACACGTGTCGCCTCAAGACCGTGCCACTGTTTTAATAAAACTGCACCGTTTTGATGTTTTAAATTTAGAATCTAGAATTGGCCTGTTTGGTTACGAGTTTTAAAAATTGAAATTGATTTGGGGCTAAACCTGTATACGGATAAGGACCAATTTGGGATATGAGGGATATGTTATCCCGGTTCTCTGGGGGACCTGAACCGGCTGATTTAGTTGATAAAGGGACCAGTTTAGGGTTTTGAATTGAAAACCCAATGGTCCACTGTTTGAAATTAAAAAAATTGAACCAGAACTTTTGTAAATTGGTTTTTGACCCCAACAGTTTTGGGGAATTACACAGTCGCCCAGATTTTGGAAAACTCTTTCATTTAAGCCCTGAATAAATTAATTAAATAATAAAATAATTATTTAATTATTTTATTAAATAGGTAAAATTACAATTTTACCCCTAGACATTAAATATGTCAAACGGAGTCCAAATTAAGTAAATAAATAGTGTATTTTCACTATTTCAAGTATTCTGGACTCAATGGTACAGTCCAAATTGGGAAATTATGTACCGAAAAATACAGACACGTAGGTGTAAATTACTGTACTGCCCCTGATAGTACCCGAACCCAAATAAAAATAAAAGACAGTCTATTTTGACTATGTCGGGCGTTTTGAACTCAACAGTGAGGTCCGTCTAACGAACCGAAGTCCCGAAAAATACAGACACATAAAGTGTAAATGACCGTACTGCCCCTAATAATTCCTAGGGTCAATTAAACATAACAGATAGTCCAACTTAATTATGTCGGACACTCTGGACCCAGTGGTGAGGTCCGTTTTATGAACTGACGTGCCGAAAAATATGACACGTGAAATTACCAAATTACCCCTGATACTGTACGAAGCCCAAATGAAGTCCGATTGGGACGAAATTGATAGCGATAGAGCCCAGATACTGGTGAGACTGTAAACATGATTAAATAATGATTCGGAGTCAGAATCTTACAAAACGTAAAATGACCAAAATACCCCTGAGCACAGTAAGTGCAAGTAGAGGTCAAATAAAGGTCAAACTGATCTGATAAATTATCATAGGGATAATTATGAACACTGAAGGGCTAAGTAAGACTCCGGAACAGTTAACGCGTAAAACGAGAAATGACCGATGTGTCCCGACGATCTAAAACAGATACCAAATGAAGTCCAAGGGACTTACAAATTTATACATGAGATATATGGGACGTTCTGAGGACCATGATAGGGTCCGGGGCAAAAATGACAAAATTACCATTTTGCCCCTAAGACTAAATAAGTACCAAACTGATACCGATTAGAGTCTAAAAGACTTAGAACTTCATGTATACGATATATGGGATATTCTAAGAACCACGACTGGGTCCGGGGCAAGAATGACAAAATTACCATTTTGCCCTATGGTTAAAATGAGAACCTAACTGATACCGATTGGAGTCCAAAGGACGTAGAACTTTGTACTTAAGATATAGAGACTATTCCGAAGACCACGACAGGGTCCGGGACAAGAATGATAAATGACCATTTTGCCCCTAAGGCTGAAGAAGTAACTGACTGATAACGATTGAAGTCTAAATGACTTAGGTTATAATCCTGATGTCTGCTAAGCCTAATTTAAGAATAAAATGGCCCGGATAAAACCCGATGAGAGGGCGATAGGCTACTAGGCTATCTTAGGTAAACCGATAGATACCTAAGATGACAAATGAGACCTGAATGGATGAGTTCTGATCTGTATATGATTGATGATTATTGTTCAGGATATACATGGAGATGCTTGACGTATCTGGAGGTTATCGGATTGTTTACGCATGGAGATAACCGTAACAGTTTGTGAGTAACCTGGAACTTCTGACTTGGTGTATAAGTACACCGTCTAGTTACTGTATTTTGATTTACTGTACTGTTTTGTATACTGTACTGTCTGAATGCATACTTTTCATACTGCATTACACGTAACCTGATTTTGTACTGTCCTGTTCTCCTGTTCAGTTCGGGTCTGTCTTGTTCTGTTGTATGGTCTGTCATGGTTTTATTCTGTACTGTTGCGTCTTGTGAGTAAACCTGACTCCTGAATTGGTGTATAAGTTCTGTCTAGATACTGTACTTTGAAGCACTGTACTGTTTTGAACGTTATACTGTTTAACAGAAAAACATATATTTAAAGTAGCATATGCCTTGTCCTGATTGATATTGTACCAGTTTGTTCCGTCCTGTTCAATTTCGATATGTCTTGTTCTGATAGATGTATTGTTCCGTTTTGTTCCGACATGTTCAGTTCCGATATGTCTTGTTCTGATAGATGTATTGTTCCGTTTTGTTCCGACATGTTCCGTTTCGATATGTCTTGATCTGATTGATGTATTGTTTCGTTTGTTCCGTCCTGTTCAGTTCCGATATATCTTGTTCTGATAGATGTATTGTTCCGTTTTGTTCCGACATGTTCAGTTTCGATATGTCTTGATCTGATTGATGTATTGTTTCGTTGTTCCGTCCTGTTCAGTTCCGATATGTCTTGTTCTGATAGATGTATTGTTCCGTTTTGTTCCGACATGTTCAGTTTCGATATGTCTTGATCTGATTGATGTATTGTTTCGTTTGTTTCCGTCATTTTCAGCTCCGATACGACTTGTCCTGATTGATATTGTTTCGTTTGTTCCGTCATGTACAGTTCCGATATGACTTGTCCTGATCGATATCGTTTCATTTTGTTCCGTCATATTCAGTTCCGATATGACTTGTCCTGATTGATATTGTTTCATTTTGTTCTGTCATGTTCAGTTCCGACATGACTTGTCCTGATTGATATTGTTTCATTTTGTTCCGTCATGTTCAGTTCCGATATGACTTGTCCTGATTGATATCGTTTCATTTTGTTCCGTCATGTTCAGTTCCGATATGACTTGTCCTGATTGATATCGTTTCATTTTGCTCCGTCATGTTCGGTTCCGATATGACTTGTCTTGATTGATATTGTTTCATTTTGTTCCGTCATGTTCAGTTTCGATATGACTTGACCTAATTGATATTGTACCGTTTTGATCCGCCATGTTCAGTTTTGGTATGTCTTGTTCTGATTGATGTATTGCACTGCTTTGTTCCGTTATGATCCGTCCTGTTATGACTCTATCCTTGATTATGCCTGTGACTTGAACGGGTGTTTGTTTCCGTCTGATCCCGTTATGTACCATCCGTTAATAATCCGTCTGTCTTGATTGATATATGGTCCAGTTCCGTTATGATCTGTCCGAATTCTTGACTTGGTATATAAGTTACTGCATAGATACTGTATTTTGATGCACTGTACGGTTTTAAAAGTTATACTATCTGAATGCATGTTTTTAAATGCAAATTTTTATACTGTATTGTACGCGGCATGATTTTGTCCCGTCCTACTATTATTTTGTTCGGTCTGTCTTGTTCCGTTTTATGGTCTATCTGATTTTGTTCTGCTATGATGTGTCTGACTCTGGGTACCATTCTGATTATGAGCGGTCTGGCATAAGTAGGCTTGATTACGCGCCTAACTGATATATTATTGTTATGCCTTGTTATGTTCCGCCCAGTACTGATCTGTTCTGATATTTGAATTAATTACCTATACTCTCATTGATATTGGCATCATGCACTGTTCCGTATGTTCTGATTTGTTGTTCCGTTTAGTTCAGCCCTGTTTTATTCTACTGAAACTGCATTTAAAGTAGATTTATAAAACTGCTATTTCAGAAACAACTGAACTACCCTTGTGCTTTGTAAACAAGAAATGGTTTTGAAACCCATGACAGGGAACCTGTGTTACTCATTGGGCTTTTCGAAGCTCACCCCATTCCCTAACATTTTTCAGGAATGATATTCATTGGATCTGATGGCACTGATCTGTGGAGACTGGATTCTGAGGATTGAATCTGTTTAATCAGGTGAGTGATGTAATACGACTGACTTGACTGATATGTACTAGATATAGACATGGCTCATGGATTTAGATGGTACTCTAGAGATTATAGTTCTGCTCTGTTGTTATATGTCGGATTATAGATATGCTCTGAGGTTAGAATTGTTAGCTGTTGGATTTTAGACTTGCTCTGTGTGATACATATCCTACGGTGGATACATGAGTTGCATTCCCTGGACAAAAAAAAAAAGTTTTAAATTCCGCTGCATCTGACCCTACAGTCGGAGTGCAATTCACTGGAAAGTTCAGAAATTGCCTTCGGTTGGTCGCGTGGCGACTGACTGGCATCACGTCCTCGACATCCGTGTAGGGTGGGGTTCGGGACGTGACACACCCATGCACAACTCTATGCCACACCCATGTCTCGTTTATGGGTACTCTCCGATGGCACAGAGTACCAATGCAATGGCCAATTTTGGGTTTTTCACCACAGGATCTACACCCTCATAATGCATAGCACCACGTGCTCAACCCATGCCATGTTCTCAAAGGATTCATCAGATGCCAATATGCCAATGCAATCTCAATGAAACATGGTTTCCACAATATAGCATGCTCGAGACAATAATACATAAATCACCAGCTGATTCCACATGTAAGCATATCTCATATAATCAACTTAAACACATGTCATGATTCACGTTCATCATTCACTAAATTTTCATAAAGTACAAGTAACATGTAAGCATGTGAACAACCAACTCCAAATCATTAAGTAAACACATTCCACATAAACACATAAGTCATTCCAGTCATTCACAGAACATTCCTAACTTAACTTCATTTCTAACATTAGCAAAACACCATACCTGACGGGTTGGTCTCAACCCTAGAAGATCGTGCACGATATGTAACTGAACTGGTCAATGAAAATGCAGGAGATCAGATCACCCTCTCCTGTCCTGTCAGTGTCCCTAAAAACATAAATTACAACTCAGTCTATTGTCATTTGAATTTATGCTATTCATCAAATTTTATGTCTTTTAATTCATAGGTTTCTATTCTGCTAAATTAAACTCTGCCATTGAGTCTAGGACGTCGAAGAAAATAAGTTTAGGTTTTCGTAGAACTCAATTCGGACATCTGGGTTCAAAAGGGCAAAACAGTCATTTTGCACTTTTCACGGGTCCTTACATTTCGTGACCTCTTTTCACAAATCGGACTCCACGGTTGAGTTTGGAATGCTCGAGATAATAAAGTTTCACTATTTGTTTACTTAATTCGGAGTTCGTCTGACTGTACTTTAATTCAGGGGCATTTAGGTAATTTTAAAGGTTACTACGGGTCTTTTATTTTTCGGGACCCCGTCTCATAAAACGTACCTCACCATTGATCTCAGAACGGTCGAGATAGTCAAAATACACTAATGACTTGTCCCATTTGGACTCCGGATTAATTTAGAATATTTAATTAATTAAATTAATTTAATTAACTAATTAATTAATTAATTTAATTAATAATTTACTAATATTTTATTCATGAGGGTCAAACTATAATAACCAACAGTTGGGGGGTCAATTTGAAAATTCCAAAAGTTCTGGGTCAAGGTTTAATTTCTAAAAAGTCCAAGGTCAGATTTGAAATTTCCAATTTTCTATTATTCTCAATTCGGTTACCCAAACAGGGATTTATCCAGAACAGGGATAGGATATCCCTGTTCCTATTTCAATTTAAATTTTTAATTTCTTAAGTCCGTAACCAAACAGACCCAATTGGTTTTTAATTTAAAACCTTAGACCGACACGTGGCAGGGGTGGTTCAGCCCCGCCCGAACCGGACCCGAAACCCGACCCGAACAGTGCCCCTTCTTCCCCGATTTCCCGGTGAGCCTGCAGTAGGGTTCTGGCGCCTTCTCCGGCGTCGGCGACTGGTCTTCGCAAGATTTTCAAGTTTTTAAAAACACAGTTTTCTTCATTTTCTCCCAAGGATTTCATATATAGGTTCGGTTTTGGATTCAACCCATTAGATTTTCACGAAATAGAGGGTCAACCCCTCGGTCAAAACTCCAGCCGACCCTATTCTTTCATTTTTGTGACTCCTCGGTCACGGTTTAACCCCCATTTCAATCCCAAATGGTTTCTGCACCTCCTAGGGTTCATTCCCTATCATTTAAACTAAGTTTTTCACATAAAATGACAAGACCCAACTCCCATGGCCGTGACCTACAACTAGAGTTTTCTATCTCATTTCTTAACCATTTTCTTCCATTTTTTTTGCAAAATAAACCCTACAACATGCTCTCTAAGATCATATACATTAAGCTAATTATCATGCTTTTAAAAAAATCAAAACAGAATGGTCACTTACGGTTTTTTAGTTGGTTTCTCTCTCTAGCCGTGCACCTCTTTCACCCTCTTGTTCCAAGCTTGTATCAAGCTCCAAAACTCCTCTTTCCAGAACTCTCTTCCTCTCTCTCTCTCTCTCTCTCTCTCTCTGCTTTTCTTTCCTTCTCTTCTCCCAACCGAGACCACACATATACATAACACACCCACTCTCACACGTCTCTCTCTCACAGCCCCTTTTCTTGACTTCTCTCACTCCGCATCAGCCACCATGCTCTTCCCCAAATGCAGCTTTGCATTAAATGCAAAGCTGCCCTATATAAGCCTATATATATATATATATATCACTCATTACACACACACACTAGACACACACACACTTAGCCGACACCTCACACACACACTCACCCGTTCAGTTGCACCCACACACAGTGCACACATGCACTGTTATATATATATATATATCTATATACATATCCACATACACATGTATATGCATTACCCTACACATATACACATACATATAATTATCTCACACATACACATGCCATACATACATACACCCATGTATTTCCATAGTAACATACACATTTTAATATTAATAATAATAATAATAATAATAATGATAATGATAAAACAAAGAATAAAAAAAAAAAATTTCCATGTCATAATAGTGGCGGTCGTGATATGAGGTCCGCACGGGGTGGATTTTGGGTGATGACACTTCTTCCCTCCTAGTTCATTTACACGTCGGACTCTAGCCAGGTTATGGCGACATGTCATCGTTCCTTCCGATGAGGACGATGTTGATGATGAGAATAAGAAGGCATAATTTCTAGAGCAGCAGTAGTGACCACCAGCACCAGCAGCGGCACCGGCGCTATAGCGGCAGCCACATATATTATTTTAACAACAATAGTTCGGAAAGTAAATATATGTTGAGGACTTCTTAGTTGACAGGACTCAACTGTAGTAGTGTACCCTATTGGGTGCAAACTTTCATACATCAGTAGGAGCCTCTTCATCTTTCGCCTGTCAGCCGATTACTAGAGATGAGCTAGAGGAGCGATTACAGCTTCATCATGATCAGATCATTGTCGATATTGATCATATGCTAAAGTAGCCTTATTTTCTGTACGCTCAGACTATTTCATCCCGATGATGGAAGAGACTGCCTACTTTCAAGGAGCTCTATAAGGATTGACAGAGGCTCTAGCTCGCATCTTTCCTCTTCTTCCCCCACCTACCGATGATCTGTGATGTAGCTTGTAGTTGGTTACATGAGTGATGAGTGCTATTGTAGTGAGGTTTTTACTTGTAGTTTTCTGCTTATCAGTTCCATATACTTATGTTTTTAACAGTTTCTCTCTATGATTCTTGTTTATCTTTTTGAGATTGATGATAGACTTTTGTTCCTTCTATGATATGTTTGATATTTCTCCTCTGTGTCTATAATCATTACTGTCAGTATTCTATTATCTCACTATGTATGCGTATTTTGTTATATTTTACTTACCTATAATCTTCCTTTCTTGTTATCTCCTTTGTCATCATGACAAAAAGGGGGAGATCGATGGTGTTACATAGGGGGATTTATAGAAAGGGGGAGATTAGATGATTTGTATTGAGCATATATTGAGGGAGAGTAATATACATTTTTTTTAATATGTATGAGATAGCTTAAAATTACTTTGCATTGCTCAAGTCTTGTTTTAATAATTGTATATGGTTTCCATGCTTATTGTACCTTGTTTTATATTGATACTCATATATTGTGTGATCTCATTGGATTTATTTGATATATCTCTTTTGATGTGATCTCACGTGTTATAGTTGAGTTTATTGTGCAGGAAAGAGGTTTGCCTCTCGTTGAGTAGTACTAAGTGATATCTATAGTATAGGATACTAAGTCCAAATGTATAATTTCCTTTTATCAGTATCTTTGAGGGTTATAGATTTTGTTATTGTATTTTTATACTTTTTTTTTGCAATTTTGTCACAGATTGCCAAATGAGGAGTTTGTGAGGACTATGGGTCCGATATTGTAATTGGATAATCAGGTTTGATAAAACGTGCTTTGTGTGTAATCTTTACATAAGTCCTATGAGTGAGTACCTCAATACCTTTTCTTTTCCAAGTTTGTCCAAGAAACATTACCATGCATCATTACTAGTCGACTTAGTTCTTAAAGGGTATATTGGACTTTTGTATTTGATTTGGATCTTACACACTCACATTATGCATGCATCGCACATAATTTTTATCGTAACATCATGTATATGATTGACTTGTAATTATGAACTAAATCTCCCAAAATGCATCTTTAAAATACTTAAGGAAAAAATTCAATTCATAAGACAAACAAGAATGAGCAACTCTCTGTTACTCATTCGAATGAAGCCTTGGCTCGTTCGAATGAACAACCGAGAAGTTTGTTCTCATTTGTTTTCATTCGTTCTAAAACTCTGTATCAAACGAAGAGCTGCAACCTTAGAGTTATGTTTGTTTGATATTCGTTTCTTGTTTGGTTGAATGAACTAATGCTCGTTCGAACGAATGATTGTTTGTTCAAATGAACCCTGGGCGAAAAACAGATTTATATTCTGTTTTCAAGCCATTTAGGGATTTGCAATTCTCTAGGCGAAAACACGATTTATAGGAGCCAAAAATAGAGTGAGAGAGTCTCATATTGTGATAGTAAAAGTGTTGATAGATCATTAAGCTCTTGTGAGAGATCATTCATACATGTCATTCATATACATCTCTACTTCTGTTCATTGATCTATTTAAATAATCCACTAGATCCAAATTAGATATAAGAGCCTTGGTTCATGTCAATTTCACCATTGACGAAAGATGGAGTTCAAGCTTGAAGATTCAACGTTGAGTGATCAGTGGACATTGAGGTCATGAGGATTCACAATTATTGAGAAACTTGATCGGAGAAGTCCGAGACCGTGGAGGATTCCTGTTGTTTGAAGGTTTGGCTATAAGATGCTTAAGGATTCAAGGAGAATTTGAAAAGGTAATCGGGGAGAACAAAGCTTGAGGTACTGTGGAGGATTCTTGTTGTCTAAAGGTTTGGCTAGATATGTTGTATTTCACTTTCTGTCATAGTGGAATCCTTCCTTGAGCATTGGCCCAACTCTGGAGTTTTACTCCAAGGATTGTTGTCCTTGGTGGTTTCTTCGTCATCAATCTGTTTGTAATCTCTCATTTTCTCCATCTCTTTCAATTTATTATATGCTTTAATTGAAATGCTTCCACTAGAATATATATATATATATATATTAAATTTTCATGAAATTCATAATTGTTCATTAATTTGATAAATTGAAAACTTAATTGAGTAAATTGATTGAAATCATAAATTGATCACTTAGTTGATTTTGTCTTGAATTATTAAAATTGCATATAAAATCAAGTTAGTTTGATCAATTTGATGAAGGTTGATAGGTTGGAATATTTAGATAATTCTGGGCGAATTCATTGGTGGATGGACATAAATGTTGGATTAATGGCATTGAGTGATTTTGTTGATTGTGTCATCTTTTATTTTTAACCAAGAACTGAAATATACATCGAATTTTTTTTTTATTCTAGACCTACCTATTCAACCCTCCTTTTCTAGGTGATATTAATGCTTTGGCACCTTAAGTGATATCCTAGTGGTATCCCTCTGCAATAATATTTATTTGTGTATTTACAAAATTCCTTTTTAAAGTTCACAAAAGTAACTAATATTTGCAATATACCCTATTCACCTCCCTAGGGTAAACATTTGGGTAACAAGTGGTATCAGACTCTCGTCTCTTGCAACATAGAGTTAACATTCTAAGAGAAAAAGATATAGCAAATATTGTAGGAACCGTTTTTGTCGAAGAGCAATCAATAAATAGACCTCATTTGTTTAATGGCCAAAATTATACTTATTGGAAGGCTATAATAAAGATCTATCTTCAAGCCTTAGACTTTGAAATATGGAAGGTTATCACAAATGAGCCTCATATTCCTATGAAGTCCGATAGTTCTTCTAGCATCACCATGGTTGCTAAAGAAGAACAAGAATGGGACGAAAAGGATCTCAATCTCATTCAAATAAACGCTAGGGCCGTGAGTAATTTATGTTGTGCCTTAGACACAAATGAGTTCAATAGAATCTCTAGTTGCGAATTTGTGAATGAGATATAGGATAAACGTGAAGTTACCTACGAAGGTACAAATCAAGTCAAGGAATAAAAAATTAGTATGTTAGTTCATAACTATGAACTATTTAAGGTAGATGCTGTAAAGACCAGGAAATTATTATTATTATTTTTTTTTTGAATCAATAAATTTTTCTGTTCTTTGATTTAATTAATTAATTATTTTTTTATTACTATTATTAGTAGCGAATGTGCATGTGTATATGTATGTGTGAATAAATATATATACATGTGTATGTATAATATGTGTGTGTACGGGTAGCATGTAACATTCATGCATGCATGGTGTGGTGCATTATGTATGTATATATATATATATATATATATCAAAAAGTGAGTGTGTGACAACTTGGTGTGTGTGTACAGTTGTGTGTGTGTTTTATAATATATGTATATATATGTTGGCAGATGTGCCTATGTACACGTGACTGTATGTGCCGGGTGTGTGTGAGGGTGTGAGAGTTGAGTGTAGAACACTCAATAGGTCAGGGATAGGGGGGCTGTGGCAGCAGTGGTTGATGGAGTGTGGAGAGGGATTTCAGAGCAAGGGGAAGGGTAGGTCTGAACAGTGAGGGTAGGTTAGATCTTAGAGAGAGAGGGTAGAGAGAGAGAGGGGGTGATGCGTGTGTGTATCTGTATGTATGTATATGTTAAGAGAGTTGAGAGTGTGTGCAGACTACTCGTGTAGAAGAGAGAGAGAGAGAGAGAGAGAGAGAGAGAGAGAGAGAGAGAGAGGAGAGAGAAAGTAGAGAGAGAGGGAGTGAGAGTGGCCGGTTGTGTGTTTCATATGTATACATGTGTACGTTTGGTTTTGTGTCTGATGGAAAACAAGAACCAATGAAGTTCTGAGGGGATTCAGAAGGCAAAGGGAGGAACAGCAGAGAGAAGAGGGGGGAATCTAGAGAGAACCAGAAAACAAGTGGGTTCAATACTGGTTTTAAATTTTAAAGTATGATAATTTAGTTTAAATATATGGCCTCGTAAAGCATGAAATATAGAGTAGATTACAAAAAGAATCATGTTGAAAGGTTGAGGGATGACGTAGATATTCAAGGTTGCAGGTCTGTGCTGGCTTCGGTTTCTAACATTTTATGCGTAGGAAACTTGACCAAAATGACCTAGGTTTGATCGTTAATAGTGCAAAAATTAAGTAGTGAAAGAATTGATACAAAACAGTGAAGGAGTAAGTGAGAAATTGAGAAAAATACAGTTGGCCGGAAACCTGAGTTTTGGCCGGAAAAACCAACTTGGGTGTCAAAAAAGCTGAGTTACTTAGGGTTAAATCTATTCTAAGTTGTTCCTATTGAGTTTTAGAACTTAATTGGCATAAAAATCATAAGAAACCGACGTTAAAACATGAAGAAAACTAGTCGGGACTGCGGTTTTTCCGGTGACCGGCGCTGGCAAGTCATTGGGGGAGACGACCGGAATGTCGTCTTGGAGTTGGGCCGTTGGTTTGTTTTCTTTTTTTTTTTTAATTGGGTCTATTTTGGTTTTAAATAGATGGGCCTGTTTGGTTTTAAGAGGTTTGGCCCTGTTTGGTTTTGGGCCCAACCGTTTAAATGAAATGATAAAAAGAAGAAAATGAAAAAGGGAAAGAGGGAATGAGATGCGGGGGAATCGAACCCCTAACCTGTTATCGGAAAGACCAAGCCCAAGCCCACTGTGCCGTGTAAACCCTTGTGAATTAAACCACCCAATATATATATATATATATATATATATATATTATACACTTTACTCTATTTAATTAATTAAATTAGTTTAATTAGTTTAAATATCACAAAATGGTCCAGAATCCAAATGAGACAAGTCATAGGTGTTTTCTGACTATCTCAAACCTACTGAGACCAATGGTGAGGTCCGTGTCATGATACGAGACCTCAAAAAATAAAAGACTCGTAGAACCCTTAAAAATTACAAAAATGCCCCTGAATTAAAGAGCAGACAAACGAATTCCAATTGAAGTAAATAAATAGTGAAATTTTATTATTTCGAGCATCTCGGACTCAATCGTGGAGTCTGATTTATGAGAAGAGGGTCTCAAGATATAAGGACCCGTAAGAAGTGCAAAATGACCGTTTTGCCCTTTTTAGCTCGGATGTCCGAATTGAATTCCACGAAAGCCTAAACCTACTTTCTTCAACGTTCTGGACTTAACTAGTAGAGTTTAATTTGGCAAAATAGAAACTTATAAAATGAATACATATGATTTGATGAATAGCATAATTCAAGTAACAAATGGACTGAGTCACATGTTATGATTTTAGGGACACGGAAAGGCAAGGAGAAGGTGGTTTGACCTTCTGTATCCTTACTATGGTTCTGCTCTACTACAAGTACATTTTTCGGAATTGACTGTTGACCCATCAGGTACGATATATTGTGCTAAGTAAGAAATAGAATTGAGTTTAGGAATAACTGCCATGTTGACTTGATGATTCACATGTTTGTTTTATTGCTTATATGCTTATGTGTTCCCTGTTACCCTTTTGAAAGTTGGTGATGAATGTGGATCATGATTGTGTGTATATCGCATGTGTTAGCAGGATGTGTAGATTATATTTTGAGAATTGTTGAGATTATGTAATACGTGATTTAAAACATGTGTTAAGTGGATTGTGCTTGGCATGTACCCTTGATGAAAAGATCTTGTCATTGGAATGTTATTGTGTGATACATTGTTTAAAGCATGCTTCATGTGGGGATAAGATGATTTATCGGGATTACATTGTGACATGGTAGAATCATGAGCATATTGGCATAGTGTGATTCTTTGGACATGGCGTGAGTTGAGCATTTGGGATAGTGCATACTGGATACTCAGGCCGTCGGGGAAGGTCCGTAAAGTGAGACATACTGGTTACTCAGGCCATCGGGGAAGGTCCGTAAAGTGAGACATACTGGATACTCAGGCCGTTGGGGAAGGTCTGTAAGTGAGACATATTGGTTACTCAGGCTGTCGGGGAAGGTTCGTAAAGTGAGACATACTTGGATGCTCAGGCCGTCGGGGAAGGTCCGTAAAGTGAAGCATGGTTGTGACATGGAGTTTGCATGGGTGTGTCACGCATATCTTCGTTGCATTGCATTAAGGAATTCATGAATATGTGATGAATTTTGTTAATACATTGTATGGATGAGTTGGATGACATGTAGACTATTGCTAGTACATTGTATGCATGATGTTGAATGCCATGTAGACATAACTGTACACCTGCACATGCCACGCCCTTAATTTTGTTTCTTGCATTAGCATTATATTGTACCAGCAGTTGAGCTGACCCATTCGTGGGACAACATTTCAGATGACACTCCGGCTACGCGAGAGATTCAGTGATGTTTTAGTGGAAGAAAGAACTTAGAGTATTATGGCACTTGGGGCGCATTTTGTGATGTACGGGCTTAAGCCCAAGATGGCATGTTGTATGTATGTTGATGAAAATGAATGTAAGCTACGTTGAATCTGTTAGGTTGTCTTTTATTTAATTTATATTTTATTTACTTTCCGTTCGTTCAGTAGCGCCTCAGGTTCGTTGAAATTTGGGGCGTGACAGATGCTAGTGAAACCATACCTGAAATGTTTATTCGCTTTACTAATATTATTAATTCTTTGAAAGCTCTTGGTAAGAGGTATACTAATGTTGAAATGGTGAGAAAAGTCCTTAGGTCTCCACCAAGAACATGGGAAGCCAAAGTGATGGTCATTCAAGAAACAAAGGATCTCAATAAACTAAGCCCTAATGAGCTATTCAGATCTCTTATGTTTCATGAGTTTACCATAAGAAGTCGTGAAGAGGAGGATAAACCAAAGAAAAACCTTATTCTTAAATACTCATCACATACAAATGAAGATGAAAAAGATGAAGAAAAAAATCAAGGAAGGGATGTGGATATTTCCTTCATCACAAGAAAATTCAAAAGCTACCTAAAAAGGAAGCAACAAAAAGGGGAATCGAGCAAAACGGAACCCCTAACTTGCTATGAATGCTATAAACCGGGACACATAAAAAACAAATATCCCTAACTCAAAGAAAAATGAAGAAGACCCAAAAAGAAGGCAATGAAAGTTACTTGGGTTGAATCAGATGAGGAATCAAATTACCAAGAAATAGCCAACTTTTGCCTCATGGCTCATGAAGATGAAGTATACTTGAAGTCCTTCTTAAGTAAGGACAAATGGTTCATTGATAGTGGATGCCCAAGGCACATAACTAGAGATAAAGCCAAATTTACATCAATTACTTCAAAAAATGGTGGATATGTGAGTTTTGGGGATAACTCAAGAGGTAAAATCATTGGTATTGGAAGCATAGGTAAAAACTCTTCTTTATTTATTGAAAATGTGTTTCTTGTTGATTACTTGAAACATAACTTGCTAAGTATTAGTCAACTATGTGATAATGGTTATGTAGTCACCTTTGAAGCCAATAAATGTCTAATTAACGATGCATGTAAACATGAAAATATTCTATTTCTTACTTATAAGGATAACAAAATCTATTGCATTAGTTTTGATGATATTGCATCACAAAATGTGAAATTCTTTACGGCCATAAATGAAAATAGTTGGTTATGGCATAGGGGACTAGGTCATGCAAATATGGACTTGATCTCCAACTTGTCTAGACATGAATTAGTTAGAGGTCTACCTAAAACCAAATTTATAAAGGATGATGTATATGGTGCTTACCAACTAGGAAAACATGTAAAATCCTTCATTCAAAAAGAAGAAGGATATTTCAACAAGTAGACCATTAGCAACTATTACATTTGGATCTATTTGGACCTACTAGAGTTGCAAGCCTAGGAGGTAAATATTATGCCTTTGTTATTGTAGATGCCTTTCAATGTACACTTGGGTTTTATTCCTCTTTCACAAAGATGAGACATATGAAGCCTTAACAAAATTATATAGAAGAATCCAAAATGAAAAACTGATATTTAAGGTACACTTGGGTGTTATTCCTCTCTCACAAAGATGTGGCACATGAAATTTTCATAAAATTATGTAGAAGAATCCAAAATAAAAAAGGATACTCTATTAACAATGTTAAATCTGATAGAGATAATGAATTTGATAATAAAGATATAGAAAAATAGTATGATGAATGTAGAGTTGATTAACAATTTCTTAGTTCCTAGAACACCTTAATAAAATGGAGTAGTTGAAAGGAAAAATAGATCACTTCAAGAAATGGCTAGAATAACACTTAATGAGCATAACTTACTTAAATATTTTCAGGCTGAAGTAGTAAACACTGGCTTGTTATGTGATAAATAGAGTAAGTATAAGATCAAAACTTAATAAAACTCTTTATGAACTTTCAAATAGCAAAAATCCAATCATTAGCTACTTTCATGTATTTGAATGTAAATGTTATGTCCTAAATGATAAAGAGAATTAGGAAAGTTTGATGCTAAATCCAATGAAGGGATTTTCATAGGATTTTCTAACATAAGAAACTCATTTTAGATCTTTAACAAAAAAACCCTATCTTTAGAAGAATCTATACATATAGTGTTTGATGAATCTTATCCTCACATCTCAAACAAAAGTGTAGATGATGATGATGTAAAAAATGATTCAAATACAAATAAACAACTTCAAGACAATAATGAAAATCGTCAATATCTTGAAGATGGAAAAGGAGAAAAAGAAGATGAAATAGAAAATGAAATTGTAGCTCAAGATGTTGGATTAGACCCTTCTAAAGAATGAAAGTTTGTCAAAGATCACCCCAAAGATAAAATTATTGGTGAACCAACTCAAAGAGTTGCTACTAGAGCATCATTCAGAAATGTATGCAACAATCTAGCATTTCTATCTCAAATTGAACCCCAAAACATTTAAGAAGCTAAAAATGATGAATCTTGGATACTAACTATGCAAGAAGAATTAAATCAATTTGAAAGAAACAATGTTTGGAACTTAGTTCCTAGACTTGAAGAACAAAGCATAGTTGGAACTAAATAGGGTCTTTAGAACACGAAAGATGAAGAAGGAAACATAATTAGAAACAAAACTAGATTAGTAGTCCAATTATACAACGAAAAAGAAGGCATCGATTTTGAAGAAAATTTTGTCCCGATTTCTAGATTAGAATCCAAAAGAATGATACTTGCCTTTGCATGCCATAAAGGGTTCAAGCTCTACCAAATGGATGTAAAGAGTGCATTCTTGAATGGATTTATTTTTTAGGAATTAAATGTTGAACAACCTCCTGGACAAGCCAAATCATGTATACAAACTAGTTAAGGCTTGTTAGGACTTTCAATCTATTTGAGTATTAACTAATCTATGTTTGAAAAAACTATTGAGTTGTAATTAATTCAAGTAACAGTACTCAAGCCTTGTGATCATCACTACAATTCATAAAAGATGAAGATTCTTAATATGATGGTAACAATGGTAATTGAGGTATAATTTATTGAATTTAATAGTTCATGAATTCACACACACGTCATTCATTCAAAATGATTTCAAAATATAAGTGTGTTTAAAATATGTTTTAAGGTTATGATGGTTTTTATAAAAAGATTTATTTTCATTAAACCTTTTTACATGTGTGTATTTGTCGTACGAATGAGGTTACTGCCTCACTCATTCGATCGAGCTTTAGCTTCGTTTGAATGACCCATACAGTTGCTAACAAGACATATGCTTGTTCTCTCTTGTTTGTTCTTGGTCTCTAGCTCGTTCTAACAACCATGTACAATGAGTTCCTTCGAGCTTTATTTTAGAAGCTTTTTCCTAATGAACTATGGCCCGTTTGAACGAACTTTGAGAAAATTGAGGAATTTTGTTTAGTTTTCATAAGGACTCCTTATGTTTTAACCCTAATATATAAAACAATTTTGCACAAAAATTGGGAGACTTTTGGCGACTACTATAATTTTCCTTTATTCCAAAACTCTTGATAGGCATATTTATGAGCATACACATCCATGACCTATTGATTTAAGAACCCTACCATATATTATTCTTCACCATCATAGTACAAGTTTGTTGAACTTAAGCTGTGTGCAATTGGTAGAGTTCAAGGTTGTGTGGAGATTCTCCAGTGTGATTGAAGTGTTCCATTCGTGGATTCAAAATGGAGAATTACTTGAAGAGCACTAGTGGATTCGAGTTGGAGGAGGTTTAGTGTAAGAACAAGGTTTGAGGTACTAACTCGTTGTGTTGATCGCATCTGTAATAACCAAAGCTCTTTTAGCGGATTCAATATTTGGGTCAGCGCCCTGGGGTTTTCCAAAGCAGATATAGTTGATCTATGGTGGTTTCCTCGTCAATAAAAATCAGTGTGTTCATTGTCAATAAAAATCAGTGTGTTCATTGTTATTTTTACTATTATTGCTTTGTTGCTTTAATTGATAATTCACACTGATTGGTTATTGCATTCATTGGAATATAAGCTTCATTAAATTAAAAGTGATCATTTTAATCATAGTTAGGTTAATAATTTTTTAATTTGAAATTTGACCTATTTACCCCTCTCTAGGTCAAGGTTCTCCCATTTAGAAACATATAGGGCCTATTAAAGTGGTATCAGAGCGAAAATCTTAGGCATTAGATTGATCCTAATTTTTGTGTAGATGGATAATCATGAAGGAGGATCCATATCTCGTCCTCTATTATTTGATGGTACTAATTATGCATATTAGAAAACAAGGATGAAAGCATTCCTTAGGTCTATTGATGAACATGTCTGGTTAATTATTGTATGTGTCATGGCCTAGAACCCACCCTATGCAGATTATGGGTTGATGATTGACACTGTCACTCAGATAGGTCGTACAAAATCAAATGAATTGCACCAAAGGGTAATAAATCTTTTTTTAAGCAAGTGCGAAAGCTACACATATGTAACTCATCTGATGACAAATCAAACTTTAATAGTACATCAATCAAATTATCTTCAAGTACAATTTTCATCATCATAAATCACCATTCAGGTCTAATATCATTTCTACTGTCACTATGTCACAATATCTAATATTAACATTAACCTTATAGGATATAAATATACAAATTAAGGCTTAGAGCTATACATCATCAACATTACCCACCAGCATATCACTAGCTCCATTAGTTGCCATCATTGCATTTCCTTCCATATTGTGTTCACTTGAAAAATTATTATAATTCTAGGGTAAGCTAACTTTCCTCAGTAAGTAAATCCTTTACTCTACCATGGGTTACACAAAGGTATATAACAAGAGAATAATCATAGGATTTCAAGCTTAAAGGGATTAGTCCATCAGGCCCAAATTAACATAGTTCATAAGAGTTCACAATGCGATAAGAATGACTAAACAAGTCAACAAACACAATTTATCAATATATGATGTTTAGCTACTCAAATCAAAGAGATTCAAATCGAATACAAAGGTAAGCCTCAAAGGCGTATTTCACTATTCAAAGATAATATCATCAACCAAATAAATGGTGTGGAATCTAACATATGCAGATTGAGTCTAATATATGCTATCAACAAATAGGGCCCCGGCTACCCCAAACAACACTCATTCGGGTTCACCCCTCATCTCTAGGTTTCCCTAAACGACACCAAGAGCTCTTATCAAATCATGTCCTCATCAGGACTATGTGTTAGGTATCATTCCCAAACATTGACCCGTAAGTCATCAACATCTAAAGAATCAAGATGGAGATTGTGATAGACACAACGCTGCATACTCACAAATAATGTTATTAGTTAAGCATTCCACAAGGTATGAATATATATATATATATATATATAGGTTACAAACGTCCACAACAAAAGGAATCACAATGATCACAAAGATAATATATAGTCAAAGAGTCAAGAGACTCATAAATGTTCACAACAAATGGGATATCAATAAATCACAAGTTTCCACATAATGGAAAACACAATAATCAATGGTTTATGGACTTGAAGCAATTACAGATATACAATTTCAAGAAACAAAGATCGACAACTATACAAGTAGGCAACATTGGCAGAGTAGAAATCCAAATATTAGAGTTCGGGTTTACTTACTTCTAGTCATGGATTTATTGAAAGATAAACATGAAACTATCATAATCCATTATCTCAACAATTCTTTCTCATAAGATAAGGCTGCAAGTGAAAGTGTGATTGAGATCAACAGAAACTGAAGAAATTGAATGCATTCAAGTACTCAAGACTATGTATGTAAAAATAGAGATATGAAAAACAAATATCACAATCTTCTTGTCATCAAAGGATAATTAAAAGATTTTTTTTAAAAAAAAATGGGGATATCTGATCATTAAAAAAATAATGAAAAACTAATCTACAAACTATAAAGCCAAAAAAAAATTAAAATTATCCTAGGCTACGGAATGGGATGAACCCTCAATTGATAGAAAAACTACCTATAGACTTCCTAAGGTTCTCAAATCTGAGCCTATATAAAGGTTTTGTGAAAATATCAACAAGTTAGAGTCCAATTGGGATATAATGCAAAGATATGACATAATCTTCTACAAGCTCTCTAATGAAGTGATGTCTAATGTCAATATGATTAATCCTAGAAGGTTGAATAGGATTTTTGGAGATATTTATTACACTTGAGTTATCACAATATACCATCATAGTGTCAACAAGTACCCCATTGTCCTCTAACATTTGTTTCATTCACAAAAGTTAAGAACAATAACTACCTACAACAATATACTCTACCTCAGCTGTGGAGAGTGAAATTGAATTTTGCTTTTTACAATGCCAGGATACTAAATAATTTTTAAAATAAAAGTAACTACCAGAAATAATTTTTCGATTATCAACATTTTTAGCCCAATCTACATCAGAATATGCAGCTAAAGTAGCATTGGTATCAAAGGAATACCAAATGCCATAATCTAGAGTCGCATTAACATATCTAACAATCCGCTTAACTACAATCAAGTGAGACTCTTTAGGTTTAGACTGAAAACGTGCACAAACACCAACACTAAAGGCAATACAGGTCTACTAGAAGTGAGATAAAGTAGACTAATTTTCATACTCCTATATAGTGTAGGATCAACATCCTTGCCTATTGTGTCACTATTGAACTTTGTACTAGTACTCATAAGAGTTCTAGCATGCTTAGCACTTTCCAAACCAAATTTTTTCACTAACTTTCTTGGCATATTATGATTGAGAGATAAAAATGCCATCTCTCATTTGTCTAACTTAGAGTCCTAAGAAAAAATGCAGTTCAGTAACCATATTCGTCTCAAAACCTACTTTTATCTCTTTAACAAACTTATGAGTATGTTTGGCACTAGTGGGACCAAAAACTATGTCATCAACATAGACTTGTGCAATCACAAAGTCCTTACCATCCATCGTAACAAACATTGTTTTATCAGCTCCCCCTCTTAAAAAACCTTTTTGAAGAAGATAAGAAGATAGCCTCTCATACCAAGCTCTAGGAGCTTGCTTTAAACCATACAAGACTTTCCTTAGTCGATTGACATGACTAGGAATTTCTGGATCCTCAAACCCCTTGGGTTGTTCCACATAGACTTCCTCCTTAAGAATGCCATGTAAAAAAACACTCTTAACATCCATTTGATAAAGCTTAAACTTCAAATGGCATGCCATAACTAGAATTAGTCTTACACTTTCTAGCCTAGCAATTGGAGCAAAAATCTCATTAAAACCTATGCCCTCAACCTGGGTATAACCTTGAGCAACTAACCTAGCTTTGTTTCTAACTATGACACCATGTTCATTTAACTCATTCTTAAAAATTCACTTGGTGCCAATGACATTACTATCTCTAGGTTGTGAGACTACTTCCCAAACATCAAGCTTTTTGAATTGAAGTAACTCTTATTGCATAACAAGAATCCAATCATTATGTAGGAGAGTTGTTTTTTCACATTCTTGGGTTATATTTGAGAAGTGAAGCAATGAAAACTCAATTCACTCTCAATTTGAGCTCTTGTCTTGACCCCACTCTTAGGATTTCGTATTATGTTAGAGGGATTATAAGCTCTTTCAACCCAAGTTGGAATACTTTTCTCACTAATAGATGCAACACCCTCTTCATCCTTTATTACATTATCCTTATTATCTAAAATGGGCTCATCAAGAATAATAGGATCAATCAAATCTCCTAAGGTTTCTACCTTTGTCATGTCATCAATTACTACATTGATAGACTTCATAACAGTGGAATTCTTAAGATTATAAAGTGTCACGCCTCGAATTTTTGCGAACGCGAGGCGCAAGTAACGAAACTAAAAGCAAAATAAAATAAAGGATGATCTAAATGGATTTAACTAAACATGCATTCATTTTCATCAATACATCTAAAAGTATAAAACACATCCCAATAATACATTCGTTCACATGTCATTTGGGCTTAAGCCCTTATATCTCAAAATACGCCCCAAGGACCAAAAACACTTCAAGCACTTTCTCCTATCGAGACATCACCGAGTCTCACGTAGTCGGGGCGTCATCTGAAATATGGTATCCCACGATTGGGTCAGCTCAACTGCTGGTATAATATAGTGCTAATGCAAGAAACAAAATTAAGGCGTGACATTTGCAAGTGTACATTTATTTCTACATGTCATCCAATGTCATCAATGCAATACATGATCAATATGCATGACGCACCCATGCAAACTCTATGCCACACTCATGTCTCATTTTACGGTCCTTCCCCGATGGCCTGAGTACCATGTTCTCACTTTACGGCCGTCCCCGTTGGCATGAGTACCATTGGCCAATTTTGGGTTTTTCCACCACAGGATCTACACCCTCATAATGCATAGCACCACCTGCTCAACTCACACCATGTTTTCAAGGAATCACACTATGCCAATATGCCCTGATTCCACCATGCAATGATGTGATCTTAATGAAACCATTTACCAACACATGAAGCATGCTTTAAGTTATGCATATTCTACTTAAAGCAATAATCAAATCACACAACCCAATCCACAAGTCCACATATCATGAACAACCCACTTAATCACATGCTTGGTTTTCACATTCATCATCTTAACAATTCCATAAATCACACACAATGACAAATCATGGAATATACATATAGTCATGGCCCACATCTATCATTTCAACCAAACATTCAGAAAGATAACAAGAAACACATAGGCATAGGACTAATCAAACAACATAGCAATTACTCCTAAACTCAATTATATTTCTTACTTAGCAAAATATCATACCTGATGGGTCAGTCTCAACTTAAGGAGTCGTACTCATAGCGTAGTAGAACTAACAGTCAGAATGCAGAAGGTCAGACCACCTTCTCTTTGCCTTTCAGTGTTCTTAAAATCATAAAATACCACTCAGTTCAATTGCTACTTGCATTATGCTATTCATCAAATTTTATGTCTTTATTTTATGAGTTCCCATTTTGCCAAATTAAACTCTACTATTGGGTTCGGAACGTCGAAGAAGGTTGGTTTGGGCTTTCGTAGAATTTAATTTGGACATCCGAGCTAAAAGGGCAAAACGGTCATTTTGCACTTTTACGGGTCCTCACTTCCCGAGGCCTATTTTTGTAAATTGGACTCCATGGTTGAGTCCGGAATGTTCGAGATAATAAAAATTCTCTATTTGTTCACTTTAGTCGTGGTTCGTTTAACTGCTTTTAACTCAGGGGCATTCTGGTAATCTCCCTTTAAATAATTATTTAATTAAATAATATTTTATTCAGTTGGACCAATTCACAATTAACCAAAATTCCTGGGCATAATTATAATTTCACAAGGTTCTATTCAAAATTTAAATTAGTTAAACAACAATTAAATCTAACCTTTGACTGGCTGCAGTCGAGTGTCACAAGTCTCTAGTCATGTCTTTTATTCCAGTACAAACATCAGCTTCTACAACCCACTTCACCCATATAAATATTGGTGTCCTTGACTCTGCTATTGATGAACCAATTCATGGAAATCACAAAAACAATCCAGCAGTACTAACATCAACAGTATGGGGTCCAACTTTAAGCCAAACCCAATTACATGGAGATAATTTATCCACCCAATTAGCTTCAACAGTCAGAATGAAAGAAGACCCAGAATTTAGGGAAGATAAGTAAAATCCCAAACACCCACAAAAAGAATCAAAGAATCCACTAGATTCGAATTTCCAATTCCAAGACAAAATTTTGATTTTTATCTTGTTAGCCACCAACTAGAAACCTAGATGGAGAAATGGGCCAAATCAACCAAACAAGGATTCTCTCACATTCTAGTTATAAAATCACAAATACCAGAAGGCTGAATCAAAGCAAAACAAACACCAAAACACAACTGTAGCTTCCGTAATTTCTCAGAATCTCACAACAATAGATGTAAACCCCCAGGCAAACTTCTAGTAACGTTGAAACCCTCAACCAAATTGACACACAAAAACCCCCAAAGACCGTAACTCAATATCTCAACAATTGATCACTAGATTCGAAGCCATTCATGTGAAAAACACAGCTCCCCCATTCATCCATGATTTTTTAACAAAAATCAACAAAGAAAAAATAGTCTTTTGAGCAACAAACTGTTCATAAACCAATCAAAAGAACCAAAACGGTACACGACTAATGCCCAAATAGAGACCCAACATCACAGCATCACCAGATCGACTGCCCCTGCCATCATCCCCGCAACCAGGAATGGAAAAGAAGGAATAGAAATAGAACCTGTCCACCACCGTCGACCTCTTCCAACTCAACGCCCTTGACAGAGGCCATCAAAACGAGGCAGTCGACCTCAATGCCCATAACAGCCGCACTCAATACTCTTAACTATCCTTTGAATAGCGTCAAAAACCACCGTAGGTACTGCAACAGCAACTTCGATCACTGCCGCTTCTTGCTTGAGCACACACATCCAATCGTGATTCAGCCCATCTGTTCAAACGCTACACAAATACACACACATCAATCACCACCAAGACCATCTTCACTGTCGCAACACCCATCTATCCTCGATCAGAAACCCAGTAGGCTGCTGAAACCCATCTGCCAACATCGCCGCCTTCCCCATCAACCTATCGTTGCTCCATCGCCTTTACGATCAAGATTTTGGGGTCGGGCGTAACATCGCCGGCACTGCTACTGGTCACACCATCGTTCGCCCTCTAGATCATGCTCAGTACCATTACCACCTCCATCGCCTATTGCCTCGATCCCCCGTAGTCCTAGTAGGCCCCCGATGTCCCTTCGGTTATGCGGCTCACCTCCTGCTTCGCCATCTCTACTCCACTCTCTTTCCCCCCCCCCTTTTTTTTCTTTTTCGACTGACTCTCCAGCTTCCTTAAGAAGCTTTCTCAAATATATCTATGTATACACATATATCAGCCCCTCACGTGCCCAGCAGCTTTGGCTGCTCTTATATTTACATTTATACACATGTGGCCTGCTAGCTCCCATTATAGAGGCTTCTATTTTTATAATTAGAATATTATACATTATGTATATTTATATATTACATATGAGTAGCCCATTTTTTCTTTTATAACCCTTCAGCTTTGTATATATATCTATATATAGATATATTTTTATGATACCTCCCAATTCCATAAATATTAATTTATGAGATGCTAATAAATTTGGCTTAAGGCCGAGGCTCGGTATAATTATTTATTTTATCAATGTTAGGTCCCTGTTAATACCTTATTCCCTCTTCACATTATTTCCATAGTCTAACTTGAATGAAATTAATAACAATAATAAATAAATAAATAAATAAATATTAAGGACATTTAAATATTGCTCTATCACAAAAAAAAATTATCCCCATTTTTTAGGTTTTTACATAAAGCCTATAAGCTCTACTGTTGTAGAATAACTTCAGAAGATATCGCTATCACTCATTTGATCAAATTTTCCTATGTTTTCTCTATCTCTTAAGATATAGCAATGACTACCAAAGACTTTGAAATACTTAAGGCTAGGTTAGTCCATAAGTCGTACAAAGTCTGTCTCGAACCGAGTCTAAGATAAACCTTATTGATCATGTGACAAGTTGTATTGATTGTTTCTGCCCAAAACTTCCAAGGTACAGACTTGCCAAAGAGTATGACTCTTGCCATCTCTTGAATGACTCTGTTTTTCCTTTCAACTACCCCATTCCGTTCAGGTTTCTTGGGAGCTGAAAACACATGTTTTATGCCCTATGTGATCACAATATTCAATAACATGGGCTTTTTTAGACTCAGTACCATGGTCACTTTTTACCTTTATAATTGTGTAACCCTTCTCATTTTGGATTCACTGACTAATCCTAATGACGACATTATAAACATCTGACTTCTCTCTGAGGAAATCTACAAAAGAGTATCTAGAGAAATAAACTAATATGTATCTCCTACCACCAAGACTTTCAGTTCTAGTAGGACCCATCAAGTCCATATGGATTAGTTCTAATGGTCTTGAGGTTGATAAAGAAGAAGACTTCTTATGTGCTACTCTTGTTTGTTTAGTTTTTTGGCATGTACCACAAACACTTGTAAAAGTTTTACCTAGTTTTGGTAAACCACAGACTAGATCGTTATTTGACAATATTTTCAAATCTTTTGAGTTTAAATGATCTAATCTCTCATGTTACAAGTTGGAGCTCTTAACCTTGGCACTATTTCAAATGACAGTGGGATTTGGAATTATACCATGGCAATTGTCAATTGTCCTAATCTCTTGCAGGACACACTTTCCTTTTGTGTTAAAGACTCTAAATTCCCTTTTAGAGAAGTGGACTGCAAGACTGTCATCACATAGCTGACTTATTCTGATTAAGTTAGTTTTAAAACCATCAGCATAAAGAACATTGTCTAGTTTAGGAAGACCCTCAAGAATGGTTGAACATTTTTCCTAACACACTAGACCAACTACCATCACCGATGGTAATAGCCCCACCATTGTAATTCTCTAGGTGAGAAAATAGGGACTTTTCACTAGTCACGTGCCTAGAACACCCACTATCAAAGTACCATTGAGTGATATTTTTTTCACTTCAGGCAGTGTGAATAATAAGACAATTCAGCCTATCCTTTCTAACCCAGACTTGCCTTAATTTCCTAAGATGAATCTTGTTATCATTAGTTCTAAATTTAGAGTTATTTTAAGACTTTGAATAATTTGTCATTTTGTAGACTTTTTGAGTTAAACTCTGAGATTTCTGAACTAAGGTGTTCAATTGTTTCTTCACGATTGAAAATTCAGATTTTGGCACATTAGTACTTTGGTGATTTTTATCCTTCCTAGCCTCTTTACAATATTGCCTTATATGGCCTTTAACCTTATAATAATTGCAATACCAAGAGTTTAGTTAAGGTGTTACTAGAGGCTTTTGAGTAGGAAGAACAAATTGGACTGGCATAAGTGGAGCTTTTTGAGTTTGATTTGTCACAATGGGCTTTTTATGATCATGGAAGGTATTATAACCCAAACCAACCTTGGTACTTTTGAATGTGACAATGTTTAACATTTTGCCTAATTTATTAGACATGTCGTCGAGAGTAACCTTTACTTCCTTAGCTTTCTTAAGTTCAAGTTCAAGATTATGAACTCTAATATGGAGATCAGTCTTTTCAGACTTGTTAGGGACAAGCTCCTTGATTCAGTCGACTGAATTTGCCGATCTAGCAATCGTTAATTCAAATTTTGAACAGATAAAAATAGGAGAAACATCTCATTTTGAAAAACAATGGACATATTCTTTTAAGGGCTATAAATAGAGGTTCTCTAAGGCATTTATGCCATCTTTTACATGCTTACACTTTTACTTATTTACTCTTGACTTTAGATCCAAACATTGAAAATCTAGATCTAAAAGTTTTACTCATCTTTAAAACTCTGAGCTACTGATCTATCTATAGAGAATGCCCATCTTATTGCACCAAAATTACTCTAGAAGAGAGTGCTATTTGGCAAACATCTTTGTATCATCTCATTATGGTGAGAGTTGTGGGTAGGTGTTACCCGGTGAGGCACATGGATATATTTTGCTAGGATAAGAGGGTTTCGGTCTTTGCATTGTAAATGTTTAGTCTTCACCTGCAAAGAGGTCACAATAGTGGAAACACTCAAGTGGGGATGCTTGAGTCGAAGACGTAGGAAGTTTTCTAAACCTTGTAAAATGATTGTGTTTGCTTTCTCTCTACTATTTATTTATTTGTGCATTTACAACATTCAGTTTTAAAGTTCCCAAAAGAAACTAATATTTTCAATATACCATATTCATCCCCCTCTAGGATAAATATCTGGACAACAATATACATAACATGATTAACTAGAAGAGTGTTACTAAACACATTACTATAACAAGTAAAATGAATTAACTAATTCACACTTCTATTGGTCACGAATTATCTTAAGAAAGTATTTTGCACAAAACAGTTTCAAATATTCTTTTAGGTCAAAACTCTATTATTAACCCCCTAAAAGTTCCTATTGAATCTCCTCAAATATTTTGATTTCTCTTGTAACACGAGAGTATTACGTATAATCATTTATTTCCTCGGTATCTTCCAAGACATTCATAATACTCTCTCATTATATCACTTCTACCTTAGGAAAAATGGTATAACTATAATTACATCATTCTTAATATAGAAATATAGGTTTTTCTTTTAGCCAATGGCAATCCTAAATAAGAAATTATTTTAGAAAATACTAGTAACAATTCATTCGATCATTACCTTATCAACCGTTTACCAAAATTTTTAACTTCATCATACATTTCAAAAATTTCACTAAGAAGGCCATTATAACTTCTAACTTATTTCACTTCAAGAACTTCTTTCTTTATCTAATAATTTTCAAATGAAAGTCAACTTCTTAAATTAGCAAATGCTATATTTACTAATATTAACCAATTATTGTCTAGGTATATATGAATATATCATACCGAGACTTATTACACAATAACTAATACACACTTTAGAGCCTTAAAAGAACTTAAAAAGATAATATCATTGCTCGCACTAGTTTTATCTAATGTGTCTCTCTACTTATCAAGATGAAATATTGTATGGATATCGCATCATTACCACAAATTCACTAAAGATTAATTCAATGCTCTAGGGATCCACATTTTGTTTCTTACTCCTATAATCTTCATCAAACTGTTCAATCTGTTATAATGTGAGTAATTTAGATAACAATCATTACTATAGAATCCACAAATATGCTAACCCGACAACGAAAAGGAGAATCCAAGAACGTTCTATAATCAGATCTGAATGGAAGACCTCGACCCGTTGTTTACGACAAACAAGAACCTCGGTATATATGACCTCAACCCGTTGTTTAGTGCGAAACAAGAATCTCGGTATATATGACCTCAACTCGTTGTTTACGACAAACAAGAATCTCGATATATATATAACCTCAATCCGTTATTTAGTGTGAAACAAGAACCTCGGTATAAGGAAAACGCCAAAAACGGTGGTGGAAATCCATTTGATAAGTCGTTGGTGAATGCCACTGGAAATCCCGATAAGTTCAGATAGTTCTTTAAAGAACCGTAGAGAAAACACTCTCCAAAAATTTACTGAATAATCATCTGTCTGCCAAATGCGGCTACAAGTTATTTTTAAAACATTCTACGAAACCCTAGGGCCGAATAAGGCCTACATTAAATAAAAGATATGGGCTAAACATTTTCAGGCCCAAAACATCCTAAACTACCAACCAAAATAATAAAAGAAACCCACTAATTAAGTTAGAATTTTGCGCAGCCAAAAACGTCATCAGTGTAGGTACAACAACTTCAAACACGATTTTGACCTTGATGCAGCCTGAATCTCAGAAAACTCAAAACATGAAAGTTGTAGAACTATTTCTTGGATTTCCATAGAATCTTGAATCATCTCAATCGGAGCTTGGATGAGAGAGTTATGCCCAGATTACGAAGCAACATTGAAACTGTACAAAAATCACCCAATTAGCGTTTTTGTGCAATTAACTTCTTAGCTCTCGACCTTGTGTTTGGCCATATGGAACTTGTAAAGGATCTTTAGGACCCGGTCCACTATGGTACCCATCATTCCCCCTCTCTTCAAAAGGATTCGTCCTTGAGTGTTTAAAACTCGGTCCGCCATGGTACCCATCATTCCCCCTCTTCTCAGAAAAATTCGACCACGAATCGTCACCTGCATCCAAGGGAGAAAGATATATATATATATATATATATTTATATATATGTGATTACGCCCAAAGAATAACGCGGTAGTTGTAGTGTAGCTTTGGGGTGTCGATTCCACAGGGAGACTAAATTAAAAAAAATAATAAACAGAATTTCTGAAACTACAGAAGTATTAGACGGTTAACGAGAAAATAGAAATATAGAAAGTGATTTTGAATGCAACTAAAAATTAAACAAATTGATTAATGGAAGAAAATACTCAAATTTATTGAGCAGTAGAGTTTCGGGAATCCCTTGCACATAGCTGGTATTTTAATTATTTTTAATTCACTGTTAACTCAATTGAGAATTTAAATTCCAAATATCTCAATCGGAAGATATAAAATTATGAACCAAAATTAAACTAAATATAACCCTTTGAAAAATCATTCAACATCTTTAAATCACTCAAATTATTATTCACATTGAGAAAACCGAACGACGACAATATACCCAACGAGTAATATTGCAGTAGAGAATTGAATCAATATAAATAAGTAATTGTTCCAAAAATAATCAAAACATGAATCCATTCGATAGAAAAAGTATGACTGAATCTATAAACGGACTAAACCCTTTAATTATTCAGAGAATAAAATCCAACAATTAATTATGAATAATCATCAAAGAATTTAACAAGTGAAAACCACGTACAGGAATCAAAAATAAATTAAAACAATCATTTATGGTGCAAGTTCATCCCTAACTCTACTTGAAAATTTCGTTACCCATGTACAGGATGGATAACATAAATTTCATGAAGAAATAATCCGCCATGGAGTCGCTGCGATGGATTTTC
Organism: Nyssa sinensis; assembly: GCA_008638375.1. Lineage (NCBI taxonomy): Eukaryota > Viridiplantae > Streptophyta > Magnoliopsida > Cornales > Nyssaceae > Nyssa > Nyssa sinensis. Next base: position 20,458,346 of record CM018046.1, read on the forward strand.
CTGTTCTGCTCCTCACTGCGCCAGCCGCACAGCCGCAGCTCTTCCCTCTTCTCTGCGCCGCAGCTCTCTAATTCTCCCTGCCGCCGCCGTCTGCTCGTCACACGTTCAGTATATTTTTTTCTCTTTTTATATCCCCTCATTAGCGCCCTAAACCTTCATTCAGTCCACCGCGACTGCTTCAACGCTCACAAAAGCCCAGCCCAATGTTAGCCGCACAACTGATGGCCCCACAACGCAAGTCAGCACCTCGCGCCACTCCTTTGCAATACAGCCGCACAACTCCTTTGCAAGACCTGCACATGCACACAAACAGCCCCTTGGTTGCTTTTTATTTTTTTCTTTGGTCTTGTTCTCTTGCCTTGGTTCCCACATCTTTCTTTACTTTTTTTTCTTTATTCAAGCTTCAGCCGTGCAACTTTGACTTCTTCTTTTTTCCTCTTTTGAATTTTTTTTATTCTTGAATTGCTGTCACTTCATCTCGCGCACAGCCAGCAGCCATGATATTTAAACCCATTTTACTATTAGATTAATAACAAATCTCGATTTGGGTTCTTCACAAAAGTTGTAGCCCCAGATGAGTAGATAATGTTAGACATAAAAATCACCTAATTTGGACTTCGGAAGCTCAAGTTATAACCGCTTGAAGTTGGCTGGTCGGACAGAATTTAGAGCAGCTTTCCAGACCTGATTTCGAAACAATGTTTGGAGGCCCAAACGAAATCTGATTTTTGCAAACCAAACTTTTCTGAAAATCCCAAGACGTCCTCTAGAACTTTCATGAAGATTACTTTCTCATTCTGAAACTCTAACGCCATCCAAATTTCAATTGAAACTCAATGATCGAATCTGTCAAAAAGCCAAAAATAGTTCCAAAAATATTAAGTATAAAGCGCAATTGCAAACTAGCTCTCGTCAACAAAAAGTGCAATGTTTGAGATTTAAAATATTATAAAATAATGCTCAAATATATCTCACTGTAAATAGAAATTAAATTTAATAAAATCAATTGAAGCCCAACATTTCTATTCATATTTCTAGCAATTTTAATTAAATAATAAGACATTTAGAGTGCACTTTTGCACACTCATCAATATGTATATATATATATATATATATATATATATATATCATTCAACACTTTTAAATCACACAAGTTATTATTCACATTGAAAAAACTCAACAACGATAATATATCCAACAAGCAATATTGCAGCAGATAATTGAATCAATATAAATATTTAATTGTTCCAAAAATAATCAAAACATTAATCCATTCGATAGAAAAAGCATGACTAAATCTATAAACGGACTAAACCCTTTAATTATTCAGACAATAAAATTCAACAATTAATTATAAATGATCAACAAAGAATTTAACAAATTAAAACCATGTACAGGAATCAAAATAAATTAAAATAGTCATTTATGGTGTAAGTTCATCCCTAACTCCACTTAAAAATTTAGTTACCCATGTACAAAATAGATAACATAAACCTCACGGAGAAATAATTTGACATGACGTGACTGCGATGAATTTTTCCTATTCTGCTGCACGCCGCACAGCCGCCTGTGTTCTGTTCTCTTCTAATTTCCTGCGCCGCAACAGTGCATAAGCTCTCCCCCTGCCGCCGCCGTCTGCTCTCCCCTTTTAGGTTTTTGGTTTTTCTTTTTTTTTTTTTTATCCCTTCAAGCCGCTTCACTTGATTCAGCCTACCGCACACAACCTAAGCCCAGCGCCTCACACACGCACAAGCCCAGCGACGGGCCCACTGTTGACCCCTCTTTCCTGATTTTTTTTCTTTTTTTCAATGCCAACCGCATGCCTCTTGTTTCTGTTTAATCTCAATAGCAGCCGCCGTCCTCAAGCTTTACTCCAACACCAGGCCCCACTTCATGAACCAAATAGCCGCTGGTCAACAGCCAAGCCCTTTACACCTTTTAAAGCCCAAGCCAACTTCAACCGTTTATTTACTGCTTTGCCTTGCATCAAGCCCCATTTTGACTTTTCAACTTTTAATTTCTTTCGACTGTTCTTCGCTTTTTCCTTGCTTTTTTTTTTTTTCTCTCTTTTTCTTCTTCTTTTCCAGCAGCATATGCACACAGCCGTAATGTCCAAGCCCATTTTTCCATTGGATAACAATGGAATCTCAATTCGAGTTCTTCACGAAAGTTGTAGCCCTGGATGAGTAAAAAATTTTAGGCTTAAAAACCACCTGATTTGGACTTTGGAAGCTTAAGTTATGGCCCCTTCAAGTTGGCTGGACGGACATGTTCATAACAATTTTCCAAGCCTGTCTTTAAAATAATGTTTGGAGGCCCAAACGAACTTCCGATTTTTGCAAACTAGACCTTTTTAAAAAACCCAAGACGTCCTCTAAAACTTTCATGAAGATTACTTTCTCATTCTGAAACTCTAACGTCATCTAAATCTCAATTGAAACTCAATAGTCGAATCTGTCAAAAAAAAAAAAACAAAAATAGTTCCAAAAATATTAAGTGTAAAGCACAATTGCAAACTATCTCTCGCCAAACAAAAAATGCAATATTTGAGATATAAAATATTGTAAAATAATGCTCAAATATATCTAACTGTAAATAAAAATTAAATTTAATAAAATCAATTGAAGCCCAACATTTCTATTCATATTTCTAGCAATTTTAATCAAATAGTAGGACATTTAGAGTGCACTTTTGCGTACTCATCAATATGTATATATATATATATATATATATATTATGTTTTGTGAACTCTCTTAGTGTTTGTTTTTTATTTTTATTTTTTTGTATTTCTTTTTTTTTTTTAAGCACCCCTTGAATATGCCCTTTTTTTTGGTACTCTCTTCTCTTTCTTTTTTTTTCTTTTTTTTCAAGAAATGGGACTTACTGCTAAAGTGAAAAAGAAAAAAAAGAAAAGAAGAAAAAAAAAAAAAACAAAGTCAAGAAAGACGGCTGGCAACAAACAGGAAAGGAAAAGAAAGAGAAAAAGAAATCAAAATAAGAAAAGGCAACTTTCACCTAGCCGCTGGGAAGGGAAGAGAGAGAAAAGAAAGAAAAGAAGAAAAAAGAGTTGGGCTGTGGCGCAGGAAAATAAAAAAACAAAACAGAAGCGGTGGCTGGACAGAACGAGACGTGCGGCGTAGAATTTTTTTTTTTTTTTTGAGAACCAGTGTCGCACTGTAGGGCTGTTGCGGCACAATCCTTTTTTTTTTTTCAAGGATAATAATCTAACGTAAGAATTAAAAGGATAGATTAGACCTGATTTGTAGTCTGAGCTCTAATACCAAATAATGTGAACCTCGCCAAGAAATAACGAGACCCGACAACGAAAAGGAGAATCCAAGAACGTTCTACAATCAGATCTGAATGGAAGACCTCGACCCGTTGTTTACGAAAAACAAGAACCTCGGTATATACGACCTCAACCCGTTGTTTAGTGCGAAACAAGAACCTCGGTATATATGACCTCAACTCGTTGTTTACGACAAACAAGAACCTCGATATATATATATATATATATATATATATATAACCTCAATCTATTGTTTAGTGCGAAACAAGAACCTCGGTATAAGGAAGACCCCACAAATGGTGGTGGAAGTCCGTTTGATAAGTCGTTGGTGAATGCCACGGGAAATCCTGATAAGTTCAGATAGTTCTTCAAAGAATCATAGAGAAAACACTCTCCAAAAATTTACTGAATAATCATCTGTCTGCCAAATGCGGCTACAAGTTATTTTTAAAATATTCTACGAAACCCTAGGGCCGAATAAGGCCTACATTAAATAAAAGATATGGGCTAAACATTTTCAAGTCCAAAACATCCTAAACTACCAACTAAAATAATAAAAGAAACCCACTAATTAAGTTAGAATTTCGCGCAGCCAAAAACGTCATCGATTTTGACCTTGATGCAGCCCAAATCTCGGAAAACTCAGAACATGAAAGTTGTAGAACTATTTCTTGGATTTTCATAGAATCTTGAATCATCTCAATCGGAGCTTGGATGAGAGAGTTATGCCCAGATTACGAAGCAACGTTGAAACGATACGAAAATCACCCAATTAGCGTTTTTGTGCAATTAACTTCTTAGCTCTCGACCTTGTGTTTGGCCATCTGGAACTTGTAAAGGATCTTTAGGACCCGGTCCACTATGGTACCCATCATTCCCCCTCTCTTCAAAAGGATTCGTCCTCGAGTCTTTAAAACTTGGTCCGCCATGGTACCCATCATTCCCCCTCTTCTCAGAAAAATTCGACCACGAATCGTCACTTGCATCAAAGGGAGAAAGATATATATATATATATTTATATATATGTATATATATATATATTTTATGTTTTGTGAACTCTCTTAGTGTAGAGACTTGAAAAAAAAAATAATAATAATAAAATAAAATATAGGGAATATAAAATAGGACCCGAACGATAACCAATATTGGTAAATAAATAATTAAATTGAGCCCCGACTTTATATCAAATTTACTAGCATTTTATAATATTTTGTGGCATAAAAATATTTATAAAATATTTAATATGGTAAGTTAAAAAAAAAAAAAAAGAGATAAAAAGGGAGTGTCGGCAGCCTTGGTAGTGGTATGTAATGTGTGGTGTGTGTTTGAGTGTAGAGAGAAATTAAAAGAGAAACCGATGTAGAGAAATGGGGAACAAAACAGGGGCGGTGGACAGGTCGCGTGAAAAACAGGGGGAAGAAAAGGAAAAGAGAGAAAGAAGAAAGAGAGAAATAGAGAAAAGAAAAGAGAGGGTCGGTGCAGTGGAGGATTCTAGACGGTGCGGCAGAAATCGGAAGCTCCTGGAACCGGTTGGAGGCGTGTATATATGGCAGTCCAGAAGTTTCCATAGCCATGTAGATTTGGTTGACAACGGTGAACAGGTTCTATCTCTATCCTTTTTGTTCCGTTTTGGTTGCTGTGATGAAGGCACGGCCGTGAGGCTTGAATGACGACTGGGGATGCAATGGATAATGGTGGAGTCCTTTTCAATTTGGTGTCGGATCAGTGGGTCATCACCGAGTTGATCTCTCAACTCCGTGCAGAGCACCGCAAGGAGGGATGCTGTACAGAAATCGCCCTTGTTCTGCTAGCTGGTTTAATTCGGTGGGTTTAAGGAATATGCCTGTTGCGTGTTGTGTAGTTGTATAGCTTGATTTGTTGAGGTTTAGATTGAGGAAAAGAAAAGAAAGCTGCAGCAGGTATTGTGTATATGCGTATTTGCGTAGCGGTGTAACAGGAGAGATGTTAGTGCGGCTTTGAACTATGTGGTTGTATCGGTTTTGTGAGATGGCTCGGAATTGAGTGGAGTTGCTGCAGGGACTGAATCATGTTGGATTGATCGTTGGGTGGAGGATTCAAATTGGTTGATCCAACAGCAGCAGTATGTGATGTTGAGCCGTTGCTGTTATCAGGACCATAATATTCAGATGTCAATTGAAGCTTCGTGGGGTAGCTTGGAATTAAGTGAAGTGTTACAGGGGAGCCATAGCAGCAGTGTCGATTGGATTGGGTGAAGATGACTTTTGGAGCGTAATGCTTCTCCGATAGAGGAGGGGCGTTTCTAGTTTGTTTGAAAGGAAGGAATCCTTCAGTGGATGCAGCAAGGCAAGACAGGAATTGAAGATATAGAGGCTGATTCAGGAGAGAAAGAATCTCAGGATTTTGGTTCAGCGAGGTTCGGTTGGCTCATCTTCAAACTCGAACAGGTCTTCTTCACTGCCTAGTTCTTCTTCTGCTCTACCCAACGTCAGGTTCAGGCTGCCTCAGCCATTAAAGATAGGGAATTGGAAGGAGTCTAAGAACTAGTTGTTGAGGATGAAGATAACAAGTGAGTTGAGGCATTCCATTGCTGCTATGAAGAAACTTCAGGTTTTGGCTATGGTGGTGGTGCTGTGAATAATTGGAAGAAAGATATAATGTTATGTGATTTGTGGCCCAACTTCTGTAATTCAGTAACTGGTATTGGTGGAGGGATTTATGTAAGTAATAGTTGCTGAGTAACCTGGTGAAAAATAGAGGAAATGGAGGAAGTTGCGGGCAGTAGCTGCAACTAGGAATATGGTGGAGTAAGTTGCTCTATTGGGGCACTGAGAGATTTTCAATTGGGGGTTTTAGTGGCTTTCTTGTTCACCATTACGGCCTAACGGTGTGTGGGAGTGCAGGGCATGGAGAAGGTAATTTTGGGAAAGCTGGAAATGAACAGCTTGCACAGTACAGGTATGAGCTTCAAGCTGTTGCTTGTGTGAGGCAAGAGCTCCAGAAGCCACTACATACTGTGAGGGAAATTACTCAATGGTTGTTACATAGAGTTGTTCCCATTTTCACTTGGGGATTTGATTGAAGCCAAACCTAAAGAGGTTATGAAGCTAGAATGGATTTTGTTGAGGATGTTTGGTGTGACTTGATACTTGGTGTTGGACGGAAGCTATGGTGGCACGGTGAGGAATGTATGTAGTAAGTAATCTGATGAGAGGAATCATCTGCTTGAGGAAAAAAGGTTGAAGAAGCTGATGAAACTGGATTTAAAATGGTTGGCCGACTCGATCAACATGCCGGTGTGTTTCTTCAACTTATGAACCGTGGACGAAAGATCAATCTGGTTGATTTGGATTGCATAATGGACACAGCATCCTAGGGTTGAGATAACCCGATCAGGTATGGTACTTTACTAAGTAAGGAATAGAATTAAATTAGGATTGATGTGTATATTGCTTGAATGTTTTTTGTGCTTGTCTGCTGATAGAAGATCACATAGGAATTATTGCTTCTTTGAGTTGATTGTTTATATGTTTCCATGTTCTTTATGATTATTTGGGAGTTGTGATTTACTTCTTGAGTTGTCGTCCTATGTGATTTATGTTTTAGAAGGACTGTTGATATTGTGACATGCGGATTTGCATAAGTGTTGAGATTGATCGAGCATGACACGTAGATTGTGGATGAAGTCTTGTGATTTAATCTTAAATGTAATACATTATGTAAAGCATGTTGCATATGCTTATGAAAGTGATGTTTCATTTGAACTGTATTATTGCATGATGAAATCATGGCATATTGGCATTGTGTGATTCCTTGAAAGCATAATGTGGGTCAGCACGAGGTGCTGGTGCATTATGAGGGCGTAGGTCCTGTGGTGAAAAACCCAAAACTCGACCGTTGGTACTCCGTTCCATCGGGGGCGCACCGAAAAGGAGACATACGTGGCGGTACTCATGCTAGCGGGGAAGGACCGTATCATGAGACATGGGTGTGACATTGAGATGCATGGGTGTGTCATGCATATTGCCTGTGCATTGTGTTGATGAGTTTGTGAACATGATATAGGGTTTTTATACAGATGTAGTTTGTACATTGTCATTGGATTGTACGCATGATTAGGGAGGCATGTAGACATACATGTACACTTGCACATGCCACGTCTTAATTTTGTTCCTTACATTAGTATTGTACCATACCAGCATGTTGGCGCTGACCCATTCATGGGAACCATATTTCAGATGACATTCCCGACACCTGAGGCTTAAGAAAGTCTAGCGGAGTGGAGGAGACTTGATTGTAGATGGACATTTGGCCCGAGAGGCATGTTTTGTGATGTACGGGCTTAAGTCCAATGACATAGATGTTGTATCATAGTTGTATAATTTCAGTTGTATAAGTAGGCGATGTATATTTAACTTTGATAAGGTTGTGGCCATCGAGTGAGGATGGATTATGATGTATTTATATGTATATGATGTTATATGATGTATTGTGTTTATCAGGGGGAAAAAGGCTCGAAAAACAAAGGAGGTTCTGCCGAAATTTTTATAAACCGGGAATGTATGTGTATTGACAGAGATATATGGATGTAGCTTTATGTTAGTGGAATAGGCTTGTATCTAAATTAGTAGATTAGTTAATTCGTTATTTATTTATTTACTCGTTTATTTTATTTTCTTCCTTTCTTTCGCTTCAGTCGCGTCCTCGGGTTCCGGTCGGGAATTCGGGGCGTGACACTTAGTGTTTGTTTTTTATTTTTTTTTTAACACTTTTTTTTTGTAATTTTTTTTTTTTAAGCACCCCTTGAATATGCCCTTTTTTTTTTTTTTGGGTACTCTCTTCTCTTTCTTTTTTTCTTTTTTTTTCAAGAAATGGGGCTTACTGCTAAAGTGAAAAAGAAAAAAAAGAAAAGAAGAAAAAAAAAAAAAAACAAAGTTAAGAAAGACGGCTGGCAACAGAATAGGAAAGGAAAAGAAAGAGAAAAAAAAATCAAAATAAGAAAAGGCAACTTTCACCTAACGGCTGGGAAGGGAAGAGAGAGAAAATAAAGAAAAGAAGAAAAAAGAGTTGGGTTATGGCGCAGGAAAAACAAAAAAAAAAAAAAAAACAAAACAGAAGCGGCGGCTGGATAGAACGAGACGTGCGGCGCAGAATTTTTTTTTTTTGGAGAACCAGTGTCGCACTATAGGGCTGTTGCGGCACAATCCTTTTTTTTTTTTTTCAAGGATAATAATCTAACCTAAGAATTAGAAGGATAGATTAGACCTGATTTGTAGTCTGAGCTATGATACCAAATAATGTGAACCTCGCCAAGAAATAACGAGACCCGACAACAAAAAGGAGAATCCAAGAACGTTCTACAATCAGATCTGAATGGAAGACCTCGACCCGTTGTTTACAACAAAAATGAACCTCGGTATATACGACCTCAACCCGTTGTTTAGTGCGAAACAAGAACCTCAGTATATATGACCTCAACCCGTTGTTTACGACAAACAAGAACCTCGATATATATATAACTTCAATCCGTTGTTTAGTGCGAAACAAGAACCTCGGTATAAGGAAGACGCCACAAACAGTGGTGGAAACCCATTTGATAAGTCGTTGGTGAACGCCATGGGAAATCCCGATAAGTTCAGATAGTTCTTCAAAGAACCGTAGAGAAAACACTCTCCAAAAATTTACTGAATAATCATCTGTCTGCCAAATGCGCGAAACCCTAGGGCCGAATAAGGCCTACATTAAATAAAAGATGTGGGCTAAACATTTTTAGGCCCAAAACATCCTAAAATACCAACTAAAATAATAAAAGAAACCCACTAATTAAGTTAGAATTTCGCGTAGCCAAAAACGTCATCACTGTAAGTACAACAACGTCAAACCCTGATTTGACCTTGATTCAGGCCAAATCTCGTAAAACTCAAAACATAAAAGTTGTAGAACTATTTCTTGGCTTTCCCTAGAATCTTGAATCATCTCAATCGGAGCTCGGAGGAGAGAGTTATGCCCAGAGTACGAAGCAATATTGAAACTGTACGAAAATCACCCAATTAGCGTTTTTGTGCAATTAACTTCTTAGCTCTCGACCTTGTGTTTGGCCATCTGGAACTTGTAAAGGATCTTTAGGACCCGGTCCACTATGGTACCCATCACTTTTGCCCTTAATGAGCCCGAGGGTCCCGTTACTCTACAACCCGTCTCAAAACACCTCTATTTGATATTTTGTTTTAACCAAAGTTCTTATAATCATTTTAAATGAAAATTTTTTAAAAAATAAATTTTCTCCTGAGGCTGGGTTTGGCAGTTTCCACCCGGGTCACCCGGATGCCCTTTTGGTCCAATTTCAGAGACTATTTTCGTTTTTGGCTCAAATTCATACAGTAGGTGTATTTTAATATTCTAAGCATGTTTCTCTTCTATGGAATATTCAAAATATTCTTCTAAACATGACTTATAACTAGATGATGCATGAAAATGCCCTATCGGCAAAACTGTGCATGAATGGCACCCTACCGGCAACAACGAAAAATTTTTCCTCATTTTTCAGATCTCTACAGATTGAGCCGACTCAAAGATTTGAACCATTAAAGAAATCATACTCATGTCATAATGAGGGAGGGCATGACACCCAAGGGGAAGTGTTGTAAACCTTGGTGGGCATAATGCTCCCATGTAAGCATGACTGATTGAAGGTAGTGAAATGAGTTATGGCGGCAAGTAAACTGCAAATAAAATATCTCACGAGAGGCGGTGAATTTATGATTTATATATAGAGCATGCCATAAAAAATTTAATAGATCATGTCTGATAGAGATAACAATAACAGCAATAGTAAAGGTAATCATTGTGAGAGTAATCTGTTGTGAGCATAGTGAGATCTCCTATTGTACTCTTCCTTATTCATATTAGTGAAATTTTTCTCCCTCTTATCCACGTAGGCTTAAAGCCAAACCACGTAAATATTTGTATACACTTGTGTGATTAATTTGTCCATCAACTTGACAACAAAACTGACATTTTTTTTTTCGAAAGACAAGCTATAATGATTAATCTTAAATCACTCCTTCGTATCCCCATTCGAACAATTCTTGGGCGTACTCCATGGAGACAAAATGTAGGTACTTGATTTATTTCAAATATAATTGGCCACTGGGCAATTTTCTATCAACTTATAACTCAGTATAAGACATGACTTGAAAGGGAAATGCTATGCTTCCCAAATTTGCTTCCTAAATTTCTATCTCAAATGATGTGGTACTGATATGGTAGAATTACATTAATTACTTGATTTCAAGTAAATAAATTTAGACTTGGATGAATTTAATCCAAGTAAAATCCTCTTCCAATAATGCAAGGTTGAAGGTCCCACCCAAGTCCAAGTCTCCTCCAATTTGGCATGATGTTTGGTTTTAAAAAAAATTCCAAACATCAATGACTACACCTATCTAGATAGTAGATATGGATAGGTTGACCCCAAGTCAAAGTCCCCACTTAATGCAAAGTTGAAGGGCCTACCCAAGTCCAAGTCCAAGTCTGTTCCAATATAGCGTGATGTTTGGTTCTAAAAAAATTTCCAAACATCCAATGACTGCACCTATCTAGATAGTAGATATGGATAGGTTGATCCCAGGTCAAAGTCCCCTCTTAATGGAAATTTGAAGGGCCTGCCCCAACTCTCAAGTCTAAATCTTCTTTATTATGACAGGTATGATAATTCAAATGTTACACTTACATATAGGAAATTTCCAAACACAAGTCTAGAAAATTTGCAAGCTAACAGATAAAAATCAATCTATAGAGCATTACGTCTTTATCTAGATTTGGATGGGTTCACAACAAGAGAATATATCCCCTAATAATGCAAGCTTGAAGGCCTACCTCAAGTCCAAGCAAGTCTCCTCTAATGCAACATGATGTTTAGTGTTAATTTCAACAATATGCAGAACAAGAAATGGTGTCTTTTCAATTAATTTCTTGTTCTTTTATTTTTATTTGTAGTTTATTTATTTTATTTTTTTTAATTATAATCGAGCATGACATATATCTTTAATATTTACTATATGCCATATATAAGAAAAACTAAAAAGAAAATATCTAAGTGAATCAAGTCTATGCCATGAGACACTGCTATCCTTTTAGCTAACTATCTGATTATTAATGAATGAAAAAATTTCAATGTTTTATTCAATGACAACACACATTTCAATCCTTTTAGCTACTCAAATCTAACGTAAATAACACGATGCTTCTTCCAATTTAATTTTAGCAGTATTCCAAGTTAATAAATATGTCAATCTATTTGATATTTTATGGAAAAAAAATCAATTTCCTTTTGCATATTAGGGATGGCAATTTTTTTTTTTTTTTTTAAATAATGCATGACCATAGCTATCATTATTGCACTTAAGGATGACAAAATTTCCCATTCTATCAGGTTTCTATCCAGTCTTGTTCCTAATAAAATAGGTTTAAAGAGAAAATAAATAGGATGGGACACAAACGGAAGAAGAGATTAAAATCCCACATTGGTTTAGAGCGGGGATGGATTTGAGTGCTTTGCCCCGAGTATATATGTTTCAAATATGTAAATGCCTTTTAATATTTTCAAATTCTCTTAAACAAAGTTAGAAGAAATGGTCAAAATTAACAAAATACAAAAAAAAAAAAAAAAAAAAAAAAAAAACATAAAATGAGCAATTTTGTTATTTAAAAAAAAATTGGACTAGAGAAGAGTTTAGTGTAGTTTATCAAAAAAATAAAAGAGAGGTTGATGTGATCTTAAAAACCTTAGAAGAACTCAATATAATTGTTATAAATTTTAAAAAAAGATAAGTCTAATTTATTCTAAAAAAATAAATGAAATAAGTCATTCAAGTCAAGCCCATAGAACACTGTATCTTTCTAGGCCATAGACTTGGATGTATTTATCAAAGTCCAAGTCTCTTCTAATACTGGTGTGATATTTGGTTTAAAAAAAATTCCAAAGTTTGAAAATTCAAAAGTTACACAAAAAAATTTCCATACATCAATAAGTACACTTATCTCCATAGTAGATATGGATAGGTTGACCAAGTCAAAGTCCCTTGTTATGATGCAATATTGAAGGGCCTATACCAAGTCTAAATCTCATTTATTATGATGTGAGGTTTGTTTCAAAAAAATTTCGAAGTCTAATTATTTAAAGGATATTGTGTTTAAACTTGTGATCGAATGAGAGAAAATCATTAATTATTATTATATTAATTAATTTTTAAAAATTATTTTATTAATTAATGACTCATTATTTGACACAAATTTGAACAAGATAACATTATCCTAATCCAAATGCTATACTGATATATAAGAAATTTCTAAACAAGAGCCCAAACTTCCAAGATAATATATAGACATTAATCTATAAAGCATTAAAGGGTGATTAAAAAAAAAGAAGACATTTTTAATTAATTTTAGATGGATTGATACCAAATTAGAGTATCCCCTAATAATGCAAGCTTGAAGGGCTTGCCCAAGTACAAGTCTCCTCTAATATGACATGATATATAGTATTTCCTCAATACGCAAAACAAGTAATGGTGTTTCTTTCAATTAATTTTTTCTTCATTTATTTTTATTTTTATTTGTAGTTTATTTATTTTATTTTTATCATTAGAATCAAGCACGACATATATCTTTAAAGCTTATGGTATGCCATATATAAGAAAGACTAAAAATAAAATATCTAATATCTAAGTGAATCAAGTCTACGCCATGAGATAACGCTATCCTTTTAGCCTACCATCTTATTGTTCATGACTAAATTATGATAAAAATTAATGAACCCAAAAATCTCAATGTTTTGTTCATTAATAACACATTAATTTCAATCAAGAGAAGTGTTAGTGTCAATTGTGAAGGCAGGCCTTCGTGACTAATCGAACATTCATCTTCAATCAAACTAATGTAAATGTTTATTTCAATTGCAAACCTAACGTAACATATATACCTCACTGCTTCTTCCTGCTTAATTTTATCAATATTCCAAGTTAATAAATAAGCAATCTCTTTGAGATTTCATGAAAAAAATTTCACCTTCCTTTTGCATAATATCTAGAGATGCCAATTTATCTTTTTAAATAACGTATGGCAATAGCTATCATTATTATTTATAGGGATGACAAAATGCCCCATCCTGACGGGATTATGTCCTGTCTTGTCTCTAATGAGGTAGGTTTGAAGAGAAAATAAAAAAAGATGAGGCAGAGATGGGTTCAGAGAGAAAATTAAAAAGAAATATGTAATAAGTCATTCGAGTCTAGGCCATGGAACACTCATCTTTCTAACCATCTAATTATTTTTTTACAAAATTGTGATAAAATTAATGAAGCCGTAAATTTCACGACACAAGTTTCAATCAAACTGATGTAGATGCCACTGTGCTTTTTCCATTTTGGTTTAATGAAAATTCCAACTTTGACAATTCAAATGTTACTTGCACAGTTGGTGCAGCTATTTAAACCCTCAAACCTCTAAGCTGCAAAGAATTCAAGGGTGATCAAAATGGGACGCCTTTGTTTATTGGTGATGATGTTGGTGCTTCTAAATGGGTACTGCTGTCTTGGGTGTTGGGAGCAAGAGCGTATTGCTCTCTTGCAGATTAAAGTTGACATCAATTTCCCCAATGGTGCTTCTCTTCAAAGATGGGTGGATAATGAAACTGCTACTTGTTGTGATTGGGAAGAGATTGAGTGTAGTGTAGACACAGGGCGAGTGATCCAAATCTCTCTTAATGTAATAAGGGAATATTGGAGATTAGGAGATTGGTATTTCAATGCCTCTTTGCTCCTTCCTTTCAAAGAACTCAGGACACTTCACTTGATTGGAAATTCATTAGTCGGTTGGGTTGAAAATGAAGGTGAGAACAATTATTTATATTTTAGGTAGAGTTGTTTGTTGTGTTGTTTTATTGACTATTCCATTTTCTTTGATAGGCTTTGAAAGACTATCAATGTTGAGGAATTTGCAAGTAGTTGATTTGGCAAAGAATAACTTCAATATCAGCATTCTATCACGTCTTAGTGGGGTTCCATCTCTCAAGTATCTATCTCTTCGTGGAAACAACATGAAAGGATCGACTCATTTTAACAGTATACGCAATAACATATACCAACACTTAATATTACTAGCTTTTATTAATTTAACATTAATATTTTGGTGATGCAAAATTTAATTATTATTTTATGAGATTGAAAAAAACTACATCATTGATCAATTATGTGCAGGTTCTGAAAGACTATCAAGATTGAACAATTTGGAGGTCCTAGACTTGAGTGTGAATCACTTGAATGGCAGTGTACTATCATTCCTGAGTAAGTTTTCGTAGTAAAGAAAACATTGGTTTGAAAAAAAGAATATGTATGTTTGGTTATGAGGAATTTGAATTAGAGGCAACCTAACTCAATTTAATTAGTTTATTTCACTGTCGTTGGCAGACTTAAATGATTTGATCAGTTTGAAGGAACTTGATCTAACATTGAACAACTTGCAAAGCTTTGAACCCATTCAAGGTATAAAAATTGAAATCACTACATTATGTTTTCCTTTTAATTTTTTTAAATGTAGGGGAAGGGTGTGATAAAATTTTAAAACTAATGCCAGAGATGAAAATTTTTATTTTTCTGCAGGTTTGGAAACACCAGACTCAAGATTGAGCAATCTAGAGATCCTTCATTTAAGTGATAATTGGTTCGATAATTCCACTCTTTCATTTGCTAGTGGACTTTCATCTCTCAAGTCTTTAGATCTAAGTTTTAATAAATTAAAAGGAACAGTTGATATCAGAGGTTAGTATTATACATTATTACATTTTCTCTCTTTGTTACTCTGTTTCTTAGCATAAAAGAAGAATCCACTTTGTTAATTAGTACTTCAAGCAAATATTAATGACCTGCCTAATGTTAATTAATTCATGCATTAATACCCTAGTTAATGTTAATTTTCGTACTACTTTTTTTCTTCTTTCTGTAGGGATATGAGCACTTAATCGTTGTAGTGATTACTCAAATCGAATGTTGTGATTTTAATTATTTTATCCTTATCTAAAAATTATGGAAAATTATAATACAATCAAACACTCACTATAATTTTATTTATTTTTTGTTAGATTTTATTACTCGTGTTGATCTATAATTGTTGCAGTCAAAATCAAAATTCATGGATGTTTATTGATTTAATTGTTGAATTAACTAGTTTAAGTGGTTATATAATTAACTAAATAAAAAATCAATAATATATTCAAAATATACATTAAAGAAAAATAATTTTACAAATACATTTATGGTAAAAGAAATTAGAATGACGTAATAAAATAACAAATTATAACTAACTAGGCACTAATTTATTGCATCGAATTTACAAAGATTTGAAACGCTCACTAAATTTGTTTACATGAAAGCTTAAACCTGAGATTTTGTTTACTTCAAATTGTTTTACCAAGTCTTTAGGATTTAGCAAATAAATAAATTGTTTAATTTAGGGCATAATTAGTTGGATAATGCGATTCTTTCATCTATTAAACGTAGGTTAGTATTGTAATCCTACTTTTCAAAATTTATGTATTGTATTGTCTTTGTCTTTGTAATACCCCGACCCGGGAATGCCGGGTAATAAAGCACGTTTTACGAGGCTATGAAAAATGAGTGTAAAATAAATTAATTTAACGTAATTAATTTATTAAATTGAATATTAGTTATATGTAATATAAATTATGAGGATAATTATAAAATATAATAATAATAATAATGACAAAAAACAAAGAAGAGGAAAGATGTGTATGTGTATGTGTGACCAAATATGCATGTGTGTATATATATATATATATATATATATATTTAAATGATAAATGAATATATATATATATAGGGATGAACAGTGCATGTGTGTGTGTGTCACGTGCATGTGTGTGTGTGTTGTGTTATATATATATATATATATATATATATATATATATATATATATACATGAATACTTTATAAAACATTAGGTGAGGGGAAGCATGGTGAAAGGGAAAGAAGTATGGGCAAGGTCAGAAAATATGAGTGTGTAAGTGTATAAGGCAGGCCAACAGTGGAGAAAAGTGAAGAGTATGATTGCTGATGAGAAGGGAGGTGGGTGAGGGAAAGGTGGCAGCCACCAAATCTCTTCCACCTATACACGTTAACCATATGCACACCCATAGAAACAATAGTGAAGGAAAGAGAGAAAGACAGAGAGAGAGAGAGAGCTCTGGAAGAAGGAAAAAGGGAAGTTGAAGCAAGAAGGTGAAGTGGAAACCGAAGAAGGAGAAGGAAACTGGGAACAGTCCGTTTAAACAGGTATATTCCCAACCGTAATTTAATTCGATTTCTTTCACGTTTTAGCATATGAACGTAGGGTCTTAATCTATGTAGAATGGGCTTTATTTTGCAAGGAGAATGGTGTAAAATGATGGAAAACCGAGCGAGAAAACTTGAGTTACAGTAAGCAAGAAAAATTTTCTGAACCGTAGCATAGGTACAATTGGGTCTGAATCGAGCATTGCCAACTCAGGTTTGGCTTATAGAACCCTCAACCAGACCCTCCAAGAGTCCCAAAAACCCATACCCGCGATCAAAACTCAAAAGAATCGACCTCCAAATATCGAGTTACAGTTTCGGGTTCCAAAACCCAAACCCAAACACACACTTCTAAACCTACCATTGTGAATGAAACCTGAATCCCCATACCTTGAGGGTCACGCACAACCAAACCATTCTAAAAATGGTGAAGAAACGAGCATGAACCGACATGCTACAGTTCGGATTATCGTGACTTGAACCGAACACCTGAGCCATATTCGAAGCCCTAAATTGATACTAAAACGTGCCCTAAGGTCTTAGGAATTGATTGGAAAAGAAAACAGGAAAAATGGAGTTGTGAAATTGCACGAAATAGCACTGAAAAATTTTAGGGTTTGAGAGGAACAGTGTCGACCCTCATGGGGAAGACGACACTGTTCGGGTCGGGTCGGTCTACGGGTCGGTTACGGGTTCGGGTCAAATCCGGTTATGGTTATTTAAACGGTGACGTTCGGAGATTTAAAATTTTAAAATTTAAATCAGTTAGGGCTGACGTCATCATGACGTCAGCATTTCGTTTCAAGCCAACCAAACTGGATTGGTTCAATTAAAACCGGACCGGTTCACTTTAAATGTGACTGAACCCACTGGTTTTCTTATTTATTCAAAACCAAATAAACCAAACCTTTTCTTAATTACGGTTTGACCCCAGGAATTCTACGGATTTACACTGTGGCCCAATTTTTGGAAAAATTATGCAATTAAGCCCCTGGAAAAATAATTAAATAATTAAATAATTAATTTAATTATTTAATAAATAAAAGAAAATTACTATTATGTCCTTGGGTCATTAATAGGGCAAATAAAGTCCAAATCAGACATATGAATAGTGAATTTTTACTATTTCAAATATTCTGAGACTAATGGTGGGGTCCATTTTACGAGACGGGACTCCGAACATTAAAATACAATGAAAACAAGTCTTAAAATGACCGAAATACCCTTGTGTACTAACAAGGCAAGTTATATGGGTATTCTTACTATTTCGGACCTCCTGAGTCCATTGGTGAGGTCCATGACACAAGATTAGGTCCCGAAAAATTTGAGACCCTTAAATATGTCAAAAATGACCAAAATGCCCCTACTCTATGAACGGGTCAAACGAAGTCCAGATTAAGTAAATAAATAGTGAATTTTTACTATTTCAAACATTCTAAGACTAATAGTAGGGTCCGTTTTACGAGACGGAGCCCGAAAAAAATAAAGACACCAAACGGGGTAAATGACCAAAATACCCCTTATTCAAAATTAACAAATTATTAGTGTACTTTTACTATGTCGGACCCTCTGAGTCCAATGGTGGGGTCCACGACATGAGATGAGGTTCCGAAAAATTGGAGTCCTGCAAAGGGGTAAAATGACCAAATTACCCCTGGTACTCTTAAAGCCAAAATGAAACCGGAGAAGGCCTAAATTGACTTTCTTTGACATCCCAGACTCAATAATGGAGTCCAAATTACGAAACGAAGTACGAAAAATGTGACACGCAAAACGATAAATGACCATTCTGCCCTTTTACATATAAAAGTCCGAATTAAATTCTAAGAAAGCCTAAACTGACTTTCTTCGACGCTCTGGACCCAATGGTAAAGTCCATTCGATCAAAAGAAGTGTCTAAGATAAAAAGACATAAAATTTGATGAATAGCATCAGTCAGAGGACTATAATTAAAACATTGCCGAAGTATTAAACTGAGGCAAATACAAAAAAATAAAGTACGAGAAGACGCGACGCGTTAACATGTGAAGCAAATAACTTTAAATTGAAGTTAATGGAGCTACCAGAAGAGTATAAGTTGAAATAAATTAAGTTTCTAACACATTAAATTGTGTCGTAGGTTAAAGTACGAGTTTAATTAAGTACGTGCGAAGTTATAGGATGTTAGTAAATCGACTAGGATAAAATACGAACTAAGCATAAATTAAGAAGCATCAGTAGGTGATATTGCAGTAATGTGAAGTTAATGAGATTGTTATGGATTGTTCTTAGGAATTACAGAGGAAGTGGGAAAGCGCACTTTAGCACTAACCCTAAAGGACCGAGGTGAGTAACCCTGTATTTGAACTGGAGATTTAACTCCATATATTTGAAGAAGTTTTAAGCACAAGTCATTGCAGCCTTTGAATATCAAATTCAGTCTATATATGATTCCGTTCTTTTAAAATATTCTGTTACGGCATGCTTATTAAATGTTTTAAATTCAGCTCTTTTCTTGAAAATACATCAGCATGTCTAAATCAATTGCAAACCTCTTTAATATTCTGAATTTGATTATCACGTGTATTCGAAGCTTTATTGTAGAATTTATACATTTCATGCTTTAAATGTTCATGAAAAATATCTATTGAAGAAGTCATGTGACAAATGTTTTATAAGATAAACGGTACTAAGTACCACCCTATATGATGGTTGAAATCCTTCGGGATTCAACAGTACATGCCCGGTAGAAGGATCTAATCCCCCAGGCAAATGAGATATCTCCATCGACAGTATTGGCAGTAAAATGGGAGTCTGGTTCGAAACAGATTCCGCCTAATAAAAGAGAAAAGATGACAAGTGATTTTGAAAATAGAAGTAGGTATTATCCCTATTCTATTTCACGTGTTTATATGCTTTTAAATTGCATATACTCTATTTGAAGAAAATGTGTATTTAGCTTGAATACTTAAATTGTTCAAAGCTATTGCTTTAAGAATGCATATATTCTGTGTTCTAAAATATACGAGCAATTGGTAGTGAGTATTTCAAAAACCCTCATGTGCTAAAACCACTACCAGTTGAAAACCCCATGACGAATGCAGGAATTACTCACAAGCTTTGATTAGCTTACCCGGATTTTATCCGCCCCCCTTTCAGGTGACTAAGGGCAGATCGATTTTTGAAGACTATAAGGATGAACCTAGCTTTTGGGAAGATTTGCTTGAGGAGTTCTTATGGGGAAAAATCACATGAACTCTGATTAATATGTTTTGTATTAGCTGACATTTTAAGGATGTGTATTAAGCCCCACGGGGCAGTTGAATTAAGATTTTAATTATGAAGTCTTTTAAGTTTTTAGTTATGCTCTGAATGTATGATTATAATACATGTATACCGAAATGTGAAGAGCGGCAGTATTGGACGGATGTGCAAAATTTAAATAAGAAAGAAAAGAAAAAGTTTTTCACGCTTCCGCAACCACATGAAACACATCTATCCGATACCGCTGCAGATGCGAGCCTTCGCCCAAGGGTCCTCGGGCCTGAGGGTGGCGGTCGCGATGCGAAATCCGCAGAGGGTGGGTTTCGGGTCGTGACAGAGTGGTATCAGAGCACTAGGTTTACTAGAACAACCCTAGTGACATTAGATGAGTTAGAATAGAACTATAGGTTGGGTAGGGTTTTATACTACCTAAGATATGTGAAATACGTGATGTGATATAAAGGCGGGGTATGGGACCCGCAGTAATGTGAAGTAGGTATTCTGAAGCAACATGATATGAAGGCGAGGTATGGGACTCGCAGTATATGAAGTAGATATGTAAAGTACGTGACATGATATGAAGGCGAGGTATGGGACTCGCGTTGTGGGAAGTAGATATGAGGAATATGTAGTATGAAGGCGGGGTATGGGACCCGCAGTACATGAAGTTAGTGTTCTGAAGCAACGTGATAGGAAGGCAGGGTATGGGACCCGTAGTACATGAAATAGATATGTGAAGTACGAAGGCGAGGTATGGGACTCGCAGTATATGAAGTAGATATGTAAAGTACGTGACATGATATGAAGGCGAGGTATGGGACTCGCGTTGTGGGAAGTAGATATGAGGAATACGTAGTATGAAGGCGGGGTATGGGACCCGCAGTACATGAAGTTAGTGTTCTGAAGCAACGTGATAGGAAGGCGGGGTATGGGACCCGTAGTACATGAAATAGATATGTGAAGTACGAAGGCGAGGTATGGGACTCGCAGTATATGAAGTAGATATGTGAAGTACGTGACATGATATGAAGGCGAGGTATGGGACTCGCAGTATATGAAGTAGATATGTGAAGTACGTGACATGACATGAAGGCGAGGTATGGGACTCGCAGTATATGAATGAAGTATATATGTGAAGTACGTGACACGATATGAAGACGAGGTATAGGACTCGCAGTGTGTGAAATAGGTGTGTGAAGTACGTAATATAAAGGCGGGGTATGGGACCCGTAGTAACATGAAGTAAGTGT
This sequence comes from Nyssa sinensis, assembly GCA_008638375.1. NCBI lineage: Eukaryota > Viridiplantae > Streptophyta > Magnoliopsida > Cornales > Nyssaceae > Nyssa > Nyssa sinensis. Next base: position 20,479,456 of record CM018046.1, read on the forward strand.
TCTGAAATACGTGATACGATAGGAAGGCGGGGTATGGGACCCGCAGTAAAGTAGAAAAATAGAGTCTGAAGAATAGAAGTAAAACATGAACTAAGAAGGTGAATAACAATAATTAGAAAAGGATGAAAGAGAAAGGGAGGATTTTGGTAGTCACTGGTGTGCTGTCAGGACCTCTGTTACCGGTAAGGAACGGCCGCCTTATCATGTAACTAAGGTAGCTGAAAAACACACAGTGTCAGTTTATCCAACCTGATCGAAGAAATCCTTAAACCATTGGAAGACATGAATCTAATAGATGACATGAAGAATTAGAAATTGTACGTTAGTAAACTAGAAGCAAGTAGTGATACGAGTCAACATATATTATATCTGAAACTGATGAATCAAAGTTCATCTTCTGAATCATTAAATAAATTAATATAATCTTATGTGTTACGATATATGAAGACGATAGATATGACATAAGGAGACTAGAACTCTCGAAATAAAGAATATTCGAGTTTTGAGGACAAAACTCTTTTAAGGAGGGAAGAATGTAATACCCCGACCCGGGAATGCCGGGTAATAAAGCACGTTTTACGAGGCTATGAAAAATGAGTGTAAAATAAATTAATTTAACATAATTAATTTATTAAATTGAATATTAGTTATATGTAATATAAATTATGAGGATAATTATAAAATATAATAATAATAATAATAATGACAAAAAACAAAGAAGAGGAAAGATGTGTATGTGTATGTGTGACCAAATATGCATGTGTGTATATATATATATATATATTTAAATGATAAATGAATATATATATATAGGGATGAACAGTGCATGTGTGTGTGTGTCACGTGCATGTGTGTGTGTGTTGTGTTATATATATATATATATATATATATATATATACATGAATACTTTATAAAACATTAGGTGAGGGGAAGCATGGTGAAAGGGAAAGAAGTATGGGCAAGGTCAGAAAATATGAGTGTGTAAGTGTATAAGGCAGGCCAACAGTGGAGAAAAGTGAAGAGTATGATTGCTGATGAGAAGGGAGGTGGGTGAGGGAAAGGTGGCAGCCACCAAATCTCTTCCACCTATACACGTTAACCATATGCACACCCATAGAAACAATAGTGAAGGAAAGAGAGAAAGATAGAGAGAGAGAGAGAGCTCTGGAAGAAGGAAAAAGGGAAGTTGAAGCAAGAAGGTGAAGTGGAAACCGAAGAAGGAGAAGGAAACTGGGAACAGTCCGTTTAAACAGGTATATTCCCAACCGAAATTTAATTCGATTTCTTTCACGTTTTAGCATATGAACGTAGGGTCTTAATCTATGTAGAATGGGCTTTATTTTGCAAGGAGAATGGTGTAAAATGATGGAAAACCGAGCGAGAAAACTTGAGTTACAGTAAGCAAGAAAAATTTTCTGAACCGTAGCATAGGTACAATTGGGTCTGAATCGAGCATTGCCAACTCAGGTTTGGCTTATAGAACCTTCAACCAGACCCTCCAAGAGTCCCAAAAACCCATACCCGCGATCAAAACTCAAAAGAATCGACCTCCAAATATCGAGTTACAGTTTCGGGTTCCAAAACCCAAACCCAAACACACACTTCTAAACCTACCATTGTGAATGAAACCTGAATCCCCATACCTTGAGGGTCACGCACAACCAAACCATTCTAAAAATGGTGAAGAAACGAGCATGAACCGACATGCTACAGTTCGGATTATCGTGACTTGAACCGAACACCTGAGCCATATTCGAAGCCCTAAATTGATACTAAAACGTGCCCTAAGGTCTTAGGAATTGATTGGAAAAGAAAACAGGAAAAATGGAGTTGTGAAATTGCACGAAATAGCACTGAAAAATTTTAGGGTTTGAGAGGAACAGTGTCGACCCTCATGGGGAAGACGACACTGTTCGGGTCGGGTCGGTCTACGGGTCGGTTACGGGTTCGGGTCAAATCCGGTTATGGTTATTTAAACGGTGACGTTCGGAGATTTAAAATTTTAAAATTTAAATCAGTTAGGGCTGACGTCATCATGACGTCAGCATTTCGTTTCAAGCCAACCAAACTGGATTGGTTCAATTAAAACCGGACCGGTTCACTTTAAATGTGACTGAACCCACTGGTTTTCTTATTTATTCAAAACCAAATAAACCAAACCTTTTCTTAATTACGGTTTGACCCCAGGAATTCTACGGATTTACACTGTGGCCCAATTTTTGGAAAAATTATGCAATTAAGCCCCTGGAAAAATAATTAAATAATTAAATAATTAATTTAATTATTTAATAAATAAAAGAAAATTACTATTATGTCCTTGGGTCATTAATAGGGCAAATAAAGTCCAAATCAGACATATGAATAGTGAATTTTTACTATTTCAAATATTCTGAGACTAATGGTGGGGTCCATTTTACGAGACGGGACTCCGAACATTAAAATACAATGAAAACAAGTCTTAAAATGACCGAAATACCCTTGTGTACTAACAAGGCAAGTTATATGGGTATTCTTACTATTTCGGACCTCCTGAGTCCATTGGTGAGGTCCATGACACAAGATTAGGTCCCGAAAAATTTGAGACCCTTAAATATGTCAAAAATGACCAAAATGCCCCTACTCTATGAACGGGTCAAACGAAGTCCAGATTAAGTAAATAAATAGTGAATTTTTACTATTTCAAACATTCTAAGACTAATAGTAGGGTCCGTTTTACGAGACGGAGCCCAAAAAAAATAAAGACACCAAACGGGGTAAATGACCAAAATACCCCTTATTCAAAATTAACAAATTATTAGTGTACTTTTACTATGTCGGACCCTCTGAGTCCAATGGTGGGGTCCACGACATGAGATGAGGTTCCGAAAAATTGGAGTCCTGCAAAGGGGTAAAATGACCAAATTACCCCTGGTACTCTTAAAGCCAAAATGAAACCGGAGAAGGCCTAAATTGACTTTCTTTGACATCCCAGACTCAATAATGGAGTCCAAATTACGAAACGAAGTACGAAAAATGTGACACGCAAAACGATAAATGACCATTCTGCCCTTTTACATATAAAAGTCCGAATTAAATTCTAAGAAAGCCTAAACTGACTTTCTTCGACGCTCTGGACCCAATGGTAAAGTCCATTCGATCAAAAGAAGTGTCTAAGATAAAAAGACATAAAATTTGATGAATAGCATCAGTCAGAGGACTATAATTAAAACATTGCCGAAGTATTAAACTGAGGCAAATACAAAAAAATAAAGTACGAGAAGACGCGACGCGTTAACATGTGAAGCAAATAACTTTAAATTGAAGTTAATGGAGCTACCAGAAGAGTATAAGTTGAAATAAATTAAGTTTCTAACACATTAAATTGTGTCGTAGGTTAAAGTACGAGTTTAATTAAGTACGTGCGAAGTTATAGGATGTTAGTAAATCGACTAGGATAAAATACGAACTAAGCATAAATTAAGAAGCATCAGTAGGTGATATTGCAGTAATGTGAAGTTAATGAGATTGTTATGGATTGTTCTTAGGAATTACAGAGGAAGTGGGAAAGCGCACTTTAGCACTAACCCTAAAGGACCGAGGTGAGTAACCCTGTATTTGAACTGGAGATTTAACTCCATATATTTGAAGAAGTTTTAAGCACAAGTCATTGCAGCCTTTGAATATCAAATTCAGTCTATATATGATTCCGTTCTTTTAAAATATTCTGTTACGGCATGCTTATTAAATGTTTTAAATTCAGCTCTTTTCTTGAAAATACATCAGCATGTCTAAATCAATTGCAAACCTCTTTAATATTCTGAATTTGATTATCACGTGTATTCGAAGCTTTATTGTAGAATTTATACATTTCATGCTTTAAATGTTCATGAAAAATATCTATTGAAGAAGTCATGTGACAAATGTTTTATAAGATAAACGGTACTAAGTACCACCCTATATGATGGTTGAAATCCTTCGGGATTCAACAGTACATGCCCGGTAGAAGGATCTAATCCCCCAGGCAAATGAGATATCTCCATCGACAGTATTGGCAGTAAAATGGGAGTCTGGTTCGAAACAGATTCCGCCTAATAAAAGAGAAAAGATGACAAGTGATTTTGAAAATAGAAGTAGGTATTATCCCTATTCTATTTCACGTGTTTATATGCTTTTAAATTGCATATACTCTATTTGAAGAAAATGTGTATTTAGCTTGAATACTTAAATTGTTCAAAGCTATTGCTTTAAGAATGCATATATTCTGTGTTCTAAAATGTACGAGCAATTGGTAGTGAGTATTTCAAAAACCCTCATGTGCTAAAACCACTACCAGTTGAAAACCCCATGACGAATGCAGGAATTACTCACAAGCTTTGATTAGCTTACCCGGATTTTATCCGCCCCCCTTTCAGGTGACTAAGGGCAGATCGATTTTTGAAGACTATAAGGATGAACCTAGCTTTTGGGAAGATTTGCTTGAGGAGTTCTTATGGGGAAAAATCACATGAACTCTGATTAATATGTTTTGTATTAGCTGACATTTTAAGGATGTGTATTAAGCCCCACGGGGCAGTTGAATTAAGATTTTAATTATGAAGTCTTTTAAGTTTTTAGTTATGCTCTGAATGTATGATTATAATACATGTATACCGAAATGTGAAGAGCGGCAGTATTGGACGGATGTGCAAAATTTAAATAAGAAAGAAAAGAAAAAGTTTTTCACGCTTCCGCAACCACATGAAACACATCTATCCGATACCGCTGCAGATGCGAGCCTTCGCCCAAGGGTCCTCGGGCCTGAGGGTGGCGGTCGCGATGCGAAATCCGCAGAGGGTGGGTTTCGGGTCGTGACAGTCTTTTCCAGAATTAGATGCATTAACCAATTTGGAAGTGCTGGATTTAAGCTTCAATGAAATTGACAGCTTGGTGACTCCTAAAGGTATATATGTCTATTTAATTAAGATTGTTTTATTCTTAATTAATTAGTTTCCTATATATGTTGCCGTTGTTAATAGTAACAATTGTTTTGATCTCTCTATTTCCACTCTTTAGACACCAAAATCTTGAAGAAACTCAAAGTCCTAAAGCTAGATGGCCTCAAGAAAATTTCAAGAAACCAACTACTGTCCTTGGGGGCATTCTCATCCCTTAAGACCCTCTATCTTGGGTACAATAAATTTGAAGGAACAATTACTGTTGAAGGTGATTAAGATGAATTAAAGTACTGCTTTTCCTTAATTTTAATTTCTTTACACTTTCTTATTGTAATATAGCCTTCAATGTTATTTTCATGGAATTAACTTTTTTGTTCATATACAGACTTGGGTAACTTGCCCAATTTGGAAGCCTTGTTTTTGGATTGGTCTTCACCCAACAACAACTTTCTTCAAAGCATTGGAGTATTGGCATCTCTTAAGAACTTATCCATGGTTCATTGTGAACTCAATCATACTCTTCCCACTCTAGGTAAATCGTTGCTCTCCAAAATTTTCAATTATGTTTCCTTACCTTACCAAGGTTAATGTTCTTCACAACTCTACTATCATATATATTTTTGTGTGTGTGTGTGTCAACTCTTTTTTTTTTTTGTCCTTTTAAACTTGTAAACAAAAGTACAATTTTATTAATTTGATAGCTTCCATTTTTTATCATAGAATTAACTTTCATGCTCATTCACAGATTGGGATAACTTGTTCAATTTGGAAACCTTGATTTTGGATGGCTCCTCACAGAACAATAATATTTTGCAAAGCGTAGGAGTATTGACTTCTCTCAAGATCCTATCTATGGCTAATTGTGATCTGAATGGTTCTCTACCAACTCAAGGTAAATGGCCGCTCTCCAAAATTTTCAATTATGTTTCCTTCACCGTAACTCTTTAGAAATATGTGTGTGTACTTATAACTACTCTTTCATTTTTTTATCTTCTTCAAATTAAAAAGAAAATTATAATCTATTCATTTGACAGGTTGGTGTGAACTGAAGAACCTCCAAAAGCTTGATCTCAGTGGCAATCAACTTGAGGGTTTTCTACCTTTATGTTTTGGAAATTTCACATCTTTGAGAATGGTCGATCTCTCTTATAATCAATTTACTGGAAACATTTCTTTGTCTCCCCTAACTACTCTAACCTCTCTTGAATACTTGCTACTTTCAGATAATCACTTTCAAATTCCATATTCATTCAGCTCATTTGCTAACCATTCAAAACTTAAGATCTTTTCAGCTAATAGGAACACAATAATATTAGAAAAAGAGCAACCAACATGGGTTCCAAGGTTCCAATTAAAGGTTGTTAGTTTGTCAAATTGTAATCTCAATGTATCACTTCCTAGCTTCCTTTATTACCAACATAACTTGGCATTTGTTGATCTCTCTAATAACTACTTAGAGGGAAGGTTCCCAACTTGGTTGTTAGAGAACAATACAGGCCTGGAAGCACTTAACCTAAGACATAACTCCTTCAATTGTTCTTTCAGTTTACCATTCTACCCTAATCCTAACATGTCGACAATAGATATATCTGACAATAATGTACATGGTCAGATTCCAGCAAATTTAGATTTGATCTTTCTGTTCTTGATTCATTTAAACATGTCTAATAACGCGTTTAAAGGCCACATCCCTTCTTGTTTAGGTAATATGAAATATTTAGGACTTTTGGACCTGTCAAATAATTACTTGTCGGGGGGAATACCAGAGCAATTGGCAATGATTGGCTCTTCTTTGTTTGTCTTGAAACTATCTAATAATCGTTTGCAGGGACAATTATTTCCCACATGTCTTAGCCTATCCAAATTGAAATATTTGTTTTTGGATGGCAATAACTTTGCAAGCATGATACCAAAAAGCTTCTCTCTCATGATCTCCCTGCATGTATTGGATGTTAGTAGTAACAATTTGACTGGCATGCTTCCAAGATGGGTGGGAAATATGACAAGCCTTAAGGGAATTTTTATGTCCAAAAATCACCTTCAAGGTTCTATTCCAACGCAATTCTGCAAACTTGATTTTCTCGAGTTTCTAGACCTCTCTGAAAATAATCTCTCTGGCTCTATACCTTCTTGCTTGAACCGGTCAAGAATTAAACATGTTTATCTAAATAAAAATCGGCTAGAAGATCCATTGACACGTGCATTTTATAATAACCCTTCTTTGGTGACATTAGATCTCAGTGACAACAACTTAACTGGCAGTATTCCAAAATGGATTGGTAGTCTTTCAGCGTTGAGCATTCTTCTCCTAAAAGGCAATCAATTTAAAGGTAGAATTCCCATTCAGTTATGCCACTTGAATAGATTGAGCATCATGGATGTTTCTCATAATAATCTTTTCGGCCCAATACCACATTGCTTGGGAAATATTAGTTTGGACTCAACCACTAGACAATCTAATGCAATTTGGAGTATTGCTGAAAGTTACATAAGAGGTTCTTTGTATTCTTACATGGAGAGCACATCTTTTTTGCGTTCGCATGCTTCGTTCTTTATGGTTGCTAATGGAGACCCATCTTTTAAAGTTCAATTACAAGTGGAGTTTACAACAAAGAGTAACTCACTCTTATACAAGGGCAACATCCTTAATTACATGTCAGGAATTGATCTCTCTTGCAACCAATTAGCAGGCGAAATCCCACTCGAATTGGGAAATTTAAGTGACATTCGTGCACTAAACCTTTCCCATAACAATCTTACTGGGACAATCCCAGTAATATTATCAAAGCTAAAGCAAGTTGAGAGTTTGGATCTTTCCTACAACAACTTGAATGGGAGAATACCCACACAATTGATTGAGTTGAACGCTTTGGCAGTCTTCAGTGTGGCACACAATAACTTATCAGGTGCTCTACCAGAGAGGAAAGCTCAATTTGGAACCTTTGAAGAAACCAGTTATGAGGGTAATCCTTTTCTTTGTGGACCTCCATTACGTAAGAGTTGCACAAAAATTGGAGCAACATCACCAATGCGAAATGTCTCAAATGGGGAGGTAGAAGAGGATGGTTTTGTAGATATGGATGCTTTCTACATCACATTTGTTGTGTCTTATATAATTGTGTTATTAGGAATTGCAATAGTTTTATACATAAATCCTTATTGGCGTGAGGCATGGTTTTACTTTATTGAAGTGTACATCACCTCTCATTGATATTTGGTTCTCGACAATCTTATTAAGTGTCCAACTTTAGAAATATGTAGCCTCTATATTGATGCTTATTTATACATTAATAAGATTCTCTTTTTAAACTTATTACTATTTATAGAAAACTTGTAGTTCAAAAATTGTTAGTGGATGAGAAAATCTCTGCAATATATAGTCATCAACTCAATGTATTATCATAATATTTGCCTTTGTTACACTGAAGACATAAAAATGTGCCTCCATAAATGTTTGCTTGTGTGTGTGTGTGTGAGTGAGAGTGAGAGAGAGAATTTACAAATTCAAAAATGCTCAAACAGTCTGTACTAGGAAAAACAAGAATAGATGTACTAGTTGCTTTCATAATAATTAAATAATGATTTGGAAAAATATATTTTCTTTAGCAATAGCCTCATCTAAAAAGAAGAAAAAAAAAAAGGAAAATGAATACTTTTTAAATCATGATTAGGGAATGGTAGTGAAGTAGTTATATCTAACATATGAGGGATAAAAGCTCATCGGCTTTAAAATCAAATCAAGGACATTCACAAGAAAAACAGTGTTCAAACCATCTAAATTTATAATTATGCAGCCTAGTGGCAAAGTATATTGACCTTTTGAAGAGGCAACCCAATATGCATCCTTATCGCTATGACGCTTTACCAATGAGATAGTTGGGCGAATCTTAACAGTAATCTCTACCATAACTACACTAATCTCCCAAGAAATAATGTTATTTGAACAAAAAGAAATCACTTCAGCATTATCATTTACAATGGTCACATTTGACAAAGATAGGGATTTAGCTGATGCAGCAAGCTTGTTTGGCAGCTAACACCTCATATTCAACTGCTAAAGAAGCAGCGATAGAGAATTTCTTAAACTGACTCTGATAGAAGCAGTTTTCAAACAAGTTGAAAAGAGCCATCACATTGAGCTTCAGTTTGCCTTGAAGGGGAAGACAAAAGATTGAAAAGTTAGCATCCACACCACCAAGTCTGCCTACTACTGACACATTATGAAGAGAGAAAAATTGTTCCCATGCTAATGTAGGCTTTATAGAGAACTAAAATAGGAGAAACTGGGACTTTTTGAAAAAGAACTTAATGTTTGGCTTTCCAAATAGCGTTCCAATGCATTTGAACAATCCCTTGTTGCCAAATTGATTTCTAACATTGTCAGTGGGAGAGAAACAATAATTCATGTATTTCCTCCCAAGTTTTGTATTGATATTGTAGAATGAGATGATATATCACCCACCCTTCATATAAATGAGGTTTACATTCACATAATGTACCAACATCCTAAAGGGGAACCAAACCTATGTTAGGCTATTGGTTATACTCATGCATATGAAGGAATGGCTAATGTCTAATAACGATATACCGAGATTTTTTTATTTTTATTTTTTTAGATCAAAGGAAAATCATTTCCCAATAATATTTATTCACTAATATATATGAAGCATACAACCAGATTTTCCATTAGCTTTAATAGTAATTTGGAACTTGAAGTTTTCTTTGAAGGTAAAAGGGGTCTGATACAGGGTGATCCACTTTCCCCTTATTTATGCATCATTGCTATGAAAGTTTTTAATTTCTTGTTGAAAGGGTACATCAATGAATATAGCTTATCCTACCATCCTAAATGTCACGCCCCGAATTTTCATAAATCCGGAGTGGATTTATTAACCAGAAAAATAAATAAATAAATTTAAAACATCCTTTAATTCTTAGTGGAAAAATTCATTATTCCATACTCTAAGGTCATTAACCAACACTAAAGAAAAAAAATTTGAGAATCATTTGAATCCATTCTGAAAACTTTGTTTAGGCCTTTATACCTTTCGGGATCAATTTCACCCAAACATATTTGGAGTATCAAAGTGCAATTATTTTTAAACAAAAGTACTAGTCGAGACAATCAATTTAGACTTTTGAATCACTCAATTTCGATTTAAAATGAATTTATATGAAAATCGGTAAGTTTGAAACAAACAACAAAAAAAAAATATTTGGATGAATAGTAACCTGAGAAACCAGTAGCTAAAAGTGAACAATAACATTGAAAGTTATTGTTCACTTGGAGCAAAATTGAACTTCAGAAAAAATGCTGCGCCTAACCCTTTGATTCAAATTGATATTTCTCTCAATCTACAGATCCAAATGTTATGAAATCTATGCCAAACTCTTCCTTATTGAGTCTAGTTTCTATATTATTTTGAATCACTCAAAAAGTCTATGTAGAACTCAAGTTATGATGAAAACACTACCCATAGGTCAGATTTTTGCACACTTGAAACAAAATCAATATAACTTTCTCATTTTAAAATCTTTCAAAGTCCATGATATATAAAAAGGAAGCTAAGAGATAGACCTATCTAGAAATGTAAGGCACTTTAATTAATTGCAAAAATACCAAAAAGTTATAGTCTCATGAAGTAGGCTGATCTGCAAAAATAATTTTGCAGAATCGAAGTTAAGGCATGTTGTATACCATTTGACATTCCTTCTAATTTTTCAAGCTATTTAACCCCAACTTTTTTTTTGGCACTTTTCTCACTTATTCATGGAAGTTTTACACACCTAATGGCCCTTTTTAACTCACAAAATTTTGACATGGTCTCCTTTGTTTTCTAAGCATTTTTCACCTAATACTTTATGAAAATTCATATATACAAGGATATATACATTCCACCCTCACTCGATGGCCACAAATTCATAGAAATTAAACCCGCAACTACTGTTCTCAACATTTACATGTGATGCACATTAAACAAAACATCTCATTTGTCATTTGGGTTTAAACCCTTACATTACAAAATGGCCCAAGGCCTATAGTTCACTATTTTTCAATTTTAACACAAGTTATTTGGGCTTATACCCATACATACAAAAAATGTGGCTCTTTGGCCAAATATGCTTCAAATTCTACTTCCTCCCTCTGTGCTCCGATGACTTCATCGAGTCTCAAGTACTGGGAGCCTCATCTGAAATATGATATCCCATAAATGGGTCAGCACGACTACTGGTATGACATGATGCAATACAAGGAACAAAATTAAGGCGTGGCATGTGCAAGTGTACATTTATAATCTATGTGCCTTCCAATTCATCAATACAATGCAATGGCTATATGTGGGACACACCTATGCAAACTCTATGCCACACCCATGTCTCGTTTCACGGATCGCTCCCGTTGGGTTCAATCAAGCACCAACACCCATTCACGGATCGTTCCCGTTGGATACTGGGCACCAATGCAATGGCCAATTTTGGGTTTTTCACCACAGGATCCATGCCCTCATAATGCATAGCACCAAGTGCTCAACCCATACTATGTTTTCAAAGAATCGCCATATGCCAATATGCCTTGATTTTTCTATGCAATTTCAATGAAGCATTTTATCAAACACTTGGTAGACACCTTGAATCATGCATCATACATAAAGTAAATCATAACATTCAAATCCCAAAACTTCTTCCACATGACCACATGCTATGTGCAATCAATTTTGACCCATGCTCAAGTTATATGTCCATAATTCTACCAATTCTCAAAGAACACATAATTACACAAAGCATCCTATACATTAACCACCATATCTTCCAAAACACAAAACCTATGCACATGAATATAAGCCATCATGTAATAATTTAAACACATATGCAAGGTACATCTTCATCATAGTCACAAATTTTCAAACAACCTAAAGAACACACAAGTGCACAAACTACTAACTCTAAGTTTTCAAAGCAACTATATCCTAAGTGACTTTCTAATAGCTAGTAAACATATAAATCACTCAATTAACATATAAAAATACAAGGAAACTTAAATCTATTCCTAACTTAGCAAAATATCATACCTAAAAGGGTTTTTCTCAACCCTAGGGAGTTTTGTTCACTTTGCAGCCAAAAATATTGGTGAGAATATAGCCCTTGACATGGGGAACAACTTCCTAGAGGGAAGCCTGGTGAGAATCCTTGCCTAGAGATGAGTTTTGGTGGCTTGAAACTTGAAAAATCCTAGGTTTTCTTCACTTTTCTCTCCATGCTCGAGCTGATGTGTTTCTCCAAACCATTTCTCTGATTTTTAACACTAAAGGGTTGTATTTATAGTAAAGGGGCTAAGGAGTAATGTAGAGACCAGAAAAAATAAATAAATAAATAAATAAAAGGAGAATAATGTTAAAAAAAGAATGATATATATACAAAATTATTATTGTATGATTATATATATATATAGATACATATGCACAGAGATTTGGATAAAAATGGGGGGCATAACGTATGGAGCAAGGGTTTTTAAATCAACAAAGGGTGAGGCTGTTAAGGCATTGTGGCAACAAGGGACGTTGAGAGTGAGAGAGAGAGAGGAAAAGAGATGGGAAGGGAAGAAGCAGAAGTGGTGGTGGTTGCGAGGGGGATCGTGTCGATGGCCATCACGTCTCGCGTGTCCAAGTTCGAGTCAGAGACAGGGGATTGAGGTAAGGGGCGATGGAGCAGCGATGGGTTTGGGATCAGCAATAGCTGATGAGACGATTGCCAACGGCGTGGCATCGGGAGCCGCTGATCAGATGATGGCAGGGGCGATCGATTAGTCACTCGGTTCATCCGTAAATCTTGATGTCTTCAAGCTTGATTTCCAGTTCGACTGATCGCGACTTTGTTAGATCTTGAGGCTGGGATCTTTGCGGCTGAATGGGTCCGTCGAGGTGCGATTGAGTAGGTCGGAATTATTGATCTAGCCGTGTTTGGAGATGATGTTTTTGAGTTGTGCTGTTTCGGTTTATGGGTGTGTAAATTAGAGAGAAATATATAAATTTGTGTGTTTATGTGATGCTGTTGCAAGGGAAGTGAAGCAGTGAATGTCGAGTGGGTTGGGTGTGTTGATCTGGTCGTATCCATGTTGGAGGAGATGTATGTGTATATATATATATATATATATATATATTGGAAATTGATTTATGTTGAGGATGAAGATGGACTAGTGCTTGCGGCTTGAGGAACTTGATGAAACTGAAGCAGAATAGGCTTCAGCCGTAGCTGGCATCAGGTGATTGGAAGCTTGTGCCGTTGTCTGATTGAGGGGTCTGGTTCGCATAAGGAGTCGGCTAGTATTGTAAATTAATTGGGAGAGTTACAGTTGGGAGCAACAGGTGATAGATTCATGTTTGTGTGAGTAGCGCGCAGGAGAGATTTAGATACATATATGTGCCTATGCGTTGTGTGATGGTGCAGCGGATGGCGAACCAGGAGAATAGCAGCAGCTGCGGCGATCTAGCAGCAGTAGCGATGGTACAATAGATTCGATTTTGGGCATGATTAATGGTGTTTGAACCCAACTTTGAAAGTTAGATTCTCGGATTTAATTTTTGGATAGGCGCAGTACAGAAATAAGTCTCGGTCTGGAAAGGATGTAGGGTTCGGTGATGGGGCAACTAGAGCTGCTGATTTGCAGAACCTGATGTAGCAGACTTGGAAAAAAAATTGAGAGAGGTAGTAACAGCAAGGGGAAATATTAGCGGCTGTGAAGGGGGTGTTGTGTAGTTGGTGTTGTGGGCAGTAGTGTATGAAGTGAATCAGAAGTGGTGGCCTTTTAGGCATTGGTTGATGTGGGAATTTTTGGTGCAGGTTGTTGTGGAATGGATGGCTTCAGTCAGTTTTTGTTGTTGGATTCCAAATTGCTGGCCGATTCAAATGGGTTAGGTTCAGGACCTGCTAGGTTTTGAGAGAGATCAAAGAGAGGAGACTCTGTTAGTGTATTCAGGTGATGGTCAGTTTAACAAAGGTTGTCACTCCATTATGCAGTGATGATGAATGGAAATTCAAGGATGGCCATGTGATGCTCACGAATGGAATTGATTCCAGATCTGGTGATGTTGTGGTGTTAGAAAACGATGGAGACTTTGAAAGAGTTTTGGGAGCTACGGGTTTTGGAAACCTGCAGCAAGTGGAGCTACTGCAAAACTTGATGCGAATCAGGGATGTGGATTGGGTCAGTTTGGATGCTATTGAAGCATCAAGTATGGGTCGGTTCGTTTTTGTAGCAGATTTTGAGATTGAAGGTGGGAGAATTTTATTTTGATGTTTCTGTTACAGAGATTGGTTTTGTGTGAAGCTTGAAATAAAACTTGAATGGATTGAGAGGGAAAGTATACAATGGAGGAAGGGAATTTCAGCCAATGAATTTGTGTTGAATCTTGAGGAACCGAACAAATCAGTGTTGTTGGAAGGGTGTTAGATAAGCGAAGCTAGAGTAGAGATACCTTTGGCAGTAATGAATATTGGTTGAAGAAGTTCTCTAAATATAAACTTGTAGAAGTTGACGTCTTCTGGGATGACGGTTACCAAACTGCCCAAGCTATTGTGACATTGACAACGATTTGGATTGGTTTCAAGAATGCCATGGAATTTGAGAAATGTTTTGAAGCTGACCACCACAGTAGTACGTTATCACCGATTAGTTTGGCTTTGTGACAGACACGACTCCCGAGGGTTGAGACAAACCCTTCAGGTATGATATTTTACTAATGTGAGAAATAAGGTTAAGCTTAGGAGTATTTGGTAAGAGAATTGAATGTTCTCTGTGCTTAATTGCTATTAGGAAATCACTTTGAATTTGATTGTCTTGATAGCCCTAGATTGGTTGTTCGCGCACTTATGTATTTCTTTGAATTGTTAGGAAATTTATTTGAATGAGAAGTATGATATTTTGCTAAGTAAGAAATAGAATTGAGTTTAGGAGCAATTGCTATGTTGTTTGATTGATTCTATGCCTATGTGTTACTTGTTATCTTCCTGAACGTTTGGTTGAATGATAGATGTGAGCCATAACCATATGCATACTCCATGAGTTGTCATTGTGAGTGATTTATGGAATTGTCAAGATGATGAATGTGAAAACTAAGCATGTGATTAAGTGGATTGTTCATGATATGTGGATTTGTGGACTAAGCTGTGTGATTTAAATGTCATTATTGCTTTAAGTAAAATACGCATAACTCAAAGCATGCTTCATGTGTTGATAAATTATTTCGTTGAGATTACGACATTGCATGGTGGAATCAGGGCATATTGGCATAGTGTGATTCCTTGAAAGCATGGTGTGAGTTGAGCACGTGGTGCTATGCATTATGACGGTGTAGATCCTGTGGTGAAAAATCCAAAATCGGCCATGGTACTCATGCCAACGGGGACGGACCGTAAAGTGAGAACAAGGTTACTCAGGCCTTCGGGGAAGGATCGTAAAGTGAGACATGGGTGTGGCGTAGAGTTTGCATGGGTGCGTCATGCATATTGACCATGCATTGTCATTGAAGACACTGCATGACATGTAGAGATAAATGTACGTATGCACATGCCATGCCTTAATTTTGTTTCCTGCATTAGTATTATATCATACCAGCATGTTGGCGCTGACCCATTCGTGGGCACAGGTTTCAAATAAAGCTCCTGGTACGTGGGACTTGATGAAGTCTTAGAGAAAGGAGAGGAAATAAATTTGGAAGAGTATTTAGCCCTTGGGGTATACTTTTGTAATATAAGGGCTTAAGCCCAAACAGTATGCAGGAGATAACTATTGAGTGTATCTTATATGTATATATGTTAAAGGAAAAGAATGCGTGTTTAATTTTCATGAATTGTGGCCATCGAGTGAGTATGGATTGTGACGTGTTTGTATATATATATGATGTATTGTGATTATCAGGGAGAAAAAGGCTCGAAAAACAAGGGAGGTTTTGTCAAATTTTTTGAAAAATTTAAGAACTCAACTATTATAAATGTGAAACTTATCAAGTCTTCCACACTAAGTTAAATCTAGTTTATTGTATTTCATTTTGTTTCTTTTTTTTGGGTTTTCGTTTTCGTGTCTCGCGCCTCGGGTTCCTGCGGGAAATTCGGGGCGTGACAAGTAAAATGACCTTTTTGCCCTTAATGAATCTAGGACCCCGCTACACTACAACCCGTCTTGAAACGCCTCGATTCGGAAATTCTGCTTTAGCCAAAGTTCTTAAAATTATTTTAAATGAAAATTCTCAAAAAAATTTATTTTCTCCCGTAGGCAGGTTTGGTCGGTTCCACCCGGGATGCCCTTTTGGTCTAATTTTTCAAACTACTTTTGATTAGGCTCAAATTTTCACAGGAGGTGTATTTTAACATTATAAACATATTTCTCCTCTATGTCATACTCAAATTATGCTCCTAAATATGACTTATGCCTAAATGATGCATGTATAGCGCCTTATCGGCAAACAGTGTATGAATAGTGCCTTACCGGCAAAAACGAAAAGTTTACCCTGATTTTTCAGATCTTTACATTAAATATGACAAGCTGGGTATTTCCCACTTGTGCTTTGCTTATGACTTATTTGTTTTATGTAGAGCTGATGTGAATTCTTTCTCCACCATCAAAAGAACTTTGGATGAGCTCAAATCCATGGCTGGCCTCACTCCAAATCAAGAAAAATCACTAGTGTTCCTTGTTGTGATTCATCAAAATATTAAACCTTAACTTAGACAGATCATTCAGATCCCTGAAGGTGAATTACCTGTTAAATATCTGGCAAAGTGATTTAATAAAATTGTAGAGTGTCATAGGCTACAACAATCAAACTACCAACAAGCTCTAGTTTGGTCGGTATCTCCTCCATCTCTCCATATGGGAGGTTGAGGGTTCAACTCCCCTAAAGGGCAAAGTGGTGTGTGTATGATTTACCTATAAAAGAAAATATCTTGTCAGCTACTAACCAGTAGAAAAGATAAAATACCATTTTGAAGTGTCAATGGATTAAACCAAAAAAAAAAAAAATTTATAACTCCAAAAATAGACAATCCAGACACTTATTTTAAACTGACTAGGATTTCAAACTAAAATTCAATAATAAAACTTGACCTAAAATAAGACCCTTACCCCTAAAACTGTAGCTCATGTCTAACATATGTCATAATTACCAAAATACTCCAAGACTCATAACAAAATATTAATAAATCTGTCCAGTAGCATATTAACCTAGAAAACAAGACTTTCTTTAGCCCTAAACTCTATAATGTGGTGTCCCAAACATGCTCCATTTGAAATTATCAATTTAGCCCTTTCCTTATTATTACGCTGCATTGGTTTGATAATTCTATAATATTAATGTATAAGGTGTCTAACTTATAATTCTTAAGAATTGACATAATTTTAGTCCTTTTCGTTTGTTTCTAAAGTAGCCATTAAACCAAAAAATTAGATTCCACACCTAATAATAATGATAAGATAGCAAAAGGATATGGAAAAGTACAAAATTCCCAAAAGTTTTATGAAAGTAGTTCTGTGCAGCCATGAAATGCTGCCATATCATTTGAGAGTTTAATTTTGAATTTCTTTTTTTTTTTAAAGGAAAGAGTGGTATTGCTTAAAGGAGATATACCTTTAAGAAGAAGGTTATAAACTGTATCCAGTGGTTTAAAATCATAAATAACACCGAGATTGTCACGCCCTGAAATTTCCACAAACCCGGGGAGTGAGTGAAATGAAAGGAGAAAACAAAATGAAAGGTCATAAAGTGGATTTAATTGCTTATTCATTCATTTTCCCATGTTTTTCCCAAAATTAGAAGTGAAAATTTATTAACTAAACCCACCCAAGATGAGCGCCAAATAGTGGTCAAACACTTCCCCCAACTAAGGGTCAAGGTGGTCCAAGTAGTGTCCAAAAATGGTCTCTAAGATAGTCCCAAATCATCCCTAAAAATGCCTTAGAATTATAGCCCAAATGGGCCCCAAAATGCCTTAAAGCATAGTCCAAGAGTGGGTCAAGAAGTCCACCAAAAATTATCTAAGGAAGGGGGCCAAACATGGCCCATGTTAGTGGCCAAACATAGCCCATAAAGGGTACAACAAATAGCCCAAAATGGTGGCTAAACATGGCCCAATATGATGCCCAAACATAGTCCAAAAAGGTCCCCAAACATGGATCAAAAAGGTGGCTAAAGGGGCTGGTGTCAGGGGTTGTCAAGGGCTGGGTAGCAGGTGGCAGCATGCTGGGCGCGCAGGGGGCGCCGTGGGCGCGTGCGCGCAGGGGGGCGTGGCACTACAGGCTGGGCGCGCAGGGCACGCGGCTTGCAAGCGAGCGCGCGGGCATGGGCATGGGCGCAGCTGGGCTACTAGGGGTTGGCCTACTTTGTTTCACTGTAGCGACTGCAAGCTATTTTTCTTATTTCCTACAGAATTACTGTTCATGGCTGTGAGCAAATTTCCCTGTTTTCAAAAAAAAATTCCAAGTTTTTCAAGCCACTTTTCTTCCATTTTTAGCCTATTTCCCCAAGGTTTCTAAACCCCCTCTTTTTAACATTCTTCCCACCTATTTAAAAGGTGTTTTACACACTTAACAAGTCTTTTAATTTTTCATAAAATTTCAACATAACCTCATTTGTTTTCCAAGCCTTTTTCCCACCTAATTTTCATGATACTTCATATGTATAAACATGTCACAACCCACCCTCACTCGGTGGCCACAAGTCATATAAGTTAAACATACATCCCTTGTCTTCACATACACATCTATTTGTCTCAATATATATATATATATATATGATGCTCATTAGATAAAGATATCTTACATATCATTCCTTCCAACATATATACATTTGATACACATTTAACTAAAGCACACTACATGTCATTTGGGTTTTAAGACATTACATTACAAAATGATTCAAGGTCTATAGTTCACGATTCATCCACATTGAAATACAAGTCCTTTAGGCTTATGCCCATATATACAAAATATGCCCCAAGGGCCAAATCTTCTTCATAGTCCATTTTCCTTCCTTTCTTCAAGACTTCAACAAGTCTCAAGTACTAGGAGCATTATCTGTAATATGATATCCCACGAGGGGTCAGCACAACCACTGGTATGACAAAATGCTAATGCTAGGAACAAATTTAAGGCATTGCATATGCAAGTGTACATTTTAAAAGCTATATATCTACCCATTCATCAATGCAATGCAAAGGTGATATGCATGATGCACACATGCAAACTCTATGCCACATCCATGTCTCGCTTCATGGCCCTTCCCCGTTGGACACGAGTACCAATCTATGTTTCACTTCACGGTTCGTCCCCATTGGCATAAGTACCAATGACCAATTTTGGGTTTTTCACCACAGGATCTACATCCTCATAATGCATAGCACCAAGTGCTCAACTCACGCCATGTTTCCAAGGATTTACACTATGCCAACATGCCTTGATTTTGTTCTTATGCAATTCAATGAAACATTTCATCAACACATGGAGCATAATTAAAAAAAATGCCTCATTCATAAAGTAAAGCATAACTTCAATTTCACAACACTTTGTCTATATGAATGTAAGTCACAATTCAATGAATTAAACATATGATCAAGTTTCATGTTCATTACTTTAACAATTTCTCCAAGAAAATACAAATACACAAACTACTAACTCATGGAATAAATCATAACTCTCAAACCACGTGAGTTTTTCTACATGAACATAAGCTAGAATATAATAATCCAACACATATGCAAGGTACACCTTCATCATAGTAACTAAATGTCAAGAAACTCAAAGAACACAAAAGTACCTAAACTACCAACTCTAAGTTTTCAAAGCAACTACCACCCAAGTGATTTTCTAGTATCAAGTAAATACCTAAATCATTCAATCAACACATAGAAAGGCAAGAAAACTTAAATCTATTCCTAACTTAGCAAAATATCATACCTAAAATGGTTTTTCTCAAACCAAGGGAATTGTGTTCACTGTGCATTCAAGCCAATTTGTGAGAATATAGGTCTTGATGAGAGGAACAACTTCCTAGAAGGAAGCCTTGCAAGAATCTTGGCCGAGGAGTGTGTTTTGGTGGCTTGAATCTTGGAGAACCTAGGGCTTTTCTTCACTTTTCTCCCATGCACGACTTCTGCTCTGAATCTCAAACCAAAATATGAAAAAAAAATACACTAATGGGCTGTATTTATAGTGGAGGGACAAAGGTGCAAAATGACCCTTTTGCCCTTAATGAACCCGGGACCCCGTTACACTACAACCCGTCCCGAAACACCTCAATTCGATGTTTTATTTTAGTCAAAATTCTTAAAATTATTTTAAATGAAATTTTTCAAAAAAATGAATTTTCTCCTGTGGCCGGGTTTGGCCGGATCTACCCGGATGCCCTTTTGGTCCAATTTTTGAAACTATCTCCGAATAGGCTCAAATTTTTACAGGAGGTGTATTTTAACATTATAAGCATATTTATCTTCTATAGAATATTCAAAATATGCCTCTAAATATGACTTATGTCTAAATGTGCATGTATAATACCCTATCGGCAAATGGTGCATAAATAGTGCTCTACCGACAAAACAAAAAATTCACTCTCATTTTTCCAGGTCTCTACAAAGATGGTCATTTTCCTGGCAGTATCCATACAACTTCACCATGCTTAGATGATGGATTATTTGTTCATGCCGAAGTAAAGTGATTTCATCTTGAAACAAGTGTGTAAATGAAATCATATAATATGCTACTAGGAAACTTGTATTCTTGAAAGAAAATTTTCACACTACATTAAAAAGAAATCAATCCAACAACTTACCATCATTCTCTCTTCATTATCTCCTTGATGATAATTATAGAATTCAGGAACTTCCCATATCTTCACCCTCAAGTGTTTTGTCCCACATGTCAACCACTCTATCTTTCAACTGTACACTTTGCCAAATTGGAATTTTCTAATGTAATTATTTTCATTGAATTTTCAGTGTATTGTTTCATATCCTCATAGGATTTTCTCTTTAGCCTTTCATTGTCAATTCTTGCACAAGTTTTCTATCACGCCTTGAATTTTCACAAGCCCGGGGAGTGAATGAAATGAAATAAGAAACGTAAATGGAAGGTCATTAAGGTGGGTTAATTGATTATTCATTCATTTCCCCAAGTTTTCCCAAAATTTAAAATGAAGACTTGCTAAATGACTTAACCAAAATAGTCTCCTAATGTCACTCAAATGTCCCTCCCAATTTATGTTCAAAATAGTTTAAGTCATGTTCAAGTGTAGTCTCCATGATGGTCCCAAAATGTCTTTAAATATGCCGTGGAATAATGGCCCAAATGGGCCCCAATTTCCCTAAGGCATAGGCCAAGAATAAGTCCAAAAGGTCTACCAAAATTTGTCTAATAAAGTGACCAAACATGGCCCATGAGAGTGGCCAAACATAACCCAATAGGGTGGCCAAACATGGCCCAATAGGGTTGTCACGCCCCGGATTTCTGCGAACTCGAGGAGCTACTGAACGAAATAAAAGCAAAGAAAAGAAATGACAACCCAGTAAATTTAATTGAAATATCCCTTATTATTCTTCAATTTTTTCTCCCAAGATTAAAATTAAATGCTTGTCCCAATTAATACTCCAATAAGTTTAAATCATGTTTAAAAATAACCCTTAAAATAGCCTTAAAGTATCTCCAAAAATTCCCCCTAAAGTGCTGTCTCAGATGACCCTAAAATGTCCTGGGACATGGTCAAAAGATAGTCAAATATCAGCGCAAAGTTGGCCCTAGTGGATGGCCGAACATGGCCTTGAAATCTAGGTCACAACATGGCCAAAACATGGCCCACAAAGGTCCCTAAAACAGCCCAAAATGGGACCCAAACATGGCCCAAAATAGTGTCTAAAAGGTGTCCCAAAAATAGTTCAAAAGGTGGTCAAAAAGTAGCTCAAAAGGTGGCCAAACAAGGATGGGACAGCAGGTGTAGCAGCAGGTGGGACTGCAGGGCAAGGCAGTGGCCAAGCAGGCAGCACGCGACAGGGGCGCGCAGGGGTAGGCGCGCGCGCGCGACGGGTGGCAAGCGTAGGGCGCAGGGCTGGCGCGCGCGCGACTGGGGCAGTTTAGGGCCATTTTCTAATTTTTTCACTGTAGCAACAGAGAGTGAAATTTCTGATTTCTGCAACATTACTGTTCATGGCTACAACCTATTTTCCCTATTTTTGAATTTTTTTTTCCAAGTTTCTCAAGCCCCTTTTTCGCCCATTTTCAGCCCATTTCCCAAGGACATTATACTCCTAATTTGGACACTTTTCCCAACCATTTAAATGGTGTTTTACTATTTATTTTCCCACTTTAGTTTTCCAAAAATTTGGACACAATTTCCTTTGTTTCTCTAAGTGTTTTCCCACACCTAATTTCCACAATATAAATGGTTATAAATTCATAAATATCCACCCTCGCTTGAGGGTCACAATCCTCATAATCCAACATACATCAATGTAGTATGCATTTAAATAAAACATCATGCATTCACTAGTTCCAATACTTCCATGGAATACACCTTTAAACCATAACCATCATGCTTTCATTGGGTCTCAACCCATACATTTTAAAAGAAAAGTCCAAAGCCTATCGTTCATACACGTCTCAAAAGTAAATACAACAAATTGGGCTTATGCCCATACATTCCCAAAAG
This sequence comes from Nyssa sinensis, assembly GCA_008638375.1. NCBI lineage: Eukaryota > Viridiplantae > Streptophyta > Magnoliopsida > Cornales > Nyssaceae > Nyssa > Nyssa sinensis. The sequence continues at coordinate 20,502,053 of CM018046.1, forward strand.
AAAAGAAAACATATGCCCCCAAGGGCTAAATCTTCAACACTATCCATTTCTTCCTACTCTTCAAGACTTAAACAAGTCTCAAATGTCCGGGACCTCATCTGAAATATAATTCCCACAAATGGGTCAGCTCAACTGCTAGTATAATATAGCACTAAGACTAGAAACAAATTCAAGGGCGTGGCATGTGCAAGTGTGCAGTTCAAGATTATAATCCGATTTTCCCCCAATGCTATACAATGTCTATATGCATGACGCACACATGCAACTCTATGCCACCCATGTCTCGCTTCACTGTTCCTCCCCGTTGGCATGCAAGTACCAATATATGCCCCGCTTTACAGTCCGGACCCTATAGGCATGCGAGTACCTAATGGCCAATTTTGGATTTTTCACCACATGATCTACAGCCTCATAATGCATAGCACCTCGTGCTCAACTCACACCATATGTCCAAGGGATTACTGTAAAGATTGAAATTTTTGGAAGGAATTTTTTTTTTACTTTTATTTTTATTTATTTATTTTTATTTATTATTTATGTATTCATTTATCCATTTATCCATTATTATGTTTGTTAGTAATTTTCCTCTTAGTGGTGTGTTGTATGTATGTGTGATGTATGGTATGTATGTCTGTGTAGGGAGACATGTGTAAAAAAATATATATATATATATATATATATATATCTATATGTATGGGTTGTACATTCAAATATATATATATATATGGTTGGTGTACAGCCGTGAGAGCGTGTGAGTGTGTGTGTGTGTAGGATTTAAGTCACGTGTGAGGACTTATCAGGAATCACGTAGAAGGTTCCAGCGACAGCTATATTGAACCACCGACATACTCCATTTCCAGATCCTTCTATGTGTTTACAGTGCTCGGGGAGGGATTCTGATTTCCAGATCTTCACGATTGATCTGTTCCTCACCTGCTATCTAATTTTCCTTACATCTCCTCCTCTGTTTTCATATCAGCAACATCGAGTGGGTCATCTAAATCTCTGTATTGTAGATTAAGGACTAGTCAAGCTGGTTAACTCTAAAATTATAAATCAGTAAACTGATGTAGCTGCCAGATCAGCTTATTGGGCGTCCTTTAACTGACTACCTTAGCAACATTTAACTGCTATTATCTTTTAAATTCCTTTCGGTTGGAGGTCTATGTTATTTAGCTACCTCAACAACAAGTGGACTATTTTATATGGGTACCAAAGTCTAATTAAAACTCAAATTCTGTTACACATAACTGCAGCTTAAGAAACCCATGAAGTATAAAATGATCGTTTTGTTCCTTTAAGTACAAATGTCCAAATTGAATCCCGCGAAAGCCTAAACCAATTTTGTTCCATGTTTCGAACCCAATGGTAGAATTTATTTTAGCAAAATAGAAACTCATGAAATAAAGACATAAAATTTGATGAATAGCATAATTTAAGTAGTAATAGACTGAGTTGTATTTTATAATTTTAGGGACACTGACAGGACAGGAGAGGGCAGTCTGCCTTTCTGCATTCTCATTGTTTAGTTCAGCTATACATCGGGCACGATTTCATAGGGTTGAGACCAACCCATCAGGTATGATATTTTGCTAAGTAAGGAATACGATTAAGTTTAGGAATGATTTGCATGTTGATTGATTTATACATGTGTTGATTTGATAATTAGGAAATCACGTAGGATATAATTACTTGAAGAACCTAGAACTGATAATTTGCGTACTCTGATATGTGCTTTGAATTGTTTGATGATTTGTTGCTATAGTAAAGATGGATCTTATCTCTGAGTTTGGATTATTATGTTTTGGTTTACATTCGTGTTGATATATCATATGTTTCTTCTTTTAGGGCTGCTGAAGGGTGGCCACCGCCCCTCAAGGGTTTCTTCAACAAGTTGTCATCTTACTTCAAGACTAAGGAAAGGTTGCCACCCTTTCCTCCATTCACGTGCACACATATGTAACACCTCGCACGGCCATACACACACACCTTTTTAATTACACATATAATGTGTGTGTGTGTGTTTATGCATATACAATCACATATATATAGGTAATATATATACACACACACACATATATATATATATATTTCTTTACATATATATGCACATATACACATTTTAGTGTGTGTATTTGGGGTCTCTAGTGTCATGCGTGGGTCATTTTAGTGGGTCATTTTTCTTATTTTTTCATAATTATTAAATAATTATTTTATTTAAAATTTCTCAATATTTGATGTAAGGCTAGCTTTCAATCCAAAAGAGAGAGAGAGAGAGAGAGAGAGAGAGAGAGAGAGAGAGTGGGAGATTTGGTGAGTAGTCTCAACCTGAATCCACAAAGAAAAAGAAGGCTAGCTTTCAATCCAAAAGGAAGTCATAAAGAAATAGGAAGGAAAAAGAGACAAATGAGAGAAACTGTGGGTTAGAGAGAGAAAATTTACAATTTCAAAATAGGTAAACACTCTGTTCTTTCTTGATTCCTTTTGATAGACTTAGCTAAGATATAAGTTCTAGAAAGGAATGGAGTTAAAATATAAAGTAAAAGCTATAAAACAAGTCAAATAACCATTGTTAAACCTTTGAACTAGGTTTAAACTAACTTAAGCCAAACCTTGATTGAGGAATAGGGAACAAAACTAGACCAAAAATGAATCATAAAGCAACAAAAATAAGCTTATTTGGCTTAGAAATGAGCATTTTATAGGCACTTACAAGTTGAATGAATAATCTGCCAACTAGAAAAATGGTGAGTTAACGTAGTTTTAAGGGCATGAACTTGTAGATAAATTTATTAAGTTCACAGTGGTTCAAATATCACCAAAAAAGGGTGACCAATTGAGTAAAAAATGACAAAAAATTAGCCTCACCAGAAAATTGAGTTTGGGGGCTCAAACTAATCCCAATCGACTTTATATGGAGTCAGGGAGGCTTTAGATTATAAAGAAAAACACGAAAAACTCAGAAAAATGAAGTGGAAACTGGAAATTTCCAAATCTCAATGACCACCATTGGGGAAAGCGACCGGCATGACACGAAAAAATTGAGGGAAAGAATACCATTCAGGTCCGATTAGTCGGGTCGGATATGGGTCGAGTCTTAACCCATGTGGAAACAGTTCCTAACTTATTCAAAATGACGTCGTTTCAATTAAGTGGGCGACGTCACGATGGCGTGCAGAGCCGAATGAACAGGTTGGTTCTTGAACCAATTGAACCAGTTCACTTGAAAGTAAACTAGACCAGACGATGTTTTAGAACTTTTCCATAAATTATATTCTAACCCTTTATGTGTATAAAAATTACAATAATACCTAGAAAAATAATTAAAAATTATTTTTAAATCAAAAAATTACTAAAATACCCTTAAGCCATGGGCCAAACAAAGGCCAATTAAATTGCAAGAAGAGTCTAACTCAATGTTTTTGGGCATAACTTTATATGATTGAATGCAATCTACTTGGATATATAAAAAGGTTTCGATTAGACACGTCATCAAAATACTAAACAGAGTTAGTATATTGGCGAAGTGCCTAATTGGCCGATCATTATCCTTAATCTGCATAAGGTGGGGTTTGGGATGTGACATTAGGGACTATGACCGGCCAATTAGCTACATCGCCCGTATCTGTCTCGTAAAGATTGTGAGTAATGCAACCAATCGAAGGCCATTTCTAAACTTTTTCTAAGTATCTTGCATTCATTTAGTTACATATTATGCAGCGAAATTATTTAGTTACATTTTAACTATATTGGCGGAAATAAATTATACTTGTTAGAGCATCTATACATCAAAAATTTTCACTAGGTAATGTAAAATTAACATTCAAGTCCGATACAACCATTACTACAAAAATCTACTTGGCTATTCTATACTTTTTATATCTTGGTACAAAAATATACAATAAAACTGTTGTTGCCCAAATATTTACTCTAGATGGGGGGTGAATATGGTATTTTTCAAATATTAGTTTTAAAAATGAATGTTGTAAATACACAATTAGATAAACAATAAAGAGAGAGAGAGAGAGAGAGAGAGAGAGAGAGAACAAACACAACCATTTATGAGATTTGAAAAACATCCTATGTCCTCGACTCAAAAATTCCCATTTTAATGTTTTCACTAGTTTGACCTCCTTGTAGGTGGAAACCATTACCTTTACAAAGCGAAGACTGTATCACTTTATCCCAACAAAATATACCCGTTTACCACACTAGTTAGCACTTACCCACAACTCTCACCGCAATGAGATGATACAATATTGTTTACTAAAAGGCACTCTCTTCAAGAGTAGATTTGGCGAAATAAAATGCTGACTCTCTATACATAGATCTAGTGTAAGCTTATAGTTTTTAAGATAAGTTGAATTTTTAGATCTAGATTTTAATGTTTGGATCTAAAGTCAAGAATAGAGATGTAAAAGTGTAAACATGTAAAGAGATGGTATAGAATGCTTTAGAAAAACTCTATTTATAGCTCCGAAAAGAATATGTTCGTTGCTTTTCAAAAAGAGTCATTTACTCATTTTTTATCTGTTCAAAATTTGAATCTCGATGTGACAGATCGACAAATTCAGTTGACTGAATCATTAACCAGTTGACTAGATTAAGGACTGGTCGACTAATTAGGTCAATTGAATTGTTTAGAGGGTTTGAGGTTCAATTATTCAAGAACAATTAGTCGACTGGTTCTGATGTACACTATTTTTAACCTTGAAAAATAGTTGACTGATTCTCCTAAGAGGTTGACTGTATGGGATAGTGAGTGAAGGTTGTTTTATGAAAAAGGTCACTTAGTTGATTGGTTCTTGGAACTGGTCGTCTTGTTTGATCAGAGTAAAAATAAGCCTTAAAAGTCAGTCGATAGGTTCCATGAACTGGTCGACTAGTTTGGATATTGAGTGTCTTCTTGCTTATTTTTCTAAGTGTACTTTTATCAAAGCCTTTTGATATTTCAAAACTCAAGTTGTGGCAATTATTTTGTTTTGAAAAATCATTTGAGGTTAGTTCTTAATTGATCATTTTAAATGGTAAAAGCGTACTACCAATGATCAATTTAACCATAAATCACTCAAAACCCAAAATAAGGAAAACAAAAGTCTTCACTTGACTTGTCATTGAATCTTTGGGCTTGAGTGTGTCCATTTGCTTGATTCATCATGAGAGCATTCCACTTGATTCTTACCTTGCAGCACACTATTCAAAATAGGTCTAAGTCATGTTCAAGAATGGTCTCTAAAACAGCCCAAAATGTCTCTAAACATGCCTTGGAATAATGGCCTAAGGCATAGGCCAAGAATAAGTCAAAAATTATACCTAAGGTAGAATTTGGAAGTGGCCAAACATGGCCCATGAGAGTGGCCAAACATGGCCCAATAGGGTGGCCGAACATAGCCCAAAGGGTGACATAAAATGGCTTAAGGATTGGCCAAACATGGCTCAAAAAAGTAGCCAAGGGCAGGTGTCATGAGGCTGGTAGGGCTGGTGCCATAGCTGTCAAGCAGCAGACGGACGGGCGTAGGCAGTGGGCGCAGGCAGGCAAGTAGCGCACGTGGGACTGGCGGCTGGGCACGTAGCAGGGCTGGGCTGTGCTACTGCAGTGACTGCAACCTGATTTTTCCATTTTCCTGCAGGTTTACTGTAGCGGTTGCGACTGAATTTCTCTGTCCAGCAGCTATTTTTTTCTATTTTCCAAAGTTTTGCACGCTACTTTTTTTCCATTTTTAGCCTATTTCTTCAAGGTTTTTAACCCTCACTTTTTGGCACTTTTCCCTACCTATTTATAGGGTGTTTTACACACCTAACAAATCTTTTAATTTCATAAAATTTTAACATAATCTCCTTTGTTTTCTAAGTCTTTTCCCACCTAATATTCATAATACTTCATATAAATAAGGATTTATACATTCCATCCTCACTTCGATGGCCACAATTTCATAGAAATTAAACATACGTCATGTGATATCCTGACCCGGGATACAACACATTTACCGAGGTCAATCTACTGAATAGTATAATGTGAGCTGTTTGAGCTCTATATTATAGTATTTCATGGAACCAAACGATTGAGGGATGAGAATGGTTTGCTTAGTATACATAGTGCCGGGCAACACCCGAGCACCTTAAGACCTAACATCGTAATACGTGTATGAACGCATTTCCATGCACGAACACATTTCTCAGACACGTAGTACGTTTAAAATCAGTGTATGCATGCACTGTTATAAATGGATATATATATATATATATATATATATATATATATATGCACGTATATGGATATACTCTCACGTATAAGATATGTATTTTATTTGTGTATAAAAATACATATAGTATAAATATATGTATGTATTGTGTAGTATATATTTATGTATATTACATAAAAAGAAAATGAAAAGGAAAGAGATGAAAAAGGGAAAAGGGGCTGTATGTGGGCTACTGACCAGTGAGTATGTCACTGTGTGTATGTGTGTGTGTGTCGGTGTGTGTGTAGTGTGTGATATATATATATATATTATATATATTACATATACACAAATATCCTACACCAATTAAATGCAAAGTTGCATTTGGGAGAGGGAAGTCAGAACTCTTGGTCAAGAAAAGGGGCTCTAGAAGGGGGAGAATCAAGAGAGAGAAATGATAGGGGCGGTGGTGTGTCGTGTAAGGCATATATATATATATATATATATAAGTGTCACATGAGAAAAAAGGAAAACAGAGAGATTGGAGGGCTGTGAACACTGTTTAAAGGTTGGAAAAATTGTGGAGAAGAAACAGAAGTGAACCGAGTAGAACCAGGAAAGGAAAGAAGAAGCAATAGGAAGAAACTTCAGAGAAAAATATAGTAAGTGGGTCTGTTCTATTTTTATGATTTAAAGCATGAAGCTAAGTTTAATTGATAGGGTCTTATAGAGTATGAAAGTAGAAAGTTAATGAAAAAATAATCAGGTTAAATGGTGTTGAAACGAGACAGAAATGTTGAGTTGCAAGTTTTATGAATAAAGTTCGGGTTCCATGAAATCGTGGTTTAAGTTTAAGAAAATAATCCACGTTAGTGCAAAAACTTATTTGAACTAATTTGGAATCAAAACAATGAGTATACAGTCACGAAAATGGAAAATGAAACTTGGCCGGAGAATCGGCCGGAGTTGAATAACTCACTATTCGTGAAGATGGGGAGAGTCTTGATGAAAACTAAGGTTAGGGTTGAGATCCTTGGGAAGAAGGGAAGGAAATGGCATTGAAAACAGGGTGGAATAAGGTCAGATTTAGGTTGCCGTCACCGGAGAAGGTGACGAACCCTAATGCATACTCACCGGAGTATCGGGGAAGACGACCGTAAAGTCGTGAGGCTATCAGGTTAAAATTAAACTGGATCCGGGTTTGGGTTGGGTCGGGACCCGACTGGAAATGAAATGGGACATTGAAACTGTGTCGTTTATGTTTGGATTTTAAATGGATTTTGGTTGTTTGGTAACAGGGATAGTAAATTGAAATTGGGTTTGGGGTTATCCAAACCATGGATAGGGTAGGAACTTGGATATTTTAATCCGGTTCTTGAATTAAACTGAACCGTTTGGTTCAGTAGAGAACCAGACCGGTTAGGGTTTCTAAGTAGTGAACCCACTGGTTCAGACCGCAACTCTGGGTATTTACACTTTGACCCCAGAAAGTTTAGGAAATGTCACTGTGGCCCAAACAGAAAATTAATAAAATATCTATGTTTACAAAAATGTCCCTATTTCAAATATAGGTCAAACGAAGTCCAAACGATGCAAATGAATAGTCAATTTTTATTATCTCAGAAATTCTAAGATCAATGGTGAGGTCCGTTTCATGAGACGGGGTCCCAAAAAAATAGAAATAACCGTAAAAGTGTAAAATGATCATTTTGCCCTTTTTAGTACAAAAGTCCAAATGGAATTCCTGCGAAAGCCTAAACCGACTTTCTTCAGCGTTCCGGACTCAATGGTAAAGTCTAAATTAGTATTTGAGATACTTATGATAGAAAGGCATAAAATTTGATGAATAGAATTTATTCTGAAACGTAATTACTGATATATAGGGAACTCGAAAGGCAAGGGCACACTCACGGAATTTCTGATATAGAATCACAATAGAGGTAAGTAAATTCACCTTCTCTTCCATATGGTGTTTCCAAGCCAATTTTATTCTTTACTGCCAAACTTGTACTCTTGAAAGTACCTCACGTTATTGCTATTCATAATGTGATATTGTTTTATCTTGTGGACATTGATTGACTGCTATGTCATTGTTATCATGTTGAACCATGCCTTGAAAGGCCTACTACTACGTCTTTATTGAATATATGATATTCCATTTTATACTTCTATGGAATTATGAATAATCACGATTATGTTATGAATACGGGATTTGTGCTCAGTCACAACATCCATCTGATGCTTTCTGATTGACTGGAGACCTAAGGGTCAAATACATGAATGGACACGTGACAGGAATGAATTCCTCGAAGGCTTTCCACCGGCAATTGACTGGCCATTTCATTGCATTTCCATTGGCATTTCATTTACATTTGCATTGGCATTTTACCTGAGAACAGAGTAAATGCATCTCTTAAGGATTGATATGATTACGTTATTGAATGACACTATTCCTTATGACTTATCTTAAACTGAGAGGACACTCTTTATTGAATTGATTGTGATCGATTTATTGTGGCAGTACCTTCTTGTTATTATATTATCATAGAGAGATTCATGTTGATGTTATTTCCATTACTCCTAATTGAACATTGTGACCTATTATTCATTGGCCACCAAGGCAACTGTTCTCATTGGTTATCATAGCATCTCTTTTCTTATGATTGGCTATCATAATCTTATTCATGGATTCATATTTCACCGATACCAGTGTCGAAGATCTGTTTTTACTTGCTGAGCTCTCGTAGCTCATTCCACCCTACTTACCCCCATTTCAGGTGATGACGCTGCAAGACCCCAGTAGGAGTCTACAAGCGTAGGAGGACATTTTGAGGAACTGTACCAGTTTATATTTAGTTCTCCGATGTATTCACCACCCACGGGTGCTGGTTATGTCTGGTTCTTATTTTTATTTATGTAGAACCATATTATGTATTGTAAAGACTTCCGCTAACATTGTGTACTGAAAGACTTCCGCTGATGTACTATTACTGAAAAGACTTCCGCTGATCACATGACATTAATAAAACTTCCGCTGTCACGACCCGAAACCCACCCTGTGCAGATTACCGGATCGCGACCGCCGCCCCGAGGCCCGAAGGCCTCGGGACAAGGCTCGTACATAAGCAACAATACCAGACAGCGATGCGACCTATGGTTGCGGAAGTGTGAAAAACTTTTTTTTCTTTTCTTTTAAAATAAAACATTTGTCGCATACCCGTCTGATACTGCCGCTCTTCATAGCGGTACACATAAATATAATAATCAGAGCATAATAATATTAACTAAAGATTTTTACATAGTACATATCCAAATGCCCCTCGGGCTTAAGTACATATTTGTCCAAAAATTTCAACTACAAAAGCTTAACCAATGATGGGTCCTAATACTACCAAAATATCTCTAAGAACCTACTGGAGTTGCCATTCATTGCTCCCCAAATTGAGCAAGTGTCCAACCTTGATCATCACCTGAAAAATGTTAGGGAGTGGGGTGAGCTTCGAAAAGCCCAATGAGTAATTCCTACATCTGTCATGGGTTTTCAATTGGTAGAGGTTTCGTACATGAGAGTTTATAAAATACTCAACTACCAATTGGTCGTATACTTGAACATAGAGAACATGCATTCTTAAAATATGTAGCTTTGAAACATTCAAGGTATTCAAGCTAGAACATATATTTCCATAAAAGAGTATGTGTATTTCAGAACATGTAACTTAAAATCATGTAAACATGTATAGTGAAAATGGGGGATAAAACCTGCTTCCATTTCCAAAATCGTTTGTCATATTTTCTCTCTAATTAGGTGGAATCTGTTTCGAACCAGACTCTCATTTTACGTATACGTGGAGATATCTCATTTGCCTGGGGGATTAGATCCTGCTACCAGGCATTTCACATGATAGATCTGCGGGGTTCAGTACGACCCTACTCACTACCTATGTGATGATGCACATGATAGGTCCGTTGAGTTCCGTACAACTCACAACACTACCTATGTGCTTATTATTTATCTTGCAAAACATTTGTCATATGACTTTTATATAAAAGCCTTTTATGAGTATTTAAAACATGTGACGTATAACTCTTGTAGTGATGTTTCAATACTTGCAGTAATCAAATTCAGAATGTTTGAGGAAATCAGACATGCTAACTATTTTGAAAAGGAAACATTTACGGATATAATATGTAAATAATCGTGAAGCATGTCATGGCAGAATATTTAAGACAACAGAAATCATGAATACTGAATTTGATATATCAATGCTGTAAATATTTTGAACTTTAAAAACATCCGTTGAAATCCTGTGGAGTTAAAGCCTCCACTTCAAATGCAAGATTACTCACCTTGGTCCTTTAGGGTTAGTGCTAATAATGCGTTTTCCCACTTCCTTTGTAGTTCCTAAGAACAATTCATAAATAACCTTATTAACTTCACATTCACTTCAAACATCTCCTACTGATGCTTCTTAGCTTATGCTTAGATCGTATTAGATCCTAACACGATTTCATAAATTTCTTACGCACTCATTCTTAACCTATGACACATCTTAATGTATTAGGAATTAAATTTATTTTATTTTATACTCTTCTGGGAGTTCCATTAACTTTAACTTAAAGTTATTTACTTCACATATTTACGTGTCGTGTGTTTTCGTATTTCATTGCCTTAGTTTAGTACTTTGGCAATATTTCAGTTCATTGTCATCTAACAGATGCTATTCATCAAATTTTATGTCTTTTTATTTAGACTTTTCTTTTTGGTCAAATAGACTCTACTATTGAGTCCAGAGCGTCGAAGAAAGTCAGTTTAGGCTTTCTTAGAATTTAATTCGGCTTAGGACATGTTAGGGGCAATTTGGTAATTTATACCTTAACGTGTCTAAATTTTTTGGAGTCCCATCTCGTGAAACGGACCCCACCATTAGATTCAGAATGTTCCAAATAGTCAAAATCTACTATTTATTTATTTCATTTGGACCTCGTTTGACTCATTTATGAGGCAGGGGTATTTTAGTCATTTTGACATTTTTACGGGTCTTTAAATTTTTCGGGACCTCATCTCATGTCGTGGACCTCACCAATGGACTTAGGAGGTCTGAGATAGTAGAAATACATATATAACTCATCTCATTTGGACATCGGGCCATTTTGGAGTATTTAATTTAATTAATTTCATTTAATTAAATTAAATTAATAGGTATAGTATATATATATTTTATGTGGGATTAGTGACAGGTTGAATAGGGTGGCACGCTGGCCAGCGTGTCACCTCCCTCCCCATATATCCGAGTTCGAATCCTCTTAGGTACAGAATGCACCTTTTTATTCTTTTTATTTTTGATTTTAATTTAATATATAATATATAAATATAAATCTTGCCCCTTAAGTGACACACGCGCATACGTGGCCGAGTGGAAGGGACGGGCGCGTGGGCACGTGAGGTCAGGGGTTCGAACCCCACTGATCGAGATTCCCCCCTCTTTTCTTTTAAAACCTTAACCGTATACATAGATATATATATATATATACCTAAGCCCTAAACGACGTCGCCCCACTAATTCGGTGGCAAGCCCAGAGGCTGCCACGCGTCCGAGTTGACACGAAAATTTTAAAAGACCGAGCCAACTCACTGTCTTCTTCCTTATTTCTTCCCCCGTGTTGCCCTAGTTGCAGGTTTCCATTTTTTTCTATTTCGTGGATTTTGGCCAACCCAAGACCTACTGTTTTCACTTCAAAACGTTCCTAAAACATCATGGAGTGTTTTGGCATTCATTTGGAGATTCGAATGTAGCTCAAAAGCTCGGTTTAAGCCACGATAATCCGAACCTGTAAATCCATGGTTCATGCTCGTTTCTTCATCATTTTTAGTGAGGTTGGGCTTATTTTGATCCCCTCTTCATGAGGATTCAATTCCCATTCATAGATGTTGATTTAATCGTGAGTTTAAGGGTTTGGGCTGTAAACCCGTAACCTGCAAGTCCATGTTTGGAGGTCTTGTCTTATGATTTTGGGTCGCGGTCATAGGTTTTTGGAATGCTCTTAGGGTCTTCTTGAGGTCTCATGGTACCAAATAGAGTTTGGTTGCCATTGGTTCAGACCTGCTATAAGCAAGGTCCTCCAATGGCCGTTTGGTGTACGGCTTGTGTTTCTTAGGTGTTTTAGAGTCAATTAATCATGCCTAGTTCATGTATATTCATTTTAATCATCATATATACTAAATCAAAGGCTAAAACAGATTCATACGTATAAAAATTCTAGAGAGAGAAATTCAAGTGTTTTGTGGGTTTACCTTGTTCCAAACTGTTTCTATCTCCTTTGCTCCTTGCTTCCCACTTCTGAATGTCCTAGAATCTCCTTCAATCTCTCCCTCACTCTCGGTTGGTTGTGTGTGTGTGTGTACAAGCACCATGCATACTTGTATAAAGAAAGGTGAATCATGGCAAATCTGATTGCCCCTCCATTTGGGTTAGCCAATTTTAGGCTTCTTCATGAGTGGGTCTGAATTGCCACTGTTGGGCAGGCCATTGAGTGGCCGGTTGTGTGTGTGTGTGTGTGGTGTTTGACTTACATATATATATATATGTATATATACATGGTTTAACCCTAATACCCTTGGATAATACACACACCTCTCTTTGACACACACTCACTTTTGTACACTTTGGACAATAGCATGCCCTCTTATTCCATATATAATATAGATACATTTCATATATACATATTTTAACATACATGCATGCATGCATACACACACTCATATATATATATATATATATATACATTCATGTATAATTATATATACATATATATATATATATATTTAAAGTTACAATTATTCATATAGTATATATATTTTTGCATTTAATTATATATATTAGTCGTTACAATTTATCTCTTATATTTAAAATAATTAATTACTTTAAAAATTAATTATTTTCTTAAATGTATCATCTTGTACTAATCTTCGTATCCTCGTAATACGTGTCACATTACCCGACATTTTCGGGTCAGGGGTATTACATCCGCTGTTATTGTTTTGAGGTTTAGTACTTTGCACATTAGTACTATGATACAGGAATGGAAAAAGTAGGGACGGCTTCCGGGTCGCCCCCGCGACACGAGATCCGCATAGGGTGGGTTTCGGGTCGTGACACATCATTTAAATATATAATCCACCATATGTACTCATACACTTGAAATTTAAATGTTACAAACTTCATGTTCATTACAAATATAAGGTCTTGCCCATTGTTTTCATAATATACAAATTTTCTACAAGTTTATTTCATATGGCTTAGGGCTTATGCCCTTATACAACTCAAACATTTTGCCCTAAGGCCAAATATCCTTCGTGGTCCATTTCTCCTCCACTCTTCAAGACTTCATTAAGTCTCAAGTACCGGGAGCCTCATCTGTAATATGATATCCCACGAAGGGGTCAGCTCAACTACTGGTATGACATAATGCTAATGCAAGGAACAAAGTTAAGGCGTGGCATGTGCAAGTGTACATTTATAATCTATATGCTTTCCAATTCATCAATACAATTTAATGGCAATATGCATGACACACACATGCAACTCTATGCCCAACACATGTCTCACTTCACGGTCCTCCCGTCAGCAAAAGAGTACTGTAATTGGCCAGATTTTGGGTTTTTCACCTGATATACCACAAACAGATACACCAATCAACTCGAGACACGTGTGCTTACAAAGCTGATAATCTCGATCATACAAAGCAGCCACAGCCTTCAGGGCATTCTCATATATATATATATATATATATATCTTATAGAACTGATAATCTCAGTCATACCGAGCAGTCACAGCCTTCAGGGCATTCTCATATACATATCCTACAGAGCCGATAAACTCGGTCATACAGAACAGACGAAGCCTCCAAGGCATTCTCATGCACATATCTTCCAGACCTTATGCTTTAAGCAATATTCATTCAGCATTTCTGTCACATCCCGAACCCTAACCTACGCAGGATGTCGAGGACGTGATGCCTAGTCAGCCGCCTTGCCGGTTTGTCGACCAACAACGCGACCAACCAAAGGCAAATTCTGAACTTACCGATGAATTGCATTCTGACTGTAGGGTTAGATGCAGCGGAATTTAAAACTTTTTAATTTCGGGAATGCAACTCATTTATCCACCGTAAGGATATGTACCTCAGAGCAAGTCTAAATCACACAGCTAATAACTCTAACCTCAGAGCATATCCATAATCAGACATATATCAACAGAGAAAATCTAATATCCCTAGAGTACCATTTATTTTCATGAGCCATGTCTCTATATCTAGTGCATAACAATCAAGTCAGTCGTATCATATCACTCACCTGAATAACCAGATTCAGTCCATAATCATCTAAGTCTCCACAGGTCAATGCCGTCAGATCCCTTACTTGTAATGCCATTCGGTCTATCCATGTCATGTCATAATGTCTTCTAATCCAGTAGAGATACATCCTGAAAAATGTTAGGGAATGGGGTGAGCTTAAATAAGCCCAGTGAGTAACACAGGTTCCCTGTCAAGGGTTTCAAAACCATTTCTTATCTTCAAAGCACAAGGGTAGTTCAGTTGTTTCTGAAATAGCAGTTTTATAAATCTACTTTAAATGCAGTTTCAGTAAAATAAAGAAGGACTGAACAAAATAAAACAACAGATGAGAACAGACAGAACATAACAGACCATATCAAGTATAACCGTACAGAACAGAACACAATAGGTCAGGACAAGAGCAGAACCGAACAGAGCAGGACATAACAAATCAGAACAGGATGAAGCAAAGCACAACAAATCAGAACAGAATAGTAAATGATGCCAATATATCAATTAGAGACAAACAGGTCAGAATAGAACGGGTCAGAACTGGATCACAATAAAACATAATAGAACTGGGACGGAACAGAACATAACAAATCATAACCGAACAGAACGGAACAGGACATAGTAATTCATAACCAAATAGAACGGAATAAAACATAACAAATCAGAACGGAACAGAACATAACAGAACGGAGCGGAAACAATATGTCAACCAAAGATACAGGTATATCATCAATAGAACGGAGCAAGACAAAACTGAGTGGAAATAGTATATCAATCATGGATACATGTATATCATCAACGAAACGGAACAAGACAGATCTGAGCGGAAATAGTATATCAATCAGAGACAAAAGCACATCATCAACAGAACGGAACGTAACATAACAAATCAGAATCAAACAGAACGGAACAGAACAACAAATCAGAACCGAATAGAACAGAACAAAACATAACAAATCAGAGCCGAACAAAACAGAACAGAACATATCAAATCAGAACAAAACAGAACGGAACAGAACACAATGGAATGGAGCGGAAACAATATGTCGATCAGAGATACAGGTATATCATCAATGAACGGAACAAGACAGAACTAAGCGGAAACTAGTATGTCAGTCAGAGATACAGGTACATCATCAAAGAACATGATAGATTAGTATTGAGCAGAACAGGACGAGACAGAACAGAACGGAACAGACCGAAACAAAGCAAACAGGTCAGGACAGAACTAGATCAAACATAACAAATCAGGACGGATCAAGACTGAACAGATCAGACTAGATCAAACAGAACAGGTCAGGGCAGAACAGATCAAACGTAACAGATCAGGACAGATTAGAACTGAACGGATCAAACAGATCAAACAGAACAGGTTAGGGAAAAAAAAATAGATCAGACATAACAGATAGTTAAATACGTTCATTTGAAACAGTATTAAAGCAAGGAGTACAGTTAAAACATTAGAGTAATAGAACAGGTCAGTAATGAGCAGAGCAAAACTAGTATAACAAGATAAATAGTACAGTATGCACAGATCAAACAGTGCAGTATGCTCATATAGTGCTCAAGACTGAAGTGGAACCAAGAGTCAGTTGTTCTTTCAGAACCAGTTAAAAACAGCGATAGGTTTATTTCAGTTCATTTGAAACAGTATTAAAACAGGAGTACAGTTAAAACATCAGGGTAACAGAACAGATCAGTTAAAACATCAGAGTAACAGAACAGATCAGTAATGAGCAGAGCAGAACGGTATAACAGAATAAACAGTACAGTATGCACAGATTAAACAGTGCGGTATGCTTATATAGTGCTCAAGACTGAAGTGGTACCAAGAGTCAGTTGTTCTTTTCAGAATCAGTTAAAAAAACAGCGACAGGTTTATTTCAGTACAAGACAGAGAAATCAAACAGAGTAAAGATCATGCATTTGGGTAAAAGCATGAAATCAGTGTATCAGATAAAACAGTACAGTACAGTATTTTAAAATACAGTAACTAGACAGTGTACTTATACACCAATTCAAGAGTCAGGGTTACTCACAAACTGTTACGGTTATCTCCTTGCACAAACAATCCGATAACCTCCAAGTACGTCAGGCATCTCCATGTATGTCCTGAATAATCATCATCAATCACAAACAGATCAGAATTCATCCATTCAGGCCTTATTCTTCATCTTAGGTGTCTATCGGTTTACCTAAGATAGCCTAGTAGCCTATCGCCCTCTCATCGGGTTTCATCCGGGGCTATTTTATTCTTAAATTAGGCTTAGCAGTCATCAGGATTATAACCCAAGTCATTTAGACTTCAATCGTTATCAGTCAGTTACTTTTTCAGCCTTAGGGGCAAAACGGTCATTTTATCACTTTTGCCCCGTGCTTTTTCAAGGTCCTCAGAATAGTCTTTATATCTCAAATATAAAGTTCTAGGTCCTTTGGACTTCAATCAGCATCAGTTAGGTTCTCATTTTAACCATAAGGGCAAAATGGTAATTTTACCATTCTTGTCCCGGACCCAGTCGTGGTTCTCAGAATATCCCATATATCGTATATATAAGGCTTGAGTCTTTTAGACTTAAATCGTTATCAGTTAAGGGCTTACTTAGCCTTAGAGGAAAAATGGTAATTTGCCATTCTTACCTCGGACCCTGTCGTGGTCCTCAGAATGTCCCATATATCTCATATGTAAATTCTTAAGTCCTTTGGACTTCGTTTGGTATCTGTTTTTGATCATCGGGACACATCAGTCATTTCTCGTTTTACACATTGACTGTCTCAGAGTCTTATTTAGCCCTTCAGTGTTCATAATTATCCTTATGATAATTTATCAGATCAGTTTGATCTTTATTTGACCTCTACTTTGCACTTACTGTGCTCAGGGGTATTTTGGTCATTTTATGTTTTGTAAGATTCTGACTCCGAATCATCATTTAATCATGTTTACAGTTTCACCAGTATCTGGGCTTCTATCGGTTTCAATTTCGTCCCAATCGGACTTCATTTGGGCTTCGTACAGTATCAGGGGTATTTTGGTAATTTCATGCGTCATATTTCTCGGCACCTCAGTTCATAAAATGGACCTTACCATTGGGTCCAGAGTGTCCGACATAGTTAACTTGGACTATCTTTTATGTTTAATTGGCCCTGGGTATCACTAGGGGCAGTTCAGTCATTTTACGATTTATGTGTCTGTATTTTTTCGGGACTTCAGTTCATTAAACGGGCCTCACCATTGAGTCCAAAGTGTCCGACATAGTTAAAATAGGCTGTCTTTTATTTTTTATTTGGGTCTGGGTACCGTCAAGGGCAGTATAGTAATTTACTACTTACATGTCTGTATTTTTCGGTGCTTAATTTCCCAATTTGGACTGCACCATTGAGTCCAGAATGCCCGAGATAGTCAAAATAGACCATCTGATATTTTTATTTGGACTCCATTTGACATATTTAATGTCCAGGGGTAAATTCATAATTTTACCTATTTAATAAAATAATAAAATAATTATTTTATTATTTACTTAATTTACCAGGGCTTAAATGTACAATTTTTCCAAAATATGGGCCACTGTACAATATTCAAAAACTGTTGGGGTCAAACTGTATTATCAGAAGACTTCAGGGGTCAAAACATAATTACATAATTTAGGGGTTCAAACCATATGGTTCTAGGGTTAAACTGTTGAACCGGTCAAAAATTCAGAAAACCAGCCGGTTCAGTGACCTTTAGAAAACCGGAATAGCATATTCCAGTTAACCTCAATTTGGCCCTTATTCGTATTCAGGTTATCCTAAACCCTGATTTTACATTTCTTAACCGAAGAACCAAACAGGCCGGAATTCGATTTAAATTAAAACGGTTAGGCTTAAACGATGTCGTTCCAATTAATGCGGTGGCACACCCGTGCCTCGACACGTGTCCGAGTCGACTCGGCCTAACTCGAACGAGTTGGCGAGTCAACTCCATCGTCCCCAACTTTTCCCCGTCCGTTGCCCTAATTTACAGGTTTTACAATTTCTTAATTTCGTGAAGTTTCAGGCAGATTTCTCAACATGTTTTGATTCCAAAAGCATTCCTGTATGTGAGACCAACGATTTGGCATCGATTTTGAGCTTCGAATCTAAGGATCAAGCTCTGTATAACCGATTATTGTGCAGGTTTTCAGTTCAGTCGTGTGGCCCTATTTCTCAACCAAACTTCATGATTCTTGGTTGGTTGTGACCGTATGTCCATGGGGATCAATATCCCATTGTTGATTTTCAGTTTACAAGCTTATTTACGAGTTTGGGTTCCAATGGCCGAGACAATAGGTTCAGTTTTGAGGGCCTTTCATGTGTTTCCAAGTCACGGGTCAGTATTTATGGGGTACTAGAAGGGTCTAGGTCAGTTCTAGACCATCAAATTTCAGTTTTGTAGAGGTCAAATCAGACCTGTTACAAGAAGGTCGTTAATGGCGGTTTGTTACAGTTTTGGGTTTCTCATGACCATCCGACCTTTTCAGTTGTTCTATAACAATCCTAAGCCTCACAGTAACTAATTTACACAATCTATATGGATCAAAACCATCAGAAATAGGAGCAGATTTTTAGGCAGAAAGTTGGTAGTTTTTGGGTGTTTACCTCTTGGACGTTCACTGTTCCTCCCTCTCATAGTTCGGTGTGGCCCGTGTGTAGTCCAGTTCACCTCCTTCCCTTGTGTACCACCAATGGAGATGCCATTATCCCTCACACGCATGCACACACAAGCTCACTCTATGGTGTTTCTCACACTCCTCAATTCTCTCTTTCAATATCAGTTTACAGGATCATTTACAGGCCTGTTTTCCCTCCATTGCATATATGGAGATGTGTAAATGCAAATCAGATTTTTCTTGTTCAATACATCTCCCAACCTCATGATTAATTTGCATGTATTTTGGTTGGAGGAGAGGTCATCAAGTGTTGAGGTAGGTGATGATGGGGGCTAGGGTGCATAGGGGTGATGTGTTGCATGTTTGGCCATTGGCCAATTTGGGTGGCAGCTTGGGGCAATTTAGAGATATATACATTTTAGTTGTATAACTAAGCACAAAACATTGGCAGCTTACATGGTTAATATTTTGGATAAGAGTTCTTTCCACTCAAAGGTCAAGGGTTCAATTCCCTTGGCCTCCCATTTGGCCATTTTTTCCACATTTTTGGTTAAGGCCACATTTGGTTGCGCAGTAATTCAGTTTCAATGTTTCCTTCATAACTTTCATTCCGTAGCACCTTTTTCGATGCGGTTTGTTCCGGGAGTTTCGTATTTCAGTTATCTTCAGTGTCAGAGGGTCCACAGTCATTTATTATTTATTCAAAATTTTTCAGGTTAGCTAATTCGAGTTCTGTTAGTGTTAAAACGGCATTACTTCACCCAATAAATCAGTAATTTGGGTTCAGGTATTATACCCTTTTCTCCAGACATATTTAATTATTTTATCAGGTCTATCATGACCATTAGGATTATGATTAATTCCCTTAACTGTTCTGTAAGCTGGTACTAATTAATAATTAGATAATTAATCATTAATTATACAAGGTTGGGGTGTTACAATTTCATATGGTTCCGACCTTATGGTTTCTTTATCAACTGCCAAGCAGGGAATAAGGAAACAGTCTTCAACATGAAAACAATCTTTGACAAGGAAGCTACTATCTATGATTATAATCTCTATCTACGACACAATACTCCACAAGGTAACTGCAATCTCCGATGATCAAATCCCTATATTCATGGCAACGAATCCTAATCAACTTAGGAAGGCCACGGTCTATAAATTAAACCCTAAAGGTACGCTTTATTTTTATGCTCATTCTTTGACTTTCAATACAGTCTTTTCAATTCCGTTGACTTACTTAAGCATCGGAGCGGCTACTGCCGGAGCCAATCCGGTGGTCCTCTGATCATCTTTCTGAGTGTTCTACAGGTCACGGAGCCCACACTTATTGTGAGTCGAAAAGTGCAGCATCATCACCATAGGATCTACACCCTCATAATGCATAGTACCAAGTGTTCAACCCATATTATGTTTTCAAAGAATCACTATATGCCAATATGCCTTGATTTTTCTATGCAATTTCAATGAGGCATTTTATCAAATACATGGCATACACCTTAAATCATGCATCATCCATAAAGTAAATTCTAACTTTCAAACCACACAACTTCTTCCACATGAACATATGCTATATATAGTAAATCTAAACACATGCTCATGTTACATGTTCACTATATTACCAATTCTCAAAGAACACGTAATTACACAAAGCATCAATGCATTAAACAGTCATATCTTCCAAAACATAAGGTCTATTCACATGAACATAAGCCACAATGTAATGAATCAAACATATATTCAAGTTACATGTTCATCATATTAACAAATTCTCAAAGAACACACAAGTATACAAATTACCAACTCTAGGTTTTCGAAAGTAACTACATCCTCAGTTCCTTTCTAACAACAAGTAAACATATAAATCACTCAATCAACATATAAAACACTCTTAAACTTAACCCTATTCTTTACTTAGCAAAATATCATACCTAAAAAGGTTTTTCTCAACCTTAGGGAGTTGAGTTCACTATGCAGCTGAACCAATTAGTGAGAATGTAGCCCTTGAGGTGGGGAACCACTTCCTAGAAGGAAGCCTTGTGAGAATCCTAGCCTAGAGATGTGTTTTGATGGCTTGAAACTTGGAAAACCCTAGGTTTCCTTCACCTTTTTCTCCATGCACGAGATGCAGCTCCTTTCTCAGACCAATTCTATGATTTTTATCTCTAAAGGGCTATATTTATAGTAAAGGGGCAAAGGGATAAAATGACCATTTTGCCCTTAATGAATTCGGGGCACCGTTACACTACAACCCTGTCCCGAAATGCCTCAATTCAACATTTTTCTTTAACCAAAGTTCATAAAATTATTTTAAATGATATTTTTCCAAAAAATTTATTTTCTCCTATGGCCGGGTGTGGCCAGGTCCACCCGGGCCACCCGAGATGCCCTTTATGGTCCATTTTTAAACTAGTCTTTGATTAGGATCAAATTTTCACAAGAGATTTATTGTAACATTATAAGCATGTTTATATTCTATGGAATACTCAAATTATGCTCCTAAACATGACTTATGCCTAAATGATGCATGTATAACGCCCTACCGGCAAACAGTGCATGAATAGTGCCTTACTAGTAAAAACAAAAAATTTACCCTGATTTTTCAGATCTTTACAAAAAATTAGTTCATTTGAATAATGCTTTGTTATCATCAAAATTACTGAGATGCCTTTAGTTGAAAACCTTTAGAGCTAACAATCTCCATATTTTTAATGATGACAAAATAATTTCCTTTGCAAATAGTGAAATGAAAACATACATGATAAAGAATAATAATATTTCATATAATCTCTCCCTATCAATTTGTAAACTTGAATTCATGCTACAAAGGAATAGATCTACACAATTTGGCATATTTTTCTATCTCCCCCTATCAATATGTGATCAGTTCATTTTAAAGTTAGAGAGTTATATCAATTTTCATGCTTTGTTAGCACATTTGAGTATTATGATAAGGCACATAAAATTACATGTAACATATAAGAGAAATATAACAAAAGATGATTTCTATTCATATATAGAATTCTTACACTATTCAACATGAATACAAGTATTCAAAAGAAATACAAAAAGAAAATTACAATAAGGATTTTGAAACAAAAAAAAATCTTATATATGTGTTTCTACTTCTTTTTCTGCCTTATTTCTTATCTTATTTCCTATTTATCTTGGAGTTGACTGGTTCTATCCATCAGTCGACTAATAGGTCAACTAACTTGACTAGTGGCCAATTATTTTTAGCTACATGACTTTAGTGGACCTTTTGGTCGACTGTTCCTATTATCAGTTGACCAGGTCTATGAAGATAGTCGACTGATTTGAGCAGAAGTGATCTTTGTCACTCAGATACTCAAATCTTTTGGGTCAATCATTCCTAATTCTTTTCTAATAAAGCAAAATCTCTCATCTTAGAGTGGTTTGGTGAATATATCCACTAATTAATGGTTTTGTATCAATGAATTCAAGGATTACATCACCATTTTGCACATAACCCCTAAGGAAATAATGTCTAATCTCTATGTGTTTGGTTCTAGAATGTTGGATTGGGTTTTTACTTATGTTGATTGCACTTGTGTTATCACACTTAATTGGGATTAGATCATAATTAAACTTGAAGTCTTGAAGTTTTTGCTTCATATATAGAGTTTGAGCATAACAACTCTCGGTTGATACATATTTTGCTTCAGTCATGGACAATGCTACTAAATTTTCCTTTTTGCTAAACCAAAACATAAGGGAATGTCCAAGAAAGTGACAAGTCCCACTTGTGCTTTTTATATCAATTTTGCAACTAGAAAAATCAACATTTGAATAGCTTAATAGATCGAAGGAGGTGTTTCTAGGATAAAATATTCCTATGTTTATTATTCCTAGAAGGTATCTAAAAATTCTTTTTACGGCTTTAAGTGTGATTTTTTAGGACAAGATTGGAATGTTGTAAACAAGCATACATTAAACATAATCTACTTGCTGTGAGATACAAGGGACTTCCAATCATACCTCTATATTTTTTAATATCTACATCATTTTTTTATTGTCATTTTTCTCAAGTTTGGTGGCAGCACTCACAAGAGTACTCATGGGTTTTGTATCTTCCATCCCAAACCTTTTAAGTAGTTCTTTGACATATTTAGATTGATTGATAATGTTCCTTCTTTAGATTGTTTTATTTGTAATCCTAAGAAGAAATTTAATTCTCCTAGCATGCTCATTTCAAATTCATCTTGCATGCACTTGGCAATGTCCTTGCATAAATCTTCATTTGTTCAGCCAAATATAATGTCATCAACATATATTTGCATAATGAGCATTTACTTTCTCTTTGTTTTGATGAACAAAGAGATATCTTTTTTTTTTCTCTAGTGAATTCATTTTTAGTGAAGAAACCACTAAGTCTTTCATACCAAGTTCTAAGAGCTTTCTTCAAACCATATAGGGTTTTAACTAACTTGTATTCATGGTTTGGTTTTTCAAGTTTTTCAAATCCGAGATGTAATACCCCGAACCGAGAATGTCGGGTAATATGACACGTATTTCGAGGATATGAAAAATGGAAGTAAATATTATGCTTTTAAAACGATAATAAATTAATTTATTAATATGAGAAATTAAGTATTTATTATGATTAATATGAAATATGATGGTTAATTGATAAAGTGTAATAAATTGAATAAATAATTTAACAATAAATTAAATATGACAAATTAAGTGAAAATATATAAATATATATATATATATATATATACATATATATATACCAGCCGTGTGTGTGAGTGTGGAGTAATATGTATATTAAATGTAATATATATATATATATATATATACATGAATATATGGGAGGGAGACATGGAAATTAATGTAGGCAAGGGGGCTATGTACTTTATGTATATATTATATGGTCATTTGGTGAAGATGAATAGGGGGAAGTATGGCCATGATCTGATGGAGTAAGGGGGGGTGAAATGAGGGGCAATTAAGTGAGGTGATGGCCATTAAAGTCTCCCACTTATACAAAGGGGCATACATGGGTTGCACACAAAATCTCCACCGATCAGCCATAGAGAAAGAGAGGGAGAGTTCTGGGCATTTAGAAGAAGAGAAGAGAGGTCTCGGAAAAAGGAGGAAAGAGAGAGAAAGCCACTGTTAGAGGTAAAACACCAAGAACCATTACTTTCTCTCTCTAGAAAGTTTTGCATGCATAAACTGTTTTAGTTCTAGATTTTGTATATATGATGTTTTAAACATATTTAGGCATGATTAAACATGAAATTAGGTCATAAAAACACCTAGAACTACGTGACCCAACAGTGATCCGTCATTGAAGACCATGCTATAGCAGGTCTGAAATGATGGAAGCCAAACTCTTTTTGGTGCATAGAGACTTCAAGAAGAAGTCATGAGGGTCATGAAAACCTATACCCGCGACCAAAAATCACAAGAAATGACCCTCGACCATTGACTTGCAGGTTTCGGGTTTTCAACCCAAACCCTTAAACTTGCCTTTAAACCTACCCTTATGAACGAAAATTTAATCCCCATGAAGAGGGGATTAAAACAAGCAAAACCTCGTGAAAAACCATCAACAAACGAGCATGAACGACCCATGAACAACTCGGATTATCGCGACTTAAGTCGAGTCATTGAGCTACATTTGAACCTCCAAATCAATGTAGAAGTGTTCTATAATGTATTAGGAGGTGTTTGGGAAAGAAAGCAGAAGAAACGGAGTTGTAGAAATCCACGAAATAGGAAAAAAAATGAAAACCTGCAACTAGGGCAACACTGGGAAGAAACGGGGAAGAAGATGAACAGTGGCGGTTCGGGTCAAAACGGGTCAAATCGGGTTCGGGTCGGAACCCGACCCGTCGTATAAACGGTTAAGTGGGACGGCGTCGTTTATGCTTATGTTTAAATTTTAAACTATTAGGGCTGACGTCATCATGACGTCAGCATTACGCAATAAACCCATCCAGACTGGATTGGTTCAATTGAAATTGGACCGGTTCATTTGAGATAGGACTGAACCCACTGGTTCAGTCCGAAAGTTTTGAATATTCAATTTTGACCCCCAACTGTTCTACGGATTTACACTGTGGCCCAAATTTTGGAAAAATTATGCAAATATACCCCTGGAAAAATAATAAAATAATAAAATAATTTATTTAATTATTTTATTAAATAAGTAAAATTACTAAATTACCCTTGGGTCATAAATAGGGCAAATGAAGTCCAAATTAAATAAACGAATAGTGTATCCTTACTATTTCGGATATTCTGAAGCCAATGGTAGGGTCCGTTTTACGAGACGGGGCCCAAAAATTTAGACACGTTAAGGTATAAATTACCAAAATACCCCTTGACTAAAATTAACAAGTTATTAGTGTAATTTTACTATCTCGGACCTTCTGAGTCCAATGGTGAAGTCCACGACACGAGATGAGGTCCCGAACATAAAGACACGTAAAGGAGTAAAATGACCAAATTACCCCTAGTACACTAAAAGCCAAATTAAAACACAGGAAGGTCTGAATTGACTTTCATCGACATCCTGGACTCAATAATGGAGTCCGAACTATGAAACAAAGTACAGAAAAATATGACACGTAAAACGACGAATGACCCTTTTACCCTTTTTCATACTAGAGTCCGAATTAAATCCTAGGGAAGCCCAAACCGACTTTCTTCGACGCTCCGGACTCAATGGTAGAGTCTATTCGACCAAAAGAAATGCCTACAATAAAAATACATAAAATTTGATGAATAGCATCTGTCAGATGACTATAAATTAAAGTAATGCCAAAGTACTAATCTACGGCATATACGAGGACATGAAAACACATCAACCTTAGAATAAAATTTCTAACTCATAAATTGATCTTAGGTGAATTATGGAAGAACAACGACCCAAGTACACGATCATGACCAAGGCCCAAAGGGCCAAGGACCCAAAGCAACAGGCTTTCATGCAAGAACTGTTGCATCGACAGAGAGTGATCGACAGATTCGTCAGGATAGCCAAGGCGACAGAAGTCGTCTCGGTAAGCCCCTTCATTTTCAAATCACCCACCAAGGCCATGGTGGCAGAAGCTAAAAAGAAGAAGGAGGAAAAAAGGAAATTGGAGGAGGAAAGAGAGAACACGGAAACCTTAGCCGAATGGCGTCGCAGGTATTATTATTATCATTAAGAACATAAGTTACTAGATTTATAATACAGCTGTAAGTCGGACCGGTATAAGAATTTAGGCTTCTCACAGTCTACACTTAGTGAGTTATGAAGTTGATTTAGCACATATGAAATTTATGGAATTTTCATAAATCTTGATAGGCTAAGGAAAGAGAAAGGTAAAGGGAAGGCGCCTCTGTAGAGCTAACCCTAAAGGACCGAGGTGAGTAACCCTGTATTTGAACTGGAGATTTAACTCCATATATTTGAAGAAGTTTTAAGTTCAAGTTATTGCAGCCTTTGAATATCAAATTCAGTCTTTATATGATTCCGTTCTTTTAAAATATTTGTTACGGCATGCTTTATAAATGTTTTTATATCCAGCTCTTTTCTTGAAAATAATTAGCATGTCTAAATCAAATGCAAATCTCTTTAATATTCTGAATTTGATTATCACATGTATTCGAAGCTTCATTGTAGAAGTTATACTCTCCATGTTTTAAATGTTCATGAAAAACATCTATCGAAGAAGTCATGTGAAATTATTTTATAAGATAAACGGTACTAAGTGCCACCCCCCTATGATGGTTGAAATCCTCCAGAATTCAACAGTACATGCCCGGTAGAAGGATCTAATCCCCCAGGCAAATGAGATATCTCCATTGTAGCATTGCAGTAAAACGGGAGTCTGGTTCGAAACAGATTCCGCCTAATAAAAGAGAAAAGATGACAAGTGATTTTGAAAATAGAAGTAGGCATTATCCCTATTCTATTTCACGTATTTATATGCTTTTAAATTGCATATGCTCTATTTGAAGAAAATGTGTATTTAGCTTGAATACTTTAATTGTTTCAAAGCTATTGTTTTAAGAATGCATATATTCTGTGTTCTAAAATGTACGAGCAATTGGTAGTGAGTATTTCATAAACCCTCATGTGCTAAAACCACTACCAGTTGAAAACCCCATGACGAATGCAGGAATTGCTCACAAGCTTTGATTAGCTTACCCGGATTTTATCCGCCCCCCTTTCAGGTGACTAATGGCAGATCGATTTTTGAAGACGTTAAGGATGAACCTAGCTTTTGGGAAGATTTGCTTAAGTAGTTCTTTTGGGAAAAATCACATGAACTTTGATTAGTATATTTTATATTTCCGGACAATCTAAGGACATGTATTAAGCCCCACGGGGCAGTTGAACTAAGATTGTAATTATAAAGTCTTTTAAGTTTTAGTTATGCTCTGAATGTATGATTATACATGTATACCGAAATGCGAAGAGCGGCAGTATCGGACGGATGTGCAAATTTTAAAATGAGAAAAGAAAAGAAAAAGTTTTTCACGCTTCCGCAACCACATGGAGCACATCTATTCGGTACCGCTGCAGATGGGAGCCTGGTCTCGAGGCCTTCGGGCCTCGGGACGGCGGTCGCGATCCAGTAATCCGCACAGGGTGGGTTTCGGGACGTGACACGAGAGGTTGTTCAACATATACTTTCTGGGAAATGAATCCATTCAAAAATACACTCTTTACATCCATTTGGTAGAGTTTGGACTCTGTATAGCATACAAAGGCAAGTAACATTCTTATGCATTCTAATTTAGCAACCAGGGTAAAAGTTTCTTCATAATCAATACCCTCTTCTTGGTTGTATCATTGGGCTACTAATTTAACTTTGTTTCTAATTATGTTTCCATCTTCATATTTCTTATTCCTAAAGACCTATTTAGTTCCAATTATGTTTTCATCTCTAGGTTTACTACTAAGTTCCATACATTGTTTCTTTCAAATTGATTCCATACTTTTTGCATTGCTAATATCCAAGATTAATCATTTTCAGCCTCTTGAACGTTTTTGGTTTCAAATTGAGATAGAAATGCTAGATTATTGCATACATTTCTCAATAATGCTCTAGTAGCAACTCTTTGGGTTGGTTCACCAATAATTTGATCTTTAGGGTGATCCTTGACAAACTTTCATTCTTTAGAAGGGTCTAACCCAAAATTTTGAGTTATATTTTCATTTTTCATTTCATCTTCATTTTTTTTCTTTTATTTCCTCAAGATTTTGATTATTTTTAATATCATTGTCTTCAAATGGTTCATTTGTATTTGAATAATTTTATACATCATCGTCATTCACATTTTTCTTAGTGATGTGAGGATAAGGTTCATCAAACACAACATGTATAGATTCTTCTAAGGTTAGGGTTCTTTTGTTAAATATTCTATATGATTTGGTTATGGTAGAATATCCTAGGAAAATTCCTTCATCGAATTTAGCATTAAACTTTTCTAAATTTCCTTGTCATTTAGAATATAACATTTACAACCAAATTCATGAAATTAGCTATTGGTTGGCTTTTTTCCATTTCAAAGATCATAAGGAGTTTTATTAGGTTTTCGCGTTACGCCTACTCTATTTATCACATAACAAGCAGTGTTTACCGATTCAACCCAAAAGCATTTGGGTAAGTTATGCTCATTAAGTGTTGTTTTATTCATTTCTTAGAGTGGTCTGTTTTTCCTTTCAACTACCCCATTTTTTTGAGCTGTCCTAGGGGCTAAAAAATTATGACCAATTCTACATTTATCACAATATATTTTAGTATCTTTATTATCAAATTCTCTTTTTCTATCACTCCTAAACTGTGTATCCCTTTTTTTTTTAATTATTCTCCACTAATTTTATGAAGGCTTCATGTGCCTCATCTTTGTGAGAGAGAAATAGTACCCAAGTGTATCTTGAGTGGTCATCAATTATCACAAAGGCATAATGTTTTCCTCTTAGGCTTGCAACCCTAATGGGTCCAAATAGATCCAAATGTAGGAGTTATAGTGGTTTAATTTGTTATAATATCTTTTTTTTAAGGAGGCTTTTACTTGCTTTCCTAGTTGGCAAAGAGCCACACACACCATTTTTTCAAATTTGGTTTTGGGTAAACCTCTAACTAGTTCATGTTGAGACAAGTTGGAAATTAAGTCCATACTTGCATGTCCTAGTCTCTTATGTCATAGCCAACTATTTTTATTTATGGCCCACAAAGCATTGTATATTTTGTGATGCTATATCATCAAAATTTATGCAATAGATGTTATTATCCCTATATGCAACAAATAGAATATTTTCAAGGTTGCATGCACCTTTAGTTAGGCATTTATTAGCTTCAAATATAACAATATAACTTTTGTCACATAATTGACTAATACTAAGCAAGTTATGTTTCAAGCTATTAATAAGAAGCACATTTTCAATAGATAAAGAGAAGTTTTACCTATGCTTCCAATGCTAATGATTTTACCTTTTGACTTGTCTCCAAAACTCACATATCCATCATCTTTTGAAGTAAGAGATGCGAACTTGGCTTTGTCTCTGGTCATATGCCTTGAGCATCCACTATCAAAGAACTATTTGTCCTTGCTTGAGAAAGACTTCAAGCAGACCTACAAAAGCAACTCAAGTAACTCCTTTTGGTACCCAAACCTTCTTGAGTCCTCAAGGGTTAGTCTTAGGTAAATAAGTTCCTTTTGGAGCCCAAATCATTTTGCCTTTGTCTTTCTTACCCTTTCTAGATTTTCTTGAAGATTGTGCATGAATGGTTGCATTAGAACTAGATGCTCTTACAAAGAAGTTTTTATAAGACTTTTGGTTGGTATGAGCATTGTATCCCAAACATGCTTTTATAAAAAACACATCTTTATTATGAATTGATCTTATCTAAGATTTCATTTTCTTTTGTAAATTTTTTATGGTGAAATTTAGATCATCTGCCTTTTTTCTTGGAAGATGAGTTTTTTTCCTCAGGATCCTTATTTTTCAAAATCAATGACTCATTTTCATTTATTTTTGTTTTTTTTTGTTTTTTTTTTTTTGGAATAAAATTTTTATTTAAAATCAATATGTGGGTATGTATGAAATGTGTATGAGTGGTGTATTGTATATGTATATATGTATATGTATATGGTATTATATATTATATGTATACATGAGTTTAAATATATATATATATATATATATATATATATATATATTGATGCTGCACTTTTTGGCTGTAGCCGACTTTAACCGTCTGCGACTTGAAGAACACTCAAAAAGACGATTAGAGGACCTTCGGATTGGCTACGGCGGTAGCCTCTCCGATGCTTAAGTTAATAAACTGAATTGAAAAGACTGTAATGTAAGCCAAAGAATGAGCATAGAAATTAAAGCGTACCTCTAGGGTTTAATATATAGATGGTGGCTTTCCTAAGTTGATTAGGATTTGGAGCTATGAAAGTAGGGATTTGATCATCGGAGATAGTAGTTTCCATGTTGGACATTGTATCAAAATAGAGATAACCATGTGCTGGCAGTTTTCCTTGTAGGAGACTGTTTCCTTATTCCCTGCTCGACAGATATTAAGGCGACGATGAGTTCTGAATAGCGGAGAGTACTCTAGGAGGTCCGTGGTCGGACCTACAAGGCTCCGTAGCTCTGCTCTGTAGGCATGTGCTCGGCCCTTTAAGTTTTATAGGTCTGCTCTGAACGCTCGGCATGCTTTGGATGACCGAGCCTCTAATTGATCTGTTGACACACGTGTCGCTTAAGGATTGGTCTATCTTTTAGTGGTATATCAGCTACTCCCCCTTCAAGCCTTAGTTAGAGCTTTAGTGAGTAACTTAGGCTATAGGTTCAAGAAGAATAAGCGTTCCATTTTTTTATAACGGTTCATCACATCATTTATTACGCACCCTTCATTTGGGGCTTTCGAGGCCACTCTTTTTCCCAAATCATCGTGACGGTTTGGATGTATGACTCTTTGTCTTCAAGGATCCATATATAGGGGAAAGAGGGGGAGCTTACACTCCCATTCTTCTTATTGTCTACTTTCATGATGTTTCCCTATCAAGGGGGTTGACTTGCTATAGGAGTTTCTGTCATCCGGAGGTGATTGACGATCCTTAGTCTGAGTTGGGTGTCATCAAACAGTGGTTAAGGGTAACCCCCTATTTTACCTTGGTTCCTATGGAAAGACTAGAGGAGACGAAGATCTCATTGTCCATCTTAGCATCCGATAGGGATTTCCCCTTATGGAGGCGGGCCCTCCTTGATTCAATCGAGGCTTGGAGCGTTGATGATGAAGATGATAAGGAGATGCCTACTCCCTTTCTTTCCTTGGTAGAGACCCTTGCACAAGCCGGCCAAGGTGCCATTCTGAATTTGAGGAGAGTGAAGGCGGAGAATGAAGGTGTCGTGAGCCCCGGAGTCATCCTTCTGCATTGGTGCCAAGGCAGGTGGTGATGCAGATTAGGGTTCAGGGCTCCTTCCTTTCAAATAGAAGCCGGTGACGGCGGTAATGGTGTCCTAGGACCCTGGACCTTTGACTTTAGAGGAGTTAGAGGAAGAAGGCCATGATGGCATAAAATCAAAATACGCCTTGTTTCGAAATTATTGTAGCTTTAGACTTGTAGTTTGTCTCTCTGTTGATTTATTCGTTCTGATGTAACTTTTTCACAGATTATCAATAAAACCTGAGTTCCTTTCTCTTTTTGATAAACTGTGTTCCTCCCGAGCTAGCACATTTTTCTAAGCACTGTTGCCAACTGCTTTCTGTCAATGGTTCCATTTACATAGATAGATTTTCATAGTATCTATGCCTTCTCCAAACTGAAATACTTTGTGAATTCTACGAGCTAAGATGTCTTAGTGATAAGTTAAGTTACGACTGCACGGTAGTGCATGAGTTTGTCTTTGACAGTATTCGAGTTCTTCATTCTCTTATTCGGACTAGCTTTGTAGAGTAGTCTTTCGAGTACAGTAACCTACAATAATTTGAGTAAATGTAGTAATAACTATGCTTGCTGAGCATAGAGACTTGTGCAAATAATTGGATTGAGAATATAATTAAGCAAATCAGCCTCTTGGTTTTGGACCAGATCCAAAGGTCTGTACATTTGATGGACCAGACTAGGAGTTTGTACATTTGATGGACCAGACTAGAGGTCTGTACTTTTGATGGACCAGACCATGAGGTCTATATATTTGATGGACCAGACCATAAAGTCTGTACATTTGATGGACCGGAATTAGAGGTCTGTATGTTTGATGGACCAGACCATGAGGTTTGTACGTTTGATGGACCAGACCATGAAGTCTGTACGTTTGATGGAACAGACTAGAAGTCTGTACAATTGATGGACCAGACCATGAGGTCTGTACATTTGATGGACCAGACTATGAGTCTGTACATTTGATGGACCAGACCATGAGGTCTGTATATTCGATGGACCAGACCATGAGGTCTGTACATTCGATAGGACCAGACCATGAGGTTTGTGCATTCGATGGACCAGACTATGAGGTCTGTTCAATCATTGGACCAGACTATGAGGTTTGTACATTCGATGGACCAGACCATGAGGTCTGTACATTCGATGGACCTAACTAGAAGTCTGTACATTTGATGGACCAAACCATGAGGTCTGTGCATTTGATGGACCAGACCATGAGGTCTGTACATTTGACGGGAATACTTCAAAGAGTCTTTCAAAGAAAAAATTTCTTTATTGATAATACTTCCGCAAATGCTCTATGTTCCAAGGTCTGGCAATAGGTTTCCTAGTTAATGCCTTCTAGCCAGTAAGTGGTAGGCCTAACAATTTTTGTCACTCTGTAGGGGCCTTCCTAATTGGGTGACAATTTTCCCATTGCGGGATCCTTGGTGTTTGGAAAAACCCTTCTTAAAACAAGGTCTCCAACTTGAAAGCTGATAGGCTTGAGCCCCAATTTAGAGTTGTTAGCCATCTTTTGCTGGTACGCTTCCATCCTGATCCTAGCTTGGTCCTTCTTTCCTTAAGTGAGTCTAAATTTTCTGCTAGCTGTTGATGATTGGACTCCTGGTCGAAAGCTTCAATCCTCAAAGTTGGCATACCGATCTCTACTGGAATAACTACCTCGGTTCCGTAAGTGAGTGAAAAGGGAGTTTCGGAGGTTGGAGTTCTTCTAGTTGTTCTATAAGCCCAGAGCACACCAGGGAGTTCTTCGACCCATCTTCCCTTGGCTTTTTCCAACCTCTTCTTAAAGGCATCAAGGATTGTCCAATTGGTGACTTCTGCTTACCCATTAGCTTGGGGATGACCAGGAGAGGAGAACTGCTGACTGATACCCAAATCTTGGCAGAACTTCTTGAAGGCCTTACCAGTAAATTGTGTACCATTGCCTGAGATGATTACACGCGGTATGCTGAACCTACAGACGATGCTTTTTCCAAACGAAGCTCTTGACTTCCTTCTCAATAATGCGTGTTAAAGGCTCTACTTCTGCCCATTTGGAGAAATAGTCAATGGCCACTAGAAGATATTTCCTGTTCAGTGTGGCCTTAGGTAATGGGCCTATGATATCCATTCCCTACTGAACAAAGGGCCATGGGCTAGCAATAGGAATGAGCTCGTGGTGGGGTTGGTGTTGGTAGGGGGCAAACCTTTGGCATTTGTCACACTTTCGGACATACTCCTTAGCCTGCTTCAACATACCAGACTAGTAGTAGCCTTGTGTTAGAGCTCGGTGGGCTATGGTTCTGCCCCTATTCTGATTTTCACAGATTCCCTCATTGTATTTTTGCCAGGACATACTGGGATTCTTCTTGAGAAAGACACCTCAGCAGAGGTTGAGAATATGACCTTCTGTAAAGCTTGCCATTCAGGATCAGATACCAAACCGCCTTAATTCAGATTTATCTAGCTTTGTTCTTGTCCTTAGGGAGGAGTCCTCCTTCTAAGTACTAGAAGATGGGAGTCATCCAGTTTTGAGGCTGTTCGGTAACTTGGGCGACTTGGACCTCCTCAATGCTTGGTTTTGGTTGATGGGAGATTTTTATCATAGAATCACCCCCCGAGTCTAGGCGAGATGCCATGTTTGCCAAAGCATCAGCTCTGCAGTTCTGGCCTCTTTCTATTTTGTAGATGGAGAATGTTTGGAAAGATTGTTTTAATGAGTTGACAAGTTCTGAATATCGAAGCATCCGGTCATCTTTAACAGCAAATTCTCCCAGAACTTGGCTTACCACCAGTTGAGAATCAGAGAAAACTTCGAGGTTTTGAGCCTCGCATTCCAGAGCTAGCTTCATTCCCAGGACAAGGGCTTCGTATTCTGCTTCATTGTTGGAGGCTCTGAACCCCACGCTAACTACCTTCTCTGCTACGAGCCTATCAGGAAATTGTAATACCAGGCCCACACGAGAACCGTGGTCAGTAGAGGATCTGTCAATATAGAGCTGCCATGTTTCTGAGTTTTCAAAGAGTTGGGCCTTGTCCTGTAATAGTGGGGTGAATTCGGCAACAAAATCAGCTAAGGCTTGACCTTTGATAGAGATTCGTGGGACGTAAGATATGTTGAATTCCCCTAGTTCTACTGACCATTTGACCAATCGCCCTGACACCTCAGGTTTTCTTAGTACGGACTTCAGGGGATAAGCAGTGGGGATCTCGATAGGCTAGGCTTGAAAGTAGGGTCTAAGCTTTCGTGCTAAGATTATCAGTGCAAAAGCCAGTTTTTCAATTTCAGGATACCTCTTTTCTGTGTCTAACAATGCTCTGCTGACATAAAATATAAGCTTCTGAACTCCCCTATGCTGCCTAACCGGTACTGAACTAACAGCTTTTTCAGAGACTGTAAGGTAGAGAAGTAATTTTTCTCTGTGGACTGGTTGTGATAGGAGTTCAGGCGAGGCTAGATATTCTTTCAGCTTTTTGAAGGCCTTCTCGCACTCTATCCACTAGTAGAGCTCTGTTGAGCCTTTAAGGCTTTGAAGAATGGTAGACAGCGGTTAGTGGACTTGGAAATAAATCTACTTAAGGCTGCAATTCTGCCATTCAGGGCCTGAATGTCCTTCTTAGTTTTTGGTGACTCTAGCTCAATCAGAGCCCTGATCTAAGTGGGGTCTGCTTCAATGCCCCTTTGTGAAACAATATACCCCAAGAACTTTCCCTTCGTCACTCTGAATGTACACTTTGAGGGATTCAGTTTCATCTTATGCTGTTTCAGGATGTTAAACGTCTGAGCTAAGTGCTAGAGGTAGTTCCCCTTTTGTAAGATTTTGACTAGCATGTCGTCAATGTAGACTTCCATGGTGCTGCCGAGCAGAGGGTTGAACATCTTATTGACGAGACGTTGATATGTGGCCCCAGCATTCTTTAGACCGAACGGCATTACTCTGTAGCAATAGAGACCTCGTTCGGTTATGAATGCTATTTTCTCCTGATCTGGAGGGTACATCTGGATTTGGTTATATCCTGAATAGGGCATCCATGAAGCTCATGAGTTCAGTGCCCTACAATAGCATCGACTAGCTGATCTATTCTCGGCAGAGGGAAGCTATCCTTGGGACAGGCTTTGTTGAGGTCTGTGTAGTCGACTCAGACTCTCCACTTGCCATTTTTCTTCTTGACCAAAACGGTATTGGCCAACCAGTCAGGGTAGAATACCTCTCAGTATCATCTTGGCCTCAAACAGCCTTTGGACCTCCTTATTGATGACCCGGTGCCGCTCTAGAGCTAGTGGTCTCCTTTTCTGTCTCACTGGTGGGTGGTCTGGATCTACCATCAGTTTATGGGTAATGAGACCTGGGTCTATTCCCTCCATATCCTTTGTTTCCCAGGCAAACACGGAGAGGTTGTTTTTCAGGAACTTGATTATTTCATCCTGCTCGACAAATGTCAAGTCTGGACCTATCTGTAGATAGCGTCCTAGCGATTCCGAGCTGACCAGTACTTTGATGGGTTCCCCTATGGGCTTGGCCCTGCTGTCCCTTCCCCTAGGGCTTAATCGCTCGTTGATTCCGGAAGGGACAATCTTCTGCCTCGTGAAGGTGGGAATAGATTGGGTCCATGTACTCACGGGCATGCTATAATTGCTATTTGAGAGCCTTCTCTTTGAGAGTGAGAGCATGACACTCCCTGGAGGTTGGTTGGCACCCTCTGATAGAATAGACGGCCTGATTGTAGATGTACTTTAGGCACTGGTGGAGAGTTGAAGTGACTGCTCCCATCTGATGCAGCCATGGTTTCCCAATTATGACATTGTAAGGGGAATTGGCGTTCAGGACCATGTACTCTAGTCATAGTGGTCTTTTGTCCGTCTCCCTCTCCTACTGTAGTGGGGAGGTTCAATCCTTCCTAGTGGAGTATTGAGATCCCCATCAAATCCTGCCATGATCACGACTGTGGGTTTGACGTCACTGGGATTAAGCTTCATTAGTTTGAAGGGCTCGTAGAATAAAACATTTGCAGAGCTCCCAGTGTCCACTAAAACTCTTCAAATCTCGAAGTTGGCAATTTTGAGAGAGATGAAGAGGGCATCACTATGAGGACAATGTGCCTTAGCAAGATCTTGCTCCATGAACTGGATTTCAGGCACTGGCTTCATCCTCTTCTCGATATGAGAGATCAGTAGGATGATAGGAGTAGTTCTGGCCTCCCGAACATACCATTTTCGTGTTCTGTTAGAGGTCCCTATTGTCGGGATGTCAGCATAGAGGACAAAGATAACCTCATTATTCTGTCGCTGAGGTTCATTCTGTCCTTGTTCCTGTCTCTGTTCAGGCTTTTGGTCGGGTCTCCCCTGTTGAGGCCTTTCATTGCCGAGGTTCTGCCCTCCGTCTTGTCTAATGTATTACTGTAAACGACCCCTCCTTATGAGATGCTCAATTTCATATCTGAGGGCCTAGCATGTATTAGTTGTGTGCCCACGGTCTTTGTGGAAGTCACAATACTTGGTCTGATCTCGGAGGCTTGGATCCCCTCTCAGAGGTTCCAGCCAACTCAGATTCTCCCGAGATCGGACTTGGCGAAGTATCTGATTCAGAGAGGTGTTCAACAGAGTGAAGCTGGCGAATCCCCTAGGGGCAGCATTGAGCAGGGTTCTGGGCACCCCTCTTTTTTCTGGGCTTTTGTCCCTTTTCCTGGCCGTATTCGACTCCTTCTTTTGATCGTCCTTTTCTGGTCGTCCTTCTTTATGTCATTCTTCTGGGCTTGCTCTTTAATCTTTTGGGAGGTATTTTTTGCTTCCTCCAAATTGATGTACTTCCTGGCTCGATCAATGAGAGCTGTCATGTCGGTAGGGGGACTCTTCCTCAGAGAATCCCTTGAAACCTCCCTAAGCATGGCCAATGGTCAGAGCGGCTACTAGGAAGCCCAGACTGCAATCTATGACTTCATTCAGTTCGGCATTGAAGTGTGCGATGTAAGCTCTAAAGGTCTTCTCCTTGGTCTGCTTGACATTCAACAAGAACTCAGGTCCCTTCCTCAGCCTTCTGCTAGTCATGAACCTGTCCATGAATCGCCTACCGAGCTCATAAAAACTAATGATTTAGTTCGGTGGGAGGTGGTGAAACCACTTCAGAGCTGTACCTTTCAGGCTAGTAATGAAGGTACGACACATGAAGGCATCCGAGGCCCCATGTAGTGCCATCGTGTGCTGGTAATGTGACAGATGGTCCCCTGGATCAGTAGTCCCATCATATGGGGTGAACTTCAGTACAACAAACTTTCTCGGTCTCTCTTCTGACATAATGGCAGGAATGAATGGCGTGGCAAGCCTTCCGAGCAACCTAGCTAGGTCGTCCTACTCTAGAAGATTTTGAGCACCTCTCATAACAATGGTTCGGTCCATGGATTCCGCCACCTCTTCAGTTCTGCGTGGGTCCCTAGACGGGACTCCCAGAGAATTTTGTCTTACGACTTCGGTTCCTATGTGAACGGGATGGGCATGCCCCTCAGATGGAAGAGGGTTCTGGTGCTCCTAAGCTGGGAAAACTGGAACCGCATAAGGTTGAGCCTTCGGAGGTGCTGGGTTTGCTCTTGAAACCCCAGGAGTTGGAGCCTTGGTGGTGCTCCGATAATCGACATCTGGAACAAAGGCTAGCATTCCCACATCTGAGCATTCAGGCTGAGGATCTCTGTCGATGTGTGTAGCTCCTTGGAGGTGTGCAGGCCGACGGTTGGGAGCCTCTTCATGGGGCCCTTCTTCCGTAGTGATAATAGGGGGTTGAGTCCCCTAAACAGTAATGTTGATCGGTGGATTTGGGGGATTTGTTCCCTGATTTTGCGTAAGCATTGCCAAAGTTCTAGATATGGTTGAAAGTTGTTCTTGCATGAGCTAATTATGTCGTTTGACTGACTCAAGCTCCCGCTGCACGAGATCAGCTATCTGTCCTCTTCCTCGCCCTAGCAAGCAGCCGACGTTGAGGGTTTTGTGTATCTTGAGCGTTCTTCCTTGGTCGGAGATTGGGTGCCATGATTCTCCAGTTAGAAGGAGAATAAGTTTGTAAGTGAGTAGAGCACTTGGAAGATTGTTGTCATTCCCACAGACGGCGCCAAACTGATGCTACACGTTTTGGCTGTAGCCGACTTTGACTAGTCTGTGACCTGAAGAACACTCAAGAAGATGATCAGAGGACCACCGGATTGGCTCCGGCGGTAGCCGCTCCGATGCTTAAGTTAATAAACTGAATTGAAAAGACTGTAATGTAAGCCAAAGAATGAGCATAGAAAATAAAGCGTACCTCTAGGGTTTAATATATAGATGGTGGCTTGCCTAAGTTGATTAGGATTTGGAGCCATGAAAGTAGGGATTTGATCATCGGAGATAGTAGTTTCCATGTTGGACATTGTATCAAAATAGAGATAACCATATGTGGTAGTTTCCTTGTAGGAGACTGTTTCCTTATTCCTTGCTCAGTAGATATTAAGGCAGCGATGAGTTCTGAGTAGCAGAGAGTGCTCTAGAGGTCTGTGCTCGGACCTATAGGTTCCGTAGCTCTGCTCTGTAGGTGTGTGCTCGGCCCTTTAAGTTTTGTAGGTCTACTCTGAACGCTCGGCATGCTTTGGATGACTGAGCCTCTAATTGATTTGTTGACACACAGTGTCACTTGAGGATTGGTTTGTCATTTGGTGGTATATCATATATATATATATATATATATATATATACACAAGGTGGGAAACAGGCTGTGTGTGTGCTACTGTGTGCGACTGTGTGTATGTGACGGCTGACAGTGTGTGTGGTGTGTGTGAAATATAATATATATATATATATATATATGTGAAAAACCAAACAAACAAGCAAACATTTAATGCATTCTGAAAAGAAGAAGTGATTTGGACAGTAGAGTAGTTAGGAAAGAAGGGAAGAGGTGGGCTGCAGCTGGCCTTGCGTGAGGTGATATATGTGTATATCTATGTGTGTGCATTAAGAGTGTACGTTGGTTAGAGAGGAAAGAAATCAGAAAGGGATGGGCTGAGTTAGAGAGGTCGTAAACATTGGGAGAAGTCCAGAAGTTGAAACAGAAAGGGGAAGGAAGAAGCTACACAGAGAAAACTAAAAAATAGGTGAGTTGGTGCATTTCTATTTTTGATTTCTTTAAAGCATGATAGTTAGGATTTAATTTTAGGGTCTTACTCAGCATGGAAAATAGAAGCTAATGCAAGAAGAATCCACTAAAATGATGAAGAAATGAGTTAGAAATAAAAGTTACAAGTCTAAGAGGATAATTCGGTTTGGAAAATTTTGTACACTAAACCTAGTTTGAACTATGGGAAATAAATCCCCTTGAGTGCAGAAAACTAAATGAAAAGACATGGTAGAGAAAGAGTAGACAATTGAGCTCGAAATAACAAGAAACCAGTTGGCCGGAGCCACGGTTCTTGGTTATTTCGTGAAGCTACAGTGGATGAAATGGAACAACCCTAGAAACGAAATCTAGATGAAAAATGGAAGAGCGTCATTTGAAAAACATTGAAAATCCACCTGAAACAGTATCGCCATCGCTAGAGATGGCGACGGAACCCTAGGGCAACCCTACCGAAAAATATGGGAAGAAGGAACTATTTGGGTCTTAGGTCTGGGCCACGGGTCGGGTCGGGTTAGATCCAATCCACTCGCACGTGTTAGATACCTTAGGGACGGCATCATTTAAGTTATAAATTTAAAGGGGATTGGGGGTGTTTGGCTACAGGTTTAAGAAATTAAATTGAAATCCAAATTGGGGATAGGGATATCTTATCCCAATTTTGAGGGTTAGCCACTGTTTGGCTATTCGGATTGAGAATAGTAAAATCAAAAATTCTGATTTAACCCCATGACTTTTGGAAATTGAAAAGTGACACCTAGAAATTTTGATTATTATAATTAGACCCCCAAAATAAAATATTAATTAAATATTAATTTAATTAATTAATTAAAAATAAAGAAAAATTACAAAAATGCCATTAAGTCAAAAAAACAGTCAAACGAATGCTGATTAAAGTAAAAAAAATAGTGAATTTTTATTATTTCAAACATTCCAGACTCAACCGTGGAGTATGATTTGCAAAAATAGGTCTCGAGAAATAGGAACCCGTAAAAGTGTAAAATGATGGTTTTGCCCTTTTTAGCCCGGATATCCAAACTAAATTTTGCGAAAGCCTAAATCGACTTTGTTCGACGTTCCGGACCCAATGGTAGAGTTTATTCTAGTAAAATAGGAACTCATGATATAAAAACATAAAATTTGATGAATAGCATAATTCAAGTAGAGATAGACTGAGTTGTGTCACAATAATTTTAAGAACACCGAAGGGCAAGGAGAAGGCAGTCTAGACCCTCTGGTTGGAGATAGTAAATGGGACTGCATTCTCATTGATTAGTTCAGCTACATCGCGAGCACGATTTCTTAGGGTTGAGACCAACCCATCAGGTATGATATTTTGCTAAGTAAGGAATAGGATTAAGTTTAAGATTGATTTTCATATCGATTTCATGATTCGTAAACTTGTTCGATTGTTTGTGCTTATGTGTTCCTTGTTATTTCCTTGGAAGTTTGGTTGAGTGATAAATGTGGATCACGATTACATGTATATTCCATGTGTTGACACAGCGTGTGATTGATATTCCTTGAGGATTACTCAGATTGAAAATGTGTAACTTGAATATGTGTTTAATGGAATATGTATAGTATATACACATGAGGAAGGAATTTTGTGATTTAAATATTATTGTTTAAAGCATGCTCTATGTGTTGGTAAAATGCTGCATTAAGACTGAATGATTATATGGTGGAATCAAGGCATATTGGCATGGTGTGATTCTTGAAAGCATAGTGTGGGTTGAGCACGTGGTGCTATGCATTATGAAGGTGTAGATCCTATGGTGAAAAACCCAAAATTGGCCATTGCATTGGTGCCCAAATCCAACGGATGTGTTCCGTGAACGAGTGTTGGTACTCAGGGTCCATCGAATGTGTTCCAAAAATGAGACATGGGTGTGGCATAGAGTTTGCATGGGTGCGTCACGCATATTGTTCATGTACTGCATTGATAATATTGAATGACATGTAGATATAAATGTACACTTACACATGCCATGCCTTAATTTTGTTCCTTGCATTAGTATTGTATTATACCAGCAGTTGAGCTGACCTATTCGTGGGATACCACATTACAGATGACGCCCCTACTACATGAGAATTGATAAGATCTTGACAAAAAAAAGGGAAAAAGATTTAGAAGTGTATTTGGCCCTTGGGGCATGTTTTGAGATGTAAGGGCTTAAGCCCAACTGATGTGAACAATATGTCTACCGAATGTATTTTATGTGTTTATATGTTAAAGAATTGAATGCCTGTCTAATTGAATCCATTAGATTACCTTTTATTTACTTTTCTTGTTTTATTTCGCTCACCCCCAGATTCGTAGAAATTCGGGGCGTGACAACGTGGTATCAGAGCATAGATTCGAATACCTAGAGACTGTGGGGTGTTGTTAAACACCATGAGACCCTAAAGGAAAGAGTGAGGCTTAGTGTGAACTGCAGATAGTATACGATAGGATCTTGTGTGTTATGTGAATATCTACACTTGAAGCATGACATGTTATGATTACGTGTTAATTAATGCTATATTATGATGCATGACTATGTGATTTAATGTAGTGAGATGCATGATATGTGTAATGTGTGAGAATTGATTAAGTGTACATTATGACATGCTATGTGTACTACCTGTTAAGTGTAAGTTTTTGATAAGAACATGACTGAGAGTATGTGATGGTTTGATATAGTGGTTGACTAAGATTAGAAACGCACGTCTATGCGATAAACCGTATATTTTATGGGATAGGTCGTATGCCTAGTTAATTGAGATATAGGTTGTACACTTAGTTGTCACATCCCCTACCCCACCCTACGCGGATGTCAAGGACAGTGATGCCAATTACCCGCCTTGCCGGTTTGCCGACCGACAACGTGACCAACCAAAGGCAAACTTCTGAACTCATCTGACGAATTACATTCCAAATGTAGGGTCAGAACAGCGAAATTTATAACTTTTTTTTATCTCGGGAATGCAACTCGTTTATAAAGACCTTAGAGGTATGTACCACAGAGCAAGTCTAAAACCAACAGCTAATAACTCTAACCACAAAGCACATCTATAATCAGACATATAACACAGAGCATATCTAATATCTCTAGAGTACTTTTACCATGAGCCATGCCTCAATATGTAGTGCATATCAATCTCATTAATTGTATCATGCCACTCACCTGAATAACCAGATTCAGCCAACAAGAGTCCAAGTCTCCACAATCAATACCATCAGATCCTTTACTTGGAATGCCACTCGACCTATCCACGTCATATCATAGTGCATTCTAGTCTAATGAAGATAAGTCCTAAAAAATGTTAGGATAATGGGGTGAACTTAAATAAGCCTAGTGAGTAACACAGGTTCCCTATCATGGGTATCAAAACCAGCTCTTGCATATAAAGTACATGTATAGTTTAGTCACTATATAACAGTTTTATAAATCCACTTTAAATGCAGTTTAAGTAGGATAAAACATGACTGAACAAAATGGAACAATCGATCAGAACAAACAGAACAGCACAGGATGCTAGCACATCAATCAGGATCATAGTCAATAATTTAAGGAAGACTAAAATCTTATCGTCTGTGATATAGTACGAAAAGGGCATGCATTAAGTATTTCGCATTTAAACAGTATAGCATACAAAATGGTACAGTGGATCAAAATACAATATCTAGACAGTGTAACTTATACATCAAGTCAGAAGTTACTCACAAACTGTTCGCTTATCTCCTTGTACAAATAAATTGATAACCTCCAGATATCGTCTCAGGCACATCCTTGCATATCCTGAATAATCATCATCAATCACAGACAAATCAGAATTCATCCATTCATGTCTTATTCATTATATTAGGCGTCTATCGGATTACCTAAGATAGCCTAATAGCCTATTGCCCTCTCATTGGGTTTCATCCG
This sequence comes from Nyssa sinensis, assembly GCA_008638375.1. Classification (NCBI taxonomy): domain Eukaryota; kingdom Viridiplantae; phylum Streptophyta; class Magnoliopsida; order Cornales; family Nyssaceae; genus Nyssa; species Nyssa sinensis. The sequence continues at coordinate 20,545,669 of CM018046.1, forward strand.
AGGTTATTTCATTCTTTAATTTGGCTTAGTAGTTATCAGGATTATAACCTAAGTCATTTAGACTTCAATCGTTATCAATTAAGTACTTACTTAACCTTAGGGGCAAATTAGTAATTTCACCATTCTTGTCCCGGACCTTGTCGTGGCCCTCAGAATAGTACACATATCTTAAATATAAGGTTCTTAGTCTTTTGGACTCAAATCAGTTATCAATTAAGTACTTATTTAACCTTAGGGGCAAAATGGTAATTTTTCCATTCTTGTTCCGAACCCTGTCGTGGTCCTCAAAATATCCCATATATCCTATATATAATTTTCTAAGTCTTTTGGACTTCATTCGGTATCTACTTTTGGTCATCGGGACACATCAGTCATTTCTCACTTTACACGTTGACTGTTCTGGAGTCTTATTTAGCCCTTCGATTTTCATAATTATACTTATGATAATTTATCAGATCAGATTAACCTTAATTCGGCCCCTACTTTGCACTTACCAGTGCTTAGGGGTAATTTGGTCATTTTACATTTCGTGAAATTCTGACCCTGATTCATCATTTAACCTTGTGTACAGTCTCACAAGTATCTGGGCTTCTATCCGTATCAGTTTCAGTCCCAATCAAACTTCATTTAGGCTTTGTATAGCATCAGAGGCATTTTGGTCCTTTTACACTTTCACGCGTCACGTTTTTCGGTATTTCGTTTACTAGTACGGACTCCACCGTTGAGTCCAGAATGCCCCTAAAATAGTCAGACTATGCCTCCTCCGACATTCATCCAGCTTTTGGAATACTAAGGGTAAAATTATCATTTTGACGTTTCACGTGTCTATAGATTCGGGACCTTGTTTCACAGAACAGATCCTGTTATTAGGTCCAAATGTCCCAAATTGTTAAGGTACATAATTTTTCAGTCATCAGAGTCCATCTGTTTACCTAACTAATCATCAGCACGTATTTGGAATTATCCTGGTTCATCTAACTGTATTCTTCGGGATTTATTTAGATTTCACGGACCTCACCATTGGGTCTAGAGCATCCGACATAGATAAAGTAGACCATCTTTTATGTTTAATTTGGCCCTGGGCATCATTAGGGGCAATTCAGTCATTTACAATTTATGTGTCTCTGTTTTTCGGGACTTAATTTCTGAAATCAGACTCCACCATTGAGTCTGGAATGCCCGAAATAGTAGGACTATACTGTTCACTTATTTTATTTAGACTCTGTTTGAGTCATTTAGTGTCCAAGGGTAAAATAGTAAATTTACCCAATCAATAAAATAATTAAAATAATTATTTTATTATTTATTTATTTCCCAGGGGCTTATTTGCATTAATTTTTTAAAAGTTTGGACCAAAATAGAAATACTCAGAACGTTGGGGGTCAAAACATAATTTACTAAAGTTTTGGTTTTATTTATTTAATTTGAAACAGTGAACCAATAGGTTCAATTACTTTAACCCTAGACCAAACTAGAACCCCTATAAACCAGTCGGTTCATATTCCTTCAGAAAACCGGAATACGATATCCCTCTCATTGCCAATTGGCCCCTTATCCATGGTTTGGACAGACCTGAATTCCAATTTTAATTTACAATCCGTGTTACCAACCAGACTGATTTCGGTTTTAAATATTGAAACATAACCTACAAAACGGTGTCATCCCACTAAAGCCCGTTCATGTGACGGGTCGGGTCCCGACCCGAACCGACCTAGAACTGTTCATCGTCTTCCCTCTTCTTCCCTAGTTTTGCCCTAGTTCCAGTTTTCATGTTTTTCAATTTCATGGAGTTTCAAGTATGGATTTGTACTGCTTTTGGTTCCAAATCATTTCTGGAAGTCAAGCCATCATTTTGGCATTCGTTTCAAGCCTCGAATCAAAGGATGGAGTGCTATTCAACTCCATTATAGTGGGACCTGTAACTCAGTTGTGCACCTTCATTTCTCAACTAAATCTCGTGATATTTGGTTCCTTGTGATCCATGAATCATGGGGTACAACTCCCCATTACCAAAATCAGGTTTAAAGCAAGGTTCGTGGGGTTAGGTTTCATGGCTGAAACCTGCAACTCAGGTTTTGAGGCTCATTTTTGGGCCATTCGGTCTGGTTTTTGTTGAGTTGTAAACCTCATGGCATCTAGCTCTAATCCCTACCCTTCAATTAGAGTTTAGCCATAGTCGATTCAGACCCAGTTCAAGCAAGGTCCTCTAATGGCGGCTGCTTATGGTTTTGGGTTTTTCAAGCCTATCTGACCCTCCCAGTTCACTCATAATAACCCCTTATTGCTAGAATATGTCATGCATGCAGTTGCTAGGGTTTAAAAAGGCTGAAATAGTAGACAAAACTTAAGAGGAAAAATTCAGAATTTTGGTGTTTATACCTTAGGGTCGACCACTGTTCCTCCATGGTTCAATATGGGGCTTTCAGTCGTGCCTCAGTTCAGTCATGCACCCTCAGTTCCTTCTCTTTTGTGCATCTCTATGGAAACACCATCTCACACATGCATACACACCATGGACACACATACAAGCAAGGCCTCACACACCATGGTTTCTCTCACTAGAAGCCCTCTCTCTCTCTTTAAGTTTCTCACTCTAACAGGTCTATTTCTGATTTTACTTATTGCACACAATCGTGGTTAAAATGAATCACAATTATTAGATATAATATTTACACACCTATACATATTCATATATGTATATGCTTGTAGGCTTTAGGTGTGATGATACAGGCTAATATAGGGCTGATGTGGGCTGACTTAGGTGATGATGAGGGGTTTGCATGTATGGCCATTGGCCAATTTGGGTGGCAGACTTAGGTAACTTAGTGTTATATACAATTCTGTTGTATATATAAGCACAAAGATGTTGGTAGCCAACTTGGTAACTTTTTGGGTGCCATGTGCTTGCTCATTTAGGTCAAGGGTTCAAGTCCCCTTGGCCTCACCTTTTTGGCCATTTTCCATATTTTGGGCTTATGCCCTGTTTGTCTGCGCAGAATTTTGTTTTCACTGTTTTTCTCGTAATTTCTTTTCAGTTACTCGTTTTATGAAACGGTTTTTTCTGAGGGTTCCATATTTCAGTTAGCTTCGATGTCAAGGGCCCCGCGTCGGTTATTATTTACTTGGGGTTTTTGTAGTTAGCTAATTCGAGTTCCGTCAGTGTTAAAACAACATCATTTCACCTAATTAATTGATAATTAGGTCCGGATGTTACACCCTCCTCTTCAGACATGTTTAATCATTTTATTGGTCTATCGTGACCGCCGAGAGATTATGATTAATTTTCTTAATCATTCCTTAAATCGGTTCTAATTAATAATTTGCAGACTAATTATTAATTAAGCAAGGTCGGGGTGTTACATTAGTTACCTATACGGTAGGCGGTATGCCTAGTTATTTATGAGATAGACTGTGGCCCTAGTTATTTACCTTGGTTAGTTGTGTTCTTATATATATATATATATATATATATATGTATGCTAGGTTAGCACCCGATATTCATGAATTACAGTACTATGACTATGATATTTATACAAACTGGATTGGTCTCAAGTCTTGCGTTACAGTTGATGGATGGCACCTCATCAGCCAATAACAAAAGGAGTTGTGATCCATGAAGGGTTAGTACCTGGCTATAAAAGTAAGGAATAATGAAAGAATTATAAAACCTTAAATGACCAAATGCCAATGAGGTAGAGAACCATGAATTAAAAGACGCATAAGAATTGAGACTTGTAAAGATTTTTGTGTATGGACTAGATAGTAGACACTCAGAGTATGGGTACCTAAGATTTTAGAGATATCCTTGTGTTAAACTCTCTTGTGGAAAGATGTATTCCTTTTGGATAAAATTTCACCTAGGGTTGAGTGATAATTGGAGCATGTGTATATTGTGTTGCTTAAATGAATTTTTTTGCGAAAGACTGTGTTAGAACTCGGTGTTATTTTTTTTTTTTTTTTGTAAACAATGGGTGGGGATGGTTGACTTGAGTTATATAAGTGTTGATGAAGCAAGTGTATCATAACATCTTATATGTGTTGCTTAAGGTTAGAAATAGACCGGCCAAATCCACCATTGCATGTTAACACACCAGTTGGGGGTACTGTGATATTGACGAGGATCTGTAGAGATTGCTCGCAAGAGATAGCTGATCGTACCCTTTACTTTGATTTCATTCTGCTTGACATGTCTAGTTTTGATATTATATTCGGGATAGATTGGTTGTTTGCTTTCCAGGCAAGTATAGATTGCTACAGGGGGAGAGTGACTCTATGTGCTCCTGAGGGAGATAACTTTTAATTCATGGGGGATCGTGGAGATTCCCTAGTTCCACCCTGTACGACCGCTAGGAGTTAGGGAGGCCATAGTTACATGTTGGCTAGCTTGGTTGCAGGTGATAGTGGGACTGCAGAAAGTGTGTTGCCACTAGTAGTGGATGAGTTTCCTGATGTCTTTCCGGATGACTTGACTAGTCTACTGCTGAGATGAGATATAGAGTTCACGATAGAGCTTATCCCAGGCACTGTGCCTATTTCTATCCCACTTTACCACATGGCTCCAGCTCTGTTTAGATAGCTGAAGGAGCAGTTGACTGACCTGCAGGGTAAGGGGTTTATCCATTCTAGTACTTCTCCGCGGGGTACTTCAACACTATTTGTGAAGAAGAAAGATAGGACATTGCGATTGTGTGTGGACTATAGGAGGCTGAACCGGGTTACTATCAAGAACAAGTACCCGTTACCGAGGATAGATGACCTGTTAGATCAGCTTAGGGGTTCGAGATGTTTCTTGAAGATTGATCTTCAATCTGGGTATCATCAGTTGAGAGTACGGGAGGAGGATATAGCAAAGACAGCCTTCCGCACTCGTTATGGCCATTACGAGTTTATAGTTATGCCATTTGGTGTGACGAATTCCCCCAACGGCATTCATGGACTTGATGCATCGCATTTTTAGTCTTATATAGATCAGTTTGTTGTGGTGTTTGTTGATGATATGTTGATTTACTCACCTTCTGAGGATGAGCATGCTTTTCATCTACGGATTGTGTTACGGATTTTGAGGGAGCACCGTCTATTTTCTAAGTTCTCAAAGTGTGAGTTTTGGCTTCAGGAGGTGCAGTTTCTAGGCCATGTTGTGCCAGGTAGTGGGGTATCTGTGGATCATTCTAAGATTGACTCTGTTATGAGTTGGGAGAGGCCTAAGAATGTGTTTGAGATTCGAAGTTTCTTGGGATTGGCAGGATACTACCGTTGGTTTGTAGAGGGGTTTTCTCATCTTGCCGCGCTGATAACTTGTCTGACGCGCAAGGGCATTAGATTTGAGTGAACTGATGACTGTGAGTAGTCATTTCAGGAGCTGAAGAGGGGATTGACTTCAGCGCCTGTCTTGATTATACCTGAGGGAGGTATGGGCTATACCATTTATTGTGATGCTTCCTGAGATGGATGGAGTATATGGAGGACTATGACTTTGACCTTTAATACCATCTTGGGAAGGCCGACGTTGTGGCAGGTGCACTTAGTAGGAGGCCGAGGAGCACTGTAGCTAGCATTGTTATTAGAGAGTGGGAGATAATGGGAGACATTGGAGAGTTTGACTTAGAGCTTGCCGAGTTTGAGGGACACACCACACTGTTTAGTGTGTGTGCACAGCCTTCACTGTTAAGCAAGGTTATTGAGGCACAGTTACAAGGACATAAAGGCAGAGCAGATCCGAGCACGAGTTGCCAGTACCGAGGGCTTTGAGGGGTGGACAGTTCATTCTGACCTTAGCTTGAGGTATATGGGTAGAGTCTTTGTTCCAGAGTCTCTTAGGACTAATGTCCTTAGAGATTTCCATCATTCACGCCTAGCAGTGCACCCATGAGGCACTAAGATGTATCACGATTTACGCCACCTAGTATTGGTAGACGGGGATGAAGGGAGATGTGGTGTAGTTTGTGTCTAGATGTCTCACGTGCCAGCAGAAAAAGGCTGAGCACCAGAGACTTGGAGGTTTGTTGCAGCCATTGCCCGTGGCCGAGTGGAAGTGGGAGCACGTTACCATGGATTTTGTGATGGGTCTTCTGAGGTCACCTAGAGGTCACGATGCAGTTCGGGTTATAGTTGACAAGTTGACGAAGTCCGTACATTTCCTACCGATTAGAGCGACCGATTCATCAGATGTCCTCAATAAGTTGTATATCCAAGAGATAGTACGACTACATGGGATTCCTGTATCTATTGTCTCAGACAGAGACCCACGTTTCACCGCACTGATTTTAGCAGAGTTTTTAGACAGCCTTAGGGACTCAGCTACAGTTTAGTACTACCTTTCATCCTCAGACTAACAGTCAATCAGAGCGTACCATTCAGATCCTAGAGGACATGCTTAGAGCCTGTGTTATGGACTTCAGGGGTAGCTGGGAGGATCACCTTGCTTTGGTCGAGTTTGCCTATAACAACAGCTATTAGTCCAGTATTGAGATGGCACCATTCAAGGCCTTTGTATGGTAGGTCGTGTCATTCACCGGTGTGTTGGACTGAGGTGGGGGAGACAGCTGTTTTGGGGCCCGACTTAGTCCATGAGACCACAGAAAAGATACAAGGTGATCTGGTAGTGCCTGTTAACAACACAGAGCCGCCAGAAGAGTTGTACAGACAAGAGGCGACGACCTCTGTCATTTGATGTTGGGGGACATATATTCCTCAAGGTAGCCCCACGGCAAGGATTGGGGAGATTTGGGCATAGTGGGAAGCTGTCACCGCAGTTTATAGGCCCATTTAAGATCTTGGGAAGGTTGGTGAAGTGGCCTATAAGCCAGCATTACCGTCACAGCTATCTGGGGTTCACGATGTTTTCCATGTGTCAATGTTGAGGAAGTATGAGCCTGACCCCTCACATGTACTAGACTGGGTAGATCTTCAGTTGGAGGACGACGCTTCTTATGATCAGAGACCCGTGTAGATATTGGACTCGAGGGACCAGGTTTTGCGAGGCAAGACCATCCCTTTGGTCAAGGTTCGTTGGAACCATCATGGGGTCGAGGAAGCCACTTAGGAACGTGAGGCCGAAGTCCGTGCTACATATCCCGAGTTGTTTGATCATTGATGTATATTTTTGAATTTCGGGAAGAAATTTCTTTAAGGGGGGAAGGATGTAAAGATTTTAAATTTTTACTTTTTTTTTGTTTTTTTATTAGAATAAAATTTTCATTTACAATCAATATGTGTATGTATGAAATTTCTATGAGTGGTGTATTTTATATGTATATATGTATATGTATATGGTATTATATATATATATATATGTATACATGAGTTTAAATATATATATATATATACACACACAAGGTGGGAAACAAGCTGTGTGTGTGCAAGTGGATGTGTGTGTGTGTGTGTGTGCGCGACTATGTGTGTGTGACGGCTGACAGTGTGTGTGAAATATAATTTACTATATATATATATATGAAAAACCAAACAAACAAGCAAACATTTAATGCATTTTGAAAAGAAGAAGTGATTTGGACAGTAGAGCAGTCAGGAAAGAAGGGAAGTGGTAGGCTACAACTGGCCTTGCATGAGGTGATATATGCGTATACCTATGTGTGTGCATTAGGATTGTACATTGGTTAGAGAGGCAAAGAAATCAGAAAGGGAGGGGCTGAGTTAGAGAGGTCGTGAACATTGGGAAAAGTCCAGAAGTTGAAACAGAAAGGGGGAGGAAGAAGCTACATAGAGAAAACCAAAAAATAGGTGAGTTGGTGCATTTCTATTTTTGATTTCTTTAAAGCATGATAGTTAGATTTGATTTTAGGGTCTTACTTAGCATGGAAAATATAAGCTAATGCAAGAAGAATCCACCAAAATGATTAAGAAATGAGTTAGAAAATATGAGTTGCAGGTCTAAGAGGATAATTTGGTTTGAAAAATTTTGTAAACTAAACCTAGTTTGAACTATGGGAAATAAATCCCCGTGAGTGTAGAAAACTAAATGAAAAGAAATGGTAGAGAAATAGTATAGAATTGAGCTCGAAATAACAAGAAACCAGTTGGCCGGAGCCACGGTTCTTGGTTATTTCGTGAAGCTACAGTGGATTAGGACGGCATTTGAAAAACATTAAAAATCCACCAAAACAGTGTCGCCGTCACCGGAGATGGCAACGGAACCCTAGGGCAACCCTACCGAAAAATCGGGGAAGAAGGAACTGTTTGGGTCTTGGGTCTGGGCCACTAATCGGGTCAGGTGAGATCTGATCCACATGCACGTGTTGGATACCATGGGACGACGTCGTTTAAGTTATAAATTTAAAAGGGATTGGGGGTGTTTGGCTACAGGTTTAAGAAATTAAATTGAAATCCAAATTGGGGATAGGGATATCTTATCCCAGTTTTGAGGGTTAGCCACTATTTGGCTATTCGGATTGAGAATAGTAAACTCAAAAATTCTGATTTAACCCCACAACTTTTGGAAATTGAAAAGTGACCCCCCAGAACTTTTGATTATTATAATTAGACCCCCAAAATAAAATATTAATTAAATATTAATTTAATTAATTAATTAAAATAAAGGAAAATTATAAAAATGCCACTAAGTCAAAAAGCAATCAAACGAACGCCGATTAAAGTAAAAAAATAGTGAATTTTTATTATTTCAAACATTCCAGAATCAACCATGGAGTCTGATTTGGGAAAAGAGGTCCCGAGAAATAGGAACCCGTAAAAGTGTAAAATGATCGTTTTGCCCTTTTTAGCCCGGATATCCAAACTGAATTCCGCGAAAGCCTAAATCGACTCTATTCGACATTCCGGATGCAATGGTAGAGTTTATTCTAGTAAAATAGGAACTCATGATATAAAAACATAAAATTTGATGAATAGCATAATTCAAGTAGAAATAGACTAAGTTGTGTCACAATGATTTTAGGAACACCGAAGGGCAAGGAGAAGGTAGTCTAGACCTTCCAATTGGAGATAGTAAATGGGACTGCATTCTCATTGATTAGTTCGGCTACACCGCAAGCACGGTTTCTTAGGGTTGAGACCAACCCATAAGGTATGATATTTTACTAAGTAAGGAATAAGATTAAGTTTAGGATTGATTTTCATATCGATTTCATGATTTGTATACTTGTTCGATTGTTTATGTTCTTATGTGTTCCTTGTTATTTCCTTGGAAGTTTGGTTGAGTGATAAATGTGGATCACGATTACGTGTATATTCCATGTGTTGACACAGCGTATGATTGATATTCCTTGAGGATTGCTCAGATTGAAAATGTGTAACTTGAACATGTGTTTAATGGAATATGTATAGTATATACACATGAGGAAGGAATTTTTTTATTTAAATATTATTGTTTAAAGCATGCTCCATGTGTTGGTAAAATGCTTCATTAAGACTGAATGATTACATGGTGGAATCAAGGCATATTGGCATGGTGTGATTCTTGAAATCATAGTGTGGGTTGAGCACGTGGTGCTATGCATTATAAAGGTGTAGATCCTATGGTGAAAAACCCAAAATTGGCTATTGCATTGGTGCCCAGAATCCAACGGATGTGTTCCGTGAACGGGTGTTGGTACTCAGGGTCCATCGGATGTGTTCCGAAAATGAGACATGGGTGTGGCATAGAGTTTGCATGGGTACGTCACGCATATTGTTCATGTACTGCATTGATGATATTGAATGACATGTAGATATAAATGTACACTTGCACATGACACGCCTTAATTTTGTTCCTTGCATTAGTATTGTATTATACCAGCAGTTGAGCTGACCTATTCGTGGGATACCATATTACAGATGACGCCCCTACTGTATGAGAATTGATGAGATCTTGACAAAAAGAAGGGAAAAAGGATTTAGAAGTGTATTTGGCCCTTGGGGCACGTTTTGAGATGTAAGGGCTTAAGCCCAACTGATTTTAACAATATGTCTACCGAATGTATTTTACGTGTTTATATGTTGAAGAATTGAATGTCTGTCTAATGAATCCATTAGATTAACTTTTATTTACTTTTCTTGTTTTATTTCTGTCACCCCCAAGTTCGTGGAAAATCGAGGCGTGACACATTTAGTCGATTGGTTCTTAGAATTGATCGACTGGTTTTATCAGTATAAAAATAAGCCTTAAGAGTTAGTCGACTGGTTCCATGAACTGGTTGAGTAGTTTGGACAGTGAATGTAACCTTGCTTATTTTTCTCAATGTACTTTTATCAAAACCTTTTGATCTTTCAAAACTTATGTTGTGGCAATTATTTTGTTTTGAAAAATCATTTGAGATTAGTTCTTAGTTGATCATTTTAAATAGTACAAGCTTACGACCAATGATCAATCTAATCTTAATCACTCAAAACCCAAAATAAGGAAAATAAAATTCTTCACTTGACTTGTCTTTGAATCATTGGGCTTGAGTGTGTCCATTTGCTTGATTCATCATGAGAGCATTCCATTTAATTTAATTCTTTCCTTGAAACATGTTCTTAAGTGGAATCGTTTAGCTTAATAGACTTTTTTATTTCTTAGTCAACAATCTTCTTTGACTAAGATGACCTATTTGCATTGTCACATGGATAAAACATTAGTTTATTTGGATAATATTTTGTTATCATCAAAATTACTAAGATGCCATTGGTTGAAAACCTTTAGGGCTAACAACTGCCTTTTGGTTTTTCCTATTTCAAACTCCCTTTTCAAAATCCATCTACGAATGTCCTTTAGTGAGCGGCACTGGGGCCTTCACTTGAAATTATGAGATAAAAACCTTGTGAGCTTTGTGAAAAGCTCGTGAGTAACATTAGTGCCCTATCAGTAGGTTTTAGCAAAACCCAAAGTACTATTTCATGGATAACATACAAAATATTTTATAAAGCTACTAGCATTCTCTTAAACATACTTATAAAACTTAGAGTACTGCAAAACTATGATAAATCATGCAATGCTATGCTAGTAAATCTGCTGTATAAAACTGAACTAATAACTTTCAACTTGTTGCTGCTAAATCATGTGTAAAGTGATTTTTCTGCCAAAGACTAGTTATATGAGACCTGGGTTGTCACAAAGTGACCTAGGTTGTCACATAATGACTTGGATCACATAGCGACGCTAAGTAATTTATAGCTCTTGGCTTATTGGGCCTGCCGACAAGGTATATTAGGCTGTCAAGTAATAGTGCGTCATATGTATGTCATATAAAAACTTTATGTTAAAAGCTTGAATAAGTTAAAAGATTCTAGTTAATTATTCTTCTAGAGTCGTATGTACCCCTTGCTTGTTGATGTAGGACAAAGGGGCCTTAGCCCTAAAGATGTCACTCTCATCCTAGTTATAGAGTATACACCTAGATCCCTTAACATAGCTTAAAACATGATCAGTAAAAAATTACTTTTGTTATCCAAGTTTATAGAACAATTAAGATGCAATAAAAATCATGCTAATGTTCAAAACTAAAATCATTGTACTTGCATTTAAGTAAAATAGTTACAAAAATGCACTTTAATAAAAAGCACCAGTTCAAGATACAAGGTTACTCACCTAAAGTACAGTTCTTAGAAAACTACTTCCTTTAAGCCTTACCTTAGTCCTTGGATCCTATATCAATGATTAGTCACACATTAATCACTAATTTGATGCACATTTGGTCTAGATCTCTTTCTTTGAAGCCTTATTAACTCAAACAAACTTTTCTATTGAGTTTAGAAGGCCTAAAAACTTTAAAGATGATTCTTTCTTATTCTTCTATACTCTCCAAATAACTTAATTAAGTCTTAGAGATGCATTCGTCACTTTTAAATTTGTTTTGGAATTTTATGTTTTCCAAACGAACATCATCGTTGGGTCCAGAATGTCAAAGATACTAAACTTAGCCTTTTTTGAATCTTAATTAGCCTTACTATGTATTATTTTAGGTCTAGGGGCATTTTCATAATTTTACAATTTCTTCTTGGACCTCTTACATGTTCTTGGATGCTCAATTAGACCCCATCATTAGGTCTAGAACATTCAATAATGTTGGGTATACTATCTTTATATTTTCACAGTCTATTTGGTAGCCCATATTTCACTAAAGATAGTTTGGGAATTACTAATTTTGTGTATCTATACTTTGGGTACCTTGTTTGATGAAATTGACCCCACCATTGAGTCCAGAATGTCGAAAAAACATTAGGGGTAGGTACCCTCACAGTCATTGGGGCCCATTTGATAGCTTAATTAACTTTTTAGGACTTAATTGAAATTAGTCTAGTTTGTCTGTTCATATATTTTAAGGTCTAATTTCTCAAATCGGACTCCACCATTGAGTTCAGAATGTCTAAAAATATTGAAAATGTCTATTCTTGCATTTCAATTGGCCTTTATTATACTACTTTTAGGCCTATGGGCAAAATGATAATTTTATCCAAGCTTTAAAGGCATTAAAACAATTATTAATTATTCTTTGGGGGTCTAAATATAATCTAACAATTTGGGGTTAAAATGAAAATAGCAAAAGTTCTAGTTTATTGATTTAAGGGAAAACCCATTGGTTCAACAACTTCTGTTGATAATTGGTTAAAATCCCTAAAGAACTAAATGGTTTGAGACTCATTCAAATGAACTGAACTGAACCAAACCATTTTCATTAAAAGTCGATCGGTCCAGTATTACATTAAGCGAACCAACGCCTTATCCTTAAGAGTTGACCAATCTAGACCGGTCTAACACGTTAGCGTTTAAAGCTCCAAAACAATGGCATCCTACTAAAAAAGGATCTGTTTTACACGCCAGTTGGCCCAAACCCACTCATGACCCGACTTAGTTACCATTCATCTTCCTTGTTTTTTCAACGACACGGTAGTGGCCTTCTCTAGCGACGATCACCAAATTCAGCTTTTTTTTTTGGTTTTTAAAGCACGCTTTTCTGGACATTTCAAGTTTTTTTTTCACCTAAATTCATCCTAGCATGATTTAAAGACATTTGGAATCACTTTTGTCACGACCCAAAACCCACCCTATGCGGATTAGGGGTCCGTGAACCGGGTCTACGGCCCGTGGGCTGTTCCCTGTCAAAAGGATCTAAAGTACCATTACAGTTTTGGCAAAATATTTTATAATCATTAATACACCTGGTAGCATAATCAGATCACCATTTAGTACATGCCAAAAGAACATAAGTGTTTAAGTACAGATCCTCCAAAAAGAAACACACTTCTAGGACCGTGGTGATATGGGAGCAATTAAGACCTTCTAGCATTCAATTAGTACAAAAACTCAGCCAAAAGAAAACTACAAGTAGCTTGCAGGCGTCTAAACCTCTTGAGCGCCTGAGGGTCCTTCTAGATCTTGCTGTCCTAAAAAAAATATAAGGGAGGGGTGAGCTAACAAAGCCCAGTAAGTAATTTCCTAGCTTTAACATAGGTTAGGGTTAATCCAAGGGAATGGTAGAACAAAGGGGTAACAGGTAGCCAAATGAGCAACAAGAATACATAGCCAGTCACCAAGATGCACAACAATAACGACCCGAGGGTCCAAAAGAGGCATATCCCACAATATAAAAAAAGTGGCAATAACAAGGTCAATCAAAGTTGGGATCTAGCCTATCATGATGGATTGCTGCCATAACAAAGCGTTAGCCAATCAAAATATATCATGCTTGCAATAATATGATCATTCACAGGGCATAAAATATGATCATCCAACGAATACAAGAATAAATCACTATCAAGTTCTAACAACCCAAGAATGCGTGAATCACCCGGGGCCTGGCATACCCCACTAGGAACGCACATTCAGTTTTGCCCCTTTATCCCGGGCTTACTGAATAGCGCTAGAGCTCTTATTATCTCAGGTCCCGAAGGACATACAAAACCCCCAAAAGGTCTTTCCCCCATGCAATCTGTGAAAGGATGGGCCATTGTGACTGAGCACAACCCCGAGTACACGCCAAATATCATGATCAATAAAATTCCACAAAGGATGTACAACCGTACAAAGCAATTGATATCACAATTAACAAGTCATGAAGTGTGTGGAACAACAAGATTTCCATCAACAGGATATATCTCAAGACTAGGTCATGGTATGATAGTGCAATGATGCTTAAATATCAATGATCAATTTCACAATGATGTAAGCAAGCAAGTCAAATCCAAAGATCAGGCATAACCGATAACCACAAGTCGATTGGCTCAAATCAAGTACATTAGGTAGTGATAGAGTACAAATTTGGCAGCATATGGTAAATAACGTGATTGACTGGGAATAACCCACATTAAAGCATCAGAATTACCTTACCTCAAAAATAGCCCCCTGCAATCTTATTAATTTAAATCTCCTTCTCTTTCCCCTTGGAGGTTCCTATAAATTAGAATTTAATTGTCATTAACCCATCTTAATTATTTAAGGTCGATGTGGTTTAATTTAAGCCTCTCGGTATTAAAGTATATTCTTAAGGTTGTTAAATTTATTACATCGGCCTTCAGGATATTTTATTTGGGTAAACGGGCTCTACCGTTGAGTCTGGAACGTCTAAGAAAATAATTCTAGGCCTTCGCGACTTTTTATTTGGCTTTAGGTAACCCTAAGGGCAAAATGGTAATTTCATGTTTTAGGTGACTTAATTTTTTCGAAACCCCGATTGACAAAATGGACCTCACCATTGGGTCCAGAATGCCCGACATAATTAAATTGGACTATCTTTTATATTTATTTGGCCCTAGGTATCATTAGGGGTAATACAATCATTTACCATTTGAGTGTCTTTATTTTTTGGGACTTGGTTTCACAAATCGAACTCCACCATTGAGTCCGGAATTCCTGAAATAGTAAAAATACACTATTTATTTATTAAATTTGGACTTCGTTTCGACTTATTTATGACCGTAGGGGCAAATTGGTCATTTTACCTAATTAATAAAATAATAAAATAATTTATTTTATTAATTATTTAATTTTCAGGGGCTTAATTGTACTAAATTTTCAGAAAGCTGGGCTAGAATAGAATTTTCAGAACCTGTTGGGGTTGAAAAGGAATTTTAGAATCTTCTAGGGGTTTAAACATAATTTCTGTTAAATATGTAATGCTGACGTCAGCCCTAATTTAAAATTAAAAAATCCCTTAAGTAAAATGACGTAGTTTTACTTTAAAATGTTTAACCTATCCACAGTTGGGTCGGGGCCTGAACCATTACTGACCCGATGCCCGACCCACTACTGTTCATCGTCTTCTCCAAGATGATGAACAGTAACCCTAAAAACTGAAAATTTCAAAGCTAATTTCGTGGGATTTCAGCCATCGATTCTCACTGTTTTTCGTTCTAATATATTTTTGGAAGCCCAACAAACATTTTAACATTCATTTGAGGCATCAAATCGAGCTCAAAGGGTTCTATCCAAGAAGAATAACCGAACCTGCAACTGATTCCCAAATGTTCATTTCTGGACCAAATCTGTTGGTTCTTGTCCTTGTTGTGACTGTCCTGCCCAGGGGATTCGATCCCCATTCTAAAAACAAGGGCTAGAGGTCTGTTTCAGGGGTTGGGTTCTAAACCCATGACCTGGAAATCGACTTTTAGTGGCCTTAAGTTGGGTGTTTGGGTCGCGGCCGGGTGTTTTCGGAACACTGGTAGGCTCTATTTGAGGTTCCAACAAGCCAAATTTCATTTGGCTATGGCTGGTTCAAACCTGCACCTTGGAGGTCTTTTAATGGTTGCCGTGTTCAACCTAGGGCTTTTCAAGCCTTCTTGACCCTCTCCGTTGTATATAATTGTTCCTGTGTGTTAAGTTAACTCATGCATGCAATTTAGTCACTAAATAACACTAAAGCAACACAAGGAAATTTCAAAGGAAGATTTCAAGTTATGGTATTCTTATACCTTCTAGACAATGGCTGCTTCTCAACTCGTTGCTCAACTTGGTCCTCTCAAATCAGCTCAGCTTGTGTACTCCCCAGTCCCCTCCTTGTGCACCTCCAATGGAACACACACTCACACAATGTGTTTCTCTCTCTCTCTCTCTCTCTCTCTCTCTCTCTCTCTCTCTCTCTCTATCTCTTAGTGTCACTTCCCCTCTATCACTCATTCTCCCTTCCAACCGAAACCCACTAATATAGACCTAACACCATCATCACACACACAGAGGTCTGCACAACACTCATTCCATGGGCAGCTCATTCATTATTTTGGCTGATCACAAGTTGACCCTTCCTGTTTCAGCCCCACTGTTCCAGCCACCTGCTCCATTTTAGCAGCTTATATATGAGTGCATCCAGCCAACTGCTATGCTGCATTTTGCAGCTCAATTGAGTGCACCCAAGCCATAGGTTGGCTGGTGCAATTATACACCTATATATATATACACCCACATATATATATACACATATATAATACATTTTGTAATGACCTTATTTTAAATATTTGTTTCTAAAGTGTTCTCTTAATGTATGTATATATATATATATATATTTAAAGTATTAAAATCTAGCTTTGACGATTAAATCGATACATTAAATTCTAAAAAATACATCCTTATTTTAATTAATTGATAAAATAGATTCGGGGTATTACAACTTTTAGCCTGTTGTAGACACCTCATTTTTTTACCCTTGATTGTATAAGGGTAAAACCTTAATTATGTGACTTTTTTAGGGTGATTCAGTCATTTTTGCTGCATATTTTGTGGAAACCACTTGATTAGGGGTAGCTTTGTCATTTTTTCTGAATTACAAAGATATTTTCCACCTAGGGGTATTTTGGTAATTTCACATATTAGTCATTTTACATATTGTTGACTTCTATGGGCATTCTCGTAATTTTGCTCACATTTTACTCTTTAGGGGCACGCTAGGTAAATCCTAGAGGTTTCCCAATTCATAGGGGTATCTTGATAATTTTTGGCTAAAGTCCTACCCTTAGTAGGACTCTTCTACACTTTTCTACCCTTTGAGGGTATTTTGGTAATTTTACCATAATCTTACCTTTAGTAGGACTCTTCCACCATTTAGAAGACATTTCGATAATTTTGCCACAATCCTACCTCTAGTAGGAATTTTCTGCCCCCTTGGGGGACATTTCGATAATTTCAACACCATTTTTACCTTTTAGGGAATTTTGATAATTTTGGCAATTTTGGCATAATCCTACCATCAGTGGGACTCTTTTATCACTCAAAGGGTATTTTCATAATTTCTGTATCATTTTATCCCTTTAAGGGTAATTTGGTAATTTTAGCCTTTTGGTGACAAATTTGGCACATTTTCATGCCTTGATGGGCAATTTGGTCACTTCTCATGCCTGGGGGGAGGGTAATTTAGAGATTCTCCAGCAAATTGGGGGCAATTTGGTAATCTTGAGTGGTAGTGATCATTTGTGCACAATTAGGAGTTCCTTTTTCTAAAATTTTAGTGAATCTAATTTCTAGACATTTCCTTTAGAAGATATACATTAAATCTAGACATTTGCATTTTTAGAGTTTATTTAGAAATAAACTCTTTTTTTCTTAATTCTTAATGGGTCTTGCATGTAGCATTGATCCTATTGGTTTTTGCATTTTCATATTTTATTTTTAAATAATTTATTTAGGATATTCATTCTCTACGATAATTATTTAATTTATTTATTTATTTAATCATGTAATTATCATTCAATACATGATTCTAGCCTTTCATTTGTGAGATTGATTATAGGCCCTTGGATCAAATTCTAACATTTTACTTATAAATAGATCTCCTTGGTCACCATTCTAGGGTTTTAGAAATTCATAGCCCCATGCTATTGTTCTAGTGTTGGAGCCCTTTCTATCTCTCTAGAAGTCCTCAAGTTCATTCCCTCTCAAGGTCGAAGCCTTGACTAGTTGACGGTCCCAAACCAAGAAGTGCAACCTAGAACTCTTGTCACGACTCAAAACTAACCCTCTACGGATAGTGAATTACAACCCCGGCTCGACCCTTTTACCGAACCGGATCTGAACTTGCTACACTATCAATACCACTAAGATGCAATAAATATCATAACATAAACAGTGGAAGTCTTTAAATAAAAGTTGCATGTATATATATCGGATTCTCAAAATACAGACTTTAAAATTTCTTTTAATACAGTACATCCCTAAGACATGGATGACATGGGAGAGCTACAAGATTGTACTACATATTACCCTTTACATTTCCAAAATGTCCATGATTTAGCTAGCAGGCTTTTACGGTCTACTCATAATGTCCGTTCCTAAAATAATCAGAATAATTCTGTAATAAGCTAACTTAGCCCAGTAAGTAATTCTCCTTTACTCTATAATGTGTACAGGTCAATATAGAAAAGCATAATCCAAAAAAGACAAAGATATGGAAACATGATAGCCAGTCGAGGAATATAATAATTCATTAGTGAATATCAAATGGTAAAAATCACAAGTGATAATCAATGGAAATCTGGTCTAACAATAATCATAGACTGCTACAGTCATGAGTTGTCTCAGAGATAATATCGTAAGTACTCAATAAGATCTTTGCAACCTCATGATCGTTCATAGGGAATAATATGATCAACCTATGAATTTCAATAAAAGATAATGATATCAATAAAAATGGATACACTTTAACTTGGGGCCTGACATACCCTTGGAGCACTCATTCAGGCATTTTCCTATACCAGGGTCCCTGAATAGCACTTAGAGCTCTGTAATATACATAAATCTGTGTCCTCTAGGACAAAATCGTGCACTATGTCTTGTATAACCACAGTAGCTAATGTGCTTCCTAGAACCTTGACCCGAGGTCGTAGTAAGCATCAGATAGAGTTTGTGACTAAGCACAAATCCGGTACTCATAATATATCAAGATCATGCTACTTTCCACGAAGAGTATAATGGATCATAACTGGTTCTAAGTAACATAATATAATTGTAACTTTTTAAGGCTATGGTTACTGAGCTACCGAGAATATAACTAGTTGGCCCTTTTCGGCCCTAGGTACAAGTGTATAGAAAGGTCCTTTGTACCATTGTACAGAACTCATGATCAAGATATATAATAGTCAATTGACATATTTCATAACATAGAACAAGTTTCGCATATGTGGATTCAATCAACATTCTAGCTATATAAGAGTACAACTTGGCAGTATATGAAAAACTAATGACATGGCTAGGAGTATTACATGCAGAGATCAGATATTACTTACCTCTTACTGTGTCACTTAGAAAGTCAAACCTTTTTCTCATTTCCTATTGACGTTCCTATTATTCAAGAAACACATCTCAGTCTATTTTTACATAGTCTATGCTATTCATCAAATTTTATATATCATTGCTATAAGTATCTCATTTTTTAAAATGGACTCTACTATTGAGTCTGGGACGTCGAAGAAAGTCGGTTTAGGCTTTTACAGACTTCAATTTGGACTTCGGTACTAAAAAGGGCAAAATGGTCATTTTAAACTTTTACGTGTCTTTGTTTCTTGGGACCTATTTCACAAATCGGACTTCACCGTTGAGTCCAAAATTTCCAAAATAATAAAAATTTACTATTCATTCATTTTACTCGGAATCTGTTTAACTCTTTTTTTACTTAAGGGCATTTTTGGCAATTTCTCCTTTTATAAAATATTTAATTAAATATTTTAATTTATTTACTTTGGGTCATTTCACAATTATCATAAGTCTAGGGCCCTTTACTAATTTCTCAAACTTTTGGGCCAAATCTGTAAAATCAGAATTTACTATTCGCAATTGGAATAGTCAAACAGTGGTTAAGCCTCTAAAATAGATATAGGATATCCCAATTTCAATTTAGGTTTTTAAATCAATTTATTAAAATTTTTTCCAAACACTCCCAATCCCATTTAAAATATAACACAAAACGACACACTATCACATGTTATATGTGCGGGTGGGTCGGGTCTGACCCGAACTCGAACCGACCCCAACCCAAAATAATCTTTTTCTCCAGTAAGATTCTGGTGTCTTCTCCAGCATCGGTGACATTTTTCGATCATTGTTTCAACCTAAAACTAATGGGATTCTCTTCCTCTTTCCGTGAGGATCTCAACCCTAACATTTGTTTTTCAATTCATTCAACCAATTTTCACGAAATAGAGGAAAACAGTGGGTCTCCAGTGAGACTCGATTTTCTGGCCACATGCAAAATTTCTATTTCGTGGCTTTTGGGCCACTATTTCAACCCAACTCTTCTCCTATTCCATTTCTCCACTAAAGGGGAACAATTTCCCAGTGTTTAACTAAGCTTTTATTCATAAAATCACAACCTTCCGATTATCACCACCAACCTGCAACTACTATTTTCTTACTCATTTTTTAACTATTTTCAGTGATTCTTTTTGCAATTTAAACCTCATCACATGCTCTTTCAGACCCTATAACTAAATCAAGCTTTCATGATTTGAATTTCAAAAACAAAACTCTGAATTTCACTCACCTTGGTTGAGTTTTTGGCTCACAGTTTCCACTCATCTTCTTTACTTTTCTTCCTTGCTTCACTTCTGAATCCTCAAACTTCAATTTCTCACTCTCAACACTTTGTTTTCTTTCTGATTTTCTCTACAACCCAACACCTCTATTTACCACCACCCCTCTCACTCTCAGCTTCTTCCTTCATTTTCCCACTCTCCTCCTCTCTCTTTCCTTTGTCATTTCTTTTCTTTTGCTGAATCCTTTTTAACCTCAGGAATTAATTGTTTTCTTGATATTTTATGTGATATATATATATATATATATATTATACAACACATATACTAAACATCTCCAGCACACACATACACCTGCCGACCTCCTTTCTCTCTCTATTTTTGTATATGTATGTACGTATATACATATTATATATGTATATACACACACATATATACATTACCATATATGTGTATTTATACATATATACACACACACACACCGTGTATATATACACATATATCTATATATATATATATATATGTATATATTTGTATATTATCTTATATATATATATATACTATATACATATGTATATATACACCCATATGTACATATATCCACATATGTATGTATATACATATCTACGTATACATGAATCCCCATACAGTTCAGTTCCTCGTACTGGTGTTCCCTGGGCACTCAGGATTGTTTGTAATTATCATCGTGTGTTTGACATCATTTGTATGCTCAAAACTGTACATTTATCTCATTACAATATGTGTTCGGTTTATAAGTCAATTTTACACTGGTTGACCCGGTCTATCTCGAGATGGGTGCTATACTTAGGGTTGGGCTATTACAACTCTAGTCAAGTGACAATTCCAAGCTGAACAATCCTAGCCAAAGTGTTGCCCGACATTTGTGACTAAACAAGGTACGCTTTTTAAACCTTTCGTAGTCCTTTTACCCGGTTAGTCTTTCTTCGATAACTCTTGATAGAAGAAAGCAAATTGGAGAACTATGTGACTCTGATTCCATCTTTGGATATATACATAGGAAGTTTTTGGGCTCGAGTCAAATCTCATTTCCCTTTCTTGTTTACTTTAATTATTTTTATGCAAATTCCATTCCTTTACTTTTATTTTCTAGTTTAATCAGTCAATCATCACATTTTATCACCATCAATAAAAGTGGGTGACATGAGCTCATAAGCCCAATCCATCACCTCATCACTCTTGATAAGAGGGATGAAAATCTATCGACTTCTATCATCATTGATAGAAACAGATCAATGGGTGGTTTTAAAGCTTATTCATTTTTCTTTCAACTTCATTTATTTGTCATTACTGCTCTTCATTTAATTTTCTTTATTATTCCTACATTTTATGTACGATGAATGAGCCTTGTATGCGAACACTTGAGGCCGACTCATTTCGACTAGGTGGGGTGGGTGCCTAGCACCTTCCATGTCTGTACCTTAGCCCCTAGATCCATTTTCTTTGGTTTCACTTGTTTCAGTATTTTTATTTTGTTTAACCCATGTATAGGGGTTTTTAGTATGTATTTAGGATCTAAAGCGATGTAATTTATTTAATTTTATTTCTTTGGTTTCCTTTACATGCAATAAGTTTTAACAGGTTTGCTTGTTTATTTGCCTAAAATAAGTTGGCGACTCCTCTTTCTCTCTTTCTCTATTTTCATTTCTTAGAGGCATTCCTTCACACCTTTAGGAAAGGGACAGTCAATGGAACTCAAAACTTTCTTAGTAAACCTACAAACTATATAGGAACTCAATGGAAGAAGAAGGAATAAGAATGGTACATGTTTGAGCTTGAATCTGAGTTTTCCTTTCTCTTTCTCTCTCTAGGCAACCCTTGTCACGCCCCGAGTTTCCAAAACCCGGGGAGTGAATGGAAATGAATTAAAATAATTTATAAAAGATAATTAAATGAATTTTCCCACACTTAAGCTCTGATAACTCGTTGTCACGCCCCAAATTTTCATAAACCCGGGGGTGGGTAAAAATGAATTAAAATGAAATTAACAAATGATAATTAAATAGATTTGGTTGATTACTCATCTATTTTCCCATATTTCCCCAAAATGAAAATGAAAATTTATTAACTAGACTCACCCAAGATAAATCCCAAATGGTAGTCAAATATCTCCCTAACCAATGGCCAAAATTAGTCTAAGGCATGTTCAAGGGTAGCCTCCAAGATAGCCCCAAAATTTCTTTAAATATGCCTTGGAATAGTGACCCCAAATGGGCCCCAAAATGCCCTAAGGCATACACCAAGAGTAGGTAAAAAAGTTTACCAAAAGTGGTCCAAGGAAGTGGCCAAACATGGCCCCATAAGATGGCCAAATATGACCCAAAAGAGTGGCAAAACATGGCCCAAAATGATGGCCAAACATGGCCTAAGGATTGGCCAAACATGGCTCAAAAAGGTGGCCAAACATGGCTCAAAAAGGTGGCCAAGGGGTGGTGTCAAGGGGGCTATCAGGCTAGGTGCCATGAAAAAGGCAGCAGGCTATCACGCGTGGGCGCGCAAGGGCTGGTAGCACAGCACGCGTAGGGGCGCACGGGCTGGGGCATGGCCTGGCATAGGGCTATAAACGGATCAGATTCAGACCAGATCAGAGCCGATTCGAATCCGATCCGTTTAATAAGAAATCCGATCCGATCCGATCCGTTAATCCGACGGATCATGCGAATGTCAATCCGTATCCGAATCCATTAATAACCGAATATCCGATCCAGTTAATCCGGTCTGATTATCCACCTAATATTTTACAACCATTCATGTATACAAGCATTGCACATTCCATCCTCACTCGATGGCCACAAGTTCATTAAAATTAAACTTACATCTAATCTTCTCAACATATACATATGATGCTCATTAAACAAACATATCATACATGTCATTTGGGTTCAAACCCTTACATTTCAAAATGGCCTCAGGCTTATAGTTCACTGTTCTTCCAAATTAAAACACAAGTCTTTTAGGCTTATACCTATACTTACAAAAATATGCCCCAAGGGCCAAATATCCTTCATGGGTCATGTTTCCTCCGCTCTTCAAGACTTTCTCAAGTTTCAAGTGCCGGGAGCCTCATCTGTAATATGATATCCCATGAGGGGTCAGCTCAACTGCTAGTATGACATAATGCTAATGCAAGGAACAAAATTTAAGGCGTGACATGTGCACGTGTACATTTATAATCTACATTCCTTCCAATTCATCAACACCATGCAATGGCGATATGCGTGACACACCCATGCAAACTCTATGTCATACCCATGTCTCCTTTCATGGATTGCTCCCGTTGGGTCAATCAGGCACTAATGTAATGGCCAATTTTGAGTTTTTCACCACAGGATCTACACCCTTATAATGCATAGCACTAAAGTGCTCAACCCACACTATGTTTTCAAAGAATCACAATATGTCAATATGCCTCGATTTCTTTATGCAACTTCAATGTGACAATTCATCAAATACATGGTATTCACCTTAAGTCATGCATCATACCCAAAATAAATCATAACTTCCAAACCCTAAAACTTCTTTTACATGAACATATGCTATATACTATCCATTTCCACATATGCTCAAGTCACATATTCACAATCTTACCAATTCATAAAGAACACATAATTTCACAAAGCATTAATGCATCAAACAATCATATCTTCCAAAACACAAGATCTATCTACATGAATATAAGCCACAATGCAATAATTTAAACATATAATTAATTTACATTTTCATCATTTTACCAAATTCTCAAAGATTACAAAATACATAAAGCACCAACACCTTAAATAAATCATAACTTTCCAACTACAAGATTTTGTCTACATGAACATAAGCTAGAATACAATGAATTATACATATAGTCATGGTTCATGTTTATCACTTTACCAAATTCTCAAAGAATACAAAGAACACACAAGCACATAAACAACTAACTCTAGGTTTTCAAAGCAACTACATCTTAAGTAATTTTCTAATAGCAAATAAACATATAAATCATCCAATCAACTTATAAAACACTCCTAAACTTAGCAAAATATCATACCTAGAAGGGTTTTTCTCAACCCTAGGGAGTTGTACTCGTTGTGCAGCCGAACCAATTAGTCAAAACATAGCCCTTGATGTGGGGAACAATTTCCTAGAAGGAAGTCTTGTGAAAATCCAAGCCTAGAAGTGAGTTTTGGAGGCTTGAAAGTTGGAGAAACCTAGGTTTCTTTCTCCCTTTTCTCCATGAACGTGCAGCTGTTGTATCTCAGACCAAAATAATGAAATTATATTACTAAGGGGTTGTATTTATAGTAAAGGGGCAAAGGGGCAAAATGACCTTTTTGCTCTTAATGAATCCGGGACCCTGTTACACTATAGCCCGAATGCCCTTTATAGTCCAGTTTTTGAAACTGTCTCCGAATAGACTCAAATTTTTACATGATGTGTATTTTAACACTTTACGTATATTTATCTTCTATGGCATACTCAAAATATGCTTCTAAATATGACTTATGTCTAAATGTGCATATATAGTGCCTTACCGGTAAATGGTGCATGAATAGTGCTCTACCAGCAAAACGAAAAATTTACACTCATTTTTCATGTCTCTACAACCCTTCTTCTTTCAGCCTCCAAGCACGGATTTCTATCTGTATTTCCTTAGAAATGTAAAAGAATTGGTTTGTGTTTGAATTGGTTATTTATAATGAGACATAGGTTTGGGGTTGAATGTACATTTGTTCATTGCCACCTTCTTGACCTTTCTCAATATGAGGAGGGTATGGCTTAGGTCAGCTTGCCCCCTTAGCGAAAGATTACAACTGCACTACACCTCATTCTTACATGTTTATATCATATAATGGTGAATATATAAATACATACTAGACATCACATGCATGACATGCTATTACTATTCATGTCTGGCCATCATCTCTCATTGTCATATTAAGCTTGGCTAAACTATTTTAGTGATCATAATTCTTAATTAGGTCAATTAGGAATGTAAATCCTTCAATTAAGTGCAATTGTTCACTAGTTTCTTCCTTTAAGAAAATTCTCGCTCATGTTAACTAAATAAACAAGTCTTGATCTTTTAATGATGTTAAATTTTAAGTTACTATTTTTTCTTAAACTATTTGTATAACTATTAGGGTAATTTTTCTTTAATTAGTTTTCAATGGATAATTTTTTTAATTTAATTGGGTTGGGGTGTTACAAAAATAATCAAGTCTTTTAAAGACACTAAATTCTTATTATAATGGAATTTATAATTCCATCAAAATAAAATTTAATTTTTCGGATCATCTAGTGATGTGCATATTGTTTATAGGCCATGTAATATATTTGTTTTTGGGTAAAATAATATTGAATTCCATGAGCCATGTGGTTGTCTCCAACTCAATTACACCATTGAACTAAAAGGCGTTTATTTAAATATGGAATCTTCATTCCATTGGTCATTTCATTCACTTATCAAAAAATTGTTCATTAAATTTTAGAGTTAATGAGTTATAAACCTATTGTGCTCAAAATCTAAAAATATGAGTAATGAGTCATTTACTCATTACTCATTATTCATTCCATATTTATTTTTTTCTCAAATTCTAAAATTTAAGTAATTAGTCATTTACCCATTATTAATCTCATTATTCATTCCAAATTTCTTTTCTGCACAAATTTCGAATTGAAGTAATAGTAACGCAATGCGGAATGTGAAGGAGAATCAAACACGTTGAATTCCTTAGTAACCAAGAACAAAAGGGACTCCTCACCCAAAGAAAACAAATCTCAAATTTTCAAACAGAAATATATTATTGATAATTTAAATAATAAAGACTACTTTACATCATATATATATATATATACACACACACACACACATAGGCTAAGACTACTACTAATCTCAATAGGAATCTACTAATTCCTTATAATAGTCCTATTATAATTAGAAAACTAGAATAATTTCGAAAAAGAGAAAAAATTTGAAATTAATAAAATTAGGGCTTTTTAGAAAACTAAACCATATCAAATTAGGAAACTATAGCCACAAATAGAAGTTAATTCGGACTTCCCTAAACAAAAAAATTGCAGAATCAAAAGTTACTATAAATGGAAAAAAGTCAAATTGGAAGCCTAAACGAAGTCGTTTGGCCCTATGATGAGTACTGTCTGTCTCACAACGTTTTAGGTCAAGATAGGGTTTCTGTTTCCAAAAACACGACTGACCAATTCTGCATTTACTAGTACTTTTTATTAGAATGGGACTTGGAACGTTTCCATTGTTCTTCAAAAGCCTCCACAACTTATTCTACATCAAATGGGTTATTTACTCATTATTCATATAAAAAAATTTAATTTTTTACTTTACAAGAACTACGGTTAACTTGATTTCATTTCATATACCTTGGCAATCCAACATCTAAAGTAGATACAGTCATAAGCTCAATTCGAATTTCATAGGTCATACACCTATATAAAATATCAATTCATTCCAAATTTTCTTTCTTTTCAGAACTATGGTTGACTTAATTCTATTTAGGATATGTAGGCAACCTAGTTTAACTAAGTACATTCGCAAGTCCAATTTTAAATTTAATGGGTTATACACCTATGTAAAAATATCAAAGGTCATCCACTCTTGATCACAGATTCATTTTTAGTTACTTTCTAAATTTTATTGAGTCATATACTCAGTTAAAATTCAAGGAATTTTAAACTCAAAAAGTCAATGGGTTATCTAACCTTGATCATTGAAAAATAAATATTTTCCTTCAAAGAACTATGAGTTAGCTTGATCCCAATATTGGGTACGTAGTCAGTCTAGGGAATTTGTCACGCCCCGAATTCTGGCGAACCCGAGGCGCTACTGAACGAACGGAAAGTAAATAAAATATAAAGTAATAAAAGACAACCTAACAGATTCAACCCAAACTTACATTCATTTCCTTCATTGTACATCCATGTAAAGCACAGTCAATAAAAACATTCAACATGTCATTCGGGCTTAAGCCCTACATCACAAAATATGCCCTCTTGGGCCAAATATCCTCCTAAGCTCATATCTCCTCCACTCTGTAAGACTTCCTCAAGTCTCAAGTGCCAGGAGCGTCATCTAAAATGTTTGTCCCACGAATGGGTCAGCTTAACTGCTGGTACAATATAATGCTAATGCAAGAAACAAAATTAAGGGCGTGGCATGTGCAAGTGTACAGTTATATCTACATAGCATTCAACATCATGCATACAATGTACTAGCAATAATCTACATGTCATCCAACTCATTAACATAATCTAAGGCGTGGCATATGCAAGTGTACAGTTATATCTACATGTCATTCTAAATCATCCATGCAATGTAATAACAATAATCCACATGCTTTCCAAATCGTCCATGCCACGTAATAGCAATAATCCACATGCCATCCATGGTATCCATGCAATGTAGTGACAATACCCATGAAACACCCACACAACTCTATGCCACAATCATGTCAAATCTATGCCATGTCCATGTCTCATTTTCAGAACACATCTGATGGAAACTGAGTACCATGTCTCGTTTTCAGAACACATCTGATGGAAGCTGAGTACCATGTCTCGTTTTCAGAACACATCTGATGGAAGCTGAGTACCATGTTTAGCACCACGTGCTCAATCCACACTATGCATTCAATGCATCACACTATGCCAATATGCCTTGATTCCATCATGCAATAATACAATCTCGGATAAGCAATTTACCAACACATGGAGCATGCTCTTAAACAATGTATTCCACTTAAAGCAATCATAATATCTAAATAATAAACCCCTTCCACATGAATGCACGCAATACCAAGTCATGTAAACGTATACTCAATCATGTATTCTCCGTCTTAACTACTCATCAAGAACATAAATCACGTACAGCATCAACGCATAGAATAAATCATATTTCCATGAGCAGCAAGGAACACATAAACAACATAAACAATCAACTCAAGGTTTCTTTTTAAAGCAACATTCCTTATGTGATTTTCTAACAGTAAACAAATAAATATATGATCCATTCAATCAATATGCAATCATTCCTAAACTTAATTCTATTTCTTACTTAACACAATATATCGTACTTGATGGGTCAGTCTCAACTCAGGAAGACGTACTCGTAGTGTAGCAAAACTACAGTGAAAATACAGAAGGTCAGACCACCTTCTCCTTGCCTTTCCGTGTCCCTAAAATCATAAATGTAACTCAGTTCATTTGTTACTTGAATTATGCTATTCATCAAATTTTATATCTTTATTTTATGAGTTTCTAATTTGCCAAATTAAACTCTACAATTGAGTCTGGAATGTGGAAGAAAATAGGTTTGGGCTTTCGTGGAACTCAATTTGGACATCCGAGCTAAACAGGACTAGACGGTCATTTTGTACTTTCACGGGCCCTTAGATCCTGAGACCTCTTTTCATAAATCAAACTCCACGGTTGAGTCCATAATGCTCGAAATAATAAATTTTCACTATTTTTTTACTTAATTCGGAATTCGTTTGATTGTGTTTTGACTCAAGGGCGTTTTGGTAATTTGAAAGGGTTCCATGGATCTTTTATTTTTCAGGACCTCGTATCGCATCACAGACCGCACCGTTGGTCTTAGTAGGTCCAAAATAGTTAGAAAACATATAAGGCTTGCCTCATTTGGGTGTCGGACCATTTTAGAGCATTTAATTTAATTAAATATATTTAATTTGAAAAACTGAATGAAGTGTAATATATATATATATAATGGATGGACAAAAGGACACGGGATTGTCCTGTCCAAACGGTTCACGCGCTTCAGCCCCACGCGCCCCACCCTGTTTCGATTCCTAGCAGCCGCAATAACCTCCCCCATTTTATTTTTTTTGATCCTTTTCTCTTTTCATTTTAAACCCATTTAGGCCCCAATTCCATTTTTAATAACACAGGCCCAAGCCCTTTTCATTTAAACTAACCAGACCCAATAAGGAATTAAAATAGGCCCAAACGGCCATGGCCCTAATCGACCCCCTTGCGCCCGACTTTCCGGCTGAGTGCCGGTCATCTTCCCCGGCCAAACTCCGGCCATTTCACCAGAAAACCGCAACATTTCTCCCCCCATTTCTCAAATATTTACGTCCGATTTTTAAGGTTTTTACATCAAAATTTTCCTAGGACCCTCACGAACCCATTTAACACCGTTTTGAGCCTCAAAATCAAGTGGGAACTTGTGGAACCCTTTGGTGAACCCTAGTAGTCCGTGACCTGTAAATGGGATTATCTCCCTCGTTTCTTGCCCATTTTATGTGATTCCAACGGGTTTGGAATCCTGGGAGGTTCCTTGTTTGATCCTAAAGAAGATGGTAAGGCTTTGTTTCTGTTCTCTCAGACCCGAGCTTCAAGGTGGCCATCCATGGAGGCCCCTTCACGGTTTGAGGCTTTGGGTATGGTTCCGGCCTGGTTTTTGTATCTAAGTCAAGTCCCACACAGTCTAGACGCCATGCATGTGTTCAAGAAGCTCAAACAATCAACACATATACATACATTCTAGAGAGAGAAATAAAATGGGTTTGTGATTTTTCACCTCAAAACTGGTGATTCCTCTCCCTTGCTTGCTTTTAGCTTCCTTCCAACGAATCCAAGGTGGGTGAGGGCTGTCTGTAACCCTTCTTCCTCTTCCTTCTCTTCCTTTCTTCACTTCCTCTCTCTACCTCACTCTTTCTCTCTCTACTCGAACTTCTCTCTGCTTCTCTTTTCTCTCTAACCAAAGTGAACTTCTTATGTATATACACTCTCCCTCTCACTGTCCAGGCCAGCTAGCTACAGCCCCTCCCTACCCTTCTCAAATCCAACGGACACTTCCAATGCACACCTAGAGACACACATACATCATTTCATGCAATCTGCTACAGCCTCCCATTTCTCTATCCTCCTGCTCTCTTTTCCCTCTCTTTTCAGAATGCATTAAATGCATTACTTGTTGGCTTGGTTTTCCTTATATATATATATATATATATATATATATATTATATCATACACACACACACAATAGCTCACTGCTGCACACACACCCACTGCAATGCACAGTGCACACACTATTTATATATATATATATATATATACACATACACTCACGTGCACACACAATCAGATTTATATATATATATATACACATATATACACACATACAATTATACACACATACATGTAATATATAAAATGCACATGCATGATACACACACTTCACAATTCTTATACATGTATTAATAATAAAAAAAAAATTTCATTTATTCCAAAAAAAAAA
Organism: Nyssa sinensis; assembly: GCA_008638375.1. Classification (NCBI taxonomy): domain Eukaryota; kingdom Viridiplantae; phylum Streptophyta; class Magnoliopsida; order Cornales; family Nyssaceae; genus Nyssa; species Nyssa sinensis. Next base: position 20,576,363 of record CM018046.1, read on the forward strand.
AAAAAAATTTCCAAGTCATTACAGAATTAACCTAGACCCAACCCCCACTATCAAGTAAACCAATAATTTTAGTAATTATAATTGGAATCAAATGATGTTTCCTTGAAATAAGGGATTATAATTGAGAGATACATTATATCTTGAAGCTTAGTCATTCCACTTGGACTAGGTGATAAGTTATTCTACTTTAATCAAATAAAATGTTATTGCTTAACTATTATAAATAGTGTCATAAGTCTGAACGGACATGGATGATAGATCTCAATGGATCCTCATGAATCTTTAGTTCACTCCTAAGACTTTATTTCCTTAGATATGTCTTGCCCTTTTCCCTTCTCCGGCTCTCCGTCTCTTATGTAGTATACAAACATACACTCAACATACCCACACACTAACAGTTTGTTCGTTAGAAAAAATCAAATTATTTGAGAGTCTATAATATATATACACACACACACACACTACAACTCATGAAATGAAAGCTAGTTTTTGCAAAACAGAAATAAACAAAGCTCTATAACAAGTCCTTAACTTCTATACTTTCGTTTTGAAACAATTTTTTTTGATAATTTGGATTTCAAGGTGATGTTGCACTTTTTTGGTTTAAAGGCTTCTCTTCCCAAACTACCTGTCAAGAGCTTGAGATCAGAGGGTCACCGAGAAGGTTCCGGTGGTAGTCGTTTCGAATATAAAGTCAGTAGAGAAATAAATACAGTAATTCAAAAGAAGAATTGAATATGAATTGAAAGCATACCTTATGGCCTTATTTATAAGGTGTAGATTTCCCAAGTTGAATAGGACTAGGAGCCATAGAAGTAGGGATTCGAAGATATCCGTAGATAGTAGTTACTATATTGGATTTTGATTCCTTTTTCTGAGGTCAATAGTTAATGGAAGGCGGTGATAAGTTTATAATTACCTCTGAACCCTCTATGCTTGGTTGACTTGGATGAATTAACCATTTTGTGATCTGTACCCTGAATAGCTCATTATAGACACATGTCACACCCCAAATGTGGTAGTCAAATTATGGTATATTAGCTACTCCCCCCCCGAGCCTCAGTTTTATGGCATTTGTTCAGGATTGAGGTTAGGGTTTTTGAGACACTACACGTGTGCCGGTCATAAATGTGTCATTCCGCATTCTGAAGAGACAGCCATTGATGTGACATTTATTGCGTCAGCCGTCGGTTAGGATTACGAGGCCATCATTGCCTCAACCACCACAGCGGTTTAGAAGTGACGGCCCCCCAACGTAGGTGTCTATTGGAATTTCTATAAAAGAGGGGGAAAAATACCACTACTTCTCCTTTCAACATTTCGATACTTTAAGCATTTCAGTAGCAAGAGAGTTTTCTGAGTGAGGCGATCTCCGGTGTGCCAGAAATATTCCTCCAATCAAGACCTCAATCAGGTTTGATTCATAAAATATTTTTCAATTTTTTCATCTTTCCTCTTCTCTCCTCTGTTCATCTACATCTCCTCTTTAGAAAACGTTTGTCTTCGATGCCCAGTTAAGCACTTGTTATGAAATCACAGACCTACAAGGAGTAGATGACCAAATAAAAGTAAATCTAGCAGTTAGCAGTCCCTCCAAGAATTTAGAGAATAGGCCTATTGGTAACCCAGTCTTGAGTTCTGAGGTTAAGATAGTAGAGGCCTTTATAGATCGTAGGTACAAAGGCACAGAAACCTCTAGAAAAACCCACAAAAGGAGAGAGGGTGAAAGCGCCATTACTCAGAGCATGAAAGATATTTTGAAGGCTACTTTTGAGTTCTCTACTAACGTGTCTTGTAGGATACCCGAGCCTATAGATCGCCCTTCCGATGTCCAGCATGGCGAGATCTGTGCTTACCTTGAATGATTTAAGACAAGAGTTCAATTTCCCTTTCACCGTATCATTAGGAAATTTTTTAGCTGGTTTAACATATGCCCAACTGATTTGAACATAAACAGCTAGAGGCAATTGCTAGGTTTTATAGTTTTACGCCAATTGAATGGCGTAGAAGTAGACATCCCACTAATCAGAAGTAACATGGACATGAAGCACCTGAGGTCGGAAGACATGTTCTACATGTCTTTCGACAAGGAGTTTAGACCCCTCTTCTTTGTACCCACTTCCAATAAGACCTAGAAAAAGTGGTACTTTTATGTTAAAAGAGGCTGGGAGTTCAAAGATTTTGAGAATCAGGCTTTAACCTACCCACAAAGGACTGGCATTAAGGGTGAGCCCATTTTTTTCATCTATAACTTGCCCATTTTCTTTTACTTTTCTGTATTTTGAGCTTATCTATTACTTTTGTTCTGTATTTCTGTATAGATAAAAAGGCTTGGAAGAGATCGACCTTCACTGTCAATCTCTATAAAAAGTACAAGAAGGTCCTCCAGACCAACAACCATTCTCACAAGGCCATCCTTACACTAAATAACTTAATAGAGGCTGGACCGGTGAAGGATCAAAATGAGAGTTTGAAGAAGTCTCTGGTCTCTAGATGGGTTCCAAGGAAGAAGAAGAAAATTGGGGAAACATCTACCTCTGCCATTCCCTCCCTCCTTTTAGAAAAGAAAAGAAGGCTGATCTCCGACTCCCTAGAGTGGACTGTGTTAGAGGAGCTGGCTCGCTCCCCAACTCAGAGAGCCCTTCCGGCCCTAGTGCCTACCGCGCCAAAAAGGAAGAGAGGGAAGGGCAAGACGACTATCACCCCTCTAGAGCCTGAAGACTCTGGTGCAAGTGTCGTGAAGAAGGCTTATAAAAATTCTTGGGCGACAGGCCCGAGCAAATTCGTTAGGCTGAAGCCCTAGAAGATAGCTAAAGATCTTATGGCTATCCACATGAGGGTGAGTTTAGTATTCAAAGTTCTATTTGTGCATTATCTTTTTATATTTTGCATGCCTTTACTATTGATTTAACTCTTTTATTTTCAGGTTGTTCACGGCTTGGCAGCCATCATGGACTATCCTAAGGACATCGAGCAAGTTGACATCCTGTAGTTAAAGCTGGATGAAACCAGCCTCCAACTCGGGATTGCCTAGTCGGCAGTGGCTGCTGTTGAGGAAAAGTTAAAAGAGGCCACTAATTTATACTCCATTCTAGAGTCTGGAAGGGACACCCTGACTATCGAACTAGAAGGTCTCAAGAAGAGATTTGCATACTTCGAGGTTACTGCTACCAAGAAACTTCAAGACAACATCGAAGTTGTTAAGCTCAAACTAAAATTGACATGAAGAACGAGGTCCACGAGTTAGGTGATGAGCTCAATGAGCATGGCTATCAAACCTTTAGGAAAAAGCTCCATAAGATGTATTCTAACCTAGACCTAACTGGGGTGAGTGATATTTTGGTCTCTTAGGTTGAGGTGGATACTCTAGATGCCGACGATGAAGAAGAAGCGGCCCTTGAACCCCTCCAAGAAGTTCTGCCAAAGAATGTAAAACTTGCAATAGAGTAGATTTGTAGGACTTTTTTGTATTTTCTTCTTTTTGTCTTTCTAACTTTGTAGCTTTCCCATCTTTGGGATTTTGATATATGAAATCTTGTTTATTTTAGAACTTGTGTCCATTTTAATATCTTCGCATTATTTCTAAATTTGAGACAATTTCTCCAATATCCAAACCAGTGAGAAATACAAGTTCTTTAAGGATTCCAAAGTACTTTATAAGGTATTTTAGAAGCCTAAATAACAGAATATACAGACCTATAACACTTATAAATAAAAATGGACCAGACCTATAACACTTGTAATGGGTACAAGGTTTTTAGGGGTCTGTACATTAATAAAATGGACCAATCCTATAACACTTGCAATGAATACAAGGTTTTCAAGGGTCAATACATTAGTGAAATAGACCAGACCTGTAACAGTTGTAATGAATACAAGGTTTTTAGGGATCTGTACATTATTGAAATGGACCAAACCTATAACACTTGTAATGAGTACAAGATTTTTTGGGGTCTATACATTAGTGAAATGTACTAGACCTGTAACACTTGTAATAAATACAAAGTTTTTAAGGGTTTGTATATTGGTGAAATGGACTAGACCTGTAACACTTGTAATGAATACAAGGTTTTTAGGGGTCTGTACATTGGTGAAATGGACCAGATCTGTAACACACACTTGTAATGAATACAAGGTTTTTAGGGGTCTGTACATTGGTGAAATGTACTAGACCTGTAACACTTGTAATGAATACAAGATTTTTAGGGGTCTATACATTAGTGAAAAGGACAAGACCTATAACACTTGTAATAAATACAAGGTTTTCAAGGGTCTGTATATTGGTGAAATGGACCAGACCTGTAACACTTGTAATGAATAAAAGGTTTTTAGGGGTTTGTACATTGGTAAAATAGGCCAGTCATGTAACACTTGTAAAGAATACAAGGTTTTTTAAGGGTCTATACATTGGTGAACACTTAAAGTGAGCAAAAAATAATTTGAAAAGTTTATTACTAATAATACTTGCGTAAGTGTTCGAGGTTCCAAGGCCTGGGTATAGACTTTCCAATTAAATCTTCTAACCAATAAGTTATAGGTCTAATAATCTTGATTACTTTGTAAGGTCCTTCCCAGTTAGGAAAAAGCTTCCCCATGGTGGGATCTTTATTGTTTAAGAACACTCTTCTCAGAACGAGGTCTCCAAGTTGGAAACTAATGGGCTTTAACCCTTTTGTTAAAATATTTGGTCATTCTTTGTTGGTAAGCTTTGATCCTGATCCGAGCTTGCTCGCGCCTTTCCTCTAGGAGGTCTAGATTTTTTGCAAGTTGTTAACCATTGGTCTCTTGGTCAAAGATGTCTGATTTAAAGGTTGGCATACCAATCTCAACAAGAATGATTGCCTCAATGCCATAGGCAAGTGAGAATGGTGTTTCTGTATTCGGGATTCTTTTAGTAGTTCGATAGGCCTAGAGCACCCCAAGGAGCTCTTCGACCCATCTTCCCTTGACTTCTTCCAACTTTCTATTTATGGTTTCGAGAATAGTACGGTTGGTGACCTAAGCTTGCCCATTAGCCTGAGAATGCCTTGGAGAGGAGAAACGGTGGCTAATATAGAGGTCTTCACAAAACTTCTCGAATACCTTTCTTGTAAACTGTGTCCCATTGTCTAAAATAATAACTCTGGGTATGCCGAACCTTTATATAACCTTCTTTCAAGTGAAGTTCTTTACCTCTACCTTTGTGATGTGAGTCAATGGTTCTTTTTCTGCCCATTTAGAGAAGTAGTCAATGGTGACTAGCAGGAATCTTCTGTTTTGAGAGGCTTTTGGCAATGGCTCTATGATGTCCATTTCCCATTGAGCAAAAGGCCAAGGACTTGCAATAGGGATGAGTTCATGCTGAGGTTAATGTTGGTAAGAAGGTAAAACACTGACATTTGTCACACTTTCGAACATATTCCTTAGTCTGTTTTAACATACTGAGTCAGTAGTAGCCCTAAGTAAGTGCTCGGTGGGCTATGGTTCTTCTGCCGTTATGCTTGCCACATATTCCCTCGTGTATTTCTACTAGTACATAGTGGGCTTCTTTTGGAGCCAAGCACTATAGGAGAGGATGTGTATAAGACATTTAGTAAAGTTTTTCTTTGAGGATTAAATACCGAGTTGCCCTAATTTGAATTCTTTTGGCCTGATTTTTATCCTCTGTGAGGGATCCTTCCATCAAGAATTTAATAATGGGAGTCATCCAATTCAGAGATTGTTCTGAAATATGAAGAGCTTGTGATGCTTCAATGCTAGGTTTGGACTGGTAGGAGATTTTCACCATAGAATCTTTCTTCAGCTTGAGATGGGAGGCCATATTTGCTAGTGCATTTGCCCTGGAATTTTTATTCCTTTCAATCATCTGAATAGTGAACTTATGGAACGATTGTTTTAATGATTCTACCAACTCTGAATACCTGATCATTTTGTTATCTTTGGTAGAATATTCTCCTAGGACTTGACTAACAACAAGCTGAGAATATGAAAATGCATCAAGATTCAGAGCTTCACATTCCAGGGCTAGCTTTAAACCGAGGATAAGTGCTTCATACTTAGCTTCGTTGTTTTGAGGCTCTGAATCCCAAGCTAACGGCTCTTTCAGTTATGATCCTATCAGGAGACTGAAGTATTATACCTACTGTAGAGCCTTTATCTGCAGAAGAACCATCAGTGTAAAGTAGTCATACTGAAGTGTCTGTAGTGGTTTGGGCTTTTAAATGTTGCGTTCTAATGAATTCAGCTATAAAATTTGCTAACGCCTAAGCTTTGATAGCAGTTTGTGGAACGTAAGATATATCAAATTCTCTTAACTCTACTGACCATTTAACCAATCGTCTAGAAACTTTAGGTTTGTGAAGAATCGATTTCAAAGGATAGGATGTAGGGATCACGATAGGATGAGCTTGAAAGTATGGTCTGAGCTTCCGAGCAAATACTACTAAGGCAAAAGCCAATTTTTTAATTTCAGAATACCTTGTCTCGGTGTTTAGAAGTGCTTTACTAACATAGAAGACAGGCCTCTGAACTCTTGTATCTTCTTTAATTAATTCAAAGCTGACCGCACTTTGCTACAAGGCTAAATATAGAAGTAGTTTTTCTCCTAGCACTAGTTTTGAAAGAAGGTCGGGGGAGGCTAAGTCTTTCTTGATTGTTGAAAGGCTTCTTCACATTCAAAGGTCCACTCTAGGGCCTTACTCCCCCCTTCATATCTTTAAAGAATGAGAGGTACCAATCCGTTGATTTAGAGATGAACTTAGTCAGTGCTGCTATCCTGCTATTTAGTCTTTGAATATCTTTCTTAGTTCTAGGGGATTTCGGATCAATTAAACCATTGATCTGGGTAGGATCTGCTTCAATTCCTCTACGAGAAACTTGGAAACCTAAGAATTTTCCCTCTGTAATCACGAAGGTGCACTTTGATGGGTTAAGTTTTATTATATGCTTCTTCAGGATGTCGAATGTCTAGGATAAGTACTAGATGTGATCAGCCTTCTGAACACTTTTGACAAGCATATTTTCAATGTTGACTTCCATTGTATCTCCAATCTGGAGGCCAAACATTTTGTTTACAAGCCTCTGATATGTGGCTCTAGCATTCTTCAAGCCGAAAAGCATCACTTTATAACAATAGAGATCTCGTTCTGATATGAAGGCTATTTTCTCTTGGTCTAAAAGATACATCTGGATTTGATTGTAACTAGAGTAAGCATCCATAAAGCTTATGAGTTCATGACCTGTCGTAGCATCAACGAGTTGATCAATTCTGGGAAGAAGAAAGTTGTCTTTAGGACACGTTTTGTTGAGGTCAGTATAATCGATGTAGACTCTCCATTTGCCATTTTTCTTCTTTGCAATAATTGTATTGGCGAGCCATTCATGGTAGAACACCTCCCTTATCATTCTAACATCAAGCAACCTCCGGACTTCTTCGTTAATGATCTTATGACGTTTTGGGGCAAATGTCCTCCTCTTCTGTCTCACTGGATGATAGTCTGGATCTATCATCAGCTTGTGAGAAATAAAATCAGGATCTATTCCCTCTATATCTCTTGTTTCGTAAGCAAATATCGAAAGGTTGGCTTTCAAGAATTCAATAAGCTCCTCTTGCTCAGGAGGAGACAAAGTTGAGCCAATTTGTAAGTACTTCTCTTCTTCTTTAGTGTTGACGAGCACTTTGATGGGCTCCTCTATTGGTTTAACCACACTATCCCTTCCTCTTAGACTTAGTGGTTTATTTATCTCAGAAGGATAATCTTCAGCATCATGAAGTTCTGGAGAATGAGAGTTCTTGTCCTCGCGAGGATACTATAATTTCTATTTGGAAGGTCTTTCTTTTAGCGCGAGGGCATGGCATTCCCGAATAGTGGGCTGACAACCCTTGACAATGAGAACTTTATTTTTGTGGACATATTTCAAGAATTGATGGAGGATTGAAGTAACTACCCCTATCTGGTGGATCTAAGGTCTCCTAATAATGGCATTATAAGGAGATTTAGCGTCCACGACCATGTATTCAGAGATCAAGGTCTTCTGGTCATCTTCTTCTCCTACCATGGTGGGTAAATCGATTTTGCCTAGTGGGAAATTGAGGTTCCCATTGAATCCTGCCATTACAGCAACGGTAGCTCTGATGTCCCTAGAATCGAACTTCATGTGTTTGAAGGGCTCGTAAAATAGCATGTTAGTAGAACTTCCAGTATCTATGAGAACCCTCTTGATCTCAAAGTGAGCAACTTTGAGTGAGATAACAAGGGCATCGCTGTAAGGGCAGTGTATCCCAACGAGATCTAATTCAGAGAACTGGATCTGAGGTTCTATCTTTATCTTTTTCTCAATGGCTGAGATCTAGATGATGTGGGGTTTTGCCCTTGCTTCCCAAGCATATCTTTTTCTAACCCAGTTAGACATCACTGTCATTGCATTGTCAACATAGAGCATGAAGATGACTTGATTATTTTGTTGCTGCTGATCATTTTGAACTTCCCTCTATTCAGGTCTTTGCTCTGGCCTTCTTTGAGGGGGTCTTTCGTCACAGGGGTTCTGTCTTCCGTCTTGACGGACGAATTCTCTCAGTCATCCTCTCTTGATGAGATGCTCTATCTCTTGCTTCAGAGCTCTGCACTCATCGGTTGTGTGCCCCTGCTCTTTATGGAAGTCACAATATTTGTTTCGATTTCTCAAGTCGGGGTGGCTTTTTAGTGGTTCTGGCCACCTTAGGTTTTCACGAGTCTGGACCTGTTGGAGTATATAGGTAAGAAAAGCATTAACGATGTATAAGTTCCATAACTTCCAAAGCCAGAGTTGTTCTAGGCTCTTGGTGTTGTTCTCTTGCCGAGACTTCTAGTCCTCTTTTTATTGGCGCTGTTATCCTTCTTTTAAACTTGCTCGTCTTTCTGAGCTTGTTCTTTTACTTTTCGGAAAGAGGCTTTCGTATCTTCGAGATTAATATACTTTCGTGCTCTCTCCATGAGCACTGTCATATTGATAAAGGGATTTTTGGTTAAAGAATCCTGAAAGCGTCCAGGCCCAAGGCCTAAAACGAGGGTGGCCACCAAGAAACTCAAACTGTAGTTGGTTATCTCTGTGAGTTCGGTATTGAGGCGAGCTATGTACTCCCAAAGTGACTCTCCCTTTGCTTGCTTCATAGTTAGCAATAACTTTGGCCCTTTTATCAACTTCTTGCTTGTTAAGAACCGGTCGAGGAACAACCTATTGAGCTCATAAAAGTTGCTGATCGATTTCTAGGAAAGGTTAAGAAACCATTTAAGGGCGGTACCCTTTAGGCTGGTCACAAAAGTTTGACACATGAAGGCATCAGTAGCCCCATGCAGGGTCATTGTATGATGATAATGAGGTAGGTGGTCCCTAGGGTCTTTAGACCCGTCATAGATAATGAATTTTGGGACAACAAACTTCTTGGGTTTGGGTCGTTCATTTGTCATTATGGTAGAGGTGAACGGCGTGGAGAACCTACCGAGCAGCTTACTTAGCTCATCTTGTTCTGGAGGGATGTGGAATCCCTTGGTTGAGATCGTCTAATCTTGAGAGTTCACTCTCTTCTCTACCCTTTGAAGGGCTTTGGGCAAGTTTTGTTGTGCGATCGACACCCATTATTGATCTTGTCTCGTGCTTCCGAATCCTACATTTACGAGGAAAATCTATCTAGCAATAGCAGAGGGGTGTTACTCTCCTAAGACTGGTGGACGAGGGACCTTGGGAGGCTAAAATCATTGCTATGCTGGATGGTCTCCAGAGACCGTTAGGGTTGGTATTCTCGTCCCGCTTTACTAATGGACGACGGGACAGAACGTCGGTATTCCTCTCCCTATAGCTGTTGACGATTGGGGATCGGTCCCCGTATAGGCGGTACCATAGGGTGTACCGGCTGCACATTAGGTAACTCCTCATTGTGGGATCCTCTGCCCGTGGTAGTGGTAGGAGGTTGAGGTCTTCCATGAACAACGTTAGTAGAAGGAAGAAGATTGTTCCGCTAGGAAAAAGATTGTTCCGCTAGTTCTGAGCCAATGAAGCCAGAGCTTGTAACATGGCTCTGAGTTGTTCCTGCATCTGATTGGACTGTCGTTCCGATTAAGTGGTTGTTGCAGACGAGTAGGTGTTTATGCCCTTCCTCTTCCAATAGGAGGCTAATTCTGAGGGTTTTGTGAGTTCTTTCTAGGACAAAGGTTGGGAGCCATTGCTTCTTTTAGACAAAAAGCTTAATTTCTAATGTAAAGTAATGAGAACGATCATCATTCCCATAGACAGTGCCAAACTGATGTTTCACTTTTCTGGTATGAAGGCTTCTCCTCCCGATCTACCTATTAAGAACTTGAGATCAGAAAGTCACCAAGAAGGCTTCGGTGGTAGCCGCTCCGATGATAAAGTTAGTAAAGAAATAAAAACAGTAATTCAAAAGAAAAATTGAACATGAATTGAAAACGTACCTTATGATTTTATTTATAAGGTGTAGATTTTCCAAGTTGAGTAGGACTAGGAATCATAAAAGTAGGGATTCGAAGATATCCTTAGATAGCAGTTACCATATTAAATTTTGTTTCTTTTTTCTAAGGTCAGTAGTTAATGGAAAGAGGTGACAAGTTTGGAACCCATTACTTTTGAACCCTCCTTGCTTAGTTGACTTGGATAAAATAACTCTGTCATGATCTATACCCTGAAGAGCTCATTATAGACATGTGTCATACCCCAAATATGATAGTCAAATTATGGTATATCACAAGGCTTAAAAGCTATTGCACTCTTTCAATTGGGTGTACAAACTCCAAAGTCGTGATGGCTTTATTACATATATTTGTTTGCAAATTTGGAAAATTATTGGTGCTTTTATCGTCTATAATGTTCTATCATGTGAAGGAAAACATCTTTTCCTTATTTGGTTAGGGGAGAAAAACAAATATATGAAAAAAATTTATAATTTTATGTCCCCTAATCTTGATTGTATTTTTCCCTTCCCATTTCCTTTTCTCTTATTAAATCCCCGAACCAAACATATCCATTTGGTTCACGAATTTAATGAAAGGAAATCAAATTCTATTGTTTGATAATGAAACATAAAAAGGAAAATAAAATTATGAAGGAAAGCTTTTATAATGTTACATAACATTTCCCTTTTCCTTTTATTGAGAAATTTTAATAGTTAATTCTATTTAAGTAGGGGAGAATATGTAAAATATTTTTTAAAACCTTTTTCTTCTTTCCATCGTGAACCAAATAGAACCTAAAGAAATTAATTGAATTCGTGTAGTCACTGTTCCAAAAAGCCAAAATCAAACTTCTCTAGAAGAAATTAGGCCATCAGATCAGAATGCATTTTAAGATAAATATACAAGACATTGCAGCACCTTTGTGTAGTCTATTTCTCCATGATATTTCACATTAATTTGAATCAGTTCAATGTAAACACAAGGCTATACTTTAGGACTGTTGGAGAATCAATGCAATATGATTTGTTTATAAAATTTAAAAAAAAAAAAATGGATGGCAAAATCTAAACAGCTCCACCAAACCCACCCACCCACCCACCCACCATACAATAGGATGATTGGCTTTGTTTACAGAAAGAGTTAGAATCACGGAAACATTATTATCAATTCTTAGAAGTATCTCATTTCAATGTTTTAATCCATAATATTCTCATATGAACAACACATTAGTGGTGGATGTAGTTTGGACTTGCCTGCATCCCGAGCCTAAACCATCATATCTGTTAAATTTCACACACACACACACACACACACACACACACATATATATATATATATATATCTACCCTCATGCATACGAAATTTGATATTAGGTCTTACATAGGACTGAGAAGAAACATTAAAGATACAGAATATGGCTAGCACCTTAGGTTGGTATGGCTTTTTAACAAAATACAAAGAGAAATACTTTTTTCTTACATAAGATACAGAATATGGCCTTCAAAGACTGTAGTCTCACTAAATGTAGCTGACATCCAAAATATACAACCTCTGAAACAAATTAATATTTATCTCAGGTTCCCCTTCTCCATGTACTCAATTGTATGTCAGACAAGAACAGTACAAAAATTTGTCAAAAAGGATTAAACATTTAATGAAAAAATTAAATGAGAAGATGCAATAAACAATCATATAGAGGGGGCCCTCTAGCACAATTTTGAGTCAAGATCCACCTAGCTGCGTCTCAACCTATCCTGACTTTGTTTCTGAATTTTCGTTTATATTGAATTCTTCAATGATTTCAATATCAGTAACATTTGCTAAGGCTATCTACCATCGCTGTCGTTCACAAGGGAGACAAGTTCAATATTTTCGGTGTATGGAGTTTCAGTACCTTCTTTTGTATTCAGCAATTCAGAGGGAAGAATTGAAACATTGGGATCACTTCTGGGCACCAAAAATAGCAGAGATAGTGGAGCAATTCTCATTATGTTTCGGATCAAAATAGCCAGCCAAAGGTTATCAAATTGTGTTCGAGTAACCTTCAAGATGTGGAGTAGAAAGCCACCTCCCCATGATGATGAGAGGATTCCAACATTGTCAATTGACATGAGCAAGGCAAAGAAAGTGCCTTCGATGCCTGGGGGACAAAGCTTGGAACTGAGGACAAGAAGGGGCATCCATTTAAGCCGTCCAATCATTTGAGAAACACTTTCATCAATCACCACAAAGAAATAATCAGGTACACCAAATTTCAAGTTTAAGCGTAGTACCAACATCAAATCCAGCATTCCTGACAGACCATATAGCAACTGAGTCCAGAAGAGCAGGTCCTTGAAAGGGTGGTCTTTTAGACTGTACTGATATAGAATTGCCCCCAAAAGGGAGCCAACTGAACCAACTGAGAAAATGAAACCAACACTCTCCTGCATAAAGAACATGAATACTGAACTAATGAGTACTGTAACAAAAGTAGGCTGAATCTTAATCCAAGGGAGATTCAAATTTTAATATGCAACTGCATAACTAAGCATAATTAATCAAACTATCCTTACAATTATGTGATAACATAATATTTGAATTCTTCATGTATAATCAAAACATTGAGAACCAATAATTAACTAAGAAATTCTTGAATAATATTGCATAAAGAAAACATATGCTTCATTTTTATATTTCCGTATAACCCTTGTAACACGCATTACTTTTAATTACCCAGAAAAAACAAGCATTACTGTTTTTCACTAATTTTCATTGGGAGCCATATTGAAATGTGCCAAGTGCCAACTGTTCTTTTTGAAGGTGCTACAAATCAAGAGGAAGACCAAACAATATATGGATCAAGGAAGTGAAAAGATATGATGGCTTAAGATCTAACCATGCATACGGCTCTATAAAGAGCTGGATGGTGAAACAAAATTCATATGGCCACCCCAACTGTGATCTAAGGTGCTGTTGTTGTCAAATGTACTGAATAATGCCCTTAATCCCACCTCCTTTTTTTTTCATTCCTCTGGATTCCCAAAATTTTTATGATGTTTCCTGACTTACTCTGAAGTTTTTTACAAAAAAAATTCAGTTAAATTATATGTTGTTTGTTAGGATTGAGAGTCTAAATTGTGTATGTTGGCATATTCCAAACTAGTGTTGTAATCATGTCTAAATCCTTAGTGTTTGTACCTACTCAAGCCTTGCAATTGAAGCACCAAAAATCAACATTGAAGATCAAGTGAAGGCCGATTGCATAGGTTTTGATATGGTGAGACTTAAAGACCTTTGAACTAGGTTGGGAGCGCACACACTTTAAGAAGACTTTTATAATTCATTTCGTGTGGTGTTCTAATGAACTTGACTGATTGATTTTGATTTTAAAGTTTAAAACTTGTTTTTCATTCAAAATTGCAAAACGTCTAGAGGTCATTTGAACGAGGTCCACACAACGAGCCTTGCTTGATGCCTTGTGGATTCGGTCGTTCGAATCATCCCCTTTGGCCTTAAAATTCTTCAAAAAGTGTTGGTCGTTCGATAAGTCGCGGGATAGGTGGTTCGAACGAACTCCAATGATTGTTCAAAGAATTAAAACAGAACACCTTATTCGATAGGTCATTCGAATGAATTCCTAGTTGATCGAACAAGCCATAAGCTAGTTCAAACAAAGGTACAAGAATTGATTTTCTGCAGTAACCTAATTGTTTTCCAATTATATAAAGGAAACATTAATCCTATTTTTGTGAGACACATGATGAGGCTTTAACACGAGAGTTCTTAAAAATTTCTAGAATTTTCTAAGAGACATCAATCCTATCTTGATATTCACATAGTAAAACATGGCCTCCAAGCAATAAACTCAAACATAGTTTTCTCCTACATTGATTAGGTGGGTACTAGTTGAAGGAGTTCGGCTTGTGCAATCAGTAGAAATCGAGACTTGAGGATTCGAGTTGTGAACATCATTCGAGGATTCAAAGGTGGAGCTTTGAAGAAGAGCTTGTGAATTCAAGTGGAAAGAGTGAAATCACCTACAACGAGACTTGAGGAGTCGAGTTTGTATTCTTATTCTTCTTTGTAGTGGATTTATGCGTGTCTGGACAAGATCCCATGGTTTTTTACTCACAAGGGTTTTCCACGTAAAAAAATCTTGGGTATTTTTTTTCTGTGATTGCCTATTTATCATTGCTATTATTCACATATTACTATTGCACACACACACGAGAACATTAAGATTTTTCACTAATCAACATGAACAATAATTGCCAAAATTAAAATTGGTTGATTTTGATTTGCAAGGAATTGAGCAAAGAAACCTATTTGCCCCCCAGTCTAATCCGTGGCATACTAGATATTTCAATCCCGTTTTCACTGTTGTATTTTTTCTTTCTTTCTTGGCAGTTAACGAAACAACTCTCATCACTCTGATTAAAGATGTTTTGTCAGATGGCTAATACTTGTTAACTTCATAAGTAGCAGAGTAAAGTAGAAAAACATACCTGAGAGAAAGATGGGCCTGCCTTTGAGTCTGTGTACCAATAGAACATCCCTTCGTAGATATTCAAACTCAATGCAAGGGATAAATACATATATAAACATGGCCTCCAGACATTGGGGCATTTTAATGTTGTCCACATAGACTTAGCAGCATCAAGAAACTTCTGGTTTACCTGATACCAGAATGCAACATTAGACTTTCAATGTTAAAAAAACCAGAGAATCACAGGAGGCCATGAGTACCTGTCTATAAGCGAGGTTTGGTGTGTGGGGTTCTGTGAGCACAACTCCAACTAATAATACAAGCCCAAACGGGATTGCCAGCAAGCCAAACACTCCCTTTGATGAGAGCCAAAAAAAAGAAAAAATTCCCAGAGGTTAATAATCATATTTTCTAATGCATATTTCAAAAAAAAACACACACACTGTGCACAAAACAGATGGTATATTTAGCCAAATAATGGAGCAGAAGCTAACCTTTGGGCCAATTAAGTGAACAAATATGCCACTAAAAGAGAATCCTACTAGTGCTCCAATGGAGGAACTCAGGGCACATAAGCTTTGCATGTCAGCAGCCAGGGAAGGGTGACTACCACTGTTCTGTGCCACACATGCATCAACAGTCACATCTGCTATTGCAACCCCAGCACTTCCCGCTGTTAAAGATAAGAGTGCAAGTATGATAGGTAGCTTCTTGTGCAATGATACAAAGAGCATGGAAATCACACCAAGAACACCTGAAATTAACACCAAGCAACTCTCTGATCAAACAACTGCATCAGTTAAAAAAGTATTCAGTTTTTCTTTATTCTATAAAACAATTAACCCCCATTTAGGTTTACTATCCAAATTAAAGGGAAAAAAATACTTTAGAACAACTTGCACATAGGAATGGAATATTGTACCGTTCCCCACCACATAGCAACTTCCAATATGAGGACGTGTGCAAAATTAATTGAGCTGCAGATTATTTTAACATCTTGTTTTTCTCCATTTTTTTTATAAAACAAAATTGTGGGCAATTGTTCTCTTGTATCCATGTCCTCAAATGGGAAGTAATCGCATTTTTAGGCAAATAAATCTTCTCTATCCAGACACTTCCACTGCTGCAGTCCCTCAAGAGGGGACTAATGAGATATAGCAACGGCAGCATTTACGAATTAAACCCAGCCAATTAAAACATTGTTAACCACCACACTTTACACTACAAAGATTCCCCACCATACTTCTCACATCAGAGAAATGAAAAATAGCAATGGAAGCATTCACTAATTAAATTAGGCCAATTAAAATGTTGTTAACCAGCACATTTCTAGTCTATCAAGATTCCCCAACTATAATGTTCCATGTAAATGGTAAACTCAACTGTGAACTCTACAAATTTATGTTAAAATATGGCATCTTGTGCTGTTATTACATCAGGCTTGATACTTCACGATTCATGGCATGCTTGTGTCATGGCTGAACTGCTCCAGTATTGGCCATGAGAAATCTTCTTTTCAGTTTCTTTCATTTTTTTTTTTAATTATTAATTTCCTTTAGTTTTTGAAGCTACAGAATATCGTTCTGATATACAAGTGGAATCATCAAATCAGAGCCATATTCTAGCAAGCAATTAAGAGTTCTGCTTCTGAACAACGATATCTACAGTTCCCATTTACAGAATCCCCTAAAATGAAATTCAATAACAAGGTTTTAAGCGTAATGCTACTATAAAAAATTTCTTTGTCCTGCGGGTAATGCTGAATTATATATGTGGGAATCATTTATTTAAGGCAATACTACTATGCTAACATGCATTAATTATAATTAAGAAGCTCCTGAAACTTAGGAGATTCATTATGGAAATAACTAAAGTCACTTGATAAAAAGATATCTGCTACCCAAAATTCCAGAGTGTGATGCTGGATTGTGTTCTGTTGGTCAGTAAAAGCAACTCCTTCAAAACCCTAAAAATGACGTCAAAACCAAAGTATATTCATCACAGGGGAAAGGGGAAAGGGGAAATGACATCTCCTTAAGGAACTGAAGATATATTTTTATTTTAATCATGGATTGGCATAGGGACTATTGAAAGCACTTTTCAGATGTCTTCTCCCTTGTGCAGTATGTTGAAGTTTAAAGCCATAAAAGTACTCACAGCTCGATTTTCTACTTGGCAGATGTGGTGCTGTGGGGGTGGGGGGAATCTTTTGGCAAGATGATCATTTGTATTGTACAAGCATGGAATGAATGTATATAAAATTTAAGGCAGCAGGAAATTGGCAGATTGGTTTGGTTTGGGCTATTTTTCTGATATACAATGTAATTATGTTTCAACGTTTCATTATCTTTTTACCCTCCTTATGCAACCTTATTCCTTATTTTACATCTTTATTTCTATCATGAAATTCATGGGGAAAAGAAAAATTATGTCACCAATTATGAAGGAATAAAACCAAATGCAACTGCAGGTGCACGAAAGGTAGCGAGGATTTATTCTATAGTCCACCACATAATGGATTGTGATGATTGTACATAAGAAGAAACAATCTGTCTAGCATGTAGAGGTCGTAAGGAATAACATATCTACCCACAGAACCCGTCAACTATGAACAGTATGAAATCTTGAACCCAGATTCAGAATTCTCTAGAATAGTAGGTCGTAGTGATGTAGCACAATTTCTCAGATAAGGGAATAGGAATTTTATGATGTAATTTGTGAATGGGATAAAAGTAGGATATGGATTTCGGAATTTAATTGGCTAAAGAAATTGATATATAAGATAAGTTGAGGCATTTCACCTCAGAGAACAAGAAAAGTCATGCTCCTTGATCTAGGTTTTTGTAAAATGTCACAAGACAGCATCTGGCATTTCACCACACAAAGCATTAATGGCTATAATATCTTTCAATTCTTTCATTCCTCAAAAGAGAAGAAGTTAAGCCCCCATAATATAGAAGAAGAAGGAAGTTGTTTGATAGTAAATATTTACGAACTGATGAAATAAATGAGGCAACTCCAAAACTCAAGCAAAAAACTTACTAACGGGTCTGTATTGACCGCGAAAGCAAACTAGAAAATATAGATTGCAAGAATAGCCTCCAGGCCTTTCAAAATCACTAAATACTCCTTTACACTAATTACCAAATTACCAGTTTTTTTTCTCGAAATTCATGCAATAGTTGATCTAGCCATTCTTTTTTTTTACAAGTAATGGTAATTTCATAAAACGGAAACAGCACCCATAGACAAAAAAAAAAAATACAAAAACTATATGCCCATACTCAAAGAATCCAAAAAAGCTACAAAAGAGAACTCCCCATGATCCAAAAATAAAGAGAGCTCAAAACTAATTTTTTCACGGTACAAATGGGAGACTCAACTCCTTCAAATACTCTACTGTTCCTTTCCCTCCAAATAATCCACCATATACACAACGGGGCCATACGCCACGCCTTCCAAATCTGCCTCAACCAAATCTACCTCTCCAAGAGGCAAAAACATCCACCAGGAACCTTGCATAGCACAAAAAATCCCAAACAAACCAAACAAAAGGGACCAAATATACCAAGAGAGGGGTAATGAATGAGGAGATGATCCACCATTTCCTCATTGCATTTACATAAGCAGCACCAATTCACCACTACATGGCCTCTTTCCTAAGGTTATCCATTGCGTGAATTTTCCCCAAAGCCGCCGTCCATGCAAAAAAAGCCACCTTGCGAGGAGCTTTAGATTTCCCAACTACCTTCCAAAGAAAATGATGAGCCCCCAACCCACAAAGAAGCAAATACAAGGATTTGACCGGGACAACTCCCACCCTATGCATCTAACCAAAAGAGTCCTCCTCAGATTGAGAAGTGAACTGTCTGTACAAAAAACTGAAAAACTCCAGCATTTCATCCAACTCCCCGTCCTATATATCTCTACAAAAATGAACATTCCAAGTAGAAACACTAATATCAGTACTGAGATAGTCAGCCACCCTTGCATCCTTATTAGATGCAATACTAAACAAACTAGGGAAAGCAAAACGAAGCTGCCCCCTATCACTCCAATTGTCAAACCAGAATCTTATTCTCGTTCCATTCACTAATCTTCATTAGATATGTTTAGAAAATTCATTCCATCCCTTCTTGATACTCTTCCAAACTCCTACCCCATGTGATGTGCCCATCTCCTTTGAGCACCACTTCCCAAACTCAATTCCATACTTCCTTTCCACAATTTTCCTCCATGAACTCTCTTTTTCCGTTCTAAATCTCCATAACCATTCCCCCAATAAGGCTTCATTAAACACCCGAAGCCTTCTGATGCCATCTTCCAAGGGACTACAAACCCTATCCCCAAGCCACAAGATGATATTTGAACTCATCACCCAAGCTATTCTTTACAAAATCCATCCACCATCATGTGGGCCAATTGATCCACCTTAGAAACCGGCACCGCACAATTTTTTTTTATTAATGTTATATCCATAATTCTCCAAAGTCAAGGATCAAAATTTCGTTCATAGTATTGTTTTGCTCACTTAAAAAACGGAAACATTTCGGAAATGTTTTAGAAATATAGTGGAAACAATGAAAAAAATTAAAATATGTATAAACACTTAGAAACATAAAGTAAAATTTATGAATGTGAGAAAATAAATAATATAATTAATTAATTAAAAATATTTTAGGTTACATGTCTATCAACACAAGAAGATATTGTGGTAAAATTTAAAAAAAAAAAAAAAGGAAAATGTAAATTAGTGATTAATAGTAAATAACTCTTTTACTAATTAAAAACTAGTATAAAAAATTTAGAGTTAATTTTTTATCCAATATGAAATTATAATATTTTTTTATAAAATATGTCAAAATTATAATTAAATACAATACCATAACATAATAGATATATACTGTATAATATCCACCAATTAGAAAATTTGCACAAATTACATATTAAATAATAAGTAAAACAAATAACAATTTAAGCCTATTATAATTAACAACTAAATATTAAAAAAATTTGTTTGTCAACTTTTTATTTCCTTTACTACTTTTCTTTGTCTACTATTTTTGAAAAAAAAAATTGAAATATCTTCTTGTAATTTTGGGTCCTAAACCTTCAATCTACTCCTTCATTTGAAAAATAAATGGATATATCTTTTACCAACTTATAAAATTATTGCTGATACAAAAGTAATGTTTTCACTTTCTCGGTATGTTTCCACTAGTTTCGGTATAAACAACTTTGTTTCTATAGAAACATGTGAATTTTGGTATTCCACTATAGAGAACCGGAAACGTTTCGGCCGTTGCGACGAAAAAGAAACGAAATTTTGATCCTTGAGCTAAAGGAAGCTAGATCTTTAGTTTTGTAAGTGCAGAAGTCAAGCCCATCTTCTTGTAATTTTGAGTCCTAAATCTTCAATCTACTCCTTCATTTGAAAAATAAATGGATATATCTTTTACCAACTTCTAAAATTATAGTTGATACAAAAGAAATGTTTTCACTTTCTCGGTATATTTCCACTAGTTTCGGTAGAAACAACTTTGTTTCTATGGAAACATGAGAATTTCAGTATTCCACCATCGAGAAACAGAAACGTTTTTGCCGTTGCAACAAAAAAGAAACAAAATTTTGATCCTTGAGCTAAAGGAAGCTGGATCTCTAGTTTTGTAAGTGCAGTAGTCAAGCCCAACATTCTGCAGTTGCATCATAAAATCATAAGTTTGAAATTAAAACCACTTTATCATCTTTGTCGGGGGAAGAACATTGGTGTGCAAGTATCCCACTTTATAATTGCACCAGTGAATTTGACTGGGATAGCAACATCAAAGCTCAGAACAATTTGTGGGAGAAACATCCTTGGTTTCATCAAAAATTCGAAAAACAGTGACATGTTCATCAGTTTCATGTCCCCTTCAGCTCCTTAATGCACTCATGCTTTTCATGGAAATATTCTGCTCGTGTGCATTGGGGATTGTGTTTCCTTGAATTCTTTTCTATTATCCTCCATTTGTTTCAATTTCTTTCCTTTTGCATTCAATTCTTCCAATTCTTTTACGCATATTCTTGATAACAAGAAAGCAGTAATTAAACTCTTTAAACTCTTCTTGAGGCAAACTTTCATATTTTTTCTACGGCATCTTCCAAAACAATAAGTGGAGCCAATGAGGTGCTTTCACTTATCTACTAATTTTCCTTTGTCCTCAAATTTTCCTCCAATAATTCATTACCTTGAATTGATCTTGTTTGTCATGCTTTATTCATAAAAATACACTAAAATCTGGCTATAAAATAAAATGATAGGTAAAGTGCAATTGTAATAAAATGCCCCCAATGGGGGCACTTCTATATACAAAAGAAAGAGACTCATATAAACTAGAGTCTGATTACTCAAAAAAATCTACAAAAGTATCCAATGAAAGATTACAATATCCAACTATCCAATCACACAAAATATATTCTATTCCTTTCTTTCCATATACACCAAAAAAGACAAAGCGAGGCCATGTCCCATAACTTTTGAACCCCATGATTTTTACAACCACATCTCCAACTTCTAAGAAAGTCCATTACAGATCTTGGTAAAACCCAACAACGTCCAAAAAGAATGAATAAAAGCTGCCAAAACTCTCGCACCACCTCGCAATAGGTGATCCACTGTCTTTAACTATTTCTTACAAATCATACACCAATTGGTTATATAAAATCCCCTTTTCTTTAATTTTTCTCCCTTCAAAATTGCTCCCCAAGCTACTGTCCATAAAAAAAAGGCCACCTTTGGTGGCACATTGGTCTTCCAAATGCTCTATCCAAGGGAATTCTCGACCCTCCCGCCTCAAAAGAACCTTGTAGGACTTGACTAAGAATTTTCTTCCATTTCCAGACACCCATCTAAGCATATCCTCAAGCTAAAAACTAATCTTACACTTATGCAAGAACTCCGTAATCCCAACTCGCTCCTCAGTCTCTGTGGAAATCCCGAATGATTTGAAGGGGATTTGGAGGACATTGTGGTAGGAGATTGAGACCGATATTTAGGCTGATTATTTGGGTTGATCTTTTTTGTTTCCATTTTTTGGTTCTCTTTGTACATGTTAAATAGGGACCCAAGTATGTAAATTATATACAATTGAATATACAAGTAGATTATTCTCATTCTCTACACGGTATCAGAGCTCGGGTTACTCTGAAACCCTAGCAATCCATGGCTGCCCAAAAGGGAGACAGTCATGAGTACAATTAGTCGACAACCCAGGAAGGAGAATCGGAGCTTACCTCTTCCATGGGCTCGGCTGGTGTGTTCGAAACTTCCCCACTCCATCTTACTGTAGAAAAACTCAATGGTAACAATTATTGGGAGTGGGCGCAGTCCATCAAACTCATTATCGACGGTAAGGGAAAGCTCGGCTTTCTTACTAGCGAAACTCGTCAACCACCTCCCACTGACGCAGCTGCCTCCCAGAAATGGCGGTCCAAGAATTCCTTGATAACCTCGTGTTTGATTAACTCCATGAAGCCAACCATCGGAAAAACCTACATGTTTCTCCCGATGGCAAAGGATGTGTGGGACGCCATGCGAGAGACATACTCCGATACTGAAGATGCAACTCAAATCTTCGAACTCAAGACAAGGCTATGGCAAATGAAGCAAGGTAATCGGGAAGTTACAGAGTTCTACACAGAGATGTTGGGATTATGGCAAGAACTCGACCTCAGTTGCGGCGAAGAATGGGAGTGCACAGGTGACAGCATTCGATTCAAGAAGAAGATGGAAGCCGAGAGGGTATTCGAGTTTCTGGCGGGGCTGAATCACGAGCTCGACGACGTGCGAAGCAGGATTTGGGTCGACGGCTGCTACCTTCCATCCGAGAGGTATTTGCTGAGGTGCGACGGGAAAAACAGAGGAGGAAGGTGATGTTGAAGGAGAAAGCAGAGCCTGGGATCGAAGCCTCTGCTCTTGCAAGTCGCGGGATGGTGTCTCTCACAGGATCCGGTCCAAGACAAAACCCTGTGCCTGGGATTGAAGCCTCAGCCCTTATAACCCGTGGGCCTTCCACTAAATCCGGCCCAAGACAAAATAAAAGGCCATTTTGTGACCATTGCGAAAAATTGGGCCATTCAAAAGATACCTGTTGGGCCTTACATGGCAAGCCTGCTGACTGGAAGCCCAGACAATCCAACAAATTCCACGAGTACTAGGCCTCAACTGAACAGCAGACAGAAACAGGAGCTCCAGCCCATCACACTCAGTCGACCTTTATTGGGGGTTTTAACCCCGAGCAACTTGAGAAGCTATATGCTCTTTTTTCGACCTTTCAAGCCTTGAGTCTATCTTCTACTCCACTGCCATCGGGTTCCTTAGCCCACAAAGGTACTTTTTTGACTGCTCTTAGTACCACTTTGCGCCTTACTCCCTGGATTGTTGACTCTGGTGCATCTGACCATATGACTGGTGCCCATCATTTATTTTCCACATATTCACCTTGTGCTAGTAACTTGAAAGTAAAAATTGCAGATGGTACTTTAACCCCAGTAGCAAGCAAGGGAAGTATCCGTATCTCTGAATTTATTACTTTGGAATCTGTCTTTCATGTTCCTAATCTCTCTTGCAATTTGCTGTCCGTTAGTCAGCTAACCAAACAATTTCATTGCTCAGCTATTTTTTTGTCTTCTCATTGTGTTTTTCAGGACCTATCATCGGAGAAGACGATTGGCAGTGCTAAGGAGTGCGAGGGGCTCAACTACTTTGATGACGCTCACATGAGTAAACAATGTCATCCTCCTATTTGTAATTCTGCATCTAATCCTAGGGATAGTGATCTTTTGTTATGGCACAAACGAATGGGCCATCCTAGTTTTCAATATTTAAAACATGTGTTTCCGTCACTTTGTTCAAATAAAAATCCCTTGGATTTACAATGTGAAGTTTGTGAACTTGCAAAACATAATCACACTACTTTTTCTAAATCCCCTTATAAACCATCACTGCCTTTTACCCTGATTCACAGTAACCTTTGGGGGCCTTCACGGGTTCCCAATAGGACCCACAAAAAATGGTTTATTACATTTATTGATGACCATTCTCGTCTCTGTTGGGTATTTTTACTAAACGATAAATCTGAGGTTAGATCGGTATTCATGAACTTCTACAATATGATTTACACCCAATTTCACACAAAAATCCAAATTCTTCGTATTAATAATGGCACTGAGTACTTCAACTCTTCTTTGAGTCCCTATTTTCAAGACAAAGGTATTATTCACCAGAGTTCTTGCGTTCACACCCCCCAACAAAATGGGGTTGCTGAACGGAAAAACTGACATATTCTTGAGGTAGCTCGTGCCCTACTGTTCACCTCTCACATGAAAAAGAACTTTTGGGGTGATGCCATTCTGACTGCCGCATTCCTTATCAATCGAATGCCTAGTCGGGTTCTCTCATTTGCAACCCCTCTCCAAAAATTCCAGGAGATCTTCCCTGATTCTCGACTCAGTTCCTCTCTCCCACTTCGTGTTTTCGGGTCCACGGTGTTTGTCCACGTTCACACTCCCCAACGTAATAAGTCGGATCCTACAGCTCTCAAATGTGTCTTCCTTAGCTACTCTCCCACTCAGAAGGGTTACAAATGCTATGACCCTCTCTCATAGAAGTTATATGTTAGTCTAGATGTCACATTTTTTGAGCATACTCCCTACTACTCGCTTCAGGGGGAGTCCTTGAGAGAAGCTCGATCCTCAAATACAGACTTTGATGTTGCGATCTTTGAATCTACCCCATACAGTACACCCTCTCCTTCTTTGTCCAACACAGAAAGAATCTTGAACTCAGGGGGAGATGTGGGAAAACAAACAGACAAGGAGACACTTGTCTACTCAAGGAGACCTAAATCAAAACCCGATGAGACTCTCGCGTCCGAAGCACCAAAAGAGTCAGAAATGGTGATAGCTCCGACTACTCATGAGCCAAAATCCAATCCTGACCAGGTAAAAAATCTTGATGACTTACCCATTACTCTTAGAAAACAACCTCGTTCATGTACTTTCCATCCTATCTCAAAATTTGTATCTTGCAATGCTCTTTCTGCCAAGTGTTGTGCTTTTATGTCTAACCTTGACAGAATCAAGATTCCTAAGAATATTCAAGAAGCTTTGGAAATTCCAGAATGGAGAAAAGCAGTGATGGAAGAAATAAGGGCATTGGAAAAAAATGGAATTTGGGAGGTGATGACTTTGCCAAGGGGGAAGAAACCAGTGGGCTGTAAGTGGGTGTTCACGATGAAGTACAAGGCGGATGGTACAGTAAAACAGTACAAAGCCCGCCTAGTTGCAAAGGGGTTCACTCAAACATACGGTATTGACTACACCGAGACATTTGCACCAGTAGCAAAGCTGAATACTATACGGGTTCTCTTGTCCTTGGCAGCAAATCTGGACTGGCCACTTCACCAATTTGACATCAAGAATGCTTTTCTGAATGGTGAGCTGGAGGAAGAAGTGTTCATCACGCTACCACCAGGATTTTACAAGGAAGGAGAAGAAACCAGAGTATGTAAATTGAAGAAATCCCTGTATGGACTCAAACAATCACTAAGGGCGTGGTTTGATAGATTTGCGAAGGTGATAAAGAATCAAGGATATCAACAGGGACAGTCAGCTCACACGATGTTCTTCAAACAATCCAATGATGGAAGGAGGACCATCCTGATCGTGTACGTCGACAACATCATTCTCACTGGAGACAACATAGGAGAGATGGAAAGATTGAAGAAGGTCTTAGCCACAGAGTTTGAGGTAAAAAACCTATGTCAAATGCGATACTTTCTGGGAATGGAAGTTGCCAGATCAAGGAAGGGAATTAGTGTCTCCCAGAGAAAGTATGTACTTGACCTTTTGACTGAGACTGATATGCTTGCTTGCAAGCCAAGCGATACTCCGATCGAGGCAGGAAAAAGAACGGAAGACGTTGGAAAGCTTGTGGATAGAGAAAGATATCAGAGACTAGTAGGTAGATTGATCTACCTATCTCACACTAGACCTGACATTGCTTTCGCTATAAGTGTAGTCAGTCAGCACATGCATTCACCAAAGGAGGGTCACCTAGAAGCAGTATATAAAATTCTCAGATATCTGAAAGGCTCTCCAGGGCGAAGTCTATTCTTTAAGAGAGGAGACAGTAAGAAGATAGAGATCTATACAGATGCAGATTGGGCAAGATCAGCAGAAGACAAAAGGTCTACTATCGGCTACTGTACCTATGTTTGGGGAAATCTAGTAACATGTAGGAGTAAGAAGCAGAGTGTGGTAGCCAGAAGTAGTGTTAAAGCTGAATTCAGAGCTGTTGCACAAGGGATGTGTGAAGGGCTATGGTTACAAAAGCTTTTGGAGGAACTACATATCACAGTAGAGCTCCCCATCAAACTCTACTGCGACAACAAAGCCGCTATTAGCATTTCCCATAATCCTGTTCAGCCAGACAGGACCAAACACATAGAAGTTGACAGGCATTTTATAAAGGAGAAAATTGAGAAAGGGACAGTCTGCATGACCTATATCCCTACAAGAGAACAATTAGCAGATATATTCACTAAGGGATTACAGAGATCCAGCTTTGAAGAGTTTATTTGCAAGTTGGATATGATCAACATCTATGATCCAACTTGAGGGGGAGTGTGGAAATCCCGAATGATTTGAAGGGGATTTAGAGGAGATTGTGGTAGGAGATTGAGACCGATATTTAAGCTGATTATTTGGGTTGACCTTTTTTGTTTCCATTTTTTGGTTCTCTTTGTACATGTTAAATAGGCACCCAAGTATGTAAATTATATACAATTGAATATACAAGTAGATTATTCTCATTCTCTACAATCTCCCAAAGATGAAAACCCCATCGAAACTGTGGCCGCCAAACACACCTGCCCTCCAATTTGATTGACAAAATTAGCCATCTTTGCCTCCTTATTTGAGGTAATTTGGAAGAGCTGAGGGACTTGTTGAAGCACTAAAACTGGTTATACTAATGCATAGCTGTTGACCTTTGATGTTTGCTCTTCATTTTCTAAAACTGCTTGATCAGCTAGGTTGTCTATTTGCTGCAAAAGCAATTCAATTGATTTTCTTTAAATTTATGTACGATCCCACAATATGAAAATGTTGTAGTGAACCTAGTGATCTTATAAAAGAATCTATGTAGCACAATTACCAAGATTGGTTTTTTTAACTTTCCAAGGGCAGCCCATCTTCTAAACCTTATCCCTATGGTTGAGTCAATTAGACCACGCTATAGGGCACAGGCAGCACAATTCCCTAGATAAGAATAAGGCTTTCAACATCTGCTATGTGAAAAGGCTAAAGTAGGATAAGGCTTTTTGTGGACTTGTAATGCATTCTTTTTGACTAATGGACATTTGTAGCTTGGTGTAGGTTTTCTTTCCCGATGAGGGTTTCCCACGTATATAATCGTGTCCTTAAGATTTTTAGTACTTTATTGTTTTATTGTAATGCTTGATATACTTAGATAAATTGCTTAAGTAATTCAATAAGAGAATTTCTTAGGTAGTGATCAATCTGATTAAGTACGGTAACAAGTAAAACAACGATTATGATTAATTGAACCTAACTTTATTAGGTCTTACTTAATTAACTTGTAAAATCCACATGTTAGAATCATCCTTCACAAGGGTGACCCTCCTCATAACCGACACTTCTTAGACACTTGCTCGCACCAACACATCTTAATAGAAATAATATCTGATATTCGTGGAAATAAGATGAATACTGTTTAAAGTATCCAACCTTTTCCTCTCTTTTTTTCTTTCTTTTTAAAAAAAAAAATTGACATTTGACACATGGCCACCACAAGTAGAGCATGCATTGGACACTATTTAATATACGACAAAAATATGAGTGTAAAGACAGAGTCGTAATAATAAAGTACATGATAGTGGTATATAGAGCAGAATAATCTTTATAATATTTGTTGAGCTTCATCTTCCATATTATGCAATTCTTAGTATAGATATTTACCAAATTAATCAAAGTAATATATTTTCCTTATAAGATAGATGTATTCATATAAAATATATTATATATTACCATATCTTCGACATGTCAATATCACACTTTTCCAGGATTTTCCGTGTTGGTGTATCGATGTCATGTGTCCGTGTGGTGCTACTAAGGCCTTAGGCCATAGTTAATATAGCTATGTCATATTCCATATCTTTATTAACTATGGTCTGAGTAGCACCACATAGACACAGAGTCTAAAATACATATCAAAAAAATATCCCGCAAGTCCCAAGCCAACTGAAGGCCTGACCTCATCATTTTGCTCCTAGAATGCTATTTTAGACATACTAGCCCTATGGAAGTCAATTTGCAACTCTGCCTGTCACATTTAAGTGTATAGTACTTGTAGTTTTCTTGTGACAAAATGAAAAAAAATTCATGATAGAAACTTAAATGAGCTAAAAAGAATTTAATTGCCAAAAAGTCAAATTTGTATATTTGTAAATAGTCAATACAAAATTTGTACATCTGTTAAATAGTCAATAAAGAAAAGTAATGAAAGGCATTCTAACTCTGAAACCACAATAAGAAAATTGTGTGCGCATGTGTGGATGTATATATTTATATATCTATGTATCAAATACCATGTTGTTCAAGTTTTT
Organism: Nyssa sinensis; assembly: GCA_008638375.1. NCBI lineage: Eukaryota > Viridiplantae > Streptophyta > Magnoliopsida > Cornales > Nyssaceae > Nyssa > Nyssa sinensis. The sequence continues at coordinate 20,604,922 of CM018046.1, forward strand.
GAATCTAATAGAAAATAAAAACATTATCATCTAGTTATCTTTGTAAAGAAAAAAGAAAAAAAAACACTTTATTAATTACGTAGATTCAATAGATGTTTCTATTTTCATTAATATTTTTAACACACTATGAAGTTCAGGCAAATACATATGTGTGTGTGTATTTTCATTTGCATGATCATGCATGCTCCAAAGTTTTGACCCTCCAAAGGGCAAGGCTCCCTTGCTCCTCCAAAGACAGCTTATGCTGTGTGCTCAAGAGGAAGAGATCAATCATTACTAGGGACAACTCCTTGTGTTACTAAGATGTACGTGGCAATTAGATTGAATGAAGGGAAACCATTATATTACCAAGTATACATGCACACACACATGGCCCAAACAAAAATCCAAAGGCCTAAAACTACAACACCAAGCTATCAAGGAGAACAATAAAAACTGAAATACACTCCCAAACTACAATGAATAACCACATTAATTCTCTAGATTTCTTCCTGAAAAGAATAAATGCAGGCTACAAAAAAGTGAAGTTTACACGTAATGTTAGAAATAATGGATTTTGAGAATAATTTTTTGACATTCTTTGAGCTAAAATTATAGTGGGTCTCAAACATTAACTTTGGTGGGTCTATATTAAAATGTATTCTCCTCAATGACGACATTTAAGATCATGTATTGGGTTGCTTAAAACCATTAAGGAGTGAATGAAAAATTGCCTCCAAACACTACCACTTGGAAATGGTAACAAAAACTTGAAACTTGTAAAAAGCTTGTGTCTCACATAAGATGGGTACAAGACTTTTAAAAAGTATATATATAATTACCTTGAAAAAAGGTTTGGGCCTTAAGAGGCACCCAAGTTTTGTGGAAGGAGGAGGACCTAGCACATGCTTGGTTCACCACACGCGCGCCGTCCACCGCCGCCCCGCCCCGAGTCGGGTTTGGGTTTGGGCCTTGGCCCGTTGTGTATATATCTTTTTAGGAAAAATTCATTTAAATAATTTTTCAGAACACTGCCATTTTTGTTACTATTAGAAACAGTCCAAAACGCTGTCGTTTAGTTACCAAATTAATTAATTCCAACACTGTCGTTTTGCAATTGCCTTTGGTTTTGGTTTAAATCCAAAACGACGTCGTTTTGCAATTAAACTTTTGGTTTAAATTTTGACTGAATCGTCTTCTTTCCTGCAACTGTTAGCCTTCGTGCCTGTACCAAATAGACACGAATGCTCTATATAAACACTATCGACTCACCTACATTCAGAGATTCAATTCATACAATTTTGTGCGTCAGTTCATATTGTCTAAGAGAGTTCAACCACTATTCTGGTTCGTTGTGTACTGAAGTTTGAGTGTTTTTTCTTCAATACGTTCTAATCATTGTATCCTAAGAAGCAACGTCCACAGCTTCGTAAAGCACCACCGCGAGGGACGAATTTTCTTTAAGGACATTGTGTTAAACACAAGCCTTAATCCCTATAATCTCTTGTTTTTGCAATTCTGTAAGTTTGCAGTTTTTGTATTCTTATACTGTTTCTACACTGTATTCTTATATTATTTCTGCACTTTCAAGATTCCTATACTGTTAAAATACAGCTTCTATATTTTTCAAGTTTCTGTTTTGTTTCAAAACTTATTACTATTTGGTTTCAAAACAAATTTCTATTTTTCAAATTAGTTTACTGTTTTTTCAAAATACTTTTATGTATTTCCAAAAAATAAACACTGGTAGTAACAATCTTAAAGCCAATTCCTCTTTCTAATTATTATCAGTTTTATTTTAAAAACAAAAAATTTTACAAAAAATATTAATTTACAATATTTATAGTTTTGGTTCTTATAGTATTTTATATACTATAAATTTTTTTTTTGCGTAGTATTATATATATATATATACTGAAAAAATCTTATTAGTATAAGATTAGTTTTTGCAAAACTTTATTTCATTAAAAAGAAAAAAAAATATTCAGATTATGTTTTACTTAAGTAATCTGTTTAATTACAAATTTTTTATTAATTCATATATTTTTGTGATCTCAGTCTAAATGACTACTGAAAGTACCCTTGTGGTGACTTCGAACCCTTTGGTGGCTTCTACCCCTGCTCCTATGGTTGGAACTGTGCCCGTGAACCATGGAGAGAAGCTAGAGAAATTCAATGGCACCAAATTTAAGAGGTGGCAACAGAAAATGCTATTCTATTTGACTACTCTTAATTTGGCTCAATTCCTCCGTGAAGATGCTCCCACGTTGAAGGAGAATGAATTTGACCAGCAAGTAGTTGCTGCAATTGAGGCTTGGAAACATGCAGACTTCTTATGCCGAAACTACATCCTCAATGGGCTGGACAACACATTATACAATGTGTATTATACAGTCAAGATAGCTAGAGAACTTTGGGAATCACTAGACAAGAAATACAAAACAGAAGATGCTGGACTCAAAAAGTTTGTAGTGGAAAAATTCTTAGACTATAAGATGCTTGATTCTAAGGCAGTGATCAGCCAAGTTCAAGATCTCCAAGTAATTTTACATGACATTCATGCAGAAAACATGTCACTTAATGAATCTTTTCAAGTGGCTACAATTATTGAAAAATTGTCGACATCTTGGAAAGAATTCAAAAGTTACCTAAAGCACAAGTAAAAAGACATGAGACTTGAAGACTTAATTGTGAGATTGAGGATTGAAGAAGACAACCGTACTTCTGAGAAGAAAGCGGGGAAAGCAATCATGAAATTCAAGGCCAATGTTGTGGAACAAGGGCAAAGCTCTCAGAACAAGAAGAGGAAGCACAATGGTGATGGTCCCAAACAAGGTCCAAATAAAAAGTTCCAAGGCAAGTGCTATGCATGCAACAAACGAGGGCACCGTGCTAAGGATTATCGCAATCGCAAGGACCAAGGCAATCTAAGCAAAAAGCGTACTCGGGCCAATTAATCCAAGTGGACAATCTCTCTGAAAATGTTTCTGAAATGAATCTGTTCGCGATGGTCTATGAAGTAAATTTGGTTGGCAACACCAAGGAATGGTGGGTGGACACTGGGGCTACTCGCCATGTTTGCTCAGATAGGAAAATTTTCTCATCATATCACAATATAAATACTGGAGAACAACTTTTTATGGGCAACTCTTCGACTTCCAAAGTTGAAGGTCAAGGACAAGTGGTGTTGAAGATGACTTCTGGAAAGGAATTCACCCTTAACAATGTGTTGCATGTGCTTGATATTCGAAAGAACTTGGTATTAGGATCATTGTTGAGCAAAAAGGGCTTTAAATTGGTCTTTGTATCGGACAAGTTTATACTATCCAAGAATGAGGTGTATGTGGGAAAGGCGTACATGAGTGATAGGCTCTTTAAAATGAATGTAATGACAATTGTACCTCCTATTAAGAATAATAATAAGAACACAACTTCTGCTTATATGTTTGAGTCTTCAAATGTGTGGCATGATAGATTAGGACATGTTAATTATAATACATTACGTAGATTAGTTAATATGGAATGTTTACCTAAAATTGATTTTAATCCAAATCACAAATGTAAGACTTGTGTGGAAACAAAGCTTACAAAAACTTCCTTTCAATCAATTGAAAAAAGTAGTGCGCCTCTAAAATTAATACATTCAAATATTTGTGATTTGACATTTAGTCAAATTAGAGGCGGTAAGAAATATTTTCTTACTTTTATTGATGATTACACAAGATACTGTTATATTTACTTGTTGAGAAGTAAAGATAAGACATTAGAAATGTTTAAACATTACAAGAATGAGGTTGAGAATCAACTTGATAAGAAGATCAAGATATTGAGAAGTGATAGAGGTGGTGAATATGAAGCACCTTTTGGTAAATTCTGTTCACAACATGGTATTATACACCAAACAACTGCACCCTATTCACCTCAGCAAAATGGGATTGCTGAACAGAAAAATAGAACTTTAAAAGAAATGATGAATGCATTGCTATTACGTTCTGGATTACCTCAAAATTTGTGGGGGGAAGCAATTCTTTTCACAAATTATATTCTCAATCGAATACCTCAAAAGAAAACCAATAAATCCGTACATGAGTTGTGAAAAAGTCGAAGACCTTCTTACAAATACTTAAAAGTGTGGGGGTGTTTGGCTAAGGTGGCAGTTCCTACACCTAAAAAGATTAAAATAGGACCAAAAACAGTTGATTGTGTTTTCATAGGGTATGCTCATAACAGTAGTGCTTATCGATATCTTTGATTCATAAATCGAAAATTTTCGATATGCATGTTAATACTATTATTGAGTCAAGAAATGCATCATTCTTCGAACATATATTTCCTCACAAATCAACACAGGAGTCGAGTTCAAATAAAAGAACTCATGGCACTGCAGTAGGCAATATTCAAGACCAACAAGATGATGATGAACCTAGACGAAGTAAAAGGACTAAAACATCAAAATCTTTTGGTCCAGATTTTATAACGTATTTGTTAGAAGTGAGTCTCCAAGCTTTAAAAAAGCAATGTCGAGTCTTGAAGCTCCATATTGGAAAGAGGCTATAAACAATGAAGTAGAATCCATTCTACAAAATCATACGTGGAAACTAGTGGATCTTCCACCAGGTTTAAAACATCTTGGATATAAATGGATATTTAAGAAGAAAATGAATTAAAAAGTACAAGGTCAGGCTTGTTATCAAAGGATATAGGCAAAAAGAAGGCTTGGACTATTTTGATACATATTTACCTGTCACAAAGATATCATCCATTCGAATGTTAATAGCTATTACAGCTATACACAATCTTGAGAGACATCAAATGGATGTAAGGACAGCTTTCTTAAATGGTGAATTAGATGAAGAAATATACATAGAATAACCCGAAGGGTTTATTGTTTCAGGTCAAAAAAAGAAAGTTTGTCGGCTTGTTAAATCTCTTTATGGACTAAAACAAGCACCGAAGCAAAGACAAAAGAAATTTGACAATGTAATGATGTCAAATGGGTTCAAAATCAATGAGTGTAACAAATGTGTATATGTTAAGAACACAAAAAATGATTTTGTCATTATTTGTCTCTATGTTGATGATATGCTCATTATGGGTAATAATAATGAAGTCATTAAAGCTACCAAGAAAATGTTAAACAATAAGTTTGACACGAACGACTTAGGTGTTACCGATGTTATACTTGGGATAAAGATCTCTAGAACATCGGATAGACTGATATTATCTCAATCACATTACATTAAGAGAATACTCAAGAAATTTAAACAAGATGATAGCAATCCAGCGAGAACACCTGTAGATGTAAATCTACACTTATCCAAGAATAATGGCAAAACATATCACAACTAGAGTATGAGCAAATAATTGGCAACCTAATGTATGTGATGAATTGTACCCGTCCAGACATAGCTTACGCTGTCAGCAAACTGAGTAGATTCACAAGTAATCCTAGTCCGAACCATTGAAAGGAAATAGTTAGGGTTTTAAGGTATTTGAAATACACCCAATACTATGGATTGCACTACTTAAGATATCCAGCAGTACTTGAATGATATTGTGATGCAAATTGGATATCTGATACCAAAGACTCAAAATCCACAAGTGGTTATTTGTTTACACTTAGTGATGGAGCGGTATCATGAAAATCTTCTAAACAAACGTGCATTGCCAAATCCACAATGGAATCTGAGTTTATTGCACTTGATAAAGCTGATAAAGAAGCTGAGTGGTTTCGTCACTTCCTAGAAGATATTCCAATGTGGTCAAAACCTGTGCCCGCTATCTATATTCATTGCGATAGTCAAACAACGATTGGTAGGGCACAGAGTCATATGTATAATGGTAAGTCTCGACATATTCATTGAAGACATAATACCGTGAAACTTCTCTCTAATGGTATTATGACAACATAAGGTCAAAAGATAACATTGCGGATCCGTTAACCAAAGGTGTGACCAGAAAGCAAGTGAATAAATCATCGAGGGGAACAGGCTTAAAGCCTATGCACTAAGAGTCGCCATAATGGCAACCCAACCTAGCTGACTGGAGATCCCAAGATCTAGGTTCAAAAGAACAACCGAATTATGTGTGACTCATTAAGATCACTATGGAGATAGAATCTCCTACCCATTCCAATTATAAGAATAGCGATGCTTGTAGTGTTGAAAAGGATAAGCTAAGTTTTTAATAATTCTTATACCTTGTTAAATACAAGTGGGATATAGCAAGATACTCTTAATAAGAAATCACCTATGTGAGTGTGAACTGGGCCGGTTCTATAAGAATGATAAAGGCTAAATTCTCTAGGAGCACTCATAAAACCAGGAATTGTTTAGAGCCAAAATGAACATAATCGTGAGAACCAACTGTGTGAGACAAGATTCTGTGTGAATACTATTGTCTTGGATTACACAAACGGTTGAACAGTTCAAGACATTATGTTCACTGATCAACCAGTAACCCCGATAGCATTTCACAAAGGAAGGTTCAAGGCCACAAGCTACCTTCCTCTATGCAGGAAATTTCCAATTGAACTCTCTCTTAGTGTTTGCATGTCATTTGCATTACTTTCAGTCAATTTCATTCATGTAAGGGATTGTTAGAAATAATGGGTTTTGAGAATAATCTTTTGGCTATCTTTGAGTTAAAATTATAGTGGGTCCCAAACATTAACTTTGGTGGGTCTATATGAAAATGTGTTCTCCTCCATGAGGAAATTAAGATCATGTATTGGGTTACTCAAAACTATTAAGGAGTGAATGAGAAATTACCTCCAAATATCACCACTTGGAAATGGTAACAAAAGCTTGAAACTTGTGAAAAGCTTGTATCCCACATAAGATGGGTACAAGGCTTTTAAAGAGTATATATACAATTACCTTGAAGGAAGGTTTAGGCCTTAAAGGGCACTCAAGTTTTGTGGAAGGGGAAGAACCTAACACATGCTTGGTTCACCACACACAAGCACGAGCGCGCTGCCGCCCCACCAAATCAGGTTTGGGTTTGGGTTTGGGTTTGGGTTTAGGCCTTAGCCAGCTGTGTATATATCTTTTCAGAAAAAATTCATTTAAATAATTTTTCAAAACGCTGTCGTTGCTGTTACAGTTAGAAGCAGTCCAAAACGCTGTCGTTTAGTTACCAGATTAATTAATTCCAATGCTGTCGTTTTGCGATTGCGTTTGGTTTTGGTTTTGGTTTAAATCCAAAACGATGTCGTTTTGCGATTAAACTTTTAGTTTGAATTTTGACTGAATCGTTGTTTTCCCTACGGCTATTCATTGAATTACTGCGACTGTTAGCCTTCGTGTCTGTACCAAATAGACACGAATGCTCTATATAAACACCATCTATGCACCTACATTCAGAGATTTAATTCATACAATTTTATGCGTCAGTTCATGCTGTCTAAGAGAGTTCAATCACTATTTTTGGTTCGTTGTGTACTGAAGTTTGAGTGTTTCTTCTTCAGTACGTTCTGATCATTGTATCTTGGGAAGCAACGTCCACAGCCTCGTAAAGCACCACCACGAGGGGTGAATTTTCTTTAAGGACATTGTATTAAACACATGCCTTGATCCCTATAATCTCTTGTTTCTACAATTTTGTAAATCTACAGTTTCTGTATTCTTATACTGTTTCTGCACTTTCAAGATTCCTATACAGTTAAAATGCAGTTTCTATATTTTTCAAGTTTCTGCTTTGTTTCAAAACTTTGTACTGTTTCGGTTTCAAAACAAATTTCTGTTTTTCAAATTAGTTTACTATTTTCAAAAAATAAACACTGGTACACTTTATTACATTGAAATCATAAGTGTCTTGGAAACGTATTTTGTGAGGTTGGTCCATTTAAGTGGGGCCTAAGGATAAATTTATGTGGGGACTAAGGATAAACATTTTGATATTTCTATAGTTATGTCCTATGTGCATATTTCCTTCTAAGTTCTGTTCATAATATAGATAACATTTATGAATGCAGGTCCTTTTCATTTTTCATGGAGAACCAAAGCACAAACTATGTATTTTGTATACAAGATTATCTATCCCTCTAGAAGCTTTATTTCTTACTAATTGCTCAATGTGTTTCCCATGCTCACATGATCATCCTCTATAACCCATATGTTCTTCACAAATCAAATGAATATTTCCACACAGCGACTTATAAGGAACTTTAACAGATAAATTGGTAAATGGAAACAAACAAAAGCCCCAAATTATATTTATGGTGCCAACTACTAGACCATATAAAGAATGCCAAGGAAAATTCTTCAACAAGATTAATCAATAAGGAAATTCTGATGTCAGGAATTGATCTCGATAGATATGAATGATTATTACAATATCAGACAAGAGATGTAATAGCTACCATTCAAAACAGAAGGCAAAAGTATCTTTTTAAGGCTCTGATATGATAAGTAAAGACCTAAAAAAAATGTAAAATATGCCAGAAAAGTAGATAACAGAAACGCTATTACATATATTTACCTGCTAAAATGAAATAAGGTCTCCGACGATACCCGACAATGGGAACAACATCTGTGAGAAGACCCCAAAGAGGCTTGATAATCCAAGGAATATTAGTTATTCCTGAGTAGACCTGTGCTTCAGAAGGCTGTACCTTCTGTACATCCTTCATGTAGTACTCCATGCCAACACGACCAAGAGCTCCTCCTAATCCCTGACTTATTCCATACACAACCACCACTCCAAAAACAAAACTCCAATGCGTTTCCATGGCAAGCATTCTAAACCAATAGATTGGAGTCCATACACAACCCCAAATCCCTCCTTTGGACTCATTTTCCTGGACAGACTCACTACGAGTTGAAGGTTTCTCCTCCTCCTCCACCATCATTCACTCTTCTGAGAAATATTTTCTGAAAACAACAGCAACCCAGTTCAAAAATCAGTGGTTCTGGAACCAGGAATCTCAAAATAGATGAAAATTCCTCGAGAAATATCTGAACTGACAATATTGAAAACAACAAGTTGTTCTTTTCACAAATCAACTTTTCCTGGAATGGGACCAGAACTTGATTGGATTTTCTCTAAACTTTTGAAATCTCTGAAGTGATTCTAGTTTTTGCTTGAATCACCTCAAATTCTTATGTTAAATTTGTCAAAAGAAATGAAATTTCTGACCTGACTTGCGTCTTCTGCTATCTAGTTGACCCCAACATCCAATCTAACATGACCAATACTTTCTGAACAGTGTCGACATTTGGTAAATATAAATGCCGAGTCCCTACAAATATTATCCAGCAACAAGATACAAGTCTTTGCAAGATTTATGGCCCATGTTTTATATTTTGATGAAAGGAATAGAAAATACAATGTTTCAATGACGAAATTTCAAGGTAGCTCAAGGGTCCCAACACCAGGTTTGACCAGCTAACCGATCTTGTCTTTTTAACCCGAGAAGGCCTTTGAGATTAGACTTCTTACCATTAATAACTGCAATAAAAAACAAGTTTTTGAAAAAACACACAAATGCTATTATTCCCAGCTATTTTCCCATTTTACATGGCAAATAAAGATAGGAAACAAAAAAAGGAAAATTTTGAATTTGAGTGATACAGATGATAAGTAATGCTGATGTGTTAGTATTGAAATTTGAATGATAGAAAGTAAGATGTTCAAAGTATTGCATTGCTCTTAAACGAAGTAACATTACATACATACTATTATTTTAAAAAATGAAAAGTATAATATGAACAAATGTATTGATTATATGTCTTTTTACAACAGAAAAATAATATCTTAATTTTTATGTCATCTGTTTTACAAAAATGAGATTTATCGGAGACTCTCAATTCATAGTAATTTTATAAATAGTCTATTTCACTTTTATGAAAAAAAAATAAGATAAATATAAATTATGAGAGGTGGGCATTTATTATTATTTATTTTTTAATATAGATAAACAATTTTAAATATTTTATTTTATTTTCAAAATATTTTAAATGATATTACATTACTATAGAAATTGCTTGGGAACACTTGAAACTAAGTCAAGTCGGTTCACTTTTGTTAAATTTTCTATCTTTAAAAAAAAAGAAATTAACTCATCTTTGGTCTATTTTATTCAAATTTTATACATCTTTTAAAAACCAAATACAAACTTCCCTACTAATAAAATTACTCAACAAAACATTAAAAAAATTTAATACTAAAAATCTTGAGTGTGGAATCAACAATGCACGAGCACGACTGATTGTTTTAGAATTTATAATATAAAAATAACTTTTTTATTTATTTTAATTTAAAATATTTTAAAAACACATTTCACCTAACATGTCAATCATCAGATGAAAGCTCACATTTCTTTTATTTAAAAAAAAAAAAAAAACTGTAGCTACTTGTCTGCTATCAAAAATATTGAGTGAAAGAATTAATGAAACTTTTCAATTTTTCAACGTTTAACCAAGTCATCAAACATCTTCATTGACCATTAATCAAACAACTTTATACTACCTACTAATAAAAATTGTAAAAAGCAGTGTAATACAAGTATAATTTATCATAAATTATACTAATTTTTTATAATTACAAAGATCTTTTTTAAATTTCTGAAATGACATTACCTTCTCTTATTCTTATTGACAGATTACAAATACTTCCCCTCCAGTCTAATTTTTTTCAAAATGAAAAGTGTCTCTTTCATTTTATTTTGTTTTATTTTTTGTGCACTTTTTATTTTTTTTCTAATTTTTTTTAAAGATTTTTCATTTTATATAAAAAAAAAAATTAAGCTAAATCACCTTCTTCTTTTTTTATCAAGAAGGTTTTAATTAATATTTTTGAAAACAAAAAAAAAAAAAAAAAGTAAAAAAAATTAGGAAAAAAAAATTAAGGAATCGTGGAGACGACCTGGATTCAATCCGAAGTCAGAGCTACTGCAACAAACTTCCCATCATAGTATTAAATGTTAGTATGCTCATCATTGAAGCGGGCTATATACTCCCTTAGAGTCTGCCCCTTAACTGTTTGATTATCAAGAGGAAATCAGGTCCTTTCCTCGGCCATTTACTAGTAACAAATTGATTAATAAACAGTCATGACCTTAGGGGTGAACAGTGTGGTCAACCTTCCAAACAAGTTGTAGAGATCATCCTCCTCGGGAGGCACTTGAGGCTTTCTATTGGAGATTTCTTGGTCTTGAGAATCTCCCACAATTTCAATTATGTTTTGAACTCCAAGTTGATTTTGGAGAATCAATGGATGGACTGAATTTCCGTCCTGGTCCACAACCATAAGAGGTAGTGCTTAGTTCTCGTTCTACACCTCGGGAAGAGGTGGTGGTTGTTGAGCACGATTGGAAGAGTTATTCGAGGAGGTGCCAGTGGTGGTGGTGGAGGCGACACCACATGAAGCGGTGGAAGGCATCATAGGAGGCGGTGGAAGAGGCACCACATGCAGTGGTGGTAGAGGAGGCACCACAGGCGGTGGTGGGGGCGGCGCCACAGGTGGTGGTGGATGAGGCATCATAAGAAATGGTAGATAAGGCTCAGCTAGTTGGTTCTACACTAGGGTGGCCACAATTGGAGAAAGGTCTCAATTTGATGAGCTATCTCCTTCATTCCTCATTGCACAGGGGTTGGCCCCTTGTTCCTCCCTCCCTTGGTTGGGGCTTGTCCTTGCTTACCTTTTGGGAGTTTTCCTTGCGCAAAGAGGTTTGGAGCCATGGCTTGAACTCAATTAGTTGCATTTTGAGAAATTGTTGTTCCTATAAGCAGCGCCGAACTGGTGTTACTAATTTCTAACTGCTTTAGTAGTTTCTTCTTCTCTTGGATAACACAAGTCAAAGGGGCACCGGACAAAACTCCAGTAATCGTTTCGATGATAAAGTCAAGAACTAAGAAATCATCGCTTCATCTCCCAACAAATTCTTATTGTTTTCAGTATTTTTTTTTTCCTCCTCTTGTAATTATATGTGTGTATATATATATATTGTCTATATATGTACTGTAATTACAATTTTTCATTGAAGTATAAATAAAATTTGATACCCAGTGGTGTTTGTGATTGTGATTGTAGACTAGTGTTTTGTGGCAAAAATTGAATATGCAAAGCAACTTTTTGATGAATCCCCAACGAATGGGGTAGGAGTTGCGTAGAAAAATGGGGAAGAAAGAGAGTTAATTTGTCCATGAGGGAAGAAGAAAGAGAGGTTGGTTGTGATTTTGGAGGGAAGAAGGAGAGATTAGAGAGAAATTGAGAGAGAGTAAAAAAATTCAAAGAGAGCTTGAGTTGGAGTTTTGCAGAAATGGAGGTTCGGTGGTAAGCTACCACCGGAGAAAGTTTCTCTTTTGCCAACCCATTTACACAAAAATAATTTTTTTGACCGTATAAATTTAGTTGACTTTAGTATGGATAAAACAGAAATTTTAAAGGTAAAGCTCTTGATGGTAGAAGTGAATTGTTACCGTGGTTAAAAGATCGTAGTGTAATTTTAAAAATAACAAGTGTCATTTAGAATTATTAAAAATTTAAAAAAAAAAAAACAGAATAATTTATTTTAAAATATAATTAAAGTAGAAATCATAAATTGAACATGCTTTTTGTTTTGAGACCTTGTAAGAATTAGTAAAGGCTTTGCATTCTAAATAATGTTGTGTCTGATTTTTTTTTTAGTGTTTTAGATAATTTTTTTAATAATTAATTGTTATATTATTTAAAATATAAATATTTGAGGTATGTAGCATTATTCTTCTTGTAATGCCACCAAAGCACTAGGTTAGCCCCACACTGAGATGCTATGTTGGAGAAGAATTAGATGGAGAGGAAGATATAGATCCTCCAAATTGTCCATCTTTTAGGTCTCAAGTTGAGGAATGTCCTTAAACCTTAGGAAAGTTAAAAAATAAAAATAGAACTAGATTAGTTTTTATCAAGGAAAACTAAATGGGCCTAAATCATAATCATATATATATATATATATATATATAGGGAAATATTTCTTGCACCTCACCATGCAGGTCCTCCAAGACCTAGGATCCGAAGGAGTATTAAAATCTCAGAAACAACAAATTGTCATAGACATTGAAAACACACAACAACCATCTATACATTGCTGATATCAGCATTCGTACAGTTACACAGTTGGCATCAATAATCTTTTGGCCGAGTGAAATCAGCCTGATGATGCCTCTTAGTCTTATGTTAGCTCTGATACCAACTGGACGTGAAAACTAGTGTTTTGAGAGAAAGAAAGAGAAGAAAATAAACAATAATGGCCTCTGATACCAACTTCAATTAAAAATTAGGATTCTGATCACAGGGAGAAGGAAGAGGTTGAGATCAAAAGGCAAATTATGTGTTCTCTCAATCCTATTTTATTATATAAATTTTCAAATTATATCATTGTCTTTAATTTTAAACTAATTTTTCAAATTTGTCAGGTCAAAATTTATTGAGCGTCACTTTTTTAAAAAAAAAAAAAATGAGGGAACCCATTTATGTATAATGACGGAACCCATTTATGTATTATCGAGTTGGGGTTTGGCCAGACAAGTTGACCAAGATGTGGTTGAGTCAAAACCAAACCCAAGTCAAGATTTGATAATACTATATGCATGCCAAAGCAAGGTTTAAGTTGGGTTCATTGCAATTTAAAGAAGAAGAATGCATAATGGATGTTATTTAAAAAAAAGGTTTTTTTAAAGGAAGCGATAAGATATTAGAATTAATTAATCAGCAACCATACACAAATCATAAGCCTTTTAAATATGAGTCCAGAAAAATAATCCAACCCACCCTAATCCATGAGTGAAAATAATGTTCATATCTCTCTAATGAAAAGAATCAGACTTAAACCATGACATCCCCTAATGAAGAGAATATAATGGCCTATTCAAAAAAAATTAATGTATTTTTTTTTTCAATTATACAGTGTATGCATCCAATTCATTAATGTATTTATTATTCTTGATTTTAAAATGTAGAATTGGCCACTTTGGACAAATTGGGGATCCTTAATCTTAAGGGTAATAATAGATTGACAGGTGTCTCATCAATTGAGGGCTTGGCCTTAAGCTACAATGGACTCGATTACTCCTGTCTTTCCAGGTATGGTGTAATTTTGTGATATATATATATATATATATATATATATATTTGCATATTGTTGATTTACAATGACAATGAAAGTGAAAGATGAAGATGAGATTGGAAAGAGAACATTAGAAAGCATTAGGCATGGGATTACATATTTTGCTTTCTAGACATTATATTTATCTGTTTATTGGCAGAAATTTTTGGCTTTATTTGAGTTGTGCTTTATGAAATCAGAGTGAAATATTAATCCTACGCACAACCACAAGAAATCCAAATGCTTTTGTATTCATGTTTTACCTAAATAGACTTGTACCACAACACTTACATTTTCCTCCTCTTCTGTTAGGTATCTGTAAATTGAGGAGTCTCTTCGAGTTAGACCTGTAATGGTGTGGCTTAACTGGTTTCATTCCATTGTGTCTAAGCAACATGACATCTCTCTGAATTCTTGATCTCTCGATTAATTATTTTACTGGGAACATACCCTCCCCTGTGATTACTAATCTGATACATCTTGAGTTCCTCTCTCTTTCTGACAACTATTTTAAGGGCTCATTCTCATTTAGCTCTTTGGCTATCCATTCAAAGCTTGACGTGTTCAATCTTGCTTCTCTTAGCTCAGGATTACAAGTTGACACCGAAAATCCCCCCCTGGTTCCCGCCGTTTCAGTTGAAGGTCCTCGATTTAGCCAATTGCAACTTAAACAAGAAAACTAGAACAATGCCAAGTTTTCTATTATACCAGAATGAGTTGCGATTTGTTGATCTCTCTCACAACAATTTGGTTGGCAAGTTTCCCAGTTGGTTGCTAGAAAATAACACAAGATTAGAACATGTGTAATTGATGAATAACTATTTCACAGGTCCTTTTCAACTGCCCAGCTATCCCCGACCTGATATATCTTTTCTAGACATCTCAATCAATGAGATCAAGGGTCAGCTTCCTAAGAATACTGGTGTGATCCTTCCAAAGATGTGGTATCCAACACTAACTTTTCTGGAGAAATGCCTGAACAAATTTTCATGGATTGTATCTCTTTAGTAATTTTGAAGTTGTCCAATAATAACTTGCATGGGCACGTATTTTCTAGTAATATGAACTTAATTGAATTGGAGTATCTGTACTTGGATAGTACTCCCTCCGTCCCATTTTAAGAGTCTTTTATTACTATTCATTTTAAGAGTTTTATTTAAAAAGTTAATGTACTTTTAAGTTATAAATTTTCAAAACTACTCTTTATTATACCTAATGTGAACATGATTTATAATTAAATAAGGTCAATATGAAAATTTTATATAGTTTCAAAATAATAAAACAATACTTCCAAAAAAGTTAGAATCCCAAAAGGGATTATCATTTTGGAACTGCAGGAGTAACAACTTTGAGGGGAAAATTCATCATGGACTTTTTAATAGTCCTTCTTTTATCTGTCTTGGACATAGCCAACAATGAGTTTACAGACGAGATTCCTAGTTTGATTGGTAATTTTTCAAATTTGCCGACTGTTGTCATGTCAGAAAACTTCTTACAAGGTACCATTCCAAATGATGTTTGCAAACTCTGTTTTTTAGACCTCTCAAAATAAGTTCTATATACCTTCTTGCATATATGAGACATCATTGAGGTTCATGCATTTGCAAAGGAATGGTTTCATGGGATCAATGCCAAGAATTTCCGGATTAGTAACACTTGATTTGAGGAATAATCAATTATCTGGTAATTTTCCAAATTTGATTTGAGAGTTCTTCTCTTAGGGGGGAATCATTTACAAGGCCAAATTCCTAAAGAGGTATGTAAGCTGAAAGAAGTAAGCATCATGGATCTTTCCAACAACAATTTTTCTGGAGTAGTAGTACCTTCATGTTTAGGTAGCCAATCTTTTGGAAGGGAAGTATGGATATTCACTAGAGAGAGACAATTACAATGGATCTCTCCATCTTGATTTGTTTCAATACAAAGACTTTTACATTTCAGATGAAGAGGAAGAAGTGGAGTTCGCAACAAAGAGTAGAACCGACTCTTATGCAGGTAACATTTTATATTTTACGTCAGTACTTGATTTGTCATGCAAAATCAGTTAACAGAAGTGGAATTCATGCATTCAACTTATCGCACAATCACTTTAAACTGTTCTATTCCCGAGAGATTTGCAATGCTGAAACAGATAGAAAGCTTAGACCTTTCTTACAACAATCTGATTGGCGAAATTCCTTCTCAAGTTTCTGATCTAAACTTCACTTCTTGGCCATCTTCAATGTATCATAAAACAACTTGACTGACAGAACACCAGAGAAGGGACAGTTTGCAAGCTTTGATGAGAGGGAATCCACGTCTCTGTGGACCACTATTGAATAGGAGTTGTAGCGGCACTGCCGCCCCCTTCTGATAATGACGCTGAAATTGAGATGGAGTCATTCTACTGGAGTTCAATTGCATCTTACATCACTGTATTATCTGCATTTGCAGGTATCCTTCACATCAATCCTTCTTGGCGCACGGCATGGTTTCATTCCATTCAAGTATGGATCCTTTCGCGCTTCATTCACTTCTAGATAATTCTTCTTTAACCAGTGAGCTTCTATGTAATAAATGAACTACACCTCAACTGAATGGTATGTAAGCAAATTCTCATATCAACTTACTATTTGAATTTATGGTATGAAATAAATAAGTTTGTTTGAACTGATTCTAGTGAAAGGCTTCAATGGTGAATTTTCAACATAATCATGGTATTAAATTCTTGTTATGAGATTATATATTTTATCGTGAGTAACTTTTTGTATACACTACCACATCACGAACTCAAGTTTCTTGCTTTAAACTTTACAGCACATGAGAAGCTCTTTGACCAATGTCTGACCCTTCCCTTTTTTCCCGTGAATTTGTTGTATGTTCTAAGATCAATGGTCTCTGCCAATCACAGATTGTGATGTGTTCAATATATTGAATTTATAGCCTTTTCCCAATCTCTCTCTTTTTTCCAATGTCTAAGCACACATTACTTTTTCTATTAAAAAAAAACCAATAAATGTGTTTTGTGTGCGCATGTATATATGATGTACAAATTTCTAAACAATACCATTTTCAACGAACATTAATAAATTCTTTGCGAGTTGTTTGCACTTTGCAGATATAATGTGTGAATGAGCAGATTTTTGTGAAAAAAAGAACAGATGTTACGAATTATTTCAAATTTGAAGGATTGTGTTGAAAGTAGTTACAAGATTGTAAATTTCTAATTTGCAGCTCCATCTATATTATGAAAAGGGATTGTGTTTTTGATGAGCATTGTTTTGGGATGCTTTGTGAATTTTTTACAAGTATATCGTAGTCAAATTTAGGCTTCGTTTGGATAGTGATTCAGATATAATTTTTTTAAAAAAAATTTCTAAAATATATTTTAAAATTTTGTAATTAATTTTTTTAAAACTGTGAAAATACATTTGGATATGATAATCTAAATTTTAAAAAATTAAAAAAAAAAAATTATTTTGAAATGCATATCCCGCGTTTTGAAATTAAAAAACTGTTTTTGAAAATGTAAAAAAATTAAAAAATATTTTTTTTTTGAAAAGACATTTTTAAAAATATTTTTTAGAAAGACATTTTCTAGATTCAAAATGTCTTTTGAGAAAGACAATTTGTTTTTTTTTTTAAAAAAAAAGAAAAAACGCTTTTCAAACTATTCTAATTTGATAAATAAGTTTGAAATAATCCTAAAGTGAAATTTAAGATTTTTTTTTTTAAACTATACACCAGGATTTAACTCACAATTTTGGTAATTCACCAGTCGGTCATTGTAAAAACCTGAAAAAAAAAAAATATTATTTAAGAAAAAATTTCAGTTTTATTAATTGTTATTATTATTATTATTATTATTATTATTATTATTAATGCATGGATGCAATGTGTGTGTATAGATGTGTATATATTTAAAGGAAATTGTGGAAGTATGTATGTATAATTGTATGTGTGTGTGAACTGTTATGTGTATGGATATATATATATATAGATGTAGATATATATATATATAGGTCTGATGTGTGGTGTCGTGTAAGTGTGTGTGTGTCTACGGATGTGTGCATGAGTGGAGATGTATAGATATATATATATATATATATATATATAGGTCAGCTTTGCATTTAATGCAAAGCTGCCTTGTAGGGAAACTAGGGTGGCTTGAACAGAAAGGAAAGGTCAAGAATAGTGGGCTGTGCAGGTGGTTACGTGAGAGAGTGGCTTTGTGTATGTGTATATGCCTCAGTCGGTTGGAAAGAAAGAAAGAAAAGAGAGACAGAGAGCGAGAGAGAGAGTTCTGGAAAGGGGAAGGAGATCTTGGAGCTTGAATCAAGCTTGGAGCCAAGAAGGTGAAGGAGACACACGGCTAGAGAGAGAAACCCAGAAAAGTGGTAAGTGGTTCATTTCTAATTTTCCATTTCCTTGCGTGTTAAATTGGTTTAATTCTAGGGCCTTGTAGTGTACATAATATGGATCATTTTGCAAAAGAAACCAACCAAAATGATTAGGAAATGAAGTAAAAACAGTGAGTTGCAGGTGAGGGTGAATAATCGGTTGGTTAGGAAAAACTTGTTTAAACCCTTGTTTGGATATTGGGAAAATGATTCCCATGAGTGCAGAAACACATTAGGTTAAAAGGGAAGTCCAAACCGTGACCAAACAGTCACGAAAATGAAAGAGAAGGGTCGGCCAGAGGGTTGACCGAGAGGTTTGACCCTCTATTCGTGAAAATCCGTTGGTCTAATCCCAAAACCGAGCCTAAATATGGAATCCTTGGGAGAAAACGAAGAAGATTACATTTTAAAAGCTTGAAAATCTCGTCGGGAAATGTCGCCGGCACCGGAACCCTACTGGTGCCTCGCCGAAAAAACGAGGAAGAAGGGGGGGTGTTCGGGTAGGGTCTGGGTCCGGTTCGGGTTTGGGTCGGGCTTGGGCGACCCTCCCCTGCCACGTGTCACCTCTAGGTTTTAAATTAAAATGGGTTAGGGGCTGTTTGGCTACAGGTGTAAGAAATTGAAAAATTGAAATTGAAACAAGAACAGAGATATCCTATCCCTGTTCTAGATTAATCCCTGTTTGGCTAAACGAATTGAGAATAGAAAATTTGAAAAATTATACATTTAACCCTAGACTTTTTAAAAATTAACTTTGACCCAAAACTTTTAAATAATTGTATTTTGACCCAGAACTTTCGGAATTTATAAACTGACCCCCCAACTGTTAATTATTATGATCTGACCCCACCAGAATAAAATATTAATTAAATTAATTAATTAATTAATTAAATTTAATTATTTAAATATTTCAAAATAATCTGGAGTCCAAATGAGACAAGTCATTAGTGTATTTTGACTATCTCGACCATTTTGAGGCCAACGGTGAGGCCTGTTTTACGAGATGGGGTCCCAAAAAGTAAAAGACCCGTAATAACATTTAAAATTACCAAAATACCCCTGAATTGAAACACAGTCAAACGAACTTCAAATTAAGTAAACAATTAGTGAAACTTTATTATTTCGAGCATTCTGGACTCAACCGCGGGGTCCAATTTATGAAAAGAGGTCTCGGGATGTAAGGACCCGTGAAAAGTGCAAAATGACTGTTTTACCCTTTTTAGCTCACCGTAAGACGAGACATGGTGGCATGAGTTGCATGGGTGTGTCACGCATACTGTTCAAATGCTGCATCGATGATATTGAATGTCATGTAGATATAACTGTGCATTTGCACATGCCATGCCCTTAATTTTGTTTCTTGCATTAGCATTATATTATACCAGCAGTTGAGCTGACCCATTCGTGGGACAAACATTTCAGATGACGCTCCAGCTGTGCGAGACTTAGAGATGATTTGATCATGGATTATATTTGGCTCGAGGGGCGCACTTAATGTTGTACAAGGGCATAAACCCGAGACTATTTCCTATTTTTGTATGTCGTGAACTAATGGACAAAACTTTATGTATTGTATCAGAATGGTGGATTAAATTAAGTGTTGAACTGTACTTGATTGTCCTTTATTTCCTTATTATTTTATTTCCTTTTCGTCTCGTTACTCGCGTGTAACACCCCAGACTTAATTATTAAATTATGTAATGAAAACTCTTTCTGAAATCTGATCTGGCATTTAACTGTTTAAATTCAACTGTTTAACACTGGCAAAACCCATGTTAGCTGATTTCAAAATTCTGAGAAACTGATTACTGACACTGAACCCTTGGACACTGAAGTTAACCTAACTAGGAGTTGACCGGAAGAAACCGCGTCGAAAAATAAGCTACAGAATGAAAGTTAGGTAGGAAATAGTGAAACTGCATTAATGCGCAGCCAAACAGGGCCTAAGCCCGAAGTATGGAAAATAACCAAAAATGTGGCCAAGAGGATTTGATCCCTTGACCAAATTGGGTAGAATTTGGTTTACCAAAAAATAACCAACTAGGCTAATGGCACCTTTGTGTACAAACATACAAAGAAATGTATATAAACACAAATCTGCTTAGACCACCTCCCAAGTGACCAATAGCCAAGCATGCAACACATTAGCCATGCATCACCCTACACCCTTAGACTATCATGCCTATACACCACATGATGGCATCTCCTTCCAACCAAAATGCATGCAAAACCATCATGAACTTTGGGAGATGAAAGGACAAGAAAGAAATCTGATTTCATATACATGTCTCCATATATGCATTGGAGGGAAATCAGACCTGTAGATATCCTGTGTACTGATATATAGAGAGAGAAAGCTAGAGAGAGATAGAGAGATAAGTGTGTACATACATGATGGTGCACAAGAGATTCAAGAGGAGGGAGAAAGGAACTGAGGGAGGCGCACGACTGGGACTGTGAGGCTCTGAGGTGCCAAGGAACTGAACCAACAAAGATGGGAAGGAAGATCACTATTTTAGAGGTAACCTCAAAACTGTCTAGTTTCTGTTTAGACTTTTGCTACTGTTTTTAATACCTTGAGGCCATACAAACTGTATATATATACTACTGTGAGACCCTGGAACTGTTCTGAATTGATTGGGAGGGTCGGGTAAGTCTTGAAACCCAAAACTGTAACAGACCGCCATTAACGACCTTCCTATAACAGGTCTGATTCGACCTCCATAAAACTGAAATCTGATGGTCTAGAAATGATCTAGACCCTTCTAGGACCCCATAAATACTGACCCGCGACTTGGAAACACATGGGAAAGCCCTCAAAATCGAGGCTATTCTTTTCGGCCCAAAAACCAAATCTCTAAATCAGACCCCTAAACTGAGATTTAAGGATTGGTAATTGAAGACCTTGTTGTGAGGGTTACAGAGGACCAAACTTCGTGCAAAATGGTTGAGAAACAAGGCCGTATGACCCAACTGAAACTCTCCACTATAATCGGTTGAAACAGGCCCCCATTGTTGAATTTGAAGCTTGAAACCTAATGCCAAAAGGTTGGCTTTACTCCCAGAAGTCGTTTAGGAACGAAACCTATTGAAAATAGAACCTAAAACTCCACGAAAGCGAGGGAGAAAATTCTGCAATTTTCTAGGGCAACAGTAGCCCTAGACTGGTGGGGACGATGAATAGTGTTGGGCATGGATCGGGTCTTCGGGTCGGGCCCCGACTCGAATAAGAAATGGATAAAACCCATAAACCAAAACTGCGTCGTTCTGTTAACTGACTTTTAAATTTTTAATTTTAGGGCTGACGTCATCCTGACGTCAGCACAGTACCTTGAACCGGTTAAAACCGGACTGGACCGATCTGGTTCAGTTGCATACGGACTGAACCCTTTGGTTCAGTCTAAATCTTTTGAAAAATTACAAAACGGCCCCAAGAGTTTTGGGAAATTCCACTCTGGCCCAGTTTCTGATATTTTATTCCATTTATACCCCTGATAAATTAATAAATAATAAATTAAATTATTTATTTAATTTATTAATTAAATAAAAATGACCAAATTACCCCTAGGTCATAAATATGTCAAACGGAGTCCAAATAAATTAAATAAATAGTGTATTTTCACTATTTCAAATATTCTGGACTCAATGGTACAGTCCAAATTGGGAAATTATGTACCGAAAAATACAGACCTGTAAGTGACAAATGACTGTACTGCCCCTGAGGGTATCCAGGCCCAAATAAAAATAAAAGACAGTCTATTCTGATTATGTCGGACATTCTGGACTCAACAGTGAAGTCCGTTTAATGAACTGAAGTCCCGAAAAATACAGACACATAAATTATAAAATGACTGAATTGCCCCTAGTGATACCTAGGACCAATTAAACATAAAAGATGGTCCAAGTTAACTATGTCGGACACTCTGGACCCAATGGTGAGGTCCATTTTATGAATTGAGGTTCCGAACAGTTTGGTTATACAATATGTGAAATTACCAGAATACCCCTGATACTGTACGAAGCCCAAATAAAGTCCGAATTGAACAAAATTAATACCAATTGAAGCCCAATTACTTATGGGCTCATATATACGATTAAATTATGATTCGAAATCAGAACATCAGGAAATGTAAAATTACCAAACTGCCCCTAATGCCATATGAAACCTAAATGAAGTCTGATTCAGACGAAACTGATACCGATAGAAGCCCAGATACTTGTGAAACTGTATACTTGATTAAATGATGAATCAGAGTTAGAATCTTACGAAAAGTAAAATGACCAAAATACCCCTGAGCACATGAAGTGCAAAGTAGAGGTGGAATAAAGGTCAAACTGATCTGATAAATTATCATAAGGATAATTATGAACACTGAAGGGCTAAATAAGACTCCGGAACAGTTAACGCGTAAAACGAGAAACGACTAATGTGTCCCGATGACCAAAAGCAGATACCAAATGAAGTCCAAAGGACTTAGAAAATTATATCTCAGATATATGGACTATTCTGAGGACCACGATAGGGTCCGGGACAAGAATGACAAAATTACCATTTTGCCCCTATGGTTAAAATAAGAACCTAACTAATACCGATTGGAGTCTAAAAGACGTAGAACTTTATATTTAAGATATAAAGACTATTCTGAGGGCCTTGACAGGGCCCGGGGCAAGAGTGATAAAATGACCGTTTTGCCCCTAAGGCTGAAGAAGTAACTGACTGATAACGATTGAAGTCTAAATGACTTAAATTATAGTTCTGAAGACTACTAAGCCTAATTAAGGAATGAAATAGCCCCGGATGAAACCCGATGAGAGGGCGATAGGCTACTAGGCTATCTTAGGTAAACCGATAGACACCTAAGATGACGAATAAGGCCTGAATGGATGAATTCTGATCTGTCTGTGATTGATGATGATTATTCAGGACATACATGGAGATGCCTGACGTACTTGGAGGTTATCGGATTGTTGTGCAAGGAGATAACCGTAACAGTTTGTGAGTAACCTTGACTCCTGACTTGGTGTATAAGTACACTGTCTAGTTACTGTATTTTAAAATACTGTACCGTACTGTTTTATCTGATACACTGATTTCATGCTTTTACTCAAATGCATGATTTTTACTCTGTCTGGCTTCTCTGTCCTGTACTGAAATAAACATCTTGCTGTTTTTAACTGGTTTTGAAAGAACAACTGACTCTTGGTACCACTTCAGTCTTGAGCACTATATGAGCATACCGCACTGTTTAATATGTGCATACTGTTCTATTTATACTGTTCTGCTCTGCTCATTACTGACCTGTTCTGTTTGATCTATTTGATCCGTTCAGTTCTAATCTGTCCTGATCTGTTACGTTTGATCCGTTCTGCCCTGACCTGTTCTGTTTGATCTGTCTGATCTGTTCAGTCCTGATCCGTCCTGATTTGTTATGTTTGATCTGTTCCATTCTGACCTGTTTGCTCTGTTTCGATCTGTTCCATTCTGTTCTGTCCCGTCCTGTTCTGCTCAATACTGATCTATCATGTTCTTTGATGATGTACTTGTATCTTTGACTGACGTACTATTTCCGCTCAGTTCTGTCTTGTTCCGTTCCGTTGATGATATACATGTATCCTTGATTGATATACTGTTTCCACTCAGTTTTGTCTTGTTCCGTTCTGTTGATGATATACCTGTATCTCTGGTTGACATATTGTTTCCGCTCCGTTCTGTTATGTTATGTTCTGTTTTATTCTGATTTGTTATGTTTTATTCCGTTCTGTTCGGTTATGATTTGCTATGTCCTATTCCGTTCTGTTCGTTTATGATTTGTTATGTTCTGTTCCGTTCCGTTCTATTATGTTTTATTGTGATCCGTTCTGACCTGTTCTATTCCGACCTGTTCTATGCTGACCTGTTCTATTCTGACCTGTTTGTCTCTGATTGATATATTGGCATCATTTACTATTCTGTTTTGATTTGTTGTGCTTTGCTTCATCCTGTTCTGATTTGTTATGTCCTGCTCTGCTCGGTTCTGCTCCGTCCTGACCTGTTGTGTTCTGTTCTGTACGGTTATACTTGATATGGTCTGTTATGTTCTGTCTGTTCTGATCTGTGGTTTTATTTTGTTTAGTCCTGCTTTATTCTACTGAAACTGCATTTAAAGTAGATTTATAAAGCTGCTATTTCAGAAACAACTAAACTACCCTTGTGCTTTGTAAACAAGAAATGGATTTGAAACCCTTGACAGGGAACCTGTGTTACTCATTGGGCTTTTCGAAGCTCACCCCATTCCCTAACATTTTTCAGGAATGATATCTGTTGGATCTGATGGCACTGATCTGTGGAGACTGGATTATTGAGGATTGAATCTGTTTAATCAGGTGAGTGATGTAATACGACTGACTTGACTGATATGTACTAGATATAGACATGGCTCATGGATTTAAACGGTACTCTAGAGATTATAGTTCTACTCTGTTGTTATATGTCGGATTATAGATATGCTCTGAGGTTAGAATTGTTAACTGTTGGATTTTAGACTTGCTCTGTGTGATACATATCCTTCGATGGATACATGAGTTTCATTCCCTTGACAAAAAGTTTTTAAATTCCGCTGCATCTGACCCTACAATCGGAGTGCAATTCACTGGAAAGTTCAGAAATTGCCTTCGGTTGATCGCGTGGCGGCTGACTGGCATCACGTCCTCGACATCCGCGTAGGGTGGAGTTCGGGATGTGACATCGCGCCTCCAGTTCGCTGGAATTCGAGGCGTTACAGTCATTCTAAGAGGTATGCAAGCTGAGGTCGTACCATCTTTGCTAAAACCCAATTACATACAATGGACAGAATAAATGAATTTTCAACCATTTTGGCCATTCTATTAAAGAGATTTTCGCAGGCTCCATTTCTTCCTTTTCTCAAATCAAAAAGGGTCTTAAATTAAGGTAACAGTAACATCCCAAGTTTACTTGTTCTTAACTATTCACACTATGGCCCATTTAAATATTTCCAGGGAAATCCTCGTATGAGAAGCACATGGAAAATTTAAGAAAATCCTCCCCAACCACTCATAAAAACTTTAAATATTTCCCAAACATCAAGGAAACACGGATTCCCTACAGAAACTTTTAACCTGCACCAGGCTGTAGATTTGAATGTCATCTTAGAAGTCCATCCAAATAATAATAATAATAATAATAATAAGTCATGAAGCTTTTATGTTCCCAGTGCAATGCCTAATCATGTATTCCCGCCCCCACATTTTACAATAATTTCTCATTTCTGCCTCCCCATAGGGTAAAATCACACTATTGTCTTACCTAAATCTCTTCACTTTGAAGTGTTACCTTATAAATGACATTCAATGATAAGCCCCGGGCAGCTTGACGTTATGACAAACAAGTTCTTCATTGAAGCTCACAATGTAAAAGAGTTATAAAATCCATAAATCAGAAAAATCGCATTGAGCAATTTGTTGCGCAAAGTGAATAATTAATATTATGGTTATCAGCTCCAGTAAAAGCAGCAGAGTTCCATCCCTGCAATAAACTCACTTCTATTTCAACAATTTCCAGTAATTCATTGCATCTGGGGATCTAACTTGGTAAGCACCTTAATGCAGGGGAATACCACCACCGGAATACTCAACCTCCTGAAAATGAAAAACTCTTTGTTAAAAGGGATGCCATGAAGTAGCAATTATACAAATGATTCAGGAATCCCCTGTGAGTTTTTTTTTAAAAAAAATTGCTTTGATAGAGAAGGCACATGCATTCATTATTTCCTTCATAAACTGTAGAGAATATAACAATAAAGTTACACCCTCATCTAAAAGCTTAAGCCACTACTAACTCATCTAAAAGCTTAAACTGTTAAATGAGTTGATAGTTTAATATTGTATTAGAGCAGATCAAAGTCCTGATTCAAATCTCACCGTCATCCTAAAAAAATAAATTAACACGTATAGGCTCAAATCGGCTACACGTGTAGGGACGTGTTGAAAATATAATAATAAAGTTACACTCTCTCTAATATCTTAAGCTTTTAGATGAGTTGGTATTTTAACATAAACCATTGGAATGTTAGAACTTTTAAAAAAAAAATTTGAAAAAAAAAAACTTGGATAACATAATATATTTAAAGGATAAGCTTCTACTGGTAAAATTTCAAGTAGTTTTTAGATGACTTAATATTTGGCAGTTGCTCAATAATTTAATGGAGCGATTGCAATTATCTACACAAATCCTTTTTTTGCGGTTAAGCACCTAGTGTCTTATTCCCTTTCCTTTAGTAATGAAAAAACTTTTGATGGGTCACCTTAAAGGCAGACCCTCAACAACACGAGAGATGATATGAAAGGCAAATGCTTCATGCCTCAAGGCAACCACCAAACTCTTTCCAGCCTTGAGCTATAAGACTCTTGCTAGGCAAAAGACATCAAGGCCGACTGAAGGGCATGGGGAGATCCACTTTTAATTGTACAAAACACAAGCAATTTTCAACTAGTGACTGGGAAGTAAGTCATACACGGTGAAAAGAAGAACAGTGAAATATCTAACACCCAAGATGCATCATTTCAAGATCTCAAAAGAGAAAAATACTCATATAGCACTTTTCTTTAGTTGTCTGAACTAGGCCAGCTATTTTGGTTTGTTGTTGTAATTAAAATTAGAAATGACAGTCCCCTTTTCTCAAGTAGCAGGAATAATATTTTGACATTTAAAATTATTTGGTTGAAGGGTTTTACTTGCCTTAGAAACTAATTCAAACTCCAAAATAGCTAACATTAGTGGCCACGAGAAATTGTTACAAGTTGAAACGTCTGTAAATTTAAGCTCCATAATAAAATGAATCTTCTATATTGAACTTGAACTTCAAGTGTAAACTGAATTACTAAGTATTCTTATTCTTTCTGTTGGATCTGCCATTCCTAGGTCCAGATAAACCAAGTCATCTTTCCAGATACTTCCTTTTTATTCTTATCTTCATCCCCCAGCTTCTTAATTATTCACTCTGATTTTTGTAAGAAAAATGCAATGCCTCTGTGAAATCCTACGAGGTCCTGTGGTTAATTCTTTCATAAGATTCCATTGCTTCGTTGAATCAACAACTGCTTTCCTAAAACAACTCGTTACTTATTGAGAACTAAAACATTCCAATGCACTAATTTTGGTCCCAAGGAAAACCTGCTTAGAAGTTAGTAGTACTCATTGAAATTTCTACAAAGTCAGATAGCGGTATTAGGCCAGAGATTTATAGCCTCAATTTAATGAATTGGCAGAATCTCAAGTCAGAGATGTTCTATATTAGGTGATACTCCACTGCAAAAACTGTGAATGTTTGCTTTCTATATTAGGTGACAGCCCATTGCAAAAAGCGTGACTGTTTGCTTCTTACTCTGAAGCTTACAAGTTTCATGATTATTTTGTGACAAAATTGTGATCCGGTCATGACAGATTCTCAAACCAACCCAATATATGTTCTGGTTATCAAGTATCTGGTATATGGAAATAGTTTATAATATAGGAAAAATCTAAACACGGATATGACACAAACACGCAAACATGGTGCTTCTCAAAAACGTAAAATACGGATACGTTAGGAACACGTTAAATATATATTAATAAGTGGTCCTTGAGGTAGGAGTTGAACCTGAGACCTTGGAAATATTACCCAAGTGAATATATATATTTTTTGATGACCATGTAATAAAAACCTAAAACTATTTCAATTAAAATTGGGCATAAAAACACATAAATCACAAGATTATTATTAAGATATCAAAATAACAAAGACAATAAATAAAAATTCATGAGTTTCTTCATTTAATCATCAACATTTATGATCCAAGTTTCAAAACAATTTGACTAACTATTACATAAAACATATATAGGTATATATATAACCCAAAAAACAAAAAAAAAAAAAAAAGAGAGAGAGAGAGAGGAGGAGAAGAGAAAAATAGAAAATTAACCAAAAAAAAAGAGAGAAAAAAATTAGAAAACATGTCCAAAATGTGTTTGGGACGTGTCCAAAATGCAGAAAAAATAAAATAAAATTGGTCACTCTTTCTTCAAGTGTTCGTGTTTGACACATGCCTGACATGAATACGTGAGCTATAAAATAAAGTGTCCATGCTTCATAGGAAAAATAAATAAAGTAAAAGGAGTGAAGCCTATGACTTGAGATTCTTTTATGAAAAATTTTAAAAACTTCTGATTGTTTCATTAAGTACTGCTGCTGTTGTATTCAGTTAGATTAAAGGAAATTTTCACTTCGACTGCTTGAGGTTTGGCCTAATTACAGCAAGTCCTGGCTTATTTGAAAAATACACCCCCCCCCGGGGGGGGGGGGAGCACAACATTTGCATTCCGTTAAACTGTCTAAGGGTGAAAACATCCTTTTACATGTGTATGGGGACAAGATACTGATTGATTATGATTAACTTCCCTCATTTCTCTCTCCCAACATTTCCCTCACCGTGATGTGTTCTAGTTTCCATCTCTCCCATGATTACCACAATTCGCACCTTCCCTAACGAATTGCGAAGTGCGAATTTGCAAATTGGAATCGCACGATCCAAAACATGGATCATTAGTGATTTGGAACGCAAAATTTAGCGTTTCAATCTAAAATATAAGAAGTCTCAAAAAAATCATACAAAATACACATACATCATTAAAATTTTATTTTATAATAGCTTGGATTCATTGAAATCTTTTCGATGCTTATATATACATACACATTTTATTACAAATACAATAAAAAAACATATCATGTTCCAAATAAACGTATTTCGTTCCAACAAAGCGATCCAAAGAAGCCTACCCCTAACGTATTATGTTTTATAACAAGTGACCATCTATGTTCCCGCTCCCTATACCATAACGATCCGCGTAACATTGGTCTCTCCATTCTGTCATTTTCATCACTAGTGTCTCTCTCCGTCTCTCGTTACGATCAAAGAAAAATTGAAGGAGATCAACACCAAATGATTGAAGAACTGAAGAAATTTCTGCTCAGTTGTGTTCCTAGTCTGCTAATTTATGGATTTGTTAGTGAATAAAGAACCGTTTCAAGGTACAACGGAAGGGATTGAATTAAAATTGAGGAAATAAGTTCGCCTAGCAGCAATAAGATTAGATAGAAGAAAGTAAAGAAAGGCCAAGACGATAGAAAAAGAGAGACAGATCTGTATCTGAAAAACGTGCAGGGCAGAAACACAGAATAGGTAGTTACTGCAAGTGTTGCTGGAGAAGCTTTTTTTTTCTTTAGTTTTTTGGCTTCAACGAAATGAAAGCAGAAAAGGGATTCAATTAATCTTTAATTTGTTATTACTCTTTCTTAATTTCATTTTTTCTTTTATAAATGAAAGCAGATAAGGGGTTCCCTTCTGTCAATTAAACACCTTTTCTCCATAGCCAATCTTCAGTTTGGTGGATGATAGATTGTTAATGTCTGACTTCAAAAATGAGAATTCTCTGGTTAATTTTATACATTTTGGCCCTTTGTGGTGGCCTTCCTCAGTGGTACATTCAAACCTATGTCTCATTATCATTGTACAATGTAAAGTGCAGTAGATTTGATGCTTTAATATTTACAAATTGTTTGAGATTTGTATTAATCAAAATTTTAAAATTGATTCTAATTGGTTGGAGTTTGTGGGATATTAAGCTTAAATGAAGAACTGCAAAAAAATTTCTGTCCGCAGAGAAATTGAAATTAAAATTTTAAAAGGAAAAGTTATGCTTATAGGCATTTATCAGTTTCATCCATAAGTCAGCAGTTTAACGGCCACAGTAGTTTTGAGTTCTAGCATATCTATTGGTAGTTAAAAATGTGAAAATTCTTTTTGATAATAAACTTGTGCTTCTTTCTCCCTGGTTAATAGGGTGGCAGTTCATGTATAGTCAATTTCTTAGTTTTGTTTCTTTTAATGTTAAATTTAGTAGTTAATCAATGTTTATGATGTTTTTATGTATGTAGTTTAATTTATTAAATGGAGCTCTTCCAAGATCATTGTTCGTATGAAAAATGAAATTTTGCTTTTTATGTGCTCTTATGCTTGTTTTGGGTGTTTATAAAGTGGAAAATTAGTTTGATAATTCATATTTGAATGTGTCTTTCTGTTTCTAATTATTTTAATTGATATCACCGTTTAATTGAGTTAGGAATTTTTCAATTGCGTTTGTTTTTTTTATTTCCTGGTATTTGTATTATTCCTCAGATGTGTTACATGGTTTATGATTTTTGGGAGAAAATGGTGGAAGGATAACATCTGATTTGGGAAAGCTCCATCTGTTATGATCTAGTATCTACTCGTTAGGCTTATCCAAGGTGTACAATTTGGGAGAATAAGCAAGCAAGCAAATGGGGAGGGTAGAATTGACTTTTTATTCATTTTTTAATCAAGATAAGGGAAAATAGGTCATTTTATTAAAGTCAAATGGTCAAAGCATCATTCTGTGAGCAGGAGTGTGACGAAAGGTAACGGAATCCCAACCTGTGTACTTTTCAAACGAGCAGAGACTTGATGTAATTAGGCCAAACCTCTTGGGATCTAAGTGAAGTTTTCCCTAGGATCAAGAATCAAAATTTCATTTCGTAGTATTGTTTCGGTCACCCAAAAAACAGAAACATTTCTTAACGTTTCGAAAATATGATAGAAATGATGAAAAATATTTAAATGTGTAGAAACACATGGAAATATAAAGTAAAATATATGAATGTGTGAAGATAAATATTATAATTAATTAATTAAAAATGTTTTAGGGTACACGTCCATCCACACAAGAAAATACTAGAGTGAAATTAAAAAAGAAAAACGTAAATATAAATTAGGCATTAATACCAAATAACTCTTTACTAGTTAAAAACTAGTATAAAAAATTTAGAGCTATTTTTTTTTTTTTATGTACTATGAAATTATTATATATTTGTTATAAAATATTTTTTTATAATTAAATTCAATACCATAACATAATAAATATATACCAGATAATATTCATGAATTAGACAATTCAACACAAGTTACATATAAATAATAAGGAAAACAAATAGTAATTTAAATATATTATAATTAGTAACTAAGCATTAAAATAAATTGTTTATCTACATTTTATTTTTACTAATACTTTTCGTTGTCTATTATTTAAAAAAAAATAGAAACTTCTTTTTATAATTTTGGGTCTTAATCCTTAAATCTCTTCCATTTGAAAAACAAATTAATATTATCTTTTATCAACTTCTAGAATTATTGCTGATACGAAAAAAATGTTTCCATTGTTTCGTTATGTTTCCAACTTTCCACTAGTTTTGATATGTTCCGATGGAAACAACTTTGTTTCCATGAAAACAGATGAATTTTGGTATTCCACCAGTGTTTCATTTCGGTTTACCGAGAAACAGAAACGTTTCAATCATTTCGATTGAAAAGAAACAAAATTTTGATCCTTGTCTGGGATTAAATAAACAGTTAGGTTGCATTTGGATACAAACTTGAAATTGGTTTCAAATGTCAACTTTTTCAAAAAATTGTTTGGATACATGTGTATCCAAGTTAAAAGCTTGTTTCACTTTTCCAACATTTTCAAACCAATCTCTGAAAAAATCTCTCTAACTTTTTTTCTCTCACTAAAAAAATATCTTTATACCAACTCTCCTTCCCTCTAAAACTCAAACAACCAAAACCCTCCATTAATCACTCAGTCCACAAACAAATAGCCGACAGAGAGGGAGAGGGTTAGATTTTTAGAACGAGGGGGAGATAGAGTTGCGGTTGATGGTCGTGAGGGGCTCCCGGTGAACTGGTGACCATGATGGGATTGCTTGGTGAAGGGGAGTCGCTGCAACTGATGGTGCTAGTTGAGTGGCGGATCGTGGTCGGTCATGGAGGTCATATGAGCGGCAGCGAAGATGGGTTGTTGTCATTGATGCAAATTACCGTGAATGGAGGAATGTTGAGAGATTAGGGCCAACACCATGGCTACCTCAATGTGACGGCATGGCGATGACTGTCTCTCCTAAATCTCTCTCTAAAAATTACTTGAAATTCCTCCCTCTCTCTCTCTCTAAAGCTTTACACAGTTGTCTCTGTCTTTCTCTAAAATTACTCCATGATTGGGTTGCCTCTTCTTTTTAGTGCCCTTGCTTCCAACAACAAAGCACACCTAAGTTGTAAGTTTAGATGGTAAAAGCTAGACACAAATCCCCAAATTTTCAGACAGACTCCATTGACAAATTCAAAGAACTTGAGAGAGATGAAAATGACCTAGATCGCAATTTTGATTTCAAACCAATTTCTCCATCTGGGTTTTCCTTTAAAGGCGAGAAAATATGGCATCTCCGGTTGATGAATTTGACGATTTTGAAGGTGAAGAAACAGACCCAGATTGATTTCAGCTTCCTACCCTTTTTCTCAATTGGGTATTCCTTTGTAGGTGTAAAAAGGCCAAAAAAAATAAATAAATAACAGAGCAAGCCAATCATGGAGTTGATGACCATGGATTGATTCAACTAACAAATAAAGGATATCCACTAGACTGCCAACCATGGATTGCTCGGCAATGGAGGTCCTCTTGATATACTATATATACATATATATTAACAAGTGAACGTAAACATATATGCCCTCCACTATATCCATGAAAATTTTATATCTAAACGCAATTTCACAATTTTTAATTCAGAATCTAAATTCTAATTTTCATATCCAAACGCATTTTCACAATTTTCAAAAAAGTAATTACAAAATTCTGAAACACATTTCAGAAATATTTTTCAAAAAATCATATCTGAATCACTATCCAAACGCAGCCTTAGTGTTTCGTGAAGTAGTCCTCGAGTCATCCTCACAAAGTCCATTAATTCCAACAAGTAAGATACTAGCCATAATTATTATTGTTACTGAATGAGCAAAGGAACTTCTTCACCAATGAAATAAAGAAATACTGAATGCAGGTGGGTACAAGAATTTAACCTGAGCAGGGGATAAGGATGAAACCCAGTCTGATGCATGGGTTGGAAGGAGACCCAAAGTGTTTAGCTGTCAATGTCAAATAAGTTTGGTGTTAAGAAATAAGAAGGTTAAAAATGCCAAGATTTAAAAGAGACTTGTGTATACGGTCAAAAAATGCATCCCACCTTCCAAACACCAAGTGCTAAGCCCCCCAAGTTAAGGGCAATGAATAGTAATTTGGGCCCAAGGAGGTCTACTTTACTATCCTTGTAAGGCTCAAAAACTGCAAAATAAATTGACAGTTAGCATGATTGAGTTTGAAAAAGAAACATAACACCTGCATGAAAGTTGCAACATAAAACAATATGCAAATGCTGAAACCACATGGGAACTCCAGCAAAGTACACCATTACGCCATTAATTCAGCTGCATTACTAGTGACTTGACAACTAGAATGGTTTCTGCAAAATAGCAATTCATATTGAACAGAATTCCGTCCTGGTAATTCAGATTGCAGGATATGTTAGCAGAGTGTCAGAAAGGTGTTGTGTTTATTTTATGTAATGTTGTAGAAATTGGACCAGATTGGGAACTGGTCTAGAAACCAGTTTTTATAACATTAAAAAAAACATATTCATTGAAAAAAAAAAAAAAGAAGCCATTTGTTTTTCACAAAAAAAAAAAAAAAACATTCGGACTGGTGGTTCAACCTTTTGTTTAACTGAACCGTTACCACTTCTCACAAGCCGCCCAGTTCACTTCACCTATAAAAAAGGGCTCCTCATTCCTTCTGTGTCTGCTTTCAGGGCTCTCATCTGCGCCGCCTCCTCATCCTCTTCTCCAAGCTGTGACGGCGACAGTGGTGTGCAACAGTAGTGTCTAAGAGTGAGCCAGCTGTGAATGTGCGACGGTGGTGTTCGACTGTGCAACTGAAGCTGTGGCAGTGTGTGATGGGCCAATGGCGACATAGCTTGATGCTGATTACCTATGAAGCACGAATCACGTATCTGTGTCGGACACGGACACGATAGGGACACATGTGTTCGACACGTGGAAAAGAGTGTTTAGTTTTTTTGAATTGTACACACGTTATGGACACATCCCGTATATGATAGGGACAGGTTGGGGGCATTTTTTGGATTTTTTTTAAAAAATTTTCCCTTCCTTTTCTCCTCTTCTTCTCCACTTTACATATATATATATATATATACACACACACACACACACACACACATATTTACATATATATAGTAGTTAACAAATTTGTTTTAAAACTTGAATTATGAATGTTGATGATTAAATGAAGTTCTTAAAGTTTTATTTAATGCCTTTGTTATTTTGATATATTAATAATATTGCATTGATTTGTGTATTTTTATGTCAATTTTGATTGAAATAATATTAAGTTTTTACTATGCAGTCATATAAAAAATATAAAAATATATATTCAAAACGTCCCTGGCGTATCCATGTCCTAATTTTTTTAAAAAAAAAGTCGTGTCCGTATCATGTTGTATCTGTGTCCCGTATCCGTATGCGTGCTGCTTAGTTGGTGACAACTTCAGCTACCAACAGCCATTTTTGTTCCTTCAATGCTTTTGTTAATTAATTTGTTTAAGGTCACAAGTCCCATTGTTAATATATTGAATTTGAGCCGAATCTCTCTCATGGTTTTTCCTTCTCCATTCTAGAAGGATCTTCCACGGTTCCACCTAAATCTGTGTATTGCAAACTTGATCTCACTCTTCATGCCCATTCTTTCATCACGCTCCGCATCACACATGTTGTCATTCATCCATAAAATAACTTATTTAGAGAAACAGGGAAAGTAAGAATCATCTCTGCACAAGTGGATTGGTTCTAAAGCCTACATTGGGTGAATGAAGTTTGCAAGTCCTCTCTCTCTCTCTCTCTACTGATGCAAATTTATTTGTCTGAAAAGTCTAATCCATAATATAAGTTGTTCAAAATCGCCTCTGTTTTATGGTACAATTGAGTCTCAAAACCCATTTTTTTATTCTAAATTTTGATTTAATATGAGTGACTGAATTATATGATTTCAGTTATTTATTTTGCAACTCTTTGATACATTTGTATGAGCAGTTGCTTGAGTTATACAGTTTTATTGACATTTGCACTGTATATATTTTTTGATAAGTATAATTTCAGTAAAGACGCCCAGGAAAGTGCACTACTTACCAAAAAAAAGGGGCAACTTAACTCTACAAAAGAATCAATACAAGGGTAAGATTCTATTACTCGTAAGTACAAGGGTAAGATTCTATTACTCATAAGTACAGAGATCTTAACAACCTATCTTTAAAACTAATAAGAGTTGTTGCCTCCCCTTCAAAAATCCAAAAATCCTACTGTTCCTCTCTCTCTCTCTCTCTCTCTGTCTCTAAATACACAAATTTACAAAGAGGAACTAATCTCCACAATTTCCTAACACTACAATTAACTTGAGCTCCTTGCCACATTTCCAACAAGTCCACCACTGACCAATGGATCACCCATGAACACTTAAAAAGAGAAAGTAGAAAATGCCACACATCTTCAGCAACCGAGTAATGAATAAACAAGTGATTAATGGTTTCTTCCTCTTCTTAGCACATGTAACATCTATTAACCAAATAAAAACCTCTTTTTGCAAGTTATCTAACATCAAAATAGCGCCCCCCCCCCCCCCCCCCCCCATCCCCCAAAAAAAAACAAAAACACCACGGTCCAAGAAAAAAATGTCAGCTTTGTGGGAGTTTTCGTGTGCCAAATAGCTTTCCAAGAGAAAGCCTTCACACCTCTTCGAGCCAATTGCATATAAAAGGCTTCATCAAAACTTTCTCCTCGAGTATCCGCCTCCATTTAAGAGTATTCTTTATCAGTATCCAAACGTACTTGATAAAGAAGTATCATTAAGCACAAGGCCTCCCCTACCTCCCAATCTTGAAAATCTCTATGAAAGCAAGGGAATCAAACAAACCCATTGTCATTATGAACCAGAAGCCCTTTACCAAAGCTTCTCAATTGGAAGAAATTTGGAATAGATGAGGGAATGGTTGCTTTAAAGTTAAGTCCATCCCTCCAAAACTTAACCTTACCCATGCTACATACACAAAAGAAGTGAACTTAAAGAAATCTTCCACACCTATTCTTATAGACTTCCAAAAACCAACATCATTGGTACCCTCCACCACCTCAAAGCACCAATTTCCTTCCCCCACAACCAAATTTAGCATCAATGATAATCTTCTCTCTAGCATTAGGCTCTTCCACAAAACGCCAAAGCCATTTACCAAGAGTGGCCCTATTAAACGCCCTCAAATCCTTTATCCCATAACCTCTTTCCTTCATTGGCAACCTCACTTTGTCCCAATTAACTAAGCAAGGACCTTTTTCTTCTTCACTCCTCCGCCAAAGAAAGTCTCTTTGCAACTAGTCTAGATGTTTCTCCATTGAAGCCAAGATGAGGAAGAGGAACATAAAGTACGGATGAAGACTCCCCAATGGACAATTGCCCTCTTTGGAAACATATTGTTTCTTCCATCTAGCCTAATGCTTTTGGAATCTCTCCACCATCAAGTCCCAAATCTCTTTAGACTTTAGGAAGCACCCAACTGTAACCCCAAGTAAACCAAAGAAAAAGAGTCCACCTAACAACACAAATTGCCAACCAACTACACAGCCTCGCTCATTTCATCAACCGAAATGATCTCACTTTTCCTCAAATTCATTATATGCTCTGAAACTTCTTCAAAGCACAAGCACATTTCTCAAAATACTGAAGTTGAGATTCCTTCACACCACAAAAATTAAAGTCTCATCAGCCAAAAAGAAGAAGAGAAATTTTCACTCTAGAGTCAGCATGATCTCCCGCCTCAAAACCCGGCAATAAACCTCCTTCCACTGTTGTAGCCATTAACTTGTTCAGGAATCCATGACAATCACAAAAAATGAAAAGAGAGAGGATCCCCTTGACTAAAACCCCTCGAACGCCTA
The DNA here is from genome assembly GCA_008638375.1 of Nyssa sinensis. NCBI lineage: Eukaryota > Viridiplantae > Streptophyta > Magnoliopsida > Cornales > Nyssaceae > Nyssa > Nyssa sinensis. Next base: position 20,642,302 of record CM018046.1, read on the forward strand.
AAAATTCCCAAAGCATATCCATTAACTAGCACTGACAATGAAATTGAAGAGATGCACATCTCTACCCACTTCCTCCATTTCTCCCCAAACCTCATCCTCTTAAGAAAATTGGTTGTACCCAAAATATGCTCCAATGCTAGGATACTGACACATGGCTTGTCCATAAGAGAGAAAGGCTTCAACCATGAAGTCAATTAAAAATGAAGTGTTTGGTTGTTCTCTTGTGGCCGATCCCTTTTGTGAATTCTTAAATTATTCACATGTGCAAATACATGAAACACCTACACAAGGAACAAGTGACGGCCACTGAGAGAGAATGTTGAAGGATGGCTCAAGGGAAAAATGGAGAGGTCCCACGTTCATGGGAGTGGAAGTTTAAATGGAAGAATGTGTGGGACACTTGACATCTTTTGCTAATGAAATGAAGACGTGGCACAACATGGGATCATGGGTGCTCCTAACCGTTTGGCAGTCTTTGCATAAACAAATACCAAAATTGAAGAAGAGCTTGGGAGCCTGCATCAATCAAATTCCTACAGTTTACTTCCTTAGCTTAGCCTAGCCATAGCCTAGTGTAGCTTGGTCTTAGTATAGTTGGCCTAGTTGTAACTCCTACATCTATTCACCATTTTTATCACTTCTCTTCCACCATTGTAATCAATTACAGCCTAATGACTTTGCAATCAGTTGTATTTTTCAAGGTTGTAATACAAAGTTTTATTTGACGGATGCTGTGCTAGATTTCCTCAGCATTTCATATCTAAATTCTGTTGTTATAGTGAATCACCTTATTTTGTAAAGTCCTCTGCTATAAAGGCAATTGAATCTCAAGGGGTAGGTAATTTCCTACTTCCCAACAACGCCTGATTTCTTCACACAATTGCAAGAATAATGTTTGGTTAAGTGAGCACATCCTGCTCTGGCACACCCGCATATTGGTTCACATTTACTAAGCCAAGGAAGATGATATGATTTTTAAGCCAAACACAAATACAAGAGAAATTGCCAATTCACATGGTCATATGCCTTCTCTATATCCAATTTGCACATTAGCCCCTTTTTCTCACTCCTTTTTCCTCGTATAATGCACTCATTAGTGCCCACAAAAGGATTCTAGCTATCCGACAAACTTCCCCAAGACACCCTTGTGTTGTTTTAGTTGAGAGCTTGATATATATTGTTGACTCATTCTCTAACAGCTTAAGCTTTGGAGCAATTGGTTGTTTAACATCGTATTAGAACCTTAGTTACAGGAGTCTTGAGTTCAAGTCTCTCTATTTGCATTTGCACTCTCTTCTACTTTGCATTTATCTGTGGTTTCTTTGCCTTTCTATGTGAGAATCTGGGGTCGCACATGAAGGGGATTGTTGAGAACTTGATATACAATGTTGACCCCTTCTCTAATAGATTACGCTTTTGGAGTAATTGATTGCTTAATAATTTTGAACATTGTTACGTTGTTTTGTTATTTTAGATATCTTTTGGTTCAGGAATGTGATAATAAATTTTAGAAAAATTTTAGGATTTTTTTCATTTTTTAATAATTTTTCAAGTCATATTTTTAATAATTTTATATGTTATTAATATTAATAGCAAACATCTTATGTTATCATAGTTTAATTCCAGTTGACACGAGGGTTAAACCAAGCGACCCAGTCTTTTTTTCTTTTTTGGTTCGCCAAATAGTAAGGGTTTCAAAACATTGATTTTATGTAAGACAATTCAACATGCATGAAGCATTAAGGAACCAACGTACAACCTTTTCAAAAATATCGAGAGATAGATACAAGGAAAATTCTACGAGGGTAAATTACATTGACCTCTCTTTAGATAAGGCTTCAATACACATACTTTCCCTACATTTTCAAAAATTACACTGACCTCCCTTTAACTCATCGATCGATAGACAACATTAACCAAAAAGAACGATTTTACCACTTTATCCCGAAATCAAATAACAATGTGTGTTACCAATTTACTTCGTTAAATAAAGCTTTGTTTGCCCTTTTCACCGGATCTTGTTTCAACAAGAAAAAGAAAAATGGTGACTAAGGCCCTTTATGTCCATCGAACACACCAAAGAAAAGAAAAAGACACTACAGATTAATCTCCAACCAGTGAAGGTTCGTCCTCACAAAAATTGTGTCTTCCATTTCAAGGAAACTTCTAGCCATCAGCATCATTCCAAGACTGGCTTTGCATCGATAAACCAGACTATGGTTCAATAGTGATGACATCACCTCTACATCTTCACTAGATGACGCCGATGAAGATAACAAAGGATCGATCGCCTCAGCTGAGCAAATTGCCAGAATTCGCACCAACCCGCCTTCTCATATCATTCAACAGTGTCCCTATTTGATTGGAAAACAATCTCTCGCCAAGTTTCAAAACCTTCAACACCAACTATTCCAATAACAGCAGCACTTGTAGAAAACCCACTTGTTTGAAACCCATAAATGGAGATGACAGATTGTGCAATCAGATTAACTCCCAACCATGTTTATATGATCAGATTTTTGAATCTCTCCGTAGATCTGGAAAATGAGAAGGTGATATTGCATATGTAATTATTAACAACAAAGTGGTCCAAAATAATTCACTGATGCATGTGAAATTGTTTTGACTCTAGGATTGAATTTAGTCCAAAATAATTCACTGATGCATGTGAAATTGTTTTGACTCTAGGATTGAATTTAGTGGTGGCTATGCATACCCCAATTCCTATATATGAAAATTTTGTATATTGTAGTTTGGGTGTGATTTTGGTTGTGTTAAAAATATTGCTTCGTAAAGAGTTTGTCATTGGAACCCATGTTGTCAAGAATGGAGATAAAGATGACTACAAACACAGACACGTGCAGAGAGAGAAAATAAATTGAATATTTTCTATTTTTTAAGTTTATTGACAGTAAATAGGGATGTAAATGAGCAGAGTCGAGCCGAGCAGTAGATTATTCTAGCTTGGCTCGATAAAATAAACAAGCTTCTAATTGTGTTCAAATTCGGCTTGTTGATTTCTCGAGCCGATCTCAATCGAGGCAATCACGAGCCGAGCTCGAATAGCTTAGTTTTTTATATAGTATTAAACTACTAATTGGCTTATTGAGTCAAGTTCAATAAATTAACAAACCTCGAAATATGTTCAAGTTTGGATTTGTTTATCTTGCGAGTCAATCTCAAACAAGCCTCTAATCGAGGCGATCACGAAGTGAGCTCGAATAGCTTAGTTCATTTTACAACCCCAAGGGTAAAATTGTCTTTTTTTAAAAATTAAGATGATGTAAGCTACTTCTGTCCCTTGACTTTGTTTGACTGTGACAAAAAGGGGGAGTCTGTTACTGAAACATCAACCTCGAGGGAGGTCAACATAATTTTTGAAAATGCAAGGGAGGCATGTGTATTTATGCCTCACCTTAGGAGAGATCAATGTAATGTACCCATTCTAAAATAATATAGATGAAATAATAAATATTTTAAAAAGAAGAAGAATTATGTTAGGAACTTGATAAGAATTGTGAAATGTGAGTCAATTAGTTTCTTTCCAATATTTTCACTTAATTTATTCTCTGTGTAGGGATTTGATATAGAAAAAGTGTACTATAAAAATCTACTAAATTATGCAATAACTGGGTCAAAAGACAAATTAAGGGGGGATGAATAATACTAATAGTTGTTAACAGGGTTTCTTTTACAATTATAGGATTATAGCACAAAGGCTTGTGACCCTAAAACAGCATAATGCATATATAAATGGATATCAAAGCTTGTGATGAAACAAAAGATAGGGTAAGTTCCTTTACCAGTACCCCCCCCCCCCCAAACAAAAAAAAAAAGAAAGAAAAAAAACAACAAAACAACAAAAAAGCCCGGTGTTTGTCCTGCCAATGTCGGAGGTTGGGAGGGGTACATTGGATGCAGACCAAACCTTTGGTACTATTTGCACAAAGTGATTGCTCTAAAATCCCTGTCGTCTTGCTTGGTAGTTACCATTGCACCAAGCAATGAGTCAATGACCCCACCCCCCATAAAGAGAGAGAAAGATAATGAAAAAGAAAGGAACATCCCTTTTCTGTGGAAATAAAACTTAACTTCCAGAAACATAAAGAAATACAAACTAATATAACAGTTGTGTATTTAAAGTTTAGTGGTCCTCTGGTGCCTCACCTTTTCCAACCCCTTGTAGAGCACTAATGGGCTGCCAAAGAGCTGAAAACGTGATACCAATGCTAAACAAATGCACTGTGCTTCCAGCCATCCACATCATGAAGCCCATCATTAGCAAATTCTTGAAAGGGGCTTGTGCCACTTCCCACGCTTTCTGCTCAGTCAAAAATTGACTATAAAGTTAATACAAAGCACTGTATCAAGTCAGTTGCAATCATAATACCAAAAACAAGTTAATACACAAAAAACTTCAGCAGGGAAAGGGTTGCAGAGCCTTGACAAAACACATTAAATAAACTGGCAACAGAAACCATAAGCAAAGCTCGCATTAATATTTAAAATCAAATCACTAGCAAATGTTACATTGTTTGATCCATTGCAATTGGCAAATATTAGCACTGTATGAAGCCACACAAGCACCACAAAAGGCTGTCAGCAACAATCTCAACAGAATCATCTTTAGGATCAGAGTTTTTTTTACCCATCTCCCAACAACTTCCACAGTTTACGGCACCAAAAGTCCCTCATCATCATCGAAAATCATAAATCAGACTTCCAAAGCATCCTTTTCTTAACCAGACATAATAGAAAAACAATAGACTATTTTCTTTTTTCTTTTTTTGGGAAGGGGGGGGGGGGGGGGGGGGGGCGGGATTGGTGAGCTTGCATATCTTTTTATGCCTCCAAAAACCCTCTAGAAATAATTTCTGCTTCAGAAAATAGAGAAGAAGTTTGTCTTTCTTAACTTGTAGAAATAGGACACAATCCATCCTTTACTATATGCCCTCTCTTTATTAATGAAGAGCATGGATCAATGTTTCTCAACTAAATATTGAATCCAAGGTTCTCATAAATCAGACTTCCAAAGCACCCTTTTCTTAACCAGACATAATAGAAAACAACAGACTATTTTCTGAACTTTTTTTTGGTTGGTGAGCTTGCCTATCTTTTTATACATCCAAACATCCTCTAGAAATAATTTCTGCTTCAGAAAATAGAGAATAAGTGCGCCTCTCTTAACTTGTAGAAATAGGACATGATCCATCCTTTACCATATGCCCTCTCTCTATTAATGAAGAGCATGGATCAATGTTTCTCAACTAAGTATAGAATCCAAGGTTCTCTTGAAGCCTAGACTGGTGGCTACTCTTTTTCTTCTTTTTTATGATAGGTGCTAGATTGGTGGTTACTCTTGAGTTCACATCATCATTTTCATAAAGTTTTCACTGTCAAGACTGTCAAGTTCCATGAGAGAGAGAGAAGTAAAAAAGAGAGTAATTTTTGAAGTTCGATTATTACTTCAACTCACCGCATTAAACTTGACTACATTGCAGTTTGGGTAACCTTGATGGCAGACTTTTCAGGGATAACCAGATCAATGTAATGTCAATTTAGAATTAAGTTTTTGATTAATAAGCAAAAAAAATGTCATAAACATAGCCTTCCCTTTGTCATGCCAGCAATTTTACAACTATGTAGCGTGTACAACAACTTTGGCAACATGCTACTAAGTATAATAATAAAAGACAAAAGGTTCAGAACAAATTATTGGGGAACTGCCTACTCTTTCAACATATTAACAATACTTTGAGTTACAGAAAATCCAAAACTTAATGCATACAGTCAGGAGGTATCAAGTTGTGCTCCCAAGATTATTCTAGTCAGCCTAAATCCAACAACAACAATTGAACAATTTTTTTGGGCCTAGCGCATGATAATTCAACAGAGCAATTAAGAACAGAGGGCGCTGAAGATTTTACCGGCTTGCATTGAATGTCATAAGAAACTGTCCCCCAGAAGTCATTTGTCTAACAGATCCGTTCTTTAGAAATTGCTTATTATCCATGAACAAATAAACATATTTCTTTTGAGATAAAGGCTTGTTAATTTTTTCCTCATTCCCATGCAAACAAACAGGATCAATTTGGCAACTCTTGTTCTTAATAGTGTATAATCCTTTCAAAGTCAACAAGACAAGCATAAAAGAGAGGTTGAATACTAATCAAATAAACAATATTTACATCTTAATCGGGGAGAGAGAAAGATGTTAGGGACAAGGGTTTTTGATAATGTTTGAATGGATATTAAAATGTTGATTTGCACTAACCCATGTCCATTGAAGAAATTGTCAAGTTTCAGGAATTGCAAAACAGTAAGCCTATCCAACTGATCAATCAACCGGCTAGAGTATGGGTCGACCACTTAAGCTAATTAAAGGCACTGAAGCTGACACTCCAGAAGGCATGCACAACCAGTCACATAGGCAGCTGACTAACCAGTTGACCACTAAGGGAAACATGGCAGCACCGGCTGTACAACTGGACAACCACAAGGGACAAGAAGAGCTTAAATGTAAAAGCACAATCCAAATCCAAAAGCTACTTCAACCGGCCACCCAAGCCGATGACCAATGGTCGACCACCTCACTCATGCCAAAGAGGACTTTGCGCCAGATAATGAAGTGGCTTCCAAGTGTTAATACTTAGAGGCTTTAATACGTGCAAATCCAGAAGCATGGTTCAACCAGTCGAAGAAGCGGATGAACAACCTGCTGACCGCTTTTGCTAGAAGATGGCTGAGTCGAGAAGCTAAAACCTATTCAAGTTAGAAGTTCAAAAACAAATGTCAAGCAGGGCGATGTACTGGTCACACAACTGATCGACTGCTATGTTCAGGGGACTTGAAGGACGGAACCAGTTAATCCAACCGATCAACTGCTTGCCAATAAAACTAGCTGTTAGAGCCTGTTGACTATCTGTTGAAGACACATTTCAGCTCCAAAAAACCTCTCTTATTGCAACTATAAATACAAGTTAGAGGGATCTTTGAGATGTTGAAGCAACATTTTGTGAGTGTTCTCCTAAGCCATCTGTTTCTCTCATTAGTACTCAAATTTTCAATTTTCATGAGTGTGAGGCTTGTATTAATCTTGGTATCATTTAGCCTCTCTTGAGAGTAAGGGGGAGAGTGTGTATTTACACTTTTAGAGACCTTTGTGACACTTCTCCTTTCTTGTGAGGATTTCATTGTTAAATCTACCATATTGAGAGGGTCATTTGTTGGTTGTATCCATACCACTCATTGTGTAATTGGAGGAGACCCAGTTCCATGTCAACCAGAAAGGATCATCACCTAAGAGTGGACGTAGGCTAGCGTTGCAGCTGAACTACTTTAAATTGTGTGCTCTCATCTTTCACTTTTGTTTCTCTATTATTGTGATGCACAATCTCTAAAAGGGTGACAAGCAAGAAAAAAAATACAAATTGTAGACAACCTATTCACCCCTTCCCCCTAGGTTGCCTTTTCAAGAGAGCAGGGGTACTTATGGTCAATTTGGGGTATAGAGATAAGACACGGTAAAACAGGTTTTATTTAGGAAAGTGTAAGGTGCTTGGTGAGGAAGTGATACCCTTTCCAGAGGGCAAACCTAAGGCAGTGGCCCCAAGGAAAATCAATAATTCATTTTTTGGCCCCTGTTGTTGTAGATATTTGAGTCTCCCTCCATCCCAATTTACGAGGTCATCATTCGTTTTTCAGGTATCCAAAGTCCACTCTGAAAAGTCAATAAACAAGGTTTCCTGAAGACAATATGAATGGAATACGAATCAATTTCTCTTCTAAATTGAATAATTGTGTTACATACAATGTCTCTATATATAATGTACAATGAGAATTAGAATATAGAAATAACAGAGAAAAGGAAACAAAGGGAAAAAAGGAAATAAAAAATATGTCACCTAATCAGCCTAAATCTCCTACCATAATCCTCTCCAAATCACAATCACATTCAAAAGTAATTCCCATTCAATTATCCGGGATTTCCACACTCCCCCTCAAGTTGGGTCATAGATGTTGATCATGTCCAACTTGCAGATAAAATCTTCAAAGCTGGACCTCTGTAGACCCTTAGTGAATATATCTGCTAATTGTTCTCTTGTAGGGATATAAGTCATGCAGATTGTCCCTTTCTCAATTTTCTCCTTTATAAAATGCTTATCAACTTCTATGTGTTTAGTCCTATCGTGCTGGACCGGATTATAGGAAATGCTGATAGCGGCTTTGTTGTCACAGTAGAGTTTGATGGGAAGCTCTATTGTGATATGTAGTTCTTCCAAGAGCTTCTGTAACCATAACCCTTCACACATCCCTTGTGCAACGGCTCTGAATTCAGCTTCAGCACTACTTCTGGCTACCACATTCTGCTTCTTACTCCTCCATGTTACTAGATTTCCCCAAACATAGGTACAGTAGCCTGTGGTAGACCTTCTGTCTTCTACTGATCCTGCCCAATCTGCATCTGTATAAATCTCCACCTTTTTACTGTCTCCTCTCTTAAAGAATAAGCCTCGCCCTGGAGAACCTTTCAGATATCTGAGAATCTTATATACTGCTTCTAGGTGCCCCTCCTTTGGTGAATGCATATGCTGACTGATCACACTCACAGCAAAAGCAATGTCAGGTCTAGTGTGAGATAGGTATATCAATCTACCTGCTAGTCTCTAATATCTTTCTCTATCTACTGGTTTTCCAGCGTCTTCCATTCTTTTTCCTGCCTAGATCGGAGTATCGCTTGGCTTGCAACCAAGCATCCCAATCTCAGTCAAAAGATCGAGAACATACTTTCTCTGAGATACACTAATTCCTTTCTTTGACTTGGCCACTTCCATTCCCAGAAAGTATCGCATTTGACCTAGGTCTTTAACCTCAAATTCTGTGGCTAAGACCTTCTTCAATCTTTCTATCTCTCCTGTGTTATCTCCAGTAAGAATGATGTCATCAACGTATACAATCAGAATGGTCCTGCTTCCATCATTGGATTGCTTGATGAACATTGTATGATCTGACTGTCCTTGTTGATATCCTTGATTCTTCATCACTTTTGCAAATCTATCAAACCATGCCCTTGGTGATTGTTTAAGTCCATACAGGGATTTCTTCAGTTTACATACTCTGGTTTCATCTCCTTCCTTGTAAACTCCTGGAGGTAGCGTCATGAACACTTCTTCCTCAAGTTCACCATTCAAAAAGGCATTCTTGATGTCGAATTGGTGGAGTGGCCAATCCAGATTTGATGCCAAGGACAATAGTACCCGTATAGTGTTCAGCTTTGCCACAGGTGCAAATGTCTCGGTGTAGTCAATACCATATGTCTGAGTAAACCCTTTTGCGACTAGGCGAGCTTTGTATCGTTCCACTGTACCATCCGCCTTGTACTTCACTGTGAATACCCACTTACAGCCTACTGGCTTCTTCCCCTTTGGTAAAGACATTACTTCCCAAGTTTCATTTTTTTCCAACGCTCTGATTTCTTCCATTACTGCTTTTCTCCATTCTGGAATGCCCAAAGCCTCTTGGATATTCTTAGGAATCTGGATCCTGTCAAGGTTAGACGTAAAAGCACGACATTTGGCTGAAAGAGCATTGTAAGAGACAAATTTTGAAATAGGATGGGAAGTACATGAACGAGGTTGTTTTCGAAGAGCAATAGGTAGATCATCAAGATTTGTTACCTGGTCAAGATTGGATTTTGGCTCATAAGGAGTCGGAGCTATCACCGGTTCTGACTCTTTTGGTGCTGCGGATGTGAAGGTCTCATCAGTCTTTGATTTAGGTGGTCTCCTTGAGTAAACAAGTGTCTCCCTGCCTGTTTGTTTTTCCACATCTCCCCCTGAGTTCAAGAGTCCTTCTGTGTTGGGCAAGGAAGGAGGAGGTGTACTGTGAGGGATAGACTCAAAGATCGCCATATCAAAGTCTAAATCAGAATGTTCAGCTTCTCTCAAGGACTCCCCCTGAAGCGAGTAGTAGGGAGTATGCTCAAAAAAAGTGACATCCCGACTAACATATAACTTCTGTGAGAGGGGATCATAGCATTTGTAACCCTTTTGAGTAGGGGAATGGCCAAGAAAGACACATTTGAGAGCTCTAGGATCCAATTTGGTACGTTGGGAGGCGTGAATGTGGACAAACACTGTGGACCCAAAGACACGGAGAGGGAGAGAGGAACTGACTCCGGAATTAGGGAAGGCCTCCTGGAATTTTTGGAGAGGAGTTGCAAATGAGAGAACGCGACTAGGCATTCGATTGATGAGAAATGCAGCGGTCAGAATGGCATCTCCCCAAAAATTATTTTTCATGTGAGAGGTAAACATTAAGGCACGAGCTATCTCAAGAATATGTCTGTTTTTGCGTTCAGCAACCCCATTTTGTTAGGGGGTTCGAACACAGGAACTCTGATGAATAATACCTTTGTCGTGAAAGTAAGGGCTTAAGGAAGAATTGAAGTATTCTGTGCCATTATCAGTGCGAAGAATCTGGATTTTTGTATGAAATTGGGTGTAAATCATGTTGTAGAAATTCATGAATACCGAACTAACCTCATATTTGTCGTTTAGTAGAAATACCCAACAGAGACGAGAATGATCATCAATAAATGTTATAAACCATTTTTTGTGGGTCCGATTAGGTATTCGTGAGGGGCCCCAAAGATCACTGTGTATTAGAGTAAAAGGCAATGATGGTTTATAAGAAGATGTGGGAAAACAAGTACGATGATGTTTTGCAAGTTCACAGACTTCACACTGTAAATCCAAAAGAGTTTTATTCAAACAAAGTGATGGAAACAACTGTTTTAAATATTGAAAACTAGGATGGCCCATTCGTTTATGCCATAACATAAGGTCACTATCCCTAGGACTAAATGCAGAATTACAAAGAGGAGGATGACACTGTTTATTCATGGGAACATCATCAAAGTAATAGAGTCCCTCGCATTCCTTAGCACTGTCAATCGTCTTCCCCGATGATAGATCCTGAAAAACACAATGAGAAGACAAAAAAATAGCTGAGCAATGAGATTGTTTGGTTAGCTGACTAATAGACAACAAATTGCAAGAGAGATTAGGAACATGAAGTACAGACTCCAAAGTAATAAATTCAGAGATACGGATACTCCCCTTGCCAGCTACTGGGGATAAAGTACCATCTGCAATTTTTATTTTCAAATTTCCAGCACAAGGTGAATATGTGGTGCATAAATGATGAGCATCAGTCATATGGTCAGATGCACCTGATTCAATAATCCAGAGAGTATGGTGTAAAGTGGAACTAAGGGCTGACAAAAAAGTACCTTTGTGGGCTAAGGAGCCCGATGGCAGTTGATTAGAGGACTGACCCGAGGTTTGAAAGGTCGAAAACAGAGCATAAAGTTTCTCAAGTTGCTCGGGGTTAAAACCCCCACTAAAGGGCTGTTCAGTAGAGGCCTGGTATCCATGAGATTTATTAGGCTGTCTGGGCTTCCAATCTGTGGGCTTGCCATGTAAGGTCCAACAGGTATCTTTGGAATGACCCGATTTTTTACAATGCTCACAAAAAAGACGTTTATTTTGTTTTGGGCCAGATCCATGATGATTTGGGCCGGATCCATTATAAGGCCCATGAAGCCCACGGCTTAGAAAGGCTTCCAACCCGCCAGACATATGGGTCTGTCTCGACCCATTGGACGATCCACGCGACATGCCGTCTTCTCCCTCAGAGACATGGTTCGATCGTGAACCAGATCTGCCCGTCGACACCATTCCTCGACTCGCAAGAGCAGAGCCCTCAATCCCTGTCTCTGCTTTCTCCTTTAACATCACCTTCCGTCTCTGTTCTTCCCGTCGCACCTCAGCGAAGACCTCACGGATGGAGAGAAGTGGTCGTCGACCTAGAACTCTGCTGCGAACGTCGTCGAGGTCGCGATTCAGCCCTGCCAGACATTCGAACACCCTCTCGGCTTCCATCCGTTTCTGGAATCGGACACTGTCACCCGAGCACTCCCAGTCTTCACCGCAACTGAGATCGAGCTCTTGCCACAGTCCCAGCATCTCGGTGTAGAATTCTGTAACTTCCCGATCTCCCTGTTTCAACTGCCACAGCCTTGTTTTGAGTTTGAAGATCTGTGATGCATCTCCGGCATCTGAGTATGTCTCTCGCATAGCATCCCATACGTCCTTTGCAGTCGGGAGGAACATGTAAGTTCTTCCGATGGTTGGTCTCATGGAGTTGATCAAGCATGAGGTGATGAATGAATTCTCTGAGCGCCATTTTTGGAGAGCCGTTGCATCACTGGAGGGAGGCTGCTTGATCTCGCCTGTCAGGAATCCCAGTTTTCCTCTGCCGTCAATAACCAACTTGATGGATTGGGCCCATTCTCGGTAATTCTTTCCATTCAATTTTTCTACGGTGAGATGGAATGAGGGATTCTCAATTCCTACAGTCGAACTCATGGAAGTGATGATCTCTGACTCTCCTTCCTGAGTTACCGACTGGGTAGATTTATGGCTGGCGGCCATATTTTGCTAGGGTTTTTCGAATCCCTGCTCTGATACCATGAAGACAATATGAATGGAATCTGAATCAATTTCTCTTCTAAATTGAATAATTGTGTTACATACAATGTCTCTATATATAATGTACAATGAGAATTAGAATATAGAAATAACAGAGAAAAGGAAACAAAGGGAAAAAAGGAAATAAAAAATATGTCACCTAATCAGCCTAAATCTCCTACCATAATCCTCTCCAAATCACAATCACATTCAAAAGTAATTCCCATTCAATTATCCGGGATTTCCACATTTCCTAAGATTCCAAAATTACCCTTTTGGAGTAGCTTTTAAAAGTTCCCCCTTAACCAGCAACTCTCTTAAGAATGAAGGGCTGGAAAAGTTAGTCTTCCACTTAATGTGAATGCATTAAATGCTATTCTAATTAAGAATTGGATAATCTAAAATGGGCCATTAATATGGGACAGGGAGTATTTCAGTTTCAATCATTTATTAATTGATTTATAATAGTGTTCATATTTAAAAGTAAGAATTATGCTTTTTTGGACAAGCAAGATAAATTATATTAAAGCAGCAGCAAGGGGGTGCACCCATTTGCAAGCAAAAAATGAGTACAACCTCAGTGTATACAAAAAGAAGATACAAAATTATCTACAGACATGGCCGAGCCTCCTAAAATCCAAAAACATAGGATGCTCAAAAGAATGGCCTTCACATTCCAAATCAGGGAGTCTACTCCTTCAAAAAAACTCTGTGGTTCCTTTCTTTCCAAATAGTCCACCATAAGCACGAAAAAGCAGGTCACCTAGCCTCCCTACCCCTCCCTGAACTGTATGTCCTCTCCACAAAGTTAGGACTTGTACAGTTGATCGCGACATAACCCAATGAACTCCAAAGAAACCAATTAGAAGAATCCAAACTGCCCTTGTAACTGGAGTGCTTGTCAAAGACAAAGACTCTCCAAACAGAGCCACCAGATCTCACTACAAGCACCACCTTTGACGCATCAACCTTTACTTTTGCCTCAACATCTTTAAGTCCCCCACATTCATCGCCAATCGAACAGAGAACTTCTCCACAGATGACGGGGCAGACCATCTATCACAACCCTCACTTACTTTCTCCCCCTCAAAATGCCAGATCAACCTACCCTAAGAGAACAAATGTCACATTAAATATGCCTCCCCCCATCGTCATTTCCCCTCCATTAACACATGAATAGCTTCAGCATATGAGGGCAGTCTAAACAACATCAAAGCATCTGAAAACTTCAAGACTTCAATCCTTATCTCCATCTTCCACACTCAACATCTAAAATTCCACCTACTTCCCAATAAAACCTGCCAACCAAGCAAGTTTGCAGATAATATCTTATTCATGCAATATATCATGTGACATAGCACCCCTTTTTGTTTCACTGTATCTTAGCAACGCCAGTTAGGATAAACATTAGTAAGGTGGCGACATCCCAAAACAGTCATCTCCTGTTTCCCCCAAGGATCAAAATATCATTTAAGAGTGTTGTTTCGATCACCCAAGAAATGGAAACATTTCAGGAACGTAATGGAAACAATGAAAAAAAATTTAAACACATAGAAACACTTGGAAACATAAAGTAGAATATATGAATATGAGAGATAATATATTATAATTAACTAATTGAAAATGTTGCAAGATACAATCCATCCATACAAGAGCATACGCAGGTGAATTGAGAAATAAATGTAAATGTAAATTAGCCATTAATATCAAATTTTTTTTACAAGTTAAATGTAAATTAGCCATTAATATCAAATTTTTTTTACAAGTTAAAAACAAGTATAACAAATTTAGAGTATATTTTTATGTAATATGAAATTATAATCATTTTGATAAATATGTGGAACTATTATAATTAAATACAATAGTATAACATAATAATAGATATATATTATGTAAGGACAATACTTAGCTCCAAACTCGGTAAGAGGAACTTCCTCCAACCCGGGTAGGCGTCTTAACTACAATCTGCCACATATGCAATGCACATGTGCCTTCTAATTTTTTTAATTTTTTGTTAAAACTAAATAGTCTCATAATATACATGTGAGTGCATACGTAGCCTACTAAGATTCTAACACATACGTGAATAAGAGAAGGTTCCTCCTACATGGTTTGGAGCCCAACACTGTCCATTATGTAATATACACAATTTAAACAATTTGACCTTAGTTACACATAAAATAACAATTTAAGTAAAACAAATAGCAAGTCAAACCTAGTATAATTAGTAACTAAGTATTAAAATAAATTTTTTATCTACTTTTCCATTTTCACTATTTCTACTTTTCCTTATCTATTGTTTATAATTTTATAATTTTGAGTCTTAGTCATTCAATCTACTCTATTTGAAAAAAAAAAAAATGGAGATTATATTTTACAAATTTCTAAAATTATTGTTGATATGGAAGACACATTTCTGCCATTTTGGTATGTTTCGACCAGTTTCAGTAAGTGTCCATGAAAACAAATACGTTCCAATGGAAACATGTGAATTTCGATATTCCAATTGTGCTTCGTTTTGGTTTATTGAGAAACGGAACCATTTCAACTGTTTCCATGAAAAAGAAACAAATTTTTTATCCTTAGTTTTCCCCTTTTGAAACCCTACTCCCAATACTCTCATCCAATTCATCTAACAGCGTATAGCCTCTCTAATACTCAAATCCACCTTTTCAAGCATTTATCTCTTCCATCAAATGATGTTTATCAGCCATCAAGGGCCTTGGAGATAGTTCATTTGGAGCCCCTTTTTTGTCTAAAGAAAGAAATAGTTTTAAAGTGAGTCACTATAGTGGTCACTAACTTACTTTCATGCTACAATAGGAAGTTAGTGCTCAAACAAGTACACTAGTGAACTAGTTGGACTATTTTATTCTTTTATTCTTTCATTTAGAATTTAACTAAAGGTCGAGGTTAATTTAACCTCCATTCATTTTATGGTAAAACCCAACACTAATTCTTTGTCATTTGACCGATGTGGGGGGAAAAGTCTTTATCATATTGTGGGAATTTTTAAAGGCATCATCAATAGCTAAACCCCAAGAGTCATCATCTAAATTATTTGTCTCCGTCAATCCAAAAATCATCCTTTAAAATTGAAAAGGTAAGAAACTATGCTTACATGTAAGGAGGAATATTGTTTCAATAACTACAGTACAAATCCATTCACATTACTTTGTTGATATTGACCGTATTGTTGTAACTAATTAATAAGTGCTTTTTAGTGTTTCTATTTCATTTTAAATGCCTATCATATATAGATATGTGTGTAACTCAAATCCACCTTTTCAAGCATTTTCTCTTCCATCAAATGATGTTTATCAGCCATTGAGGGCCTTGGGGACTGTTCATTTGGAGCCTTTCTTTTATCTAAAGAAATAAATATTTAAAATATATATATTATAGTGAGTCGCTGTAGTGGTCACTAACTTACTATTCATGCTACCATAGGAAGTTATTGCTCAAACAAGTACACTAGCAAACTAGTTGGACTATTTAAGTCGTTTATTCTTTCATTTAGGTTTTAACTAAAGGTTTAGATTAATTTAAGCTCCATTCATTTTATGGTAAAACCCAACACTAATTCTTTGTCATTTGACCTATGAGGGGGAAAAATCTTTATCATATAGTTGGAATTTCTAAAGGCAGCATCAATAGCTAAACCCCAAGAGTCATCATCTAAATTATTTGTCTCCTTCAATCCAAAAATCATCCTTCAAAAATTAAAAAACAAAAGAAACTATGCTTACACTGTGAGGAGAAATATTGTTTCAAAAACTATAATACAAAACCATTCACATTGTTGATATTGATCGTGTTGTTGTAACTAGTTAACAAGTACTTTTAGTATTTCTATGTCATTCTAAACGTTTATCATATATATGTGTGTATCATGGGGAGTGTCCCGGGCCCCGGCCCTTCCGATGAGACTAATCCCCCCTAACAAGAGCTAATGCAGTGATGCCCCCACAAACATGTGCCAAATAAGTCCTAATCCCACAAGGCTGACCTCCCAAAGTGAGAGTTGAGCCCTATGAAGCACTAACACTCTATTTTGGCTCACATGTTCGTGTCGAATATCGAAACTCTCAGACACTCTCCAAACACGTGTCGGACACACGAAAAAAGAGTGTCCAAATTTTTTATTTTTTCTCAATTTCGAACATGTTAGGACACGTTTTCTTTTTTTTTTTCTCCTTCTTTTCTCCTCTTCTCCTTTATTTTTTTTTTTTTTGGTTATATATATGCCTATATATGTTTTATATAATAGTTAGTAAATTTATTTTGAAACTTGAATCATGGATGTTGATAATTAAATGAAGAGCTTAATAATTTTTATTTAATGGCTTTGTTATTTTAATATCTTAATAATATTTTTTGTGATTTATGTGTTTTTATGCCAATTTTAAATGAAATAATGTTAGGGTTTTATTATATGCTCATATAAAAATATAAAAAATATATATTTACTTAACGTGTCCCTAATGTATCCGTGTCCTTTTTTTTTTAGAAATGTCGTGTATGTGTGTCCGTGTCCGTGTCGTATCGTATCCGTGTCCTATATCTATGCCCATGCTTCTTAGGTTGAGCCTAGGACCTTGGGAATATTACCAAAGCCTCTTTCCAACTCGGCCAACCCCTGGAGGTCAAACACTTTTCTACTATGGAAATATTTTAATTTTCAAAGGAATATAGGTTGTGTTTGCATTATTGGATTCAAGGAGATACATATCAAAATAGTTTTTTTTTTTAAAATAAGTAGAACCAGTAAGGTACTTTAATCATTTACAATTTTTTTTGACAAGTACTTTAATCATTTACAAATTGTGATAACATAGTAATATACGTCATATTTTGCATTATTGGATGCACGGAGATACCTATCAAAGTAGGTTCTTTTTCTTCCTTTTTTTTTTGTCTTGGGGGTGGGGGTGGGGGGTAATAAGTAGAATCAATAAGGTACTTAAATCATTTATAAATTCTGATATAACAATAAATTTACATTGCCTCAATTTGGTTCTCAAAAACAATGAAGTAAATGAAAAGTTGAGGGATGGGGAAAAAGAAAGAAAGTAATCCATTTGTAAATACAAACAAACTTCATCTCATTTCCTCATGAATTTCCCCACCTCTTTTCTCAGCCAGCAAAATGAACCGTGCCAGGAGCTCGTAAGAGAGTTGGTTTGACTACTAACTATGGTGGAATATTTCTAAGATATTAATAAACAAGATTGAGGTTCCAAAGGAAAATATATTTCTTTAAAAAGTGAAAAAAGATCTCTCTCTTTTCTTTTCATATTTACCTTTCCTCACAATGTTCCAACACAACCAAAGGAAGGTCCCTTTAAGTAATAGTAGAAGTGTGAATCCAAAAGGGCCACAAGGAGAGAAGGGGAGGAGGAGGGGCTCAACCCTTTAACATGGAGCATTTACATCAAAAAAATTGATCCACAATCCACATATTCTCCAAAAACTCTATAAAAGAAGCTACATCTATCATATACGATGTACTATACCAAAAAATTAAGGTACAGTACCAAAGTTGTTTCAAAAAAAAGAAAACCAACAGCAGAATGCTCCTTCAAAAATCCTACTATTTCCTTCCCTCCAAAAAAAACACAAGGCAAAGCAAGACCGTCTTCCAAATCTTTCTAGCCTCCCTATTCCTAACCCCACCCAACTATTAAAATCATCTAAAGTTGACCTAGGCATAAACTATTTAATAACAAAAAGTACAAATAATAGTTTCCATAGGTATATAGCCAATAGTTTGAACATTAGGTAGGATGAGAATGTGGCACCTTTATGTACTTCTTTGGTGTATATATAAAGAAAGGTATAAGATTTTTTTTTTTTTTGGTTAACAAATAAGAGAGTTTTTCAAGTAGGAAGAACTTCCCCTTTGTAGATGTAAGACCATTGTTTTTAGGGCCCTCTTCTTTTTGGTTACAAGGTCTTAAACTTTCCCTACAAATTCTTTTGTAGAGTTCTTGCGAGACTTGAGTCTTTGATTTTTTATAGTACTCTATCTCCTTTTGTACTTGGGTGCACCTTCCTTGGGCACTCTTTCTATAATATTATGTTACAAAAAAATTCCCTAAAAATTATTTCTTGTTCCTTGATTTCCAAACAAAGCCTTGAGAGGTTGTTTAGGAAAGTCCAAAACCGGACTTATCGGATATAACAAGGGTCCACCTAAAGAGAGACCAAGTTTGGTAACTTCAATAAAAGCAACCAAGGTTGTCGAAGCGTGTATCGGAGGGCATATCGTTTTTTAAAAAATGTGTATTGTATCATGTATCGTAAGATACACAATTTTTTAAAATATATTTATAAATATATATACATATGAATATATAAATATACATTGTTAAAAATGATATAAATAACATTTCAACTCTCTTGTAAAAACAAAAATTCAGTTTAAATTCCATAATCCATACTCCATAGTCCATACAATACAAGAAATAAGAAATCATAAATATTAAATACGAAAAGTTCTAATCAGACAACAATAAAATTTCAATTTTTTAGAATAAAAATTCTTTTTTGGTAAGGCAGATTTTATAAATTATTACCAAACAATATATACACAGTATAAATAAAAGGCAACCCAAAAACAAAAAATTTATACAAGTTAAATAATGCAAACACTGCTAGAATAGGGACTTCCAGTTTGATGGATCAATGACAGAGTTGGAAAGTGTGATTGTTCAATGCAAGTGAAGAACCATAATAGCTTTTATATTAAAACAACATGACATCATTTCTGCCTTAGCCAAAACGCAAAAACAAAAAAACACAAAAAAAAAATCTGGCATTTTTAGTTTCTGCTTGTATCATTCGATACAACGTATCGTATCATAATGTATTAAAACTGTATCATATAATACAGTGCAAAAAGATACAAAATACCGCGACGTATTGTTTTTCTGCTGTATCGAAACATATCGTACAGTACGTTTTGCGTATCGTACGATACTAACAACTATGAAAGCAACTAACAAGTTTTTTCTCCACCTCATTTTTGGCCAAAACAGCTCCACATCTAAACCAAGGGAGGGGTAGTTTTCATTTAATTTGACTTCTCACTCGTCATTTTTTTTCAAAGAGGAAAAACACCAGCCATCCTATCAACACCAAGAGGCTTCAAGGCATTACAAGAGACCAAGAAGACTCTATACCTCCTCCATCTACTTCTTCTTTTTCATCTTCTTAACACAAGTACTATTTCATTATGCACCTTTTCTTTTTTAATGGGGATCTAGGGTTTCTTTTAGTTTTGATTGGGTTTGTATCAAGGTTGGGGGATTTAGGATTTTTTTCAAAAGGAAATATATGTTTCATTAGGGTTTTGAAATTTAAAGGGAAAAAAAAGGATGACACCATAAAAAAATGGGGTAAAAAAATCATTATTCTTTTCTTGAGCTGCAAATTCGATGATTTGATAAGATTTACTTTTTCAAAATCTTTTCCCTCATTATTTTTCCTTTTGGTGTTCTTTAAACATTGTTTTTATAGCATGATTTATTGTTATTCCATTTGATTTGTCATGGTTTTTCACAAATTTTTTTATAATTTCACAATGTTGTGGACTCTTGGCAGTGTTATGCCTATTATGGGTTTGTTAAATTTGTATGACATATAAATATATGAATATCAGTGCATCATTTGAAACAATAATGAATATATGATTTTGAATCCCAATACAGTTCAATTTTTGACAAACAACTTTTAAATTAGAACTAGTTCAACTTGAAATTGATTTCATAAGGACCAGCTAAGCTTAGTTGGTTTCACTTTGAACTGAACCAAATTCCAAGATTCTCAAACAGTACCTAAAAGTAAGAAAGCATTATGGTTGTATAAGTAAGAAATTCAGCCTTTGCCTGTCATTTGTCCTCAATTATTTTTCAACTTGTTTCCTTAATTTTTTATTTAAGTTGCAATTGATTTGGATGATCAAACTCCATCAAACTTGGAATGAGAAACAAAGATCAATTTAGCTTTTACCATTGCAATACAAAGTGAAAGAGTTCCAACCCTCGACCGAGTCCAAAAATATGAAACATTGGAGGCTAAAGCTTGGATCAGAGGTACAGAACAAATAGCTTAGGTAAGTACACAGAAACTTGGAAATTTAACAAAATTGATCAATGGAATAGTGACCTGACTGTTTTGCAGATAATAGATACCAAAGATATACAATGAGGACCAATTGAGAAGGAAACACAGCCAAATGATAATGTTCTAGTTTGCAGTAATTTTCCTTTCTTCAAGGAAAACTGTCAAAAAGTTTTAAAACAAAATATATTACAACCTAAGTTAAATTTGAGCCCATTATTAGAACCTCTATTAATATATTTGGGCCCATTAAACACGGCTAATAAGTTCAACTGTTCATAATAGGATTAAGTACTAATAACCTAAAAAAGTCAAACCCTTACCAACTATAGTTACAAGAGGGTGAATTTTTATCTCCAGTAATTTAAACACTAAATTGTAATTTTAACCTTCTTCATATCCTTCCAACTTTACAATCTAGTGCATTGAACTAGATCGCAAACATATTTCCCAGATGTCTCAACGCCACCAACAAATTTGACTTTATGCTCTATTTAGTTGCCAAAACTAGGTAATTAAAACACTAGTTCTTGAGACCTATCGGTATAATTAAAACACAGGATGTCAGAAAACAAAAATCCAGTCTTTTACCACATGTTCTAGGGAACCAAACAGAGAACTAACAAAATAACCTGAAAATATAAATCATGAACTGAAAATTAAGAGCAAGACCCTACACCTAAATTTAAAAAAAAAATTACCTGAACTTTCCAATTAGCTTCAGCACCCTTCTTTTGGCGACTCAGCGTTGAATCATCCTACAACAATTTCACCACATCAAATAAATAACAAGTAAATCCACAACACATATACATACCTACACACGGGCGCGCGCATATGTAAATTTATGTATGTATAAGCGAACCTGATCGTGGGAAGCACGAGTGAAGCCAGGGGGATCAGGGATGTCGCGAGAGGAAGGAGTGGTTGAATTGTCAGTGAAATCGACGGCCCATCTTCGACCCACCATCACTCCTTTTCCTTTTTCCATCTACGAGATATATCTGTAACCTGAACTTTATGAATTGGTCTTTTTAGGGGTTAAATCGGCCTGCACTGACGAGAGTGACGAACGATAACCTAGGGTTTGCGCTTCAGCCGGCTAAAAAGGGAATATCTAAGCACAACCGGGACAAGATTTTGATTCTGAGGGGCTCATCTCCTCTGCTCCAGCTTTCGTACAATTCGCACTACTATTATTCTTTGTCCTTTTATGATATATCCGGGATTACAGGGATTAAATAATGAGGTTGCGTTTGAATAGTTGTTTTGATATATTTTTTGAAAAATATTTTAAAATGTGTTTTAAAATTTTGTAGCTAAATTTGTAAAAGTTTTAAAAATGTATTTGAATATGGTAATTTTAAAACAGGCTTAAAGTTGAAAAATATAAAAACATATTTGAATATGATTATAAATTTTTTTTTTATTTTTTATCAAGAATTTTGTCTTTATAAGTAAATTTTTAGTAGTTTAATAGTTAATTTTATAAATATATATTATATTTTGCCAAGCTAATCATGGTTCTGTAAAAGGAAAAGGTTAAAATTCAAATTAGTTATTCAACTGTACCTACATGTCTGAGGAGAGATTTGTTGCAATTTGATAGAATTTTCAAATATATTATATATACCGTCAATATTGTCCAAATGAATACACATCAGTAACTCTTGGTCTTTAAATAAAAGGAGCTGGCTAACATATATTACAAAAATTAAAAATATTACAACCAGAAATTGGATAATGTTACAAATACAACAAGTAAACATGATCCTTGATCTACGATTTGGCAGTACTACTAGATTCACAGCGCAATTGATTCAATTCCTAGCAAGCTGACTTTGGTATTCATCCACCTAGATGGTGGCCGCCCATCGGGTAACAATAGAAAACCCGACCATAATTCTGTGTGGTGTGTGCAGTAAGTGTCAGCATTTGACCTGCACCATAAAGACAAAAAAGCGCTTCTATTCCTTTCAAGAAGCCTATTTGCACGAAAATCTACAAATAGAAATGAAGAAATACCATAGACATAGGTAACGATTATATAAATTAGCAATACATTTACATTAAGTATAGTCATCCTTAAACAAATTTAAACATGTAAAATAACTTTACATATCATTGTCCATTAATATTATGATCCAACCATATTTGGGCAGTTAGTTTCATTACGTAAAGTGGCCATGGCATTTGCTTTTTCTTGGGACATGTCGACTTTAGGGCGTGGTCCATTTAGATTAGCTTCATCCGGTACTAACATGTCCTCAATGTTGAAATCATTGAAGAAGTCATCCCCATGGGAATGTATTCGAATGAAGTTATGAATTGTACAACAAGCAATGACTACTGGCCCTTGGCGAACAACCGTGTAATTGGTCATATGCTCAAGGCATGGGAACCTTTTCTTTAATACACCAAAACATCTCTCAATCACATTCCACAAATATGAATGCCTATGATTGAACAGTGCCCTCGGAGTTCGTGGCCTATGACATCTGGCTTGGAATTAAACCAAATGGTATAGTTCACAACGATAAGGGGCCAAAAACCCCGCCACATTCGTGAACCCAACATCTACCACAATATTTTCCTAAAGTGAAAATAATTTTCATAGTTAGTGCACAGCAAACATTAATTTCACAGTATACCTAATATTTGACTCTTTAGATTTTTATTGGTAGGTGGTCGGGGAAATTGCAAATCTTGTTGAGTTATTGTATTCAAAAAAACACGTGAGTCATTTGCCCTTCCCTCCCACCCCGTGTAAATAAATGTAAAAAGCATATCAAAAGAACATGTAGCCAAAACATTATGGGTGATTGTTGTTTTACGACAGCGAAATGCTATCTGCTCAGATGCAGGTGCCCATGCAACCACGTGTGTCCCATCTATGGCACCAATGCAGTCCTACCAAAGTGTGCTTATTAGGCATACGACTAGATATTAAATTTAAATGAAAGTTTTAGAAATATACTACAAAATATAGGGTTAAATTAATGATTGTTCAAAATTTCTAGCGCCGTTTCATATGGCTATTTTGGACACATTAAGAAAACTCCTAATTTAGCAATTGCTCTCAAAACTTTTGTGAAGTGGTGGTTGATTGTTTGTGTTAAGTGTTGAAACCTTTCTGCGACCACTCTATATCTAGTACTATGACATACTATTAGTAAGAAAATTGCCACTAACTCCTCAACGGGGACATGTCGGTGTGAACTTTCATCAAGGAATCCATTCCTTAATGTGTTACAAAGGGCCATGAATGTTTCAGAATCCATGTGGAACATTTCGTATATTTGCGTTGGATGTCCCAATAATAACTCTTGCACATAATCATACCCAAGTAAAGCTGATGTCCTACAAGGTTGCTTTAGACCTATTATACAACTGAGTCAACATAAAAGCATCCATTAACTCATCCATGTCCTCTTCTATTTCCGTATCAGTGTCTCCACCAATTGACATTGTATGCTACTGGTGTTGGTAAACTTACATGCATGACGCAAACAAGAAAATTACAAATAATTCAGCTTGTATCCTGTCCAGAAGTGAGAATTATTAATCGAAGCATAAATTTAAAAATTGATTATATTACTATGCAACAAATCAAATTGCATATAGGAGAGACAAAAATTAAAATAAAATTAAAAACATTAGTCAATGCATACATTCAAATATATCAAGTAGTAAAATAGTGGTATGAAAACATAAAAAATATTAGCTAATGCATAGTCTAGCACAGTTACTATTACATTCCATAATATCACATTGTACCAACTACTTAAGACAATAACAGAAAATAGTTATAGGAAATATCATACTCATATTGTTTTAAACATAACCAATACTGAACAAAACCATCAACCAGACAGACCCAATACTAAATAGAACCGTCAACCAAATAGACCAAATACCAACTAGAACCATCAACCATACAGAAGCAACAACCAATGTCTTTAGAGATTAATCACTTATTTCAACTTCCTCTCTAGGGGCACACGGATAAACATCGTTCGCCAAGTAGCCTTGGTAAACTTCTTACATGCCTTCATGTACTGATCATCATCAATACCGTCAAGGCAACTTAGAACTTCAATGCATGCCTCCAAAGAGTACAGATCATATGTCTTACTAGAAGTGTCAAGACATCCTTCCCCTTTAGTATTTTTGGTTCGACCAATGGAAAATGAAGTCCATGCTTCAAAAGCTTTCTCCATGCTATTACTCTTACTTTCTTTCCTAGGTCTTGAAGAAAAAGGGGCATCCATGTTCCACTTCCTACTAATCAGGGTGGGGTGCTCAAGGGAATCTACCAACACATTTTGAGTATTGACATGGACACCTGCTCCCATGAATGCATCTTCTATTTCCCTCTCTTCATCAAAGGTCGAAGATCGTTGCCTACAAGACCTAGCAAGTGCACCCGTTGTAGTTGTGGTACTAAAAATAATACCTAGCAGGTTGTAGAATTCACATCCCTTGCGCCGAAACTGCCGTGCATGTGGATGTGCCTACAAAGGTTTTAAAATATACATAAGGAAACTATTCTTATAGGTTGTGACGTTATAATGCAGGTGTGAGTAAAATACCCTAAGATGTCTCTGCCAAACATCTTCAATTGTGGTCACTGTGTTAGTGTCAAGATCCCAACCGAACCCCGTTTGACCCAATAGGATGGAAAACTCCTTGTGCTTCATACGTAGTCGGTTATACTTTGATTTCAGTTTCGGTACTGTGTATCTTTTGCCCAATTTTTCATACAATTGGTCATCAAATCTTTGAAAAAAACTCTTCGGGAATGTGTTTGAAACCAAAATAGACTGGCTGAGTTGTTCAATCATTAAAGTAATAAAGGCCTCTTCTGCCACAGGTGGCCAATTGATAGAGTCTTCCACATCGTCAATTGGTTTAGTCATCTAATTAAAAAATTACCATTAAACTACTACTGCCCCTATTATAAATATCTATTGTAAAGTTGACATAAATCGATAATGTGTCCTTTAATACAACAACGGTTATTGTGCAATTTCACAAATTAATTTAGATACACATCATCCAGTAATTTCAAATAAATGAAGTCTGAAAAATCATTTACCCACCAGTGTCATAGAAAAGAAAAAATATAATTGCAGGGGAAAGAGGTACAAGAATTAAAGAACTGCTTCATACATGATTTCTGTATTTTTATCATAGAATGATTTGTAATCAAACTTAAAATAAAATCAAACCATTGGAATGAATTTCTGAATTTCAAACTATAGTAATGAATTTGCTACATACAAGTTCTGTAAATTTTTCAATTGTCTAGGATACCATGGAAGTTAAGAAAACTCAAAACAAGTGGGTCTTAAACGAAAAAATTAAACTTAAAAAAATAGGTACAACAATAGCCTAGAATATATAAATCATGTGGCCGAGGTCCAAAAATGGCTTGAAAAATAATAATAAGCACACCAACTTCATGTTGATCACAAATTAATTTAGAAAAAGTAATAAAAAATTTCTAAATTTCAAACTATTGTAATGAATCTACTACATACAAATCCTGTAAATTTTTCAAATGTCTAGGATAACATGGAAGTCAAGAAAACTCAAAACAATTGGGTCATAAACCAAAAAATTAAACTTAAAAAAATTGGTAGCCTAGAATATATAAATCATGTGGCTGAGGTCCATCAATGGCTTGAAAAATAATGTTCTATCCTTTTGAATATAAGTCATCTTCACAAGAATTTACCTAGGTTGTTTAATTAGGAAGAAAAATAATACTAGAAAGGTAAAGTAATAAAAGGTGAAATGAAAGAAAAGAAAAGAAGATGAAAGGAAAAAAAAAATTCCACATGTTTGGTTGGGATGAATACTTCAAGGCAATGGTTAGAAATTTAAATATACTTCACCACTTTTCACCAATGAAAAAATCTTAACTTGTGTTTTTTTGCAAGAAAAATAATTTGTTATTTAGTGGGTAATCCAACAATTGCTAATAATAAGCACACCAACTTCATGTTGATCACAAACAAACTTAGAAAAAGTATTCAAAAATTTCTGAATTTCAAACTATAGTAATGAATCTACTACATACAAGTCCTGTAAATTTGTCACAACAATTTACAAAAATTATATACAGCACAACCGAGTGATTCTGTCATTTACACAAAATTATCTCAGAAAAATTGACTAAAAAAATCACTACAGCACCAAAATAGTTCACTTTCATAGTAAAAGGGTTTTGTGGTTTTTGTTACCTTATTGAAGGGGGACGGCAAAACCAAAACACTGTTTTTGTCAGTGTAGCTATGTGACGAGGCATCTTTCTCTTCTCATTCCTTCCTCTTCTGGCCTTTGCTGATCATACGGTGCGTTGAAGTCATGGAGTGTGCACATCAAGTTATTGTGGAGCTGTAAATTTAACTGTTGATGAACAACCAATTGATGGATAGATTTTCTCTTGTCTTTCAGTTTGTATGAAGATATTTTGTAGCATAAAAGATCTGCTTTTATAAGAGTGAAGATCTTGTTCAAACCTAGATATCCAGTTCAACATTTGTTACAACTAGGGTTTGAAAAGTTATAGAATAATGAGGTATAAAGACATGTTGTTGGGTTGAGAGAGAGGGGAGAGAGAGAGCGAGACAGAGCAAAAATTATCAAATTTTTGAAATTTGATTGAGTGGATGAGCGTTTGGTTCTTGTTGTTGCAGTGGATTTTTGAGCGCCACAGTTTTTCTATTGTCCGTTCCTTGCAAAAAGAGTTATCAAATCAGTAATGAATGGCTAGGGTTTACAAGACATAGAATGATGTTGTCAGGCATTGGTGAGTTCGGATATAGGCGGTGATAGGGGTCCTGGGGTGTATGTGTGGAAGATATGGGTAGATATGAAGGAAAAGGAAAAGTATATTGCCAAAGATATTCAGAATGCTTTTAAGATAATGTTCAGGATTTTGTCATATATGTTGACTAAACAAACAGTTTTTCAAATAATGAAAAGGAAAAATCTAATTTTGGGTTTATAACCAAATGCAGCCTGAATTTTTGACCTGATTCACGCCCTTCTAAAATTTAAAATTTATTGACAATTCAAATATTTTAAACTTATTTATTAAATTTATATAGTTTTAAAAAATACATTTTTAAAAATTAATTTGTAATAGAAACATAATTTTGAAATGCACTTTTTAAAAACGTATTTTGAAAATGTGCTTTAATTAAGCATGATTCATTAATTAAATCACCATGAAAGAGCATGATCAAATTGCGCCTTTATGTTAAAGCGCAACTTGAAAATGCGCCTTTAAAAAACACATTCCCAAATTGGGCCTTTAAAAAGTGCATTCCCAAATTATGTCTTTATGAGTGATATAAGTCAACCGTTAGAATGCAAAAACCTTCTCTCCTTCTCTTTCATGCACCTTCTCTGCTCACTACTCTTTCTCTGCACGACAAGCTTAGAGCCCTCCCCCCTAGGCCATTTTTGCGTCAGAGTCTCTACGACAGACTTGACCTAACACAGTGCTCTCACTCTCACAGCCATCTTGTAGAGATTTGAAAAATGAGGAAATTTTTTTTTTCGTTTTGCTTGGTAAGGCATTGTTCCTTGCACGGTTTGCCGGTAGGACATATCTCATGCACGGTTTTGCCAGGTAAAGCATTTCCATGCATTATTTTTATCGTATGACATGTTTAGAGGCATATTTGGAGTGTGTCATAGAAGATAAATATGCTTATAATATTATGAGGTTACCTGCTGTTCGAAATTGAGCCAAAACGGAACCGTTTCAAAATTGGACAAAAAGGGCATCCGGGTGGCCTGAGTGGAAAGGGATGATCCCGACCTCAAACGAAAATGTTTTCTTCTAATAATTTTCATTTAAAATAATTTTATGAATATTGGTTGAAACAAAATTTTAAATTGAAGCGTTTAGGAATGAGTTGTAGAATAACGGGGCTACGGGGCTCATTAAGGGCAAAATGGTCATTTGCCCTTGCCCCCTTTGACCCCTCACTATAAATAGCAGCCTCAATGAGCTGGAGATACATAAATCATTCTGTATCTCCAGCCTTTCACGTTCTTATAGAGAGAGAGTGAGAAAAGTCCCTAGAAACTCAAGAATTCAAGCTGTCGAAACACATATTTCGAGTGGGATTTTGGCCGAACTTCCTTCTGAGAAGTTGTTCATCTCCATGAGTACTATATTCTCACTAAACAGTTTGGTAGTCCAGAAAACACAGCCACCACAGTTCAATAAAAACTGATTTTAGGTATGATGTAGTGCTAAACTAGCAATAGATTCAAGTTCCTTTGTGTTTTTACATGTATTTGAACTGCTGTAAATGTATATCTAAGGTTATGAGATCACCTAGGAAGTTGCTCCTTTGAAAAGCCTAGAGTTGGTAGTTTAGGAGTATTTTTGTTCTTGTTGATTTTGGGTGATTTCTTGCCTTGTTTGATGTGTATTTGATAGATAGAATTGTGCCATGAGATTGTCAACCCATGTAATTATTGACACACCTTTTGGTTGGGCCATGTGATGATTTGATGCTTTTATGTTTAATAAAAATCTATGTCCCTTATGAATTTGTTGAAATTGTGAGACTTGTGCTTTACATAAGTATGGACATATTCAATTATGATGTATATATGTTGTGAGGGTGATACCTTGAAGTTTAAATTTAACTTTCATGAAATGAGTTATATGATTTGGGATAAGGGACACCATGTGTTTGATCATTTGTCACATTGAACTTGCATGATGAAATCATGGCATCTTGGCATAATGTGATTCCTTAGAAACGTGGTGTGGGTCAGCACGAGGTGTTGGACATTATGAGGGTGTAGATCCTGTGGTGAAAAACCCAAAATTCAACCGTTGGTACTCTTTTCCATCTGGAACGTACCGAAAAGGAGATATACGTGGCAAGTACTCATGCCAGCGGGGAAGGACCGTATCATGAGACATGGGTGGCATAGAGTTGCATGTGTGCGTCACGCATATAGACATTAGATAGCATTGGGGGAAAATGGTATTATAGTTTTGAACTGTACACTTGTACATGCCACGCCCCTTGAATTTGTTTCTAGTCTTAGTATTACATTATACCAGAAGTTGAGCTAGGCCCATTTGTGGGCAATATATTTCAGATGAGACCCCGGTTACTTGAGACTTCTTCAAGTCTTGAAGGATGGGAAGACATGGATTAAATTGAAGATTTGGCCCTTGGGGAACTTTTTGGATGTATGGGCATAAGCCCAATTTATTTTGTTTTATATTGGAACAAGTTGTAAACTTTAGGCCTTGGGCCATTTTAATATGCATGAGTTGCGAATCAAATGAATGTATAATGATTGTAGTTTAATTATATTTTACATGGATATGTTGGATATGGAGAATGCATGTTTTGGTTGGATGGAATTGTGGCCACCGTATGAGGGTGGGTTGTTGGTGAATTTATACTCATACATGTTGTGAAAATTAGGTGGAAAAGCCTTAGAAAAATAAAGGAAACTATGCCTAAAATTTTAGAAAATAAAGTGAAAAATAAGTGCGTAAAACACCTCTTAAATGAGCGAGAAAAATGCTTAAAAATTGGGGTTTTGAAATTAAGGAAAATTGGGTTGAAAATGGATGGAAAAGGGCTTGAAAAGCTTATGAAAAAGGGGACACAAAATGGGAAATTTTGGGGCAGCCAACGGAGAGATTTGCTTGCAGTATTTCTACTGTTTCTACAATAAAAATGTAGGAAATCAGAAAAATCAAGTTGCAGTAGTTTCAGAGTCAGACCTGGACTGCCCAGCCACTGCCCGCACGCCCTGCCACCAGCGTCCTGCCCGCGCGCCAACCTGCGCGCGTGCCTACGCTGCCTTGGCCTGTTGCCACGCTGCCCTACCTGTTGCTACAACCTGCTGTCCCCCCTGTTTCGCCAACCTTTTGGCCACCTTTTTGAGCTATTTTTTGGGCTATATTTGGACATTATTTTGGGCCATGTTTGGCTAATTTTTGGGCCATGTTTGGGCCCCACTTTGGGCTGTTTTAGGGACCTTTATGGGTCATATTTTGGCCATGTTGTGACCTAGATTTCAAGATCACATTTGGGCATCCACTAGGACCAATTTGGGCTGATATTTGACCATCTTTTGACTATGTCCTAGGACATTTTGGAGTCATCCGAGACATCACTTTAGGGGGATTTTTAGATATACTTTAAGGCTATTTTAAGGACCATTTTTAAACATGATTTAAATTGATTGGAGCATTAAGTGGGACAAGCGTTTAATTTTAATATTGGGAGAAAAATTTGAAGAATAATAAGGGATATTTCAATTAAATTTACTGGATTGTCATTTCATTTCTTTTCTTTTATTTCGTTCAGTCGCTCCTCGGGTTCGTAGAAATCCGGGGCGTGACATATCTATTTAAAGGTTAGTCTCTCTCACCCTCTCACTCTCATAGTCTTTTGAATCTCTCATCTCTCTCACTCATAGTCTAAATTTCTCAAACTTTCTAATTTTTTCACTCTAACAAGATATCTCAAGCTCACCACATAGAGCAGTTGGTATCTCACACTCTCTGAGCAACCCGTGTGATTTGGATTATTAGGGAAAATGTATATTATTTTACCAATTTTGATGTTGTTTGATTTGGATTATTTGATGACAATATGTGATGATTTTTGTTGCAGTATAAATAAGAAACCTTAATGCAATATTGGGTTTGTATATGGCTTTATAGATGGATCACCATAGACGTTGATGTTGGTTCACCAAATCTCACACATGAAACACAATAGGGTGGTCGACTTATATGAAACAGGAAGAGAATAGCTTGTGGCACTTAGTTTCATCTTTTTTTTTTAAACACAGACATCTATCATATGATTTTTGGCCTTTTGAACGTGTATTAGATTTTTTTGTTAATCAAAGACTTGTATAGAATCTTTTAGGGTAAATTACATTGACTTCCCCTTAGATTTATGACAATTACATTGACCTCCCCTGAAGTTTCTGAAATTACACTGACTTCTCATACTTTACAAAATAATATACAAATACCTCCCTCCTGTCATTTTTTTTTCCTTCAAAATGACAAAACTGCCCACTTTTATTTATTTATATTTAAATTTTTCTAATTTTGATCAATTTATTCTAACTTTTTTTAAAGACATTTTAATTTTTTTATTTAAAAACAAATTTAAGGTAAATAACTTATTTTTATTTTATATAAATTTAAGGTTTTTATCAATATTTATTTTAAAAATGAAAAAAAAATTGGTCGAGATTTAAAAAATTGAAAAGGGTAGTTTTGTCATTTTAAAGAAAAAAAATTGACTGGAGGGATGTCTCTGTATATTATTTTGTAAAATAGGAGAGGTCAGTATAATTTCAGAAACCTTAGAAGAGGTTAGTATAATTGTCATAAACCTCAGGAAAGGTCAATGTAATTTAACCTAATATTTTATTACATACAATGCATTTTTATATCTTTAGATCTTCTTTTTAACAAGTAATATATATATATATATATGTGTGTGTGTGTGTGTGTGTGTGTAATATATATATATATATATATATAAACAAGTAATATACATCTTCTTTTTAACATTGATTCATAGGGTTTAGGGGGTAAATCTTTGCATAAAAATATAAACCAACTCCGAAATGACACCTACCATTCCATAACACATAAATATAGTTGCGTGAATTGATCGAATGAAAAAATATGACCTCGGTAGGGTACTTTACAAGTTAAAGGTATCCAAACCAAATTTGAACTTTCAAATTGTTAATTCCTAGGGTTTGGGGGTAAAAATTTGCATAAAAATACAAACCAACTCCAGATCGACATCGACCATTCATCACACATAAATACAGATGTGTGAATTGATCAGATGGAAAAATATGACCTTGGGAAGGTACTTTACAAGTTAAAGGGACCAAACCAAATTTGAACTTTTAATTTATTGATTCCTTGCGTTTGGGAGGTAAAAATGTCCAAAATAAGACAAACTCAACCCAGACCGAGACTTATCATTCCACCACACATTAATAAAAGTGTTTGAAATGATTTGGATAGGAGAAAATTACTCATATCGGGTAATTTCACAGATTAACAATCTGTTGTTTGGTTTGCTGATCTACTAATAAAGGTGCATTTTTGGGATTGCGCTTCTTAAAGGACGCATTTTGCTGATGCGCTTTATAAAGGCGCATTTTTGAAATGCGCTTTAACAACGTAATTAAATTACACCTAAGGCTTTAATCATAAGCGCAATTTAACTGCTTAATTAAATTACACCTAAGGCTTTAATCAAAAGCGCAATTCAAAATTGTGCTTATAAAAGGCGCATTTCCAAAATGCATTTCTATTGAAAAATTAAACATAAAAGTGCATTTTAGAATTGTGCCTTTAAAAACTACATGGGTCTGATAATTAAGTTTAAAACCACTTGGGTCGGGGTTAAAAAAGAAAAAAAAGGAACACGATCCGGGTCAAAACTTTTAGATTGATATCTTACGTTCAACGTAATCATTATATCAAATTTTTTACCCCCGCCCATGCACTTTATTTTTAAATTTTTCAAGCCCATGTAGTTTTCGGATTATTTTCTAGACCCATGCAATATTTAAAATCATCTTTTCAAAAGATGCTTTTAAACTAATTTTTTTTCAACCAAAGCATCTTTTGAAAAGACGCTTTAGGAAACGACTTTTGAAAGACGCTTTTTGTTGGATATAATTTTAAGTGTTCAAGATTCGTTACTCTTTTAAGTTTCTATATTTCAAGCTAAAATAGTCTTTTAAAAAGACGCTTCTAGAGGCTTTTTTTTTTTTTTTTTTATCAAAAGATGACTTTGGATAAAAAATTTAGATCAAACACATCTTTCCAAAATATGCTTTTAAAAATTGCATTGGTTTGGGCAATAACAAAAAAAGTGTTTGGAAATTTAAAAACAAAAATTACACGAGTGATGTAAAAAATTTCATTTATATCCCTTATGTTGGCAATATAATATGTAATATTTTTTTTTTTACGCCAAGTAAATGAGATATCCAAGTAGTTAAAGCTTGACTAATCCCCATTTTCTTACGCAAGGCCACCGTCTCATAGGATCATTAAACGTCTGGACTACTAGCCCTGGCTTGTGGTTGGCCCCAGGGATGTGGAAAAATAGTGCCTAAACATTTATATGAATTGAATCTATCATAATAATTGTAAAGATCCGATTTTTTTTTTTATTTTTATGAATGTGTATGTATGAAATGTGTATGAGTGGTGTAATTGTATATGTCTATGGTAATATATATTGTATGTGTACATGTGTTTAAATATATATATATATATATATATATATATAAACAAAAAATGCAAGCAATGCATTTAATACAAGATGGAAAGAGGGGGAAAGAAGTCAGAAAGAGGTGTGGGTGTTGAGTGTGTGCAGGTCTGATGTAAAGAGATATAGTAGAGAGAGAAAGAGTATGATGTATGTATATACATATGTGTCCATTGGTGAGAGAGAAGGGTAGAAGAAGCAAGGATAAGAAATAGAAACTGAGAGTAGTTGGAAGGAGTTCAGAAGGTGAACCAAGAGGGAGGAAGAAGAGGAGAGAAGCTGCAACAAGAATAATCCAGAAAACTTGGTGAGTTGGCTCAGTTCTGGTTTTTCAATTTTAAAGCATGATGATTAGTTTGAATGATAGGGTCTTGTAGAGCATGTGAAATGGAATTTAATGCAAGAAGAATCAACTAAAATGATTAAGAAATGAGTTAGAAAATAGCAGTTGCAGGTCTGTGTAGATAATCGGGTGTGTGAGTGTAATGCTTTAAAAACTTGTTTAAATGGTGGGGAAATGTTCCTCTTAAGTGCAGAAAACCAATGGGGGTGGTTTGGGCTAAAAACAGTAAAGGAACAAGCGTAAAATCGAAAAGAAATCCTTGAGAGAGGAGGAAGAGAGCGACATTGAAAACAGGGTTGAAAATGGCCGAAAAAAAGTTCACCGTCGCCGAAGATGGCGGCGGAACCCTAGGGCAACCCTACCGGAAAGTCGGGGAAGAAGAAGAACTGTTCATGGTTTTGGGTTTTGGTCGGTTCGGGTTCGAGTCAGACCCGACCCACCCGGACATATCGGATACCCGAAGCTACGTCGTTTAAGTTATAAAAATTTAGAGGAATTGGGGGTGTTTGGATAAGGGTTTAAGAAATCCAATTGAAATTAAATTCGAGGAAGGGGGATATCCTGTTTTGGTTTAAGTGGGCTGTCCACCGTTTGGTTTTAAAACCATTTGAAAAAAAATAGCGCAGGGGCAACACCCCTGTGACTCGAACCAGGAACTGAGTGGATGGGAGAGCACGTGCGAACCAATTGGGAAGGGACAATCCCGTGCCCTTTTTAGGCACAATATATATATATATATATATTATATTTTAACTTTATTTAATTAATTTAATTAAATTAAATATCACGAAATGGCCCGAAGTCCAAATGGGACAAGTCATTAGTGTATTTTGACTATCTCAACCCTTCTGAATCCAACGATGAGGTCCATAACATGAGACGAGGTCCCAAAAAATAAAAGACCAAGTAGGAACATTGAAAATTACTAAAATACCCCTAAGTTAAAAAGTAGTCAAACGAACTCCGATTAAAGTAAACAAATAGTGAATTTTTATTATTTCGAGCATTCCGGACTCAACCTTAGAGTCCAATTTGTGAAAAGAGGCCTCGAGAAGTAAGAACCCATAAAAGTGTAAAATGACCGTTTTGCCCTTTTTAGCCCGGACACTCAAATTGAATTTCGCGAAAGCCAAATCGACTTTCTTCGACGTTCCAAACTCAATGGTAGAAGTCTATTTTAGTAAATTAGAAACTCGTGAAATAAAAGAATAAAATTTGATGAATAGCAGTAATTCAAGTAGTAATAGATTGAGCTATGTTTTATGCTTTTAGGAACACTGAAAGGAAAGGAGAAGGCGGCCTGACCTTCTACATTCTCACTGTTTAGTTCAGCTACACAGCGAGCACTGATTTCCTAGGGTTGAGACAAACCCATCAGGTATGATGTTTTACTAATGTAAGAAATATGATTAAGTTTAGGAATATTTTATGAGTAAATTGAATGACTTGTATGCTTAACTATTGTTGGGGAATCGTTTGGAATATGTTTATATGATAACCTGGAGTTGGTTGTTTACATGTTTATGTGTTTCTTGCATTCTTTGAGAATTTAGTGAAGTGATGAATGTGAACTGTAACCATATGTTTAAATTGACAGTATGAGATATGTATTCATGTGGAATAAGTTTGTGAGTTAAATATTATTGTTGCCTCGGTTGCCTCGGGTATGATATATTGTTTAAAGCATGCTTCGTTGAGATTATATTATTGTGTGGTGAAATCAAAGCATCTTGGCATATGGTGAATCCTTAGGAAACATGGTGTGAGTTGAGCACGTGGTGCTATGAATTATGAGGGTGTAGATCTTGTGGATGAAAAACCCAAAATTGGCCATTGCATTGGTGCTCAGATCCATCGGGGGGAGGCCCTGTAAATAGGAGTTGGTACTCAGATCCAACGGATGCGGTTCGTAAACGAGACATGTGCGTGGCATAGAGTGCATGGGTGTGTCATGCATATTTACATTGTATTGTATTGATGAACTGGAAGGCATCTAGATTATAAATGTACATTTTGCACATGCCACGCCTTAATCTTGTTTCTTGCATCAGTATTATGTCATACCAGCAGTTGAGCTAACCCATTCATGGGATATCATATTTTAGATGACGACCCTTGCTACATGAGACTCAATGAGGTCTTAATGAAAGAAAGAACTTGGAACTACATTTGGCCCGTGGGGCATATTTTGATGTTGTACAAAGGCATAAGCCCTAGAATATTTCATGTTTATTTGTATGTTACGAAACAACGGGCAAGGCATTATGGATTAGTATCAGGAACCTGAATTGGGTTAGTGTTGAAATGCATGTAATTATCTTTATTTTATTTCCTTTTTGTTTATCTCACTCACCCCCGGGTTTGTGGAAATTCGGGGCGTGACAATAATGGCCTTATTCATTTGAGTTTTTTAGCATCATTTGAGCACCAACATTTGGACCATGAATTATTGCTCAGATATAATTTATCCTAGTGGTTTCATGCCCTCTCTTTTGTTGTAAGGTCTCGGGTTCAAGACCCTTGACCAATGCTTTGGCACATCCCATTTCCCTCTTTTTTAGTTTCTTAAGCTAAATGACATAGTTTAAATTTATTTTTTGTTTTTTAAAAAATAGGCCAATGTTGAGTTGTCTTCTTCCTTGTGCTGTGTTGGGGCTCTCTACAATGAAGTAGTCGAACTTCCATTGTTGGGTTTTTCCCCCATTTTTGTACCTTTTTTCGATTCTAATCCTATCCTAATATTGTTCCTTAGGTCATAACACAAGTTTGGAGAGTTAAAATACATTAAAATTATAAAAAATTTATAGAAACCATGATCGTATGGTGTACCTATAACTTGGCAATATCTCTCTTATTTTTCAACTGTTTTACTTCATTTTTTACCCTATAATTCCATTTTCTCTTGTACATTAAGACCCAAGTGTTGAAAACAAGTTTATTGAAAAAATTCTAGACACCCCGACACACACCCATTTCTAGTTTCCATGAGTTTTGCCATTGTTGGACCATCATTTTAGTCCTAAATCATTCCTTGTGACATGCTAAGTGTATATCAATACTTAGGAAATACTTTGGACTAGGTTTCATGCAAAACCCATTTCTTTTCTCTCTTTAAAATTACAGCGTGCATCCTTGTATATGTATATACATATAACATATATATATATCATTATGTATATATGCACGTAGATTAGGAGTGTGCATTTAGAGTTGTACATAAGTATATATATAGGTATATTTCTAAAATGGGTTATATACTTGCTCATGCCTTTATATATACACACACACACACACATTATGCATATGTATATGTGTGTATATATAATTCATATATAGATATGTGTGTATGGGAGTGCAATAGGTGTGTATAGATGTTTGTACATAATTACATTGTGTAAGGAAGTGTATCTTGAGCTTACTCCTTTTCCCTCATCTCTTTCTCTACATTCTACTTTACTAAAATACTTTTATGTTTAGAGAGGGTTGCTCATGAAAGGAAGCACCCCTATTTATAGTCTCAAGGGGTTGCAAGCTTTAAACTTTGTTGTTCCAAATTCACTTCCATTGTCAAAATTTTACCAGTGTACTTCATCAATTCTTTACAAAAATTTTGAAACATCTCTCACAACGTTGATATGCAACTTGAAAATTTAGGCACCGACCCTAAATCAGTATGACGTGTTTTGTATTCTATTATTTCACGTGGTTAGAGGCTCAATCATTTCTTGGTTCATAGCACAATAATTGCCACGTGTCCAGTTTTGAGGCAATTTAATTTGTTGTATATGTGTCCAAGGTTATCATTTCAGAATTACATGAAAGTTGACATCCAAGAATTTTTTAACGCATAAGTCGTTATGGTGTTGTTTGTTTCTTCAAATTATTTCCTTATAATTTTTTTCCACTGCTTGGTCTATTAGTCATTAATCTGAGATTATATAAAAATTTACTTGGTCGATCTTATTGATATTTATATTAAAGTATGATATTCAATCTTTTTAATAGATGTAGTCTTTATCTAATTACTCATATCTTAATTGGCTTGGGGCCTATTTGGACTAAATAAAATACTAGAGAGGTGACATATTAAATTTAAAAGCAACACTTATTTTATACTTCCTGTTATTCATTTAATATTTCACTATTAATTTTAGTTAATATGTGTCATGCATATTTATCTAATTAGTTTTGAATTAATATTTACTCATATATCGGCTAATAAGATATTTAAAAATTTGGAATGTTACACCTTAGTTGATAAATATCGAGTTTCCTTTTTCGTATGTTGAGTGTCTTACACACATCGTTAGACTTATAAATTTTCATGCAGTTTAATCCATAATTATACTATCGATAAAAAAAATCCATAACTATATGCTATGCGTGAAGGTTAACAGTGTTTTTCATTCTTCTTTTACCTTGACTAATATTTAACAGTGATTTGTTATCCAAACGGACCCTTAAATTGGACTTAAAATGTTGAAAATCTTAACATTATATTTTTTGAAATTTAATTTGTGAAAACAAACTTCATTTTTTACCCCAAAACATAAAAAAACCTTAAGATAGGCTCTTCCAGAATTTTTATAGCATATTTAATAGCTAAATTAAACACTAAGGATACTTTTGTAATTTACTAAAATAAGTGTCATATTTTTGGGATTTAATTAGCTTAAACGGATACCGAATTTGAATATGGATCGTTGAAAAACCTTAAGCCATGTTTGGTACGCAGAAATGGAATGAAATAGAAAATGGAATGGAA
This sequence comes from Nyssa sinensis, assembly GCA_008638375.1. Taxonomy (NCBI): domain Eukaryota; kingdom Viridiplantae; phylum Streptophyta; class Magnoliopsida; order Cornales; family Nyssaceae; genus Nyssa; species Nyssa sinensis. The sequence continues at coordinate 20,681,401 of CM018046.1, forward strand.
ATGACATGGAATGGAATGAAGATTCCTTATTGGTTGTGTAGACACCTTATTTTGTGACCCTTGATTGGGTAGAAGCAATTCGGTAATTATGTCAAGTGTGACTGTGTGAGCGCAAGTGCCAGAATAATAGTCAAATAATCTTGGCTTTTAAAAATCCACTCCCTCGAGGTGGGAGAGGAACGCTTTCTATTTGGATTGGAGTGTCCAATGAATATACAAAAGAGTCGCTGATTTGTTTTAGGCTAATTAACAAACAAACCTGTCATAAACCATAGAGAATATATATAAAGAGAATAGCAAAGAAAACTGGAATTATGATGCTTTGGTCTTATTTACATTTTAAACTCCTTGACATAGGTCAAAATAAAGTAAAACAAAACTTGTCTACAATGAACCAAAGAATTCCAAACTCGGGAGTTAAAGTACGAGATGTGAAGGGGTAAGGCACCTATCTCGCCCAATCTGAATGGATTGGCCTCAAATGTTCATCCACAAGGCATAAATATTCCATGACAGGAAATAAGAGAGGGTGAATAGGAAGAGATAATGATAATAATGACATGAACACATAAAATAAATAGAATAAATAATGTAAATAAACCTAAAGAAGGGGTAGGTAGAAGTAGAGAGATGACATGAATAAAATAAGAAAAAATAGATAAAGTAAATAAGATTAAGACAAAATAGTGGAATCGGACATTCAGATAATGGAATCAGAGCCATCGTAGTTCTTTAATTCAATTGATTCTATCAAAAGTGATAGGATAAATTGAATTAGGAAAAGAGAAAAAAAGTAAGGTTTTAGGGAGCATACTTGATTATTTGTGTTGAATTAGGCAAGGCTTGAGTTTGAACTCATTGGATTGAATCTTCAGTTGTGTAGAGTTTCGTCTTGAACGAAGTAGAACTCTTGCTTGTGTAGAACAAGGCTTCAAAAAAAATATGGAAGAGAAAGAATTATTGCAACAACATTTGGTTACTAAAATTTATGTCTTTGATTATGGTAGCCATAAGGTCTTATTTATAAGGAAAAGTAAGGAGGTTTGACCTAATGGCTCACAATGAATCCTATAGATGAATGACCAAGATTAATGCTTAATGTGCAAGCAATTTAGATTGGAAATTATTTTGTGCACAAGTTAAAGCAATTCCCTTAAAATAAGGAGCTTGCTTTGGAAATTACTTAGAGACAACGAAGGAAAGGAAATAAGCAAATATTTGTGCACAAACCTCAAACCTCTATTTACTATATTACCCCTAATTCGGTGGAGAATTTAGGGACAAGAAAATTACAAAAATGTCACTAAGGCTTAAAAAAGTCAAAATTGTCCCTAATAGCCAAAATTACCAAATTAACCTTATATGGGTAAAATGGCATGTAAATTACATGTATGCCCATGAATGACCAAAATAACCTATAGTGATAGGAATATTCTAAAATTGCCAATGTACCCTCCAAAGGGTAAGATGACACTATTATTATAGATCTCTACAAGGTGGAAAACTTCTTGTATTTACCAAACTACCCCTAAAGGATAAGGAAACATTAAAAATTACCAAAATACCCTTAGTGGTCATTATGACCAAAATACCCTCAAGGGTCCTATGTGTCAAATGACCAAAATGCCCTTTGTGGGCATAATGACCAAAATGCCCTTTATGGGTGAAATGGCCAAAATGCGTTCTATGGGTAGAATGACCAAAATGCCTTTTATGGACGAAATGCCCTTATAGGAAAGATGACAAAAATTTTCTTTATAGGAAAAATAACCAAAATGGCCTCTATGGACAAAATGATGAAAAATGTCCTTTATAGGCAAAATGACGAAAATGCCCCTATAGGCGAAATGACAAAAAATGCCCTCTATGAAAAAAATGACCAAAATGCCCTTTATGCGCGAAATGACCAAAATGCCCTCTATGGGCGAAATGATTTCAAAGTCCCATTCCTAGTAGGACTCTTTTTGTCAGAGTCCCAGCTCTAGTAGGACTCTTCTACCCATCTAAGGGCGCTTCGATAATTTTGGCATTATTTTGCCTTTGAAGGATATTTTGGTAATTTTAGCACAATCCTATCCTTAGTAAGACTCTTTAGTCACTTGAGGGGCAGTTCGTAGTTTCCATATCATTTTACCCATCTGGGGGTAATTTGATAATTTTAGTCATTTGGTGATAAATTAGGCACATTTTCATAGCTTGACGGGCAATTTGATCATTTTACATGTCTTGTGGCAATCTAGAGATTCTCCATCAAATTGGGGGTAATTTGGTAATCATGAGTGATAGAAGTTTATTTAGGCATAATTAGTGTTAGTCCTAAAAGTTTTCAACCAAGGACATCTCAGTAATTTTGATGATAAAAAAACATTATCCTAGTGGACTAATGTTTTATCTAAGTGACAATGTAAATATGTCATTAATCTCAAAGAGGAACATTGATCAAGAAATGAAAAAGTCCATCAAGTTAAAGGATTCCGCTCAAGAACATGCTTCAAGGCAAGAATCAAATCAAGTGGAATGATCTCATGTTGAATCAAACAAATGAACACACTCAAGCCCAAAGATTCAAGTCAAGTCAAGTGAAGACTTTTATTTTGCGTATTTTGGGTTTTGAGTGATTTAGGATTAGATTGATCATCGTTTATACGCTTTTACTATTTAAAAATAATTAACTAAGAACTAACCTCAAATGGTTTTTCAAAACAAAACAAATGCCATACTTTAAGTTTTGAAAAACCAAAAGGTTTTGATAAAAGTACATTAAGAAAAATAAGTTAAAAGACACTCACTGTCCAAACCAGTCGACTAGTTCATGGAACCAGTCGACTGATTCTTAAAGGCTTATTTTTACACTGATCAAACCAGTCGACCAGTTTCAAGAACAGTCGACTGAGTGACCTTTTTCAAAATAGCCTAAGACTCACTGTTCATTGTAGTCGACCTTTAGAGAGAATCAATCGATTACTTTTTAAGGCTAAAAATAGTATACATCAGAGCTAGTCGGCTGATCCAAAAGGCCAGTCGACTGATTGTTCTTGAACACTTGACCCTCAAATCCTCTATATAATTTAGTTGGCCTAATTAGTTGACTAGTCCTCTATCTAGTTGACTAATTGATTGTTCAGTCAACTGAATCTGTCGATCTGGCAATCATGAATTCCAATTTTTAACAGACAAAAAAGGGGGAGAAACGACTCTTTTTGAAAAGTAATGAACATATTCTTTCAAGGGCTATAAATAGAGATTCTTTAGGGCATTCTATGTCATTTTTTTACATGCTTACACTTTTACATCTTTACTCTTGACTTTAGATCCAAATATTAAAAATCTATATCAAAAACTTCTACAAATATTTAAATACTCTGAGTTTACAACTAATCTATCTATAGAGAGTGAGCATTTTATTGTGCCAAAACCATTCTCGAAGAGAGTGTTATTTGGTAAACATCTTTGTATAATCTCATTGCGGTGAGAGTTGTGGGTAGGTGCCACCTGGTAAGGCAAAATGGTATATTTTGTTGGGATAAGAGGGTTGCAGTTTTCACATTATAAAAGTTTGGTCTCTACCTGTAAGGAGTTCAAAATAGTTAAAAAACTCAAGTGGGGATGCTTAAGTCAAGGATGTAGGAAGTTTTTCAAACCTCGTAAAACGGTTGTGTTTGCTCTCTCTCTCTATTGTCTATTTATTTGTGCATTTACAACATTCATTTTTAAAGTTCTTAAAAGAAACTAATATTTGCAACATACCCTATTCACCCCCACTCTAGGGTAAATATCAAAGCAACAATTAGGACTTTCCTTTTCTAGAGTTTACATAAATCTGGTTGGTAAATATTTCTTTAAAAGGAGATACATTGAACATAGACCCTTGCATTTTTAGATTTTATTTCCAAGTAAATTCTATTTTTCTTAATTCTCATTGGGTGTTATGACATGAAATTTTTTTTTTTTATTATTCTTGGTTAATTAAAAATTATTATTATTATTATTATTATTATTATTAATATGATGGATGAAAGTGTGTATATAATGTGCATAACATATATATATATATATACATGGATGTATACATATATATATATATATTTTTTTTAAGTTGTGTAATGTGTGCATGTATATGGGTATGTGTATATGGATATGTAGGAGGATGAATAACAGTGCAGTGTGTGTGTGTGTGTGGTTACAACCGGACTAGAGTGGGGGAGGAGTTGGCAGTGTGTGAAACTAGTGTGTGTGTGATGATAATATATATATATGTAGATGTATAGGAGCAGCTTTGCATTAAATGCAAAGCTGCATTTGGGGGGAAACAAAAGGTGGCTGACGGTGGAGAGGGGGTCAAGAATAGTGGCTGTGAGGGAGAGACGTGAGGGATTTGATTTGTGTGTGAATAAGTGTGGTCTCGGGTGGGAAGAGAAGAGAAAGAAAGAAACAGAAAGTGAGAGAGAGAAATAGAGTTCTGGGAGAGAGTTGAAGCTTGGTTTGAGCTCGGAGCAAGAGGGTGAAAGAAGGCACGGCTAGAGAGGGAAAATACAGAAAACCAGTGAGTACTCCCTTTCTGTTTTATTTTTTTTAAGGCATGGTAATTTATTTGATGCATAGGGTTTTAAAGAGTATATTGTGAGGATTATTTTGCAAAAAGAATGAAGGAAAATGGTTGAAAGATGAGGGAGAAAAAGGGGTTTGCAGGTCACGGCCATGGGGGGGTTGGATTAGCATTTTATGTACAAAACTTGGATTAAATGAGATAGAAATGACCCTAATAAGTGCAGAAAATGAAAGGAAAAAGAAATGAGGGAAAACCGTGAACAACCGAGTGAGAAATTGAAAATATTCAGTTGGCCGGAGATTCGGCCATGGGCCTTTGAGCCCTATTTCGTGAAAATCCGTTGGTCTAAACTGAAAATGGAAGGTGGGAATGAAACTTACTTGAAAAACTCTAGAAAATGGCATTTTGAAAACATGAAAAAGCCGCCGGAGATCGGTCGCCGGCGCCGGAGAAGGCGCCGGAACCCTACTGTGCGTCGCCGGAAAATCGGGGAAGAAGGGGGGGTCTGTTCCGGGTCCGGGTTGGGTCGGTTCGGGTCCGGTTCGGGCGGGTGTGAACCGCCCCTGCCACGTGTCGCACGGAGGTTTTAAATTAAAAACCTAATTGGGGCTGTTTGGCAACCGGATTAAGAAATTGAAATTGAAATTGGAATGGGAATAGGGATATCCTATCCCAGTTTTAACCCTATCCCTTGTTTGGTTATCCGAATATGGAATAAGGGTTTTCAAATTACAATTCTGCCCCTGAACTTTTGATAATTGAAAATTAACCCAAAACTTACGAAAATTATAAATTGACCCCCAACTATTAATAATTCTGATTTGACCCTCCTGAATAAAATATTAATAAATTATTAATTAAATTAATTAATTAAATTAATTTAATTAATTAAATATTCAAAAATATCCCGGAGTCCAAATGGGACAAGTCATTAGTGTATTTTGACTATCTCGACCATTCTGAGATCAATGGTGAGGTCCATTTTACGAGACGGGATCCCAAAAAATGAAAGACCCGTAGAAACCTTTAAAATTACCAAAATGCCCCTGAATTAAAGTACAGTCAAACGAACTCCGAATTAGGTAAACAAATAGTGAAACTTTATTATCTCAAACATTCCGGACTCAACCGTAGAGTCTGATTTGTGAAAAGAGGTCACGAAATGTAGGGACCCGTGTAAAGTGCAAAATGACTGTTTTGCCCTTTTTAACCCAGGTGTCCGAATTGAATTCTACGAAAGCCTAAACTTAGTTTCTTCAACGTCCTGGACTCAATAGTGGAGTCTAAATTAGCAAAATAGAAACTTATGAATTAAAGACATAAAATTTGATAAATAGAATGAATTCAAATGACAATGAACTGAATTACCTGTTATGCTTATAGGAACGCGAAAGGGCAAGGAGAAGGTGCTCTGACCTTCAGTATTTTCACAGTGATCCTTCCATACCTCGAGTGCACTTCTTGAGTTGAGACCGATTTACAGGTACGATATATTGTGCTAAGTAAGAAATAGAATTGAGATTAGGAATACTTGCTTTGCTGCATTGATTGTTCACATGTTTGCTTGAGTGTTCACATGCTTATGTGCTACGTGCTATCTTGTTAAGTTGGATGATGATTATGGGTATATCGAATGTGTTAATGTGGTGTGTGAATTATATGCTTTGAAGAACTGTTGATATTATGAATTGTGTACTTGAAGGCATGCTTTATATATGAATGAGATGCATCATTGAGATTGCATTGTGACATGATGAGATCAGAACATATTAGCATAGTGTAATTCCTTGGACATGGCGTGGGTAAGCACTTGGTGCTTTGCATTATGAGGGTGCAGATCCTGTGGTGAAAAACCCAAAATCGGCCAATAGGTACTTGCAAGCCTGACGGATTCCGAACTGTGAAGCGAGACATACGCGGCGGTACTCATGCCAGCGGAGAATGACCGTATCATGAGACATGGGTGGCATAGAGTTGCATGGGTGTGTCACGCATACAGTACATATACTATATACTGCTCATATACTGCCATCATGATATTGAATGCCATATAGAAATAACTGTACACTTGCACATGCCACGACCTTAGTTTTGTTTCTTGCATTAGCATTATATTGTACCAACATGTTGAGCTGACCCCTTTGATGGGGCAAACATTTCAGATGATGTCCCAGCTGTACGAGACGTGGAGATGATCTGATTAGGGACTATGTTAGGCCCAAGGGGCGTTTGTTTTGATATTGTATAAGGGCATAAGCCCAAGACCATATTTTATTTTACATGTTGTAAACAAGTGGACTAGACTCTATGTATGTATCAGAACAGTGTACAGAATGTATGAGAATGTCATTATTATCTTTTATTTCTTTATTATTTTATTTTCCTTTGTCTCGTTACTCGCGCCTCGGGTTCGCTGGAATTTGGGGCGTGACATTGGGTCTTGCATGTAGACATTAATTTTATTGGTTCTTGTATTGTCATAATTAATTTCTAATTAATTTATTTAGGATAATCATCCCTTAGGATATTATTTGATTTTCTATTTCTTTAATCCTATAATTATCACTCAAGACATGATCCTAGCTTTCCATTTTAGGGTTTTATTTTAGGCCCTTGGATTGAATCTCCATATTTTGTCTATAAATAGACCCCTTTGGCTATCACTTTTTAACACACAATTCCATAGCTTTATGCTGTTAGTATATTCCTAGAGTTCTCTCTCTAAGAACTCTCCATTTTCTAAGACTGAAGCCCTCCCGAAGTATCAGTCTCCTTTCAAGAAGCAAGCTAAAGCCCCGTCGAAGTGACAATTTTTGACTCGAAGAAGCAAGTCAGAGATCTACTCGATTGAAGACTCCAAATCAGATTTCCCAAGCTGAAATGCTACCCGACTTCCACGACTAAATAAGGTACACATATCAAACCCTTAATAGTTTTTTTTTTTTTTTAATTTGGTTGATCTCGCCTCTTTTATCACTCTTGATAAAAGAGGGTAAACCGGAGAACTACGTGACTTTGATTCCAGTTTTCTAAACGGATACGTAGGAAGCCTTCGAGCTCGAGTCGAATATATTTTATATTTATTTTATTTCTTTTTGCAAGATCATTCGTTCTTTATCGTCTCTATTTATACACCTTGTTTTTTCTAATGAAATAGCCTTGTATGTGAATGTTTGAGGTTGATCCATTCGGATCGGGCGGGGTAGGTGCCTTAGTCTCGAGCCTATTTCTTTGGTTTCATATTATTCAGTTTTTTATTTATTTGACCTATGTCAAGGGGTCCCTTTTTAGAATGTAACAAGGAAATGAAGCAGTATAATTCCTTTATTTCATTCATTTTCAGTTTTCCTTTAATTGCATTCTGTTGTAATAGATTTGCTTGTTTCTTACCCAAAAATAAGTTTGTGACTCCTCATATTTTCTTTATTTCCCATGTAAGGCATTCCTTCCCACCTTTAGGGCTTTAGGGAAGGAGACAGTCGGGATCCCCCCAATACGCAAAAAGTGACTTTTTTTGGTGACTACGCCCATAGGTTGTTTGGTAACAAACAATGAAAGTGTGCAGGAATGAAATCACCATTCTTGATCTACTATTTGGTTAGACTATTTTAATGATGGAGTGAAATGGAATAAAAATTAATTTTACTAAAATATCCTTGTTTATAAGAAATGAAATATGACCTACATGTACTTAATTTTTAATGTTAATTGATATTCTATTATTATCAAAACTTTTTTTTTTAAAAAAAGACATTCATTTAATTTGGGTGCTTGCATGTCTGAAAAGTTGTATTTTTTGACAAGGGAGAAGTTAGTTAAAATAATGTTTTTATTAACAAGGACTATGAGTTACATTCTAAAATGCTCGGCTAATTTAATGGATTTTTATTTTAATATTAATAACTATGACTTAAATTGAGAGAATGATTTTCTTTTAAATGCTTGTTGACATCTCTCGAAAAAGGACCTATCTACTTGGAGATGTAATTGTTTTCTTTTAAAAAAAATGTTAGGTACAAAAATTTAATCTCTAACCCAATACTATGAGACTTTCATTACCATCACTATAAGCTTACTTCTTCTTCTTTTTTTTTTTTCAATTGTTCATCGTGTTTAAATATTATATAGTCATATGAAAAACAACCTACATATCCCTAAGAAGTCAAATTCTTCCATGGGGATAAGGGAAGGGAGGTATGTAGAAATTTAAATCCTCATCAGCCAACAAAATGCTAAACACATAATATATAACACAAAATATGCTTGCAAATTTTCACCTATAAGAAGTCAAATTCTACCACCATCAAAAGATAAGTTTGTGTAAATTATAGTTAAGATGACATAAGCAACTCAATCCAACAATTGCAATGATAGTAAAAATATGTAAAATTTTGTGAGGCTCCACATTGGATACCATTTTAGGTCAAGTCTATACCAGATTGCAATGTATATAGAAATACCATATTAATCTTCAAAGGTACTAGACGATCAAAAACATAATACTTCCTATATAATAAATCCCAATTAGCATTCAAGTCTATTCTAATCCATATTAGATGTTTTTTTTGCTTCAATTTCAGCAACAATAGCATCAATTTCAGCTTCCTCAACTTGCCGCAGACCATGATCCTTCCTCATCACAACAACTTCAATGTTCTTTTCCCCATTCTCAACAACCTAAATGTAACATAAACACACTTCAGAACTTGTGCCACATGGATAAGATAAAACAAATGTCTAGAGCATTGCACTTATATATTCAGATCAACACACCTATGACTATCCAAAGTTCAAAGAGAAAAAAAAAAGTATGTTGAAAAATCACTTCCCCCTAAAGCTTAAACTGTTGGGAAGCTCTCATAATCTGTACAGATCTACACAATCATGGAAATAATGTCTGGCAATTTAAGTGTATTTATGTATGTGCTAGTATGTATTCATGGAAATAATCTACTTTGAGGTTAAACATGGTTTTCAAGTTTCTCAATCTCCTAAATGCCTGTATATCCACCTCTTCCAAAACCTTATTGGAGAGCATTGTCCAAGTAAGTTTTGTTTAAGTTGAAAAGAAAAGTTAGAACTTATGAAACACAAACACTCTATTTTGCTTCACGTATTTGCCTCACGTATTTGTGTTGGACACGTGTCAGGCACAGACACGCTCGGATTCGTTCCGGTCATGTGTTGGACAAGCGAAAAAAGAGTGTCTAATTTTTCTAGATTTCGGACATGTCCTGGACACGTTGGGGGACACATTTTTAGATTTAAAATTTTTTTTTTTTGGGTTTTTTTAAAAAAATTTTCTATCCTTTTCTCTTCTTCTCCACTATTTTTTTTACACACACACACACACACACATATATATATATATAAAATAGTTAACAATTTTTTTTTGAAAAATCATAAATTTTGATTATTAAATAAAAGTCTTAAATTTTTATTCATTGACATTTTAATTTTGATATATTAATAATATTTACGTGATTTGCATATTTTATGCCAATTTTGATTGAAATAATATTAAATTTTTATTATATAGGCATATAAAAAATATAAATTGTAGAGATCTGAAAAAAATGCGGGAAAATTTTTCGTTTTGCCGGTAGGATATTTGGCATACACGGTTTTGTTGGTCAAGCCCGGTTTTGCTAGTAAAGCATCTAAATGCGTCAGTTCACCATTTGACATGTTTAAAGGCATATTTGGAGTGTGTCATAGAAGAGAAATATGTTTATAATATTGTGAGGTAGCTACTGTTCAAATTTTAGCTAAAACAGAAACCGTTTCAAAATTGGACAAAAAGGGCGTTCGGGTGGCCCTGGTGGAACGGGCCTAAAACGACCTCAAATGAAAATATTTTCTTCTAAGAGTTTTCATTTAAAATAATTTTATGAACATTGGTTAAAACAAAATTTTGAATTGAAGCGTTTAGGAATGGGTTGTAGAGTAACGAGGTTTCGGGCTCATTAAGGGCAAAATGGTCATTTGCCCTTAGCCCCTTTGTCCACCACTATAAATACAGCCCCCTTAGACCATTTTTATCATAAATTGGGTCTGCAATTACAGAATTCACGTTCTTATAGAGAGAGAGTGAGAAAAGCCCTAGAAATTCAAGAATTCAAGCTGCCGAAACACATATTTCGAGCGGGATTTTGGCCGAACTTTCTTCTGGAAAGTTGTTCATCTCCATGAGTAATATATCCTCACCAAACAGTTTGGCTATCCAGAAAGTAAAGCTTCTACAGTTTGTGAAAAACTAATTTTAGGTATGGTTTCTTGCTAAGCTAGGAATAGATTTAGTTTTCTTGCTTTGATACATGTTGATTGAGCTGTATAGATGTTTAATTAATGCTAGGAATCCACCTAGGTGGTGTTGAATTGAAATACCTAGAGTTGGAAATTTGGGGCTTTATGTATTCTTTGGTTTATTTGATGTTTTGTTGCTATGAAGATAACTTATCTTGTCTTTGTATTTGATTGCTATAGTTGGTATGTATTTATGTGATATTTACTTGACATCTTGGAGGGGAATTGGTTGTGTAATGTATTAGTCTTGCATGGAATGTTAGTGACTTTGTGAAATTCATTGTGGTTGGTGAAATGGTGACATTGTGGCTTGAAAAATATGTTAAGTTGTGTGGTTATGATCTATGTTATGTGAAGCATGGTGTGGAAATTTAAAGTTATGAATCATGTGGGGTTTAAAGGCATGACTTGAAAATGTACACCATGTGTTTGATTATTTGTCACATTGAATTTGCATGATGAAATCATGGCATGTTGGCATGGTGAAATTCTTTGGACACATGGTGTGAGTTGAGCACGAAGTGCCATGCATTATGAGGGTGTAGATCCTGTGGTGAAAAACCCAAAATTGGCCATTTGGTACTCGCATGCCAACGACGTCCGGACCGTGAAGCGAGACATGTATCGGTGCTTGATTGACCCGACGGGGAGCGGCCTGTGAAACAGGTGTGGTACTCGATGGACCATCGGATGCGATCTGTAAAACCGAGACATGGGTGTGGCATGACATGGCATAGAGTTGACATGACATGGCATAGAGTTGACATGGGTATGACATAGAGTTTGCATGTGTGATTCATGCATAGCGTGTTGCATTGCATTAAACAACGGGAAGGGAAATTATATCTTGAAATTGTACACTTGCACACGCCACGTCCTAAATTTGTTGCTAGTATTAGTGAGTTATCATACCAGCAGTTGAGCTGACCTATTCGTGGGCAATACATTTCAGATGAGGCACCAGCTGCTTGGGACTTCCTTGAGTGTTGAAGAAAAAAGAAGGAAATGGATTTTGTAGAAGATTTGACCTTTGGGGGCATGTTTTGAATGTATGGGCATAAGCCCACTTTGTTGTATTTTATATTTAAACTTATGTAAATTGTAAACCTTAGGCCTTGGGCCATTTTAAAAAAATGTATGATGTTTGATTTAAATGTATACTAGAGGTTATTTGATATTCGGGAGTTAAATATGCATTAAATGGAAGTGCTAGAAAATAGTGGATGCATGTTTAAGAGTTGATGGATTTTGATGCAATTATACCCATATATGTTGTGATTATTAGGTGATGAAAATACTTGGGAAAAACAAAGGAGACTATGTTGAATTTTTGGTAGAATCAAAGTGGGAAATAGGTGTGTAAATGACTTTTTAAAAGGAGTGGAAAAAATGCGTAAAATGGGGGCTTAGAAGCTAAGGAATTTGGGCTAAAAGTGGGAAGAAAAGAGGGTTTAAAAGACTTGAAAAAAATTCAAAAATGGGAAAAGTAGGTGGCAGCCATGAACAGTAAATTTTCAGAAATCAGAAAATCAGCTCTCTGTTGGAACAGTAAAACAACCAGAAAACAGCCCAGTAGCCGCAGCCTGTCGCGCGCCCCACTCCCTGCCGCGCGCCTGTGCCCGTGCGCCCTGCGCGCGCGTGGCCTGCCCCCCTTCGCGCCTGCTGCTGCCCATGCGCGCGCCCACTGCTGCCTTGCATGCTGCCACCTGCTGTCCAACCCATGGGCAGCCATTGTTTTGGCCATGTTTTGGCCATGTTGTAACCTATCTTCCAAGGGCATTTTGAGGCCATTAAACCATAATTTTGACCCAAAATTTTGAGTTCATTTTAGACCATTTTAAGCCATTATACCAAGCCAAGTTGGGGCAATTTATGGGACACTTTTTAGGCATAAATCAAGGCCATGTTTGGCCATTTATTTGGACCACTTCTTGGACTATACCTTAGGGTATTTTGAGCCCTTTTTGGGCGACCATTACAGGGCACTTTGAGAAAGGTTTTGAGAACATTTTGAGAACCGTCTTCAAATATGATTTAAAGTATTTGGGCATTAATTGAGAGGAATACTTGAGCTATGTTGAGGAACGATTTGAGTTATATTGAATGCCGAATCTTTACTTAAATTGTTGGGAGAAACTTGAGGAATGATGATGGAGATTTAATTTAAATTTAATTCATTGTCATTTATTTATTCCTTTTCTTTCATTCAGTCGCTCCCCGGGTTCGTGGAAATCCGGGGCGTGACATAAATATTCAAGGTGTTTTCAACATATCTGTGCCTTACTTTTTTGAAAAATGTTGTGTTCGCGTATCCGTATTGTATTGTATTCGTGTCTTGTGTCCCATGTCAGTATTTCTTAGGTTAGAACAATATGTATTTTTATTATTATTCTTGGCATCAGTTATGGGTGAAATGTAATTGTTTGACTACCATTATCTAATGGTCTCATTCTCGAGAGCTTCAAGAATAAAATTGATTTGCATTAAAGGCTAGTTAATTGAGTGTTGTTCATGGCATTTCTTAAAATATGTTGTGAATTGTGATTGTCTTTTCGATTGTAGTAGTAAAGTACTAAGATTTATTATCTAATTCTTAGTATTCCTTTTTCGATTTTCCATCTTTTCCCTTTTTAATGACTACATATATGCCTAAAGAGTTGCAACACTATGGAAATGCCCTATATATTGCAAAGCACTAACAACCCCCCACTGTTTAGGCCACATCCTCTATTTAAAACTAATAAAAACGCATTGAGGAAGGCATTTGAAAAGAACAATTACAGAACAATCATATCCTATTTTTAAAAGTGGTTCACAAAATCAAGTTTAAATGTGGTCATTTCAATGTTTTCTACAATATCAGGAATGAGCTTATTATCTTGGCATACTTTTTAGCAAATTACTGGGTACCATACCAATACATTGCATGCTAAAACATTCGAATTCCTTGAAAAATGCACTAAAAAAATCCTTGGGAAATCAACAAGTAGAAAAGAAATGCAAAAATTTGTTCAATCAAGAACCAATAATAATGGAATGAGAGAATGCAAAAAAGAGTTCAAAAACAAAAAATGGCACTGCAAGTAAAATATGAAAAAATTCAGAACTGATCTAGTAACTTGACAAATATATATAAGAAATCTTGGAATGTGGTCCTGGAAACTGTAACATAACATGCACCAAAGCTACAATATAGCTAATGGAATATGTCTTAAAATAATTGCCTAACCTTAGTAGTTTATTTATTGTTTACCTGATTTTTGTCTTAAGGATTTGCACTTCATGAAATAATTGCCTTCGCCCATTCTTCCCTTTCATTATCATTTATTGTAAAAAAAATATCTCAATCAAATCGCTATCATGACCACTATGAATTGTAGTTTTATGTCGCTCAACGACACTTAGTCTTGAAAATTTCATCAACTCCCCATTAAGCATACATTTTAGACTGATAGGGCTGACAAATAGGTCTTGAAATAGGAAATCACATATAACAAGCTGGCATGGCTAAAAATAAACTTCACTATATTCTCTTGGGTCCTTCATAAGGGTGTGGGTTTGACAAATTGATGATGTGTTATTAACGAGTGTGTGTATATATATCAGCATGCATATTTAGAGAAGCACTATGCGATGCAATAGTTTAGATCACTAGCAAATGAAACGTAATTTAATTCATACGTACTATCTACTATTTAGATCTACGACTAAATTCAAAGAAGTAATGTAAGCCCAAGTTTGCATCTTCATATACATACATAATCATAATTAGAATCGTCATTAAGTTCTCACATTCATCCATATAATTTAGCATTGGCTGTGCAAATCGCCTCATTCATCCAGAGTGCCTAAACTCATCTGAGAGCAAATATGCAACTATAATAAAAAGAACTTTGAGTAAATGTACAATTATAAGGAATTCCCTAACGGGAATAGAATATGCAATGCCTGGTCAATGTAGAACATGGGCAAGAGTTTTTAAACAACAAACTACTTAGCCTTATATTGTGTAACCATTGCCTGAAGTCCAAGTGACTAAAGTGGAAGCATCCATACCTATTGAAGTTGGAGTTGCGCTCTTTGGGAAACTTGTGTAGAGTGTCCTCCCAAGAATTTAAATGGGGTCTCAAGGAGTATTTTAGACCGCTAGCCATTAGGTAACAAGGGTATAATACAAAGGTACAAACTACAAAAAAAGCTAGAAGAGCATTTCAAAGCAGCATAGTTAAACAGATACAGAGTATATCAAAACAACTTTGATATCAAATTAATTCTAGAATTCATTAGTACCTTTCTCTCTATTAAAATCATCGAGAACCCAAGGATCTTTTGCTAGAGACCAAGAAACTTCAGGGAAAGTGAAAAAAAAAAATCACAGCAGAAGTAACTTAATCTAATTGTTTAGTATTTAGTGTGACCTGTTGTGCAATAATTCTAAATTTTTTTTACTTATTTCTTTCTGATATTAGCCTTTAAGTTATATTGTGCAATAGTTTTTTAGATTAATTGTAATTGATAATGTGTTAAAGTGTTATGGTATGAGTAATTTGAATTTCATTTCTTCCTTAGTTTTTGGGAAGTAGCTAGATCCAGCAAACTAGATGTTATGGTATGATATTACATTCGTAAAGAAATGAGATTTTTTTCCATACTAATGAAATATAAAATATTAACAAATACATGATTAAGAAGGGAAAATGATATATGAATAAAACATACAATGTATACATATGATTTGATGATAAATTAAGACACGAGTAAGTAAATTAAGTGTTATTAATTCTAGTGAAAAGATAAAAAGGGACATGGAATGAAAAAGAAGGAAAAAAAATAAAGGGAGGGCAAAAAGGGGATTTTACCCCAAGTCTTCTTTTGGTCTTATAAGACTAATTCTCTACACACCATAAACACACACTAGACACACACAAAAACTCACGTAAAAGAGAAAAGGGAAATGGAGGATATACAAGGGGAAAGAAAGGGAGGAAAGCTAGGAGATTGGGAGAAATCCTTGGATGCTTCATCATTTGTCCTTATTTCTTGAAGATTGAAGAGGCATAAAGTTCTCTACATCAAAACCCACAACTTTGAAGTAAGGAATTTGAGGAATCTACCTAAAACCAACCAAGACAAAGTTAGGGTTTCCATCACAATTTGAAGGAATTGAGGTAGGGATTTCTAAACTTTGGTATAGAACATGTGTAGATAGATTCATCATACATTTATCTTATCTCTTGCTATATAATTGTTCATTCTTGCATATTAGGGCATATGTTACACGTGCATTGAAAATCTATGTATTGGATGCATTCTTGCCATGAAATGACTTGTTTCCATCTTGTCTTGCTATCAATTGTACTCTCGGTTAAATGCGAAAAGGTTTACTTGGTGAAATCACAAAGTGAGTTATTATGTGTTAAGCACAATATTTTTATTTGCACACTAAGTGTTTGTGAAATTGATTAAAAGAATGTTAGATGTGAATCCATGATGTTTGAGTGAACTTAAATAAATGGTTAACTGTCTTGATAAATCTAGCATGGATTGTGGACATAAATGTTAATGATATGCCCTTGGAACTATGAGAATGGATAATTTGAAGTAATGAACATTGAGCGAGAATTGGGGCACGTCTCTTGTGTGCTATTGAGCGTGGTGAGATTGCGCTTACCTGATGTTTGATATTGTGGTAGGACTGGTGTCTCCCATCGGCTTGCGAGCTGTAAACCCGTGTAGGTGGTCGTATGTCTCCTTTGGGTTAGTAGCCCATAAAACACACAAGGCTTATCAGGGCCGACTAGGAGATTAGTCTTGGGATTGAGACTTGAAAGTTGATGAGGGAAAACTTGATAATTAGAAAGACTTAAATGAATCATGGAATCTCTATTAATTAGATTTTGCCCTATAGAATTACTTGGTAATTATAAGTGTAATATGTGAAAGATTACTTTTTATTGATTCATCTCTTGTTCTCTATTAATTAGATTTTGCTCTATAGAATTACTTGGTAATTATAAGTGTAATATGTGAAAGATTAATTTTTATTGATTCATCTCTTGTTGTGATCATATGCTTGGTGAACACTTGTGTGACATTACATGAGCACATGCATACACGGAGCACATGTGTAAAGACCCGAATTTTTTTCTAAATTACAAATTATAAAATAATAATAATGTAAAATTTTATTAAAAAATTAAAAAGATAAATGAAAAGACTAAAAAGGGTTTGGAAATAAAAAGGAGGAAAAGACATAAGGGAGGGAATAAAGGGAATTTCACCCTTTGTCTTGATTTTGGCTTATTAAAGCCAAATCCCTACACACCTAAAACACGCACTAGACACACACGCACATACCCATTTACGTAAAAGAGAGAAAATGAAATAAAGAGAGGAAAAGAAAAGAGAAAAAAAAGGGAGAAAAATTGGGGCTTTTGGAGATTCTTGAAGGATCATCAAGAATTGAGGCTCTCTTTTGGAAGATTGAAGGAAGAAAAAGCTTCACTCCACCTACAAACACCATTGAAGTTGGAGATTTTGGAGATTCTAACCAAAATCAACAAGAAAAAAGTTAAGGTTTCTACCATTACTTGAAGGATTGAGGTAGGGGATTTCTAAACCTAGGTATAGGATTTGTGTAGATAGGTTCATCATGCCATGAATTTATCTTTTGCTCTAGAATTGTTCATTTTTGTATATTAGGGCATATCTTGCATGTGTGTTGGAAATCCATGTATTGGTTGTATTCCTACCATGGAATGACTTGCTTTTATCTTGTCTTTGGTTGAATGCGAAAATATTTGATTGGTGAAATCATGAAATGGGTTTACTTGTATTATGCTTGATAATTCAAATTGCACACCAAGTGTTTGTGAAAATACCTCAATACATGTTTGATGTAGATTTATGATAATTGAGTGGAGTTACTTGAATATATAACTTCTTGATGAACAGATGATGAATTGTGAATATAAATGTGAATGATAAGCAATTGAAAATGTGAGAATGAAAACTTGGAAAGTAATGAACATGGGCTAAAATTGGCACACATCAATTGTGTGATTTTGAGTGTGGTGAGGTTGCGCTTACCCAGGGTTTCGATTAGTGTTTGGGATAGTTTTTTCCTTTAGCTTGCGAGTCGTAAACCTACACGGTGGTCGTATGTCTCCATCGGGTTAGTAGCTCGTAAAGCACACAAAGCTTACCGGGGGCTGACTAGTAATATAGTATTGGGATTGAAACTTGAGAGAATAAAATAGAGATTTTGATAAGTTGAATGAAATCGAACAAATGAAATCCTTAATTGTTAGTTCATGTATATAGTTCCACTTGGATAATGTTTCTCTTTAATGATTATATATTTTAACATGTGAAAATCTTGGTTATCTTATGAATTCTTGCCTTGTTGATGATGCATGCTTGATGAACACTTGATTGTCACTGCACGAGCATGAGCACAAGCATACACGTGCCACCACATGTTTTTAGCTACGTTTAGATTTTTTCTACTGGGGTTATTGTAATGACCCCTACTAGATGCAAGAGTGGGTAAGGAGATGGCCCCAAATTGAAGAACCATTTTGAAGTCATTTTTGGAAGACTACTCTTGGAGTATTTTTGGACACACTCCTACTTGTGAAATTGTGTTACTTTCTTTTTTCTTAGAGAATCTTATTTTGTATCTAAATATTTTTATAGGTAAACTATACTTCTTGTAAGTTAACTTGCATAGAAATGGAATGAAGATGGTAATATAAAATTGATGAAACTAACTAATAGCTTTTGAACCTTGTGAAATTTAAATGTTGGAAGTATAATATTAATTAAGCCTATTGATATATTTATGTAATGTTAGAGTTGAGAAATGAAACATGGAGGACAAATGGTGATGTTGAACTCCTTGATAAAAATACTTGAGTGTTAAATATTGTGAAAAAAATCTTGTACTTAGAAAACTTAGTATACTTCTTGTTGTTTTTAATACATGAAACCTCATGAAATTGATGTCAAAATATGAAAAAATATTTAATAAATACTTGAAAACTATTAGAGTTGAAAAGGGAACCAAAATAACTTGAAAAAAGTCACAAGAAAACAAGTAATGGGTCAGCCCGACCGGTTGACTGGTACTGTTCACCGATTGACCGATTCGGCCACATTTTTCTTTGTTTTCTCCTTTCATTTCAAGATTTGTTTGGGGTTATTTTAAGAGGATTTTAGGGCATTCTTCTAGGACTTTAAAATATGATATTGGGAGACTATAATATCATTAAAAATATGATATTTTCCTTAGAGAATGACTATTAAAACAATTAACTTAAAGAATAAGGACCTTGGGTCATAATCGGGCTTTAGAAACCGGGTCGTGACAACATATTCTTACCATTGTTTAGATTTCTCCTACTGGGGTTGTTTTATTGACCCCTACTATATGCAGGTATGGGCTAGGAGCCCAATCGTTGAAGAACTATGTGATTGAAGACTCTGTTTGGGATCTTTTGCTGTTTTTAGCTTTAGAGGCTATCTCCCTTTGTTTTGGACTTTAAACTCCCATTTTGATTGTAAATAAGTCTCTTGTTATGGTTTTGTAATGATCATGTATTGGTCTTGATGATGATTCTAAAACCTAAAAACTTGTGGCATGTGATTAACTGGATACATTATGAATCCTTGTAAATGGTTGAGATAAATGATGAAATGCATGGAAATGTAGATTAGTACATGTATATTTTGTTAGTTATGTGTTAAAAAAATTACAACTGTGAGATATGATAGTTTGATGTGTTTGAATAGATTATAGGGAAGTTTATGAAAATAGGACATAGGTAAGCTTTTCAGGAAGGACTGGACGTCCACCCCGAGAGCCGCCTCCCAGAGCTGGTTGACTCTAGCTATTGGAGATGACATTGATTTGAAATTGAAGTCCTAAAATATACTAACCAGATGTCCTCCTTGAGGACTGCTTTTAAGAACCGGTTAGCATAAACCACTCGAATAGAATTTGAAAACCCCATTTACCTTAAGCAAACGTCTGCCTTAAAGTTCGATTCCTAGAACCGTTAGATCCAAGCTACTGGGATTGTAGACTTTTGAGAAATAAGAACAAAGCAGACGACTGCTAGGTGCAATTGGACATCCACTTGTACAAGCAGACGACCGTTACTTCTCACTGGCTAACACTGAACAAGGTAGTTCATTGCTGGTCTTCTGCCCTTCAATATAGACACTGGCTTACCTTATTTACATTAAATGTCATTTAAGAAATTTAATTACTTAAGACATTAAATGTAAATAAGGAAGTAGCCCCCCATTTGGATTCAATAAAAATAATCCCAAGACCTAATTCCTTAAAGAAAAAAAAGCCAACTTTCCCCTCAAAGAACAAAATTCTAGATTTTTGAAAATCACGTCTTGACCACTACCTAGTTAGGTAGGTTACCATCGAGATAAAATTTATTAAAAATCATTTTTAGACTATTGAATACCTAAGAAACAAAAAGTTGGACTCTTGCAAGCCCAATTCAAAGTATTTAATTTTAAATACCTATTTTTGGTGGCCTTAGCATGACAATAACTTAGTCAAGCTTGACTGTTTTGAAGTTCGATTGACTTCATTTGACCATGTAGCCTATAGGAGTTGAATTTTGGAAAATTATGGAAATCTTATGCCTGGAACTTTGGGGCTCGGGATGTGACAACATTGATACATGTAATAATTTAAGTATTTAGATAATTCTTAATTTTCTCTCAATGATTCCATAAAATTGAATGAGTTAAACAAATAATTTTATCCTTAGATTGTCTTTAAATATAAACAAAAACCCCACTGAATAATCAGAAACAATATTTAAAGAACACATTACTGAATAGTCAAAAACCCAAATGATATGTAGCTTGACAAGAGTCATGAAGATTAATCATAGGTATAAAAGCTTTGACAATACAAGCAGCAACCAAAATTGATAATTCCATTAGAAACAAGTAATCAATAATTAGCCAACCCAAGATAAAACTAGCAACAAATCAGAAGAATTTCAGTTACTTTATCATAAAAGAACATGGCTAAGAACTCGAGGATCTGAAAGCAATGTACCAAAGTTGGGAAAATCCATACATACATATATACATACACACACACACACACACATATATATATATATATTTGAATTCATGGATATGAAAAGTAGAACCCCAGAGTCAAGAAAATTAGTAGAAGGAAGGCAAATCAGAGATCGAAAATGTACCCAAGGATTTTTGTTAAAGAGAGAACAGAGCTTGGTTAATGGAGTAGGGGTGGATCGATCGGGCCTCAAAAATCCTAAGCGTTACTTCAATGGAAATATCTCTATTTGTTCTTGAGTGGGTTTGGCTATCGACGTTCGACAAAGAAAATGGTCATCGTGGTGGCCGCCATTTGACTAAGAGAATGGTGACGGTGGTGGTGGCCATGCCTTGGTCATGAAAGAGGAGAGAGGGATTGCGAGAGATAAGAAATGAGAGAAGAGGTGAGAGAGATAGATGAGGGAAATGGTGAGAAAGAGTCGGGATCGAGAGAGTATCAAGATAAAGTGGTCAAATGGATTTTTCTTTTAATTTTAGGCTAGAATGAAATAAGGATTGCTCATATTAGACAAATGAATGTTTGGAATGATTTTTGATGGAATGATCATTCCATGGAATTGTGATTCCTAATTTAATTTATCGTACCAAATAAGAGTAAGGGAAGAAAAAGTTGGAATGAGCATTCTTGGAATGCCCATTCCATTTTACTAAACATGGCGTTAGGGTAACTATTTTTTGCACTTTAATTGGATATTAGTAACATATTATAAAATTATGAAGTTAAATTAACATTAAATATAATTACTTATGAATATTCTTATATATATTATTGCCTAGAAATATTCCCAAGAGGGGGGTGATTTGGGTATTTGAAAAATATTTACATGCTTTGAAATTTACAAATTTAAATACAAGCAAATAATAAAGCACGTAAAGAGCATGAAATTAAAAAGTGTAACACCAAGATTTTTTACGAGTTTCAGGTTACCTTACGTCCTTGACACAAATTTAAATACAAGCAAATGAGTACATTGTCTCCTAGTGCTGATATACAATGAAGATCACACTCTTTCTAATAATTGATAAAAATGTTTTGAGTAATTAAGAGAAATAAAACTTTGAGATCTAGAATTTGAAATGTCACGCGCCAAATTTTCACAAACTCGGGGAGTAAGTGAAATGAAATAAGAAAAGTAAATGAAAGGCCATTAAGGTGGATTTAGTTAATTATGCATTCATTCCCCTATGTTTCCCCAAAATTAGAATGAAGACTTTCTATTTAACTTAACCAAAATGGTCTCCTAATGTCACTCAAACATCCCTCCCAATTAATATTTAAAATAGTTTAAGTCATGTTTAAAAATGGCTTCCAAAAGCCCCAAAACATCTCTAAAATTGTCTTGGAATAATGCCCCAAATGGGCCCCAAATGCCCTAAGACATGGATTAAGAATAGGTCAAAAGGGCCTACTAAAATTGGCCCAAGGAAGTGGCCAAACATGGCCCATGAGAGTGCCAAACGTGGCCCATGAGAGTGGCCAAACTTGGCCCAATAAGGTGGCCAAACGTGGCCTAAAAAGGTGGCCAAACGTGGCCCAATAGGGTGCCCAAACATGGCCCAATAGTTTTTAAAACATTGCTAAAAGATTATAGTCGTTTGAAAAAAAATTGGTCCTATGAATAATTTAAATTTTGAAAGTGCCAGATAGAAAAAATTAGTTGACTGTAAAACATTCAGGTGACTAATTCTATCTTTTAGTCGACTAACTTTTGTAGTGTCACGATATTCATAATTTGTTTATAAGATAGTAAACTGACTAAGAGTCAACTGATTTCTCTAGTGTACCAAGATTTGTGAATAAATTAACCTTTAGTCGACTGACTCCAAAACTCTATTTGTTGATTTTGGCAATGACAAAATAGGAATGTTTTCTAAAGTAAATTTAGTCAATTGGCTTATACAACGAGTCTACTGAATTTGTTAGTTTTGCAATATAGCCTATTTTGTTCAATGTTTTTCGATCCAAATCACTTGATCTTTAAAGACTTAACGTATGACAATAATTCCTTTTGAAAATTCATTTGTGATTGATTTTTATTGATCTCTTAAATATTTTAAGTATTATGTTTGTGATCAATAAATCCTAATGCACTCAAAACCTAAAATAATGAAAAAAAATTTCTTAACTTTATTACACAAGCTTGAATGCTCCCACTTTGCTTGAGTTTGACTTTGATGCTTGGTCTCTGATTATGCCCAAAGAATAACGCGGTAGTTGTAGTACAGCTTTGGGGTGTCGATTCCACAGGGAGACAAATTAAAAGAATAACAGATAGAATAAAGAAGCTAAAGAAAATATTAAATGATTCATGAGAAAATAAAAATATAAAAAGTGATTTAACATGCAACTTAAAATTTAAATAAAGTGATTAACGGAAGAAAATATTCAAATTAACGAACAGTAGAGCGTCGGAATCCCTTGCACATATCTGATATTTTAATTATTTTTAATTCACTGATAACTCAATTGAGAATTTAATTCAAAAAATCTCAATTGGAAGATAAAAAATTTTAAACCAAAATTAAACCAAATGTAACCTTTGAAAAATCATTCAACACTTTTAAATCATGCAAATTGTTATCTACATTGAGAAAATCCAACAACGACAATATATCCATGGAGCAATATTGCAACAAAGAATTAAATCAATATAAATAATCAATTGATCCAAACATAATCAAAGAATTAATCCATTCAATAGAAAAAGCATGACTGAATCTATAAACGAAATAAACTCTTTAATTATTCGGAGAATAAAATTCCAACAACAAATTGAGAATGATAAAACTAAAGAGTTTTAATAAATAAAAATTCAGTACATAAATTAAAAATATCATCTAATATACAAGTTCATCCCTAACCTGTCACGCCCCGAATTCCCGAACGAACCCGGGGACGCGACTGGACGAAACAAAAGAAGAAAAGAAATAGACGAATAAATAAGTAAATAAATAAATAACTAATATAACTAATCAACTAATTTAGACACAAGCCTATTCCACTATACATCCATATATCTCTATCAATACACATATTCCCGGTTTATAAAAATTTCGGCAGAACCTCCTTTGTTTTTCGAGCCTTTTTCCCCCTGATAATCACAATACAACATATATATATACAAACATATCACAATCCATCCTCACTCGATGGCCACAACTTATCAAAATTAAATATACATCGCCTAATTATACAATCCATCACATTTACTCTTACACTTAAACTAAAATATCACAAATTCCATATCGTTTTACAATATATAATGCCATTCCCATTCTTTTCAAAAACACACCAATATAATATCAAAATACGCCCCAAGGGCCCAAATGTTCTTCCAAATTTATTTCCTCTCCTTTCTCCAAGACTTCGTCAAGTCCCGCGTACCAGGAGCTTTATCTGAAACCTGTGCCCACGAATGGGTCAGCGACAACATGCTGGTATGGTACAATGCTAATGAAAGGAACAAAATGTAAGGCGTGGCATGTGCAAGTGTACATTTATCTCTATATGTCTTCTAAATCATCTATGCATGGCAATAATAACAATCCACATGCCTTCCACATCATCTATGCAATATAACGACAATAATCCGCATGTTTTCCAAATTATACATACCACATAATGGTAATGAATCCATATGCCATCCAATTGTCCATGCAATGTAATGACAATGCGTATGAACCACCCACACAACTCTATGCTACATGACAATGCATATGAAACACTCACGCAACTCTATGCTACATGACAATGCATATGAAACACTCACGCAACTCTATGCCACATCCATGTCCACTCTATGCATGTCATGTCAACACCATGCATGTCATGTCTCGGTTTACAGATCGCTCCCGATGGGGAGCCGAGTAACCAACACCTGTTCACGGATCGCTCCCGTTGGGTAGCAGGCACCAATGCAATGGCCGATTTTGGGTTTTTCACCACAGGATCTACACCCTCATAATGCATAGCACCTCGTGCTCACCCACACTATGTCATCAATGAATTACACTATGCCAAATGCCATGATTCCACCATGCAATGCCACAATCTTAATAAAACGTTTCTTGTCAACACATGTAATATGCTTTAAATAATGCAACATATTTAAAGCAACGATATCATCTGAATCTCAAAATTTCTTCCATAAGCCCATAGGCCATGAACAGTTAAATTAAACACATGCTCGATCAATCTCAACACTTACGCAAATTCACATGTCACAATATCAATAATCCTTCTAAAACATATATCATATATGATGACATTTCAAGAAGTAAATCATAACTCCCAAATAATCATAAAGAACACGTAAGCATATAAACAATCAATTCAAAGAAGCAATAATTCCTATGTGATCTTCTACCAGCAGATAAGCACAAGAATCATTTAATCAATATGCACATCAATCCTAATTTAATTCTATTCCTTACTTAGTAAAGTACCATACCTGACTAGGGCGTGTCTCACCCCCAGGATGCTGTGTCCACTATGCAGTCAAGTCAAGAGTCCGAGTTACTCACAACCGTATGCTTATCTCCCTTCATAGATATCCTCCAGATGCATCGTTAGCCGCGTCTATGCATATCCTAGGCATTATCCTTCTGATGGCCATCATAATTGATTCAACGTCCCAAAAGATCATATTGTTCCTCACATGTGAACATACCCAACCTTTGTCTGGTTGCAGTCAACATTCCACTGGCACTGCAATCATCATTCAACTCCCTGACTGACTTAACAGGGTGGTTCCTCTTGTTTCTCCATTCCGAACCCACACTCTTATTGTATTGTCCATCGAACCAGAGTAGAGTCTATTAGCCCCGATATAGGAAGCTCAGTGTAATTAGTTTCAGAACTAGATTTCCATGTCAATTTGGTGCCATCCTGTGTCTTAACAAGAAGCATATCACTATGCATAACCAAGACATGAACTTTCCCAACTGGCCCAGTCACATTAAGAGTTTAGTTCAGTATGTAAGCTACTGTTCCATGCCCTCCCATCATTTGGCAAGTCCATAAACACCAATGGATCTTCACTAATTATAGATTCAATTTCTTCCTCAAGGTTAGCTACAACAGCACACTAATCAGTAATGCAGCTATTCAAGCTGCTGCTCCACTGCAGCTGGGACAAACACTGTATTTCCTACTTCAATTACTCACAGCAATGTCCTTGAATATGCCCAACAACCCATCTTCAAAACCTCCATAGGATACCCCCATATGCCTGCCAGAATGTTTCCCACAAGTTCAGTTCTCTGCCAACCATTTCCTCATTTACCATTTGTTTGTATGCTGCATCTGCAACAACCAAATGATGGGAACTCAGTTCACCAACAACTGCCCCACTTATCAAGAAAATCGGAACCATAATAGGGTTAGGCCCCTGTTTCCCCCAAGACTAATTTTGGTACCTGCTTAAGCACATACACCGACCACGGAAACTAAGTAACAAATCCCAATTTTTTTTCTCATCAGATTACAGTACAAGCTCTACCAAATCAGTGGTTCTAATTGCTACAAGCAAATTCAAAACCCATAGCCTCCAACAACTACACCAATTTCACAACACCAATCACACCTCAATCCAATCTAAGCCAATCCAACCGAAAACCTCCGGAAATTAGAACAACTCCAAGTCATCACAGCAACCAAAACAGAAAAGAAGGAATAGCAACCTATCCACCACTGTCAACCAGATTTACACAGCTGTGCACCGTTTCTACCATACACAACTCCAAGCCGTATCCATACACTACAACTGTAACAACAACCTGCTCCATCTCCTGCTCTACGTCAAACCCAAACAGCCACAGTGAACCAAAAATCCAAAATACAAATCCCATTCTGTTATCTCTCAATCCGATGAACCGACGAACCAACGAACCAACTCAGCCGCAGAAACCTCTGCTTCGAAGTCCAACTCAACGGCCAAAGTCGGCAACTCCCCGACAGATCCATTCCAACCCGTATGCTGCTTCGCGTCCCTCCAATCCGTAACACACACAGTCGTAATAACCGAGCTCCCAACAGAAATCATAGAAGAACAAGCAGTCGACCCTCAAATCACAAACCAATCAACGGATCAACTTAGTCGTTGTTCCTCTATTTCCTCTGTTCTCAACGGAAACGGCAAAAACAGAGGAAATCCACAAAAGTGTATCACCCACACGCAAGTCCGAGCTATATCAAAACCCACTTGAACAAGAAATCCAATGCCTAAATCGACTGCCATCCATTCCGTATTCACAGAACTCTCACCTTTTCGATCAACACCTCCGGTGCTACGCTACGACGGTCATCCCTTCTGATCCCCTAGGCAGCGCGGTCGACATCGAAGCCCAAGTCTCCGATAGCCACGCCGTCGACGATCGTCTCCCCGCCGTCGCTCCTCCGTCGCGACCACCGCCGCGTCGGCTTCTTCCCTTCCCTCTCCCTCTCTCTCTTTTTTCTCTTTTTCTTTTTTTCTTCTTTCTCTCTTCTTCTTTTCTTCCCCTGTTTTCACGCGACCTAGCTCACTGATTTCCTTCCTTCTCATTTCTTTATCTCTCGGTTTTTCTTTCCCAATTCTTATCTTCTCATCATTTTTTTTTTCACTTGAGACATGTATATATATATATATATATTTTATTTTACTTCATCATTTTACTTCATTTTTTTATTTATTGTCACATTATTTTAAAACTTTATTTCTTTCATTTCCTACAATATTAAATCACAACTCGCCAATAAAGCCGGGGATTTAATTTAATTATTTATTTTATTTTATTTATTTATTATTATTATTATTATTTTTTTTTTTTCAAATCTCTACATAACCCTACTTAAGAATTTAGTTATCTATGAAAAGAAAAAATATTGTGCCATAAAATAGCTGCCGCCGATATTTTCTCTTTTTTCTTCCCTGCCGCAAGGACCTGTTCTCTGCGCCGCAGCCTGTCTTCCTCCTCTGTTCTATCTTTTTTTTCTAATTATCAAACCCTGCTGCCCACTTCTCTTTTTTTTTTTTTTTCATTTTTTCCCAACGCCGGGCCCACTTCAAACCCCAGGGCACCGCACCTCAGCCGCTTCATTCAGCGCCCCACGCCCAAGGTCAACTCTTTGATTCTTCATGCAGCCGTTCCAAGCCCAGCCCATTTCTCTTTTATTTTTTTCTTCTTTCCTTACTTTTTTTATTTCAGCAGCAACTTTGACTTTTCAAACTTCATTTTTTTCTTTTATTTTCTTTTCCTTGCTTTGCCTTGGTTCAGCCGTCCTGCTCCCCAGCCGCACAGTCAGCAGCAGCAACTTTTAGGTCTTTTTTACTATCAGATAATGATTGAATCTTGATTTGGGTTCTTTATGAAAATTGTAGTCCCGAATGTGTGGATAAATTTAGACTATTGAATCACCTGATTTAGATTTCGAAAACTCAATTTATGACCCATTAAAGTTTACTGGTTTGGACAAGAATCTAACTTTTCAGGCTGACTTTGAAACAACGTTTGGAGACCAAAACGAACTCGAATTTTTACAAACCATGCCTTTCTGAAAAGCTCAAGACGTCCTATAAAATCTGAATGGCAAAGAATTGTCAACATGAAGATGATTAATGTAATAACCTGAAATTTTTTTTTTTTATATAAAAATTTTTCATGGTTATTATTATGATTATTATTATTGTTATTTATTATTGTTGGTGTTAAAAATGTGAGATTAATATGATGTGTATATTATTATTGTTACATGGGGGTTATGTATGTGTAACATGTATATATATGTGAAATAATTATATGTATGTATATATGTGTAGGATAATGCATGTGCATGTATATGTGAATATGTATGTATGTATGTATATGTGGCAGTATGTGTGTGCAACCGACCTAGTGTGTGTGTGTCTAGTGTGTGTATATGAGTGGATATATATTTATAGGTATAGATGTAGAGCAGCTTTGCATTTAATGCAAAGCTGCTTTGTAGGAAAATTTGGGTGGCTGATACAGAGAGAAAAAGGTCAAGAAAAGGGGCTGTGAAGGGGGAGTAACCGAGAGAGAGAAATGGAGGTGTGAGTGATATATGTGTGTTCTCGGTTAGGGAAGAGAAGGAAAGAAAAGCAGAAAGTGAGAGGGAACTGTAAGAACGGAGAGGAAGCTAGAGAGGTGACCAAGAGGAATAGAAGTGAGAGGAAGCAACCCCCAAAGAGAAAAACAGAAATTTTAGGTAAGTGGGTGCTTCTGTTTTATTTTCTTAAAGGCATGTTAATTTATTTGATGCATAGAGTCTTAAAGAGTGTATTGTGAGGATTGTTTTGCAAAAAGAATGAAGGGAAATGGTTGAGAAACTAGGGAGAAAACCTAGGTTGCAGGTCACGGCCATGGGAGATGGGTGTTATCATTTTATGTACAAAACTTGGTTTAAATGAGATAGAAATGATCCTAAGAAGTGCAGAAAGAAGATAGAAAAAGAAACGAGTTAAAACAGTCAAGAACCGAGCAAGAAACTAAGAAAAATCAGCTCGCCGAAAAATCGGCCGGAGCTGTTAAACCCTATGTTCGAGATGATTGAGAGGGTTTTGATGGAAATGGAGGGTAGAAAAGGAATCTAGGGGAAAAATGGAAGAAACTGACATTTTAAAAACCTTGAAAAGTCGCCGGAGATCGGTCGCCGGCGCCGGAAAAGG
Source organism: Nyssa sinensis (assembly GCA_008638375.1). Lineage (NCBI taxonomy): Eukaryota > Viridiplantae > Streptophyta > Magnoliopsida > Cornales > Nyssaceae > Nyssa > Nyssa sinensis. Next base: position 20,711,044 of record CM018046.1, read on the forward strand.
CGCCGGAACCCTACTGCTACATCGCCGGAAAGTCGGGGAAGAAGGGGGGTGACCGGGTCGGGTTTCGAGTCCGGGTCGGGTCCGGTTCGGGCGGGGCTGAACCGCCCCTGCCACGTGTCGCTTCCCTGTTTTAAATTAAAAACCCAATGGGTCTGTTTGGTTGCAGGTTTAATAAATTGAAAAATTTAATTGGAACAGGAACAGGGATATCCTATCCCTGTTTTGGAACTAACCCCTGTTTGGGTAACCGAATTGAGAATAAAGAAATTGGAAATTTCAAATTGAACCCTAAACTTTTTAGAAATTCCCCTTTGACCCCTGAACTTTATGAAAATTATGGTTTGACCCTTTTGAATTAAATATTAATAAAATAATAATTAAATTAATTAATTAATTAATTAATAAATTAATTTAATTGTTTAAATACTCTAAAATAACCCGGAGTCCAAATGGGACAAGTCATTAGTGTATTTTGACTATCTCGGCCATTCTGAGGCCAATGGTGAGGTCCGTTTTACGAGACGGGGTCCCAAAAAATAAAAGACCCGTAGTAACATATAAAATTACCAAAATGCCCCTGAATTGATATACAGTCAAAGGAACTCCGAATTTAGTAAACAAATAGTGAAACTTTATTATCTCGACCATTCCGGACTTAACCGTGGAGTCCGATTTGTGAAAAGAGGTCACGAAATCTAAGGACCCGTGTAAAGTGCAAATTGACTGTTTTGCCCTTCTGAACCCAGGTGTCCGAATTGAATTCTATGAAAGCCCAAACTTAGTTTCTTCAACGTCCCGGACTCAATGGTGGAGTCTAAATTAGCAAATTAGAAACTTATAAATTAAAGACATAAAATTTGATGAATAGAATAAATTCGAATGACAATAAACTGAATTACCTGTTATGATTTTAGGGACGCGAGAGGGCAAGGAGAAGGGGATCTGACCTTCGGCATTCTCACTGTGATTTTACCACACTTCGAGTACACCTTCTTGAGTTGAGATCGATTATCAAGTACGATATATTGTGCTAAGTAAGAAATAGAATTAAGATTAGGAATACTTGATCTGCTGCCTTGATTGTTCACTTATTGCTTGAATGTTTACATGCTTATGTGTTCCATGCTATCTTGCTTATGTTGGGTGATGATGTGGAAGATGACTATGTGTATATTGCATGTGTTAGTGTAGTGTGTGAATCGCATGCTGGGAGAACTGTTGACATTATGAAATATGTACTTGAAAGCATGTTTTATGTATGAATGAGATGCATCATTGAGATTGCATTATGACATGATGAGACCAGAGCATATTGGCATAGTGTGATTCCTTGGACATGGCGTGGGTAAGCACTTGGTGCTTTGCATTATGAGGGTGCAGATCCTGTGGTGAAAAACCCAAAATCGGCCAATAGGTACTTGCAAGCCTGACGGATTCCGGACCGTGAAGCGAGACATACGTGGCGGTACTCATGCCAGCGGAGAATGACCGTATCGTGAGACATGGGTGGCATAAAGTTGCATGGGTGTGTCACGCATACAGTTCATCTGCTATATACTGCTCATATACTGCCATCATGATATTGAATGCCATATAGAAATAACTGTACACTTGCACATGCCACGACCTTAGTTTTGTTTCTTGCATTAGCATTATATTGTACCAGCATGTTGAGCTGACCCCTTTAATGGGGCAAACATTTCAGATGATGTCCCAGCTGTACGAGACGTGGAGATGATCTGATTAGGGACTATGTTAGGCCCAAGGGGCGTTTTTGATATTATGTAAGGGCATAAGCCCGAGATTGTATATTATTTTGTATATTGTGAATTAATGAACTAGATCTTGTGTATGTATCAGAATGGTGTACGGAATGTTTGTAATTTCATTGAATTATCTTTTATTCCTTTATTATTTTATTTTCTTTTGTCTCGTTACTCACGCCTCGGGTTCGCTGGAATTCGGGGCGTGACAATTAATGACATTTTCCCTCACAATGTTAAATATGCTGAATAGAAAGTTCATCCGTAATTCACAGCTATATTAAGAAATTGAGACATGTTGTGTTGAAATATCCCACATCGCCTGTGTCAAGCTCATCTGTGTCGTCTAAGGCTTAAGTTCCCCTCTCTTTAAGACCTGGGTTTTAAGGAGTTGAATGGGCTGGGCTTGTCAAGTGGTATCACAGCCAGGTTGGGCGAGTCGTCCAGCATGCCGAGTGTCAAGGCTGCTGTGGTCTAGAGGGTGTGTTGAAATGTCCCACATCGCCTGTGTCAAGCTCATCTATGTCTTCTATAAGGCTTAAGTTCCCCTCTCCTTGACACTTGGGTTTTAAGGAGTTGAATGGGTTTGGCCTATCAAGTGGTGTTCAAAATCTGAGCCCTAAGGGCCTCAAACTCAGGTTTCAAACCCATCAGAAACTGATATGTATGCCTACGATCAAGACGTTTGGACTCAACATCACCATCAGTGGTAAAGTCACTAAGGGGCTCATACTGGGCCAACTCCTCCCATCTAGTCTAGAGATAACCAAAGAAGTCAGCAACCGATAGGCCCAAGGTGGCTTGGGAGGCATGAGATATATCCCGATAAAGCTCAAAAATTTGAGAATCACAGTGTGCATGCGCGTACATCTTAGACAGGGCAGACCACAGACCATGGATAGTCTCATGATACATGAACATATTATAGATCCTCTCCTCCATCGAGTTGAACAGCCAACCCAAAATGATACAGTTGTCCATATCCCATTGTTCAAACGAGGGGTCAGATTCGGACGGCTTCGACATCTTTCCAAGAATCCACCCGATTTTGCGTTTTCCACCAAGAAAGAGGCGGAAAGAACGAGACCAAGCATGAAAGTTTTTCCTATTTAATAACACACTTGTGACACGTTGAGTCGGTGTATACTGGGCAAGAGAAAGATCGGGATGAGAAACCACAGGAGTCGGACGATTAGCAGGAACAACATCCTTACTTACATCAGCCATGAGACAAGTCCAAAAAAAAAAAAAACTGGAATGAACAGTAGAGAAACAAAGGCAGATAACGAAACGGCAACAAGAGAACCACAGCCGGACAGAAAACGGCTTACCAGACACGGGTAGCCTGACACAGCCGGACAGAAAAATAGAAGAAGAGCACGGAGAGGCTCTAACACATCACAGACATCATAGACAGACACGGGCAGCCTGACACGGCCGGACAGAAAATAGAAGAGGAGCACGGAGAGGCTCTATGTCACGCCCCAAATTTCCAACCAAACCCGGGGACGCGACTAAAGCGAAATAAAAGAAGAAAATAAATAGACGAATAAATAAATAAATAAATAACAATTCAACTAATCTAGTTACAAGCCTATTCCACTAACATAACTATGCATCCGTATATCTCTGTCAATACACATACATTCCCGTTTTAAAAAAATTTCGGCAGAATCTCCTTTGTTTTTCGAGCCTCTTTCCCCCTGATAATCACAATACATCATATAAAATACAAACACATCACAATCCATCCTCACTCGATGGCCACACTCTTCTCAAAGTTAAATATACATCGCCTACTTATACAACCGAAAATATACAATCATGATACAACATATATGTCATTGGGCTTAAGCCCGTACATCACAAAACACGCCTCTCGGGCCAAATATCCATCTACGGTCAAGTCTCCTCCACTCGGCTAGACTTCCTCAAGTCTCAGGTGTCGGGAGTGTCATCTGAAATATGGTTCCCACGAATGGGTCAGCTCAACTGCTGGTATGGTACAATACTAATGCAAGGAACAAAATTAAGATGTGGCATGTGCAAGTGTACATGTATATCTACATGCCTCCTTAATCATGCATATAATATAATAGCAATGTACAAACTACATCTGTATAAAACCCTATATCATATTCACAAATTCATCAATACAGTGCACAGGCAATATGCATGACACACCCATGCATCTCAATGTCACACCCATGTCTCATGATACGGTCTTTCCCCGCTGGCATGAGTACTGCCACGTATGTCTCCTTTTCGGTGCGCCCCCGATGGAAAGGAGTACCAACGGCCGAATTTTGGGTTTTTCACCACAGGACCTACGCCCTCATAATGCACCAGCACCTCGTGCTGACCCACACTATGCTTTCAAGGAATCACCCTATGCCAATATGCCATGATTCCATTATGCAATATCACAATCTCAATAAAACATTTCACCAATGCATAAAGCATGCCATTTAAACAACATCGTCCTCTTAAAAATAACAATAGCAGCTGAATCATAAGACTTCATCCACAAATATATGCATCATGCACAATCAATCTCAATACTTATGCAATCCACATGTCACAATATCAACAATCCTTCTAAAACATAAATCACCCATGATGACAACAGAAGAAATAAATCACAACTCTCAAATAATCACAGGAAACATGGAAGCACATAAACAAGCAACTCAAAGTTTCTCAAAGCAACAACTCCAATGTGATCTTCTATCAAGCATAAAAATCATTCAATCAATATGCACATCAATCCTAATTTAATTCTATTCCTTACTTAGCAAAGTACCATACCTGATCGGGTTATCTCAACCCTAAGAAGTCGTGTCCACTACGTAGTCTAATCAACTGATGGATAGCTCAATCCCCTAAGAAGTCGTGTCCACTACGTAGTCTAATCAACTGATGTATAGCTCAATCCTTGCACCTGCTCCTTTTCGTCTAGTGTTCATCCACAATTATATCTCAGTCTATATTCATTTGAATTTATGCTATTCATCAAATTTTATGTCTCTTTATGATTGATATCTCTTTTACTCAATTAGACTTCACCATGGAATCTGGAATACTTGAAATAATAAAGTTTCACTATTCTTTTATTTTAATCTGAGTCCATTTGACTATTCTTTGACTTAGAGTCATTTTCCAATTAACCGTGAATTCTGGGTAAAATTTCTAATTTCACAAAATTCTATTTTAATTTGAAATAGCTAAAAAGAATTTATTAAGTCTAACCTTTGGAGAATTTGCAGTCACCAATCACGTGTCTTGCTCCGGCCTTCAGCTGGTTAGCTTTCAGAAAATTAATGACTCAGATAATTTAACCTTAGACCCATCTCTCTTCTACTCCATCACCATGATAAAATCTATTACAATTTAAAGATCAGTCCTTGTGGAAATGTGTTCCTAACAGCTACTGTCCAGGATTTTTCCTCATCGTGCCATCTTAGCTTCCTTCTAACACCAAGTATCAAGTCACACCAAACATCCTCAATTCAACCCACAACCAGCACGGGAAGGATCAATGACCATTGTTGGATTTATTGCAACCATGTCAACACCTTCTCCAATCCAGTTTTAACAACAGCCCCTAAAGTCGCATACCACTCTCTCCCTCTTCCAGTTTCCCCCTTGCTCCAACGATACACAAACACACACACACACATGCACACATATATGCACATACCCTGCTACATCGTCACACAAATTGCTCAAAAAAATTGCAGTGCAACGACCAACCGAACTTGGCTGTAGGAGAGATTTCCTTACAATAGACAAAACTAGAAGCATTGGAGGGCAAAACAGATCTGATTTAACCTGGCAACACCAATATTACCTCGTTTGATACACACTCAGAACAGGACAGCAGGTAAAACTCCACTTGCGTACGCAATTTCGTGATTTCTTTGCTGCCGTTACTCAACATAGACATATGTAAACCCACCACCTGGCCCAGGTCTCTTTCGTCAATACCGAGTGGGATAGGAAAATCTGCCATGACATATTTCCCTCCAGGACTGCTACTTCGTGTTCCCAAAACACGAACCTTTAAAACAACAAAGATGTCCCCCAATTTTCGTAGCAAATCACAACCCAATCTCCTGTTCTACTCTACACTGCTACACATATACTCACAACCCTGCTGCACCGCTACTTCCACTACCACCATTCTCTGCAAGTTTCCCCCAAATCATCACAGAAATCACAACCAAATCAAGCTATACACTCCAATCACAGACACGGCCAACCCGAACAGATTTATTTGCCATTCCATGAACACACTCAAAATTTCGCAACAGCGACAACATCATTATCAATCAGCCCCAAGGATTCTTCACCAACACTTCATAATATCCGACAGTTGCAGGGAATCCAAAAACCCATGGCCCCGATTCTCCGAACGTTAGCCACCGTTTGATCACTGACCTCCGATGCCACGCCGTTGCTAACCCCGAACCCATCCGCTATCGTTTCCCCAAACCCACGACTGCTCCACTTTCCTTAATCTTCTTCCCCCTTTCTTTTCTTCCCTCTCTCTCACTCTTGCCCATAGCCACAAAAACCCCAGCCTCGATCCACTCGGCGACCAAGCACTGCCTTTCCCTTTTTTTTTTTCATTTCTCTTTCTCCTTATTTTTCTTTCTCTCCATTTCTCTTTTTCTCTCATTTTCCCTATTTTTCTCCTGCTGTAACGCCTCCTAAATATCCCTGTTGCACCGCCTAAACCTGGACCGCCTTTCCCTGCACTGCACCACACAAACACATATACATAGACACCTACACATACACTGCACCGCCCCACCTACGGCTATCAGCCCCTTTTGTTGACTTTTCATTTCTTTATTTTTCTTTGTTTTTATTTTCTTTCTTGTTTCTTGTTTGTTACTTTTAAGATATCATATATATTATAATATAATATATTACAACCACACAATACACCAACATCACACGCCACAGTCATCTTTCTTCCTTTTTCTTATCTGTTCTTTATTTTTTTTTTCTAACTTCTTCAAGAAGCTTTTCCAATTTCTCCATATATATATATTTCACTTCATTTTATTTTATTATTATCATTATTATTGTTTTTTTTTTTTTCACATTATTTCCATTTCTAATGTTCACGCATATTTAATTATAAACCTATTCGGACTAATATGTACTACCCTTCATAAATATCGTATTTTTGATACAACCAATCCTTGCATATTCGAAGTTGCCAATTATTATATTGCACATCCAAAAATTAATACATTAATATTTAGCTCAAGATTCCCTGTTATGGCCTACAGCCCTGTCGGCAAAACGAAAAATGTATTCCCAATTTTCCATGTCTCTACACTCTAACACATCACAGACATCATAGACAGGCCAAGGAGGCCAACAGGTGCAACACAGAAGCTGCGTGAAGGACCAGAGGGGTCCTGGGAAGTCACAGGTGGTGCGGCAGTGGCTGGGTGACGGCGGGTGGATAGGTGAGATTGGGGGGGAGAGAAAGAGAGCGTTCTTAGGCTCTGATACCAAAAAGAAATTTGAGAAAGAGATATATTTTATGATTACTACAACCTCATATATATAAACAATACATTCCTAACTAAAGAAGGAAAGGAAATCAAAGAAATACAGACAAAATAAAAGATGGTCAACATGACCTAAAATAGGATAAATTTCCTAATTCCAACACTCCCCCTCAAGCTGAGGCGAAGATATTGACGAGCCCCAGCTTGACAAGAGATGACTGTAGTAACGACGGACCCACTGACTTGGTGAACATATCGGCCGTCTGATCAGATGAGGGAACAAAGCAAGGGGTAATAATACCCGAACGAACTTTTTCCCTAATGAAGTGAATATCGACTTCTATGTGTTTTGTTCTCTCATGAAGTACCGAGTCTGAGGATAACATAATAGCGGACTTATTATCACAAAACAAAGAAGATGAGTCCGACATGGGAAAACCCAGCTCAGTCAGAAGAGAACGAAGCCATAAAAGCTTACAAGTGCCCTGAGCCATAGCACGGTACTCGGCCTTGGCAGAAGATCGAGAAACCACCGCTTGTTTCTTACTTTTCCAGGATATGAGATGATTACCATGAAAAGTACAGGCCCAACCCATTCAACTCCTTAAAACCCAGGTGTTAAGGAGAGGGGAACTTAAGCCTTATAGATGACACAGATGAGCTTGACACAGGCGATGTGGGACATTTCAACACACCCCCTGGACCACAGCAGCCTTGACACTCGGCATGCTGGACGACTCGCCCAACCTGGCTCTGATACTACTTGACAGGCCCAGCCCATTCAACTCCTTAAAACCCAGGTGTCAAGGAGAGGGGAACTTAAGCCTTATAGATGACACAGATGAGCTTGACACAGGCGATGTGGGACATTTCAACATGTTGTCATATTAAGCCGTATCATTGGTGTCTTTTGAGTACTTTCTTGGGTCAAGTTTATTAATTGTATATTATCTTGAGTTTTACTTACATAATTTCACATTGTGATTTTCTATTCTGCTTGATCACACAGATAATTAATGTGTACAATCAATAATATGAGAGTGTTGCTGCATTCTGGCCACATGTTTACAGCCGCATAATAGCAAGCTTGTTAATATCTCAACTTCTATTGATGGGTTTGCTCAGCACAAAAAAGGCTGCAAATTCAACTCCCTTGCTTGTTGTGTTACCCGTATGACGTTATCGTTCCACAAGTACTGCAAGAACCGCTTTGAACCTGTATTCAGAAAATATCCCCTTGAGGTAAGCTATATCCATCTTAATAGAAAAATAGTGGGAATAGTTTAAAGTAAGATTTCTTTTAAAATTCATGCTAAGCAGTTCATCTATGTATATATACAGTTGCATAAATTAAATTATATTCTTAATTATGTCTAGAGTCATCGTAACATCACACACAGGCCTTCATAGTCATCATTTCCCAATTTGTCATGGTCAGGATTGAGTAAGACACAATTCTGTTTTATGTGGACCCGCAAACCATAAGTCCATTTGAATTTACAGTGGCAAAGTTCTCAGCTTCACAGTGTCCATGACTATCTAGGGTTTTCCTTATATCTGATGATTATATTTAATCTTCTCTTCTGATTACCTAGATATAGCAACTGAGCCAATCGACCCAAATTTGAGAGCTTTTTTTTGCTTGTGTGCATGCTCATGCTGTACTTTTATATAGACATATGACATTCACATGCTTCAAATAGAGGAAGGGTAATTTAAGTGGTAATTGCATGATGGTGACCATGAGAGTTGTATTCCAGAATGTCTGACAGTCTTGATCATTGGATGGTGTTTTTCCCCAAACAAATTTATAGTTTTTTTTTCCTCTCCATTTATGTACCTAATATGAAGGACTTCTTTGTGTGAGAACTTGAAATTTGATGACGTGTGGAATAGGTGCCTCAGCGTACACTCAACTAGATCTTCGAAGAAAACTTTTGAATGCCCAAATTGCCTCTTTGTTCTTTGCTAGGTATTTGGATGACCAAATTAATCACATTGGCCCTTTTTTTTTCTTATTACATGACTGAAAATGTGGCCTATGATCACATATTTTTTTAATATGTGATCTCATTTCTATTTGGGAAAAGTTGCTTTCTTTGACTTTCTCCATTGTGCTACTCATAACTGAAGCAGCAACTGCCAGATTGGAAATGAAAGGAACCTTTTGGGTGTTTGAATCTAAAATCAATGATAAAGACAAACTGATTTTTGAAATTTGTGCTTTGGTGGCAGATACTTGACCAGAGGCTTGCCTTTACTATTCAAATTACTGATGAAAGTATTTTTCCTCTTGTTCTCATCTTTAGGAAGCCATGGCAAAGGAGACATAAGAGCATGCTTCTGAACCCGACCTCAATCTAAAATCATACCTGGCTGATGCGTACTTGCACCCGATTTTCCACTCGTTTGAAGATGTAGAGTTAACTGAGGTCAGAGTTAATAAAAACCAAACTCAGATTCCCAGCCCCCCTGCAAGTGAACCAAGTTCCCCTTCCCCACCCCATTATGCCTACGATTATGAAGATGAGCCACAGCAGCACGTCCAACACTACCAAGTGGAACCACCCCATAATGTGTATCAGTACAGCTTTGAGTCCCCCCATAATGTGTATCATTATGACATTGAGTCCCCGTCTAACGTCTATCATTACTGAAGTTGAGCATTGGTATGGTTGGTATGGAGTTGCTTCATCTACACAACGCCCTAACTGCTGTTATAGTTGTCAGACAACATTGTCTAATGTGGTAGTGTTCCTTTGAGTTGTAATTATTTTTCAATCTTTAACATTGTCTAAGGAGGTCATGTCCTTTTGAGTTGTAATTATTCCCAATTTTAGTGCAAATGGATCAGATTTTCTTGAAAACCTCAAATTCCACAATTCTGTTTGATTGTCAGATGGCAGGGGAAGGAAAGACTGTCACACCATGCAACGGTCTGATGTTTTGTATTGATGTGGGCTTCTCGTGGGTCCCACATCACGATGGCAGTCTCACGCCGTTTGACCAGTGGAAATTCTCTCTAGGGGAAGGTAAACCACCCCAATTGAGTCTAAGAAAGGGTTATGTATTGGGTTGGAGTGGAATTGCTTTCTCTTATGGTTGGCCTACAAAACAACCTAACAACCTTAAAAGAATGAACATAATGTTGTTGTGGGGAATAAATCGATCTCAAACAAGTAAAATAAGCAAAACATATAGAAAAAATACAAAATTTATGTGTTTCGGTCAAATGTTTATGTTAGCGATGATCAATCCATTATATATCAAATGGACTAAAAAGGTAAAACAAACTCGCAAAAATTTGAAATCCTTTTTTTTTTTTTCTTCTAATGACGGCTCTATCTTTTCATTAGTCGAAATCTCAAGACAATATTCTTATATAAGCAAGTTATAGCATAAGAGACAAAACATGTTTAAAACAAAAACAAGTCAAAAATTTTTTCAAAAACGTTTCGGGTCACAAACAAGTCATTTAGAATGTAGATGAATTTATGACAACCACCCAACACATACATAAGAGAGAACAATTCCACTCCAACCCAGTACACATCCCTTTCTTAGACTCAATTGGAGTGGTTTATCTTCCCCTGGAGAGAATTTCCAGTGGGAGGTCGCACAACAAATATGTACAAACAGTCATATACTGATGTTGAGGTGTTTGATTACGTCCAAAGAATAACGCGGTAGTTGTAGTGCAGCTTTGAGGTTACAGGGAGACAGATTAAAAGAATAACAGATAGAATAAAGAAGCTAAAAAAAGTATTAAATGATTCACGAGAAAATAAAAATATAAAAAGTGATTTAACATGCAACTTAAAATTTAAACAAAGTAATTAACGAAAGAAAATACTCAAATTAACGAACAGTAGAGCGTCGGAATCCCTTGCACATATCCGGTATTTTAATTATTTTTAATTCACTGATAACTCAATTGAGAATTTAATTCGAAAAATCTCAATTGGAAGATATAGAATTTTAAACCAAAATTAAACCAAATGTAACATTTGAAAAATCATTCAACACTTTTAAATCACGCAAATTGTTATCCACATTGAGAAAATCCAACGACGACAATATACCCAGGGAGCAATATTGCAACAAAGAATAAATCAATATAAATAATCAATTGATCCAAACATAATTAAAGAATTAATCCATTCAATAGAAAAAGCATGACTGAATCTATAAACGAAATAAACTCTTTAATTATTCGGAGCATAAAATACCAACAACAAATTGAGAATGATAAAACCAAAGAGTTTTAATAAATGAAAATCCAGTACATGAATAAAAAAAAATTAAAAATACCATCTAATATACAAGTTCATCCCTAACCCTACTTGAGAATTTAGTTATTGATGTTACAGCTATTTGACTCGTTTGGAACTTGCTCTCTGATGGTAACAAGCCTGAAAAAGAGAGGAGTCAAAGTGCCACCGGGGAAGGCTCCGGTGGTAGCCTCTCCGATGGTTAAGTTAGTTTAGAGTATAAGAAATGATCTTTTTGATAATAATTCACCAAGTCCCCTTTTTACGTACCTCATGGGTTTATATTTATATGCTGATTGTTTGTCAGGGTGGGTAGGAGTTGGTGATCTCAGGGCATGGGTTCACTGTCGCCTGACGGCGGTAATTATAACTGTCTTCACCCACTATTCTGCCACCCTCTGCTTTTATGTTTTTCAGTGCTACCTGCTTCTTTGACTTGTACTCGTTATCATTCGTCCCATCGCTACGAGATCGGTAGAGACGTATGACGACGGATGGTTCGGTAGCCCGATGTTATGAGATTGGTATGCAGGTAGTCGATGCTGAGGATGTTGGTAGACCACACCATGTTGGTATGGCTAGTATATCTTTCAACCTGTACAGTATAACTCAAACACGTGTCAGATTGTCACGCCCCGAATTCTAGCGAACCCGAGGCGCGAGTAACGAGACAAAAGAAAATAAAAATAATAAAAAAATAAAGACGATTAAGTCTAATTACATACATTTCGTACACCATTCTGATACATACACAAGGTCTGGTCCATTTGTTCACAACATACAAAATAAGATACAATCTCGGGCTTATGCCCTTATACAATATCAAAAGCGCCCCTTGGGCCTAACATAGTCCCTAATCAGATCATCTCCACGTCTCGTACAGCTGGGACATCATCTGAAATGTTTGCCCCACTAAAGGGGTTAGCTCAACATGCTGGTACAATATAATGCTAATGCAAGAAACAAAACTAAGGTCGTGGCATGTGCAAGTGTACAGTTATTTCTATAGGGGATTCGATGTCATGATGGCAGTATATGAACAGTATACAGTATATGAGCAGTATGCGTGACACACCCATGCAACTCTATACCACCCATGTCTCATGATACGGCCCTTCCCTGTTGGCATGAGTACCGCTGACTATGTCTCGCTTCACGGTCAGGAATCCGTCAGGCTCGCAAGTACCTAATGGCCGATTTTGGGTTTTTCACCACAGGATCTGCACCCTCATAATGCAAAGCACCAAGTGCTTAACTCACGCCATGTCCAAGGAATCACACTATGCCAATATGCTCTGATTTTATCATGTCATAATGTAATCTCAATGATGCATCTCATTCATACATAAAGCATGCTTTCAAGTACATATTTCATAATGTCAACAGTTCTCAAAGCATATAATTCACACACTACTCTAACACATGTGATATACACATAATCATCACCCACATCATCACCCAACTTTAGCAAGATAGCATGAAGCACATAAGCATGTGAACAATCAAGGCAGCAGAACAAGTATTCCTAATCTCAATTCTATTTCTTACTTAGCACAATATATCGTACCTGATAATCGACCTCAACTCAGGAAGATGTACTCGTAATAAAGTGAAATCACCGTAAGAACACCGAAGGTCAGGTCACCTTCTCTTTGCCTTTCCGTGTCCCTAAGATCATAACATGAGACTCAGTTCAATTGTCACTTGAATTATGTTATTCATCAAATTTTATGTCCTAATTTTATAAGTTTCTATTTTGTCAAATTAAACTCTACTATTGTGTCCGAAACGTCGAAGAAAATAGGTTTAAGCTTTTGTGGAATTCAATTCGGGTATTCTAGCTTAAAAGGGCAAAATGGTCATTTTACCCTTTACGGGTCTTCACATTTCGAGGCTTCTTTTCACAAATCGGACTCCACGGTTGAGTCCGAAATGCTCGAAATAATAAAGTTTCACTATTTGTTTACTTAATTTGGAGTTCGTTCGACTGTGTTTCAATTCAGGGGCATTTTGGTAATTTTAAAGGTTACTACGGGTCTTTTATTTTTCGGGACCCCGTCTCGTAAAACAGACCTCACCATTGGCCTCAGAATGGTCGAGATAGTCAAAATACACTAATGACTTGTCCCATTTGGACTTCGGGTTATTTCTGAATATTTAAATAATTAAATTAATTAATTAATTAATTAATTAATTAATCTAATTAATATTTATTAATATTTTATTTTGGAGGGGTCAAAACATAATTAGTCAAAGTTCTGTGGGTCAAAATCAGATTTCCTAAAGTTCTGGGGTTCAAATTTAATTTCCAAAAGTTCAGGGTTAAATTCGTAATTTTTAATTCTTCCTATTCTTAATTCGGATAGCCAAACGAGGTTTAGTCCAGAACAGGGATAGGATATCCTTGTTCCTGTTTCAATTTCAATTTCAATTTCTTAAATCCGTAACCAAACAGACCCAATTGGTTTTTAATTTAAAACATGGGAGCGACACGTGGCAGGGGCGGTTCAGCCCCGCCCGAACCGGACTCGAAACCCGGCCCGCACAGTGCCCTTCTTCCCCGTTTTTCCGGTGAGCCTCCGGTAGGGTTCCGGCGCCTTCTCCAGCGCCGACGAGATTTTTCCGGTGACTTTTCAAGGTTTTGAAAATGCCATTCTCTTCGGTTTTTCACGTAGATCTCATATCCAAAGTTGGTTTTGGGTCTAAGCCATTAGACCTCCACGAAATAGAGGGTCAACCCCTCGGTCAAACTTTCGGCCGACTCTTTCCCCTTCGTTTTCGTGACAGTTCAGTCACTGTTCAATCCCCATTTTAATTCCAAAGTATTTCTGCACTTCCTAGGGTTCATTCCCTATCATTTAAACCAAGTTCCATACATAAAATGACAAGACCCGACTCTTATAACCGAGACCTGCAACTGTTGATTTCTCCCTCAACTCTATACTATTTTCACTGATTTTTCTTGCATTAAATTCCTGATTTCATGCTTTATAAAACCCTATGATTTAAATTAAACAAATCATGCTTTAAAATTTAAAACAGAAACAAACCCATTTACCTTGAAATTTTTGATTTTCTCTCGGTGGGTTGCTTTCTCCCCCCTTCTGTTCCTCTTGATCCACTCTCGAGCTTCCTCTCTGTTCTCACAATCCCCTCTCAGCTTTTCCCTTGCCCACGGTTTCTCATTTCTTTCTCTTTTCCCAACCGAGACTACACATATACACAACACACCCACTCTCACACGTCTCCCCCTGCACAGTCCCTTTCCTTGACTTCTCCCTCTTCTGTTCAGCCACTTTGTTCTTCCCCAAATGCAGCTTTGCATTAAATGCAAAGCTGCCCTACACCTTACACCTATATAACCACTCATATACACACACCATAGACACACACTGTTACACGACACCACACACAGTGCACACACAGTTCTGCCATATATACATACATATACATATTCACACATGCATGTACATATATCATTTTACACATATTCATATACATATATACATGTAACATCCCACACATGCATATATATATATATATATATATTACATAAACATAACACACATAACTCACATTTAAATTTTTCTAATAATAACAATAATAACAATAATAATAATAATAATAATAATAATAATAATAATAATAATAATAATAACCATAACATTATAAAAAAAAATTAATTTAATAACCAAGAAAATTTTATATTAAAATTTTTTTTTTCGGGTTATTACACAGATTCCAATTTGAGGATATATTTTAGGCGTGTCAGCAACTCCCCCCCCGAGCCTTAGTTTTGAAGACGCGTCCAGAGCTAAGGCTAGGGTTCCGGATCAGTCACGTGCTCAGTAATTAATGCGTCATTTCGTATCTCGAGGGGTCACGCGTTCAATATTAATGCATTTTTTCGTATCCCGAGAAGTCACGCATTTTACTATTTATCGTATCTTTTAATGCACCAGGAGGACAACAGCTGTATTTTGGCGTATTTAATATGTGTGCCGCCATTTCAGTAACCGATGCTACTCATTTATGTAGATGTCGTTCGGTTCTCGAGACGTTAAATGGTGTCTTCATCATTTCTTATAAATAGTGGGATGGTCATTCAGTTTTCTGTTTACAACTTTAGATTGCTCTCAAATATTCTCAGAGTGTTCTCAAGCATTTTCCGGTGATTTAGGAGAGATTTTCGGCCACTGTTGTTCGTCCTCTTTTCGCCTACTGGTAACTTTCTAGTCTCTTTATCTTTATTTTCTGCTTCTCTTTTTTCTTTCCCCACATTTTCATCTTCCTGTCCGGGGCAATGTCTAATTTAGACGATGTAGAGGTTAGGGCAGAGTCGGAAATGGTGGGTGATCCATTTTCTACTTCACCTTCACCTTCTTCTTTTGGGTTTGTTCAAGGGTCTAATGATAGGGAGGCCAGTTCGTCTGGCCAGGTGCAGAGGGAGGAGGGAGCGAGTGCCATGACTAAGGAGGTGCTTAAGGCTATTAAAAAACAGTATAGGTTTCCAAAAAACGTAACCTGTAGGGTCCCTAAGCCTTCGGATCGCCCCTCCGACATCAGGAGAGGGAGATTTGCACCTATGTCGAATGGTTCAACATAGGTGTTCGTCTTCCCTTCCATCCCCTCTTAATAGAGTTTTTTTTACATATTTTGATATCTGTCCTGCCTATCTTAACGTAAATAGCTGGAGGCAGCTTTTGGCTTTTATAGTTTTAGGGCGTCTGAATGGGGTCCAGGTAGACCTGGACCTCATTCATAGTCAAATGGACATGAAGTACCTCAGTTCGGAGGGACTTTATTACACATGTTTCGATCAGAGGTTCAGACCTCTGACCTCGGTGCCCTCTTCCAACAAAACTTGGAAGAAGTGGTACTTCTTCGTAGGGGGAGGCTGGGAGTGTGAAGATTTTGAGGACCATCTAAGCCTCTTTCCTCGGCACACCGGTCAGAAGGGTGAGTATTCAGACCTGTGTAACCTGTTCTTTGACTTATTTCCTCTGTTTTGGTTGTCTAACTCCAGTTTCATTTCGTATTTCCTGTGTAGATAAAAAGAAGTGGAGGAGGCCATCTTTTAGTGACGAGCTTGCTGAGAGGTATCGCCTCCTCCTACAGCCCACCATCCGCCCTCACTACAAGATCCTCTCACCTCAGAATCTTATGGCGGCAGGGGTGACAAAAGAAGAAGTTGTGGCGTACAAGAAGAACATTTTAGCAGGCTTTGTCCCGAGTTCGAAGACAAAGACGAAAGCTCCATCTTCCTCAGCTGTAGCTCCTCATGTTCCTCCTGCCAAGAAGAAGAGGAGGATTATTTATAGAGCCAATCGTGGGGCTCGCCAAGCTCGGTCTTTTGAGACCGCCGAACCCTCCCAAGCTCAGGCCTTGGAGGCCGCCGCCGCCTTCCGACCTGAAGAGTCGAGGCCAACTGAGGCTGCAGAGGCTCCGGGTGTGCAGGCGTCGAGCCTCCCACCTCTGAGCACCTTTCCGGAGGGATCGAGTTCGATCCCTCTTAATTCGGGAGATGCAGCCTCAGGGTCTGAGGCCATGAAATCTGCATTGAAGGTAACCCTTCCTCCAGGCTTCCAAGGCAACAACTCGAGGCAGATTATCGCTGACCTCATGTTGGGTCATACAAGGGTAACATCTCAGTAACAATAGCTTCTTTTCATCTTTTTTACTTGTTTCGATTTTTCTAACTCCCTGCCTTATTGTATGTAGGGTCTTCGGGCAATGGGAGTCCTCATGGATCGTTTTGACTAGTCCGAGGAGGCTACCGACCTACAGGCCCAGTTAAAGATGGCTCAGACTGAGCTCGGTGTTGCTCGGTCCAGTCTCATGTCAGTTGAATCCGAGCTTAACGCTGCCCAATCCAGACTGAAGGAGGCTAGTTCTGAGCTGGGGAAAACAAGTGCTGACCTTGAGGCATCCCGAGCTGACGTGAAGGCCTTAGAGACCAAATGTGGGGCTCTAAACGATCAGTGCTTGGAGGCGAAGCGTGGGGTGGAGACCTTGTTAACACAGAGAAACAAGCTCCTCCAAGATTTAGACGTTTTAACAAAGAAACTTAAGGAGACTGAGGCGTCTGAAACCCGCAAAATTGAGGACGCCCGAGTTGAGGCCAGGGCGGTAACAAAGGCAGCGTTGATGGGTCTGGCCACTTCTATGGGAAGGGAGCTCGTAGACTCCAGCTACATGCTCTGTAGGAAGAAGATCCAGAAATTGTATCCAGATCTGGATATCTCCAGTTTGGATGACATAGAGGTTGACGATACGGTGCCGAACTCTCCTACTCAACAAGACCAGGAAGGCTTCATCGAGGATGCCATCCCTCTCGCATCTGTTCCCCCTACCGACCCCAAATAAATCCTTTGTATTTATTTTGCATTTTTAATTATTATAAACTTTAGCCCATTTGGGCCTTATTTAATGAAGGAGTATTTATCATTATACTGATTCGTAGTGTACTTAATCACGCTTGTCCTTGAATCAAATCTGAATGAATCGTTCTTTGGGTGACTACTATTTAATCAAGACTTTTTGCTAGACTTTGCGCTTAATAATTAATAAGACAACAAATTTTTAAGCTTGACCAATAATAAGGGTTCGGGGGCTAAGCACTTGATCGAAAACATGTTAAACTGAGAGTCTTATAATAGAACAGTGGGTCCAGAGGTGACCTCCTTGAGATAAAATAAACAAATTTTTAGTAGACATTCTGACCTGATGATTGGTGAATCTTCAGAAAATTCCTCGACTCCCGAGGTCCGTAACTTGGGACCAGGTCTGGAGACCTGTGCGCTGAAGCCTTGCCTATAGCATTCTTGTTTTTAGGGGCTTTTTATATGGACCAGGTCTGGAGACTTGTGCATTTAGACCTTGTCTACAGCGCTCTTGCTCGTAAGGGCCTTTTTGTAGGGACTAGGTCTGGAGACCTGTGTATTTAGACCTTGCCTACAACACTTTTGCTCGTAGGGGCCTTTTTATATGGACCAGGTTTGAAGACCTTCACACTTAAACCTTGCCTACAGTGCTCTTGCTCGTAAGGGCCTTTTTATATGGACCAGGTCTGAAGACCTTCACACTTAGACCATGCCTACAATGCTCTTGCTCGTATGGGCCTTTTTATATGGACCAGGTCTGAAGACCTGTGCATTTAGACCTTGCCTACAGCGATCTTGCTCGTAGGGGCCTTTTTTAATATATTTGGGAAACATATTCGAAACGAGGAGAAGTTTTATTGATAGTACTTTCTTAGATGCTCAATATTCCAGGGCCTTGGCACTAGTTTCCCAGACATATCTTCTAACCAATAGGTCATAGGCCTGATGATCTTGACGACTTTGTAAGGCTCTTCCCAGTTCGGGGATAGTTTTCCCATGGTGGGATCTTTAGTATTAGGAAAGACTCTTCTCAGAACGAGGTCATCGAGCTCCTGGGTCACAGGGTTCACTTTCTGATTGAAGCTTTTGGTGACCCTTCGCCGATATTCCTCAGCCCTTATCCCAGTTTGCTCTTTTTTCCCTTTTAACAGGTCAAGATTTTCAGCCTGTTAGAGGTTGTTGGCATCTTGGTCGAAGACTTTTGTTCTTAGTGTTGGCATGCCGATTTCCACAAGAATGACGGCCTCGGTACCTGTAGGTGAGTGAGAATGGCGTTTCTGCCGTTGACGTTCTTTTTGTGGTTCGGTATGCCTAGAGTACTCCCGGTAGCTTCTCAGCCCACCTTCCTTTGGCATGTTCCAACCTTTTCTTGATGGCTTCGAGAATGGTTCGGTTGGTGACCTCTGCTTGTCCATTTGCTTGGGGGTGCCCGGGCGAGGAGTGAGTTCCTGATGCGGTTGGTGTTGGTATGATGCGAAATGTTGACATTTATCACATTTCTTTACGTACTCCTTGGTGTGCTCGAGCATGTGAGGCCAATAATAGCCATGAGTTAGAGCTCGGTACGCGATCGTTCTGCTTCTGTTGTGGTTTCCACATATCCTTTCGTGGATTTCGACCAGGACGTATTCTGATTCTTCGGGAGACAGGCACCTCAAGAGCGGCTGGGTATAGGGCCTTTGGTAGAGTTTTTCATTTAAAATAAGGTACCGTGCTGACCTGATCCGTGTACTCCTAGCGTGGTTCTTATCCTCCGGCAGCTTCCCTTCTTGTAAGTATTGGACGATAGGGACCCTCCAATCCTCAGGTTGTTCTGCACAGCAAACGGGTTGGGTCCTCTGGATGCTTGGTGCTGCCTAGAAAGAAACGCTGACTTCGGAATCTTCATTGGGTTCCCAGTGAGAAGCCATGTTTGCCAAGGCATCGGCTTGGGTGTTCTAACTTCTTTCTATTTTATGGATAGTGAATTTGTAGAACGATTTCTCCAAGGAGCTTACCATCTCCGCGTATCTAATCATCCGATCATCTTTGGTTGTGAATTCGCCAAGTACTTGACCCACTACTAGCTGGGAGTTAAAGAATGCTTCCAGGTTGTGTGCATCACAGTCTAATGCCAGCCTCATGCTGATGATTAACGCTTCATACTCAGTTTCATTGTTAGAAGCTCTGAAGTTCAGGGTGATCGCCTTTTCTATTGTCAGACCATCCGGAGATCCGTGTACGATACCTACTCCAGAACCCTTGTCGGTGAAGGAACCGTCGACATGCGGCTGCCATACCATCGCATCCGAGTTTGCTAGAAGGTTACCTTCCAGAGATGGAGTGAATTCCGTGACGAAGTCTGCTAGGGCTTGGGCTTTAATGGTGTTTCTGGTGTGTAAGATATGTCAAATTCTCCCAACTCCACAAACCATTTTATCAGGCGTCCGGAAGTGTCAGGTTTGTGTAAAACTGCTTTCAAGGGGTAGCAGGTCGGGACCACAATCACGGGGGCTTGGAAATAAGGCCGAAGTTTTCTGGCGGATACTATCAAGGCGAATGCCAACTTTTCCACCTCAGGGTACCTCTTTTCTGATCTGAGGAGTGCTTTGCTGACATAGAATACAGGCTTCTGACATCCCTGTTCTTCTCTGATAAGCACAGAACTTACTGCGTTTTCAGATACGGCGAGGTACATAAAGAGCTTTTCCCCTTGTACGGGCTTGGATAAGAGTTTTGGTGATGCCATGTATTGCTTCAGTTATGAAAAAGCTTTGTCGCATTCTGGGGTCCATTCAAGGGCCTTACTCCCCCCTCAGAGCTTTGAAGAAAGGGAGGCACCGATCGGTGGATCTAGAGATGAACCTGTTTAAGGCCGCAATCCTACCGATCAATGCTTGGATCTCTCTTTTGGACCTCGGAGGCTCCAATTCCACCAAAGATTTGATTTGCAAGGGGTCTGCCTCTATTCCCCTCTACGAAATCAGGAAACCTGAGAAACTTGCCCCTGCTGACCCCAAAGGTGCATTTTGAAGGGTTCAACTTCATTTGTGCCTTTTGAGTATGTTGAAAGTCTGCTTCAAATGCTCAACGTGCTCGCTCTTCTTCCGACTTTTGACTAACATGTCATCTATGTAGACCTCCATGGTGTTACCGAGCAAAGGCCCGAACATCCGGTTTACCAATCGTTGGTATGTGGCTCTGGTATTTTTCAATCCGAAGGGCATCACCCTATAATAGTAAAGACCTCTCTCTGAGATAAATGACGTCTTCTCCTGGTCCGGGGGATGCATTTGGATCTGATTATATCCGGAGTATGCATCCATGAAGCTTATTAACTCATGACCCGCAGTGGCGTCGACCAACTGGTCGATTCTAGGCAGCGTGAAGCTGTCTTTGGGACACGCCTTGTTGAGGTCGGTATAGTCAGCACAGACCCGCCATTTTCCGTTCTTCTTTTTGACAAGGACGGTGTTGACGAGCCACTCCGGATAGAACACTTCTCTTATCATGTTGGCATCCAGCAACCTTTAGATCTCCTCGTTGATTACCTTATGCCTTTCTAGGGCGAAGGTCCTTCGCTTCTGCCTGACCGGGGGGTAAACCGGGTCGGTCATCAATTTGTGGCAGATGAGAGAGGGGTCTATTCCCTCCATATCCTTGGTTTCCCATGCGCTGAGCTGTAAGCAACGCCTTTCTCCTTTGGCGCTCACCAATACCCTGACGGGTACCTAGATCGGCGTTGCCATGCTGTCCCTCCCCCTAGGGCTCAACGGTTCGTTGACTTCGGTGGGGCTCTCGGTGTTCTTCCCCTGACCGAAGGCATGTCGGGGTCTCTGTAATTGCTATTTTGACTTGTTCCCTTTAATGCCACAACGTGGCACTCCTAGGATATTGACTGGACACCTTTGACCGTGTAGACTTTCTCGTTGTGAACATATTTGAGACACTGATAAAGGGTGGAAGTGACCGCCCCCATCTGATGAAGCCATGGCCTCCCGATGATAATGTTGTAAGGAGATCTGGAATCTACGACCATAAACTCAGATATAAGGGTCTTCTGACCATCCCCCTCTCCAATAGTGGTTGGCAAGTCGATTCCTCCAATTAGTGAACTTAGATTGCCGTCAAATCTTGCCATTACTGCCATAGTGGTCTTTAGATCGACTGAGTCGAGCTTTAGCTTGCCGAAAAGGTTCATAAAACAGGATGTTCGTAGAACATCCTGTGTCCACCAAAACTCTTCTGATGTCAAAGTTTGCCACCTTCAGCGAGATGACGAGGGCGTCACTATGGGGACAATGCACGCCGAGAAGGTCTTGATCTGAAAACTGGATACTTGGCAGGGGTCTTTGTCTCTTTTCAATTGTCAAGATCTGATGGGGGTATGGCTCCACCTTTACCTCTCTGACATACAGCTTCTTCGCTCGGTTGGACATCCCAACTAACGAATTGTCGGCATGGAGGACAAGAATGACCTGATTGTTCTGGCGGGGTTGCTCGTCGAGGGCTTCCCCCTGCTCGGCATCCTGACCCTGCCTCTGTGGCTGGGGCCTTTGCTCTTGTCTAGGGTTAGGGCCTTTGGTTTCAGTGGATTCCGCCCTTCCGTCGCACTGAACAAACTCTCCAAGGCGTCCCCTGCGGATCAAATGTTCGATTTCTTGTTGGAGGTGTTTACATGTCTCAGTAGTGTGTCCGTGATCCCTATGGAAATCGCAGTACTTACTTCGATCTCGGGAATCTGGATGACTATGCAGAGGTTCTGGGCGTCTTAGGTTTTCGCTTGTCCTGACTTGATGGTAGACTTGAGCGAGGGAGGTATTTAGAGGTGTGAGTGCTTCGAAAGTTCTGGTGTTGAAGTTATGCTGGGACCTAGGTGCCATCCTCACCTCGGGACTCCTTGGCCTTTTCTGGGAGCTGTTCAGTGCACGTTTTTGGGTAATTTTTGCTTTCTGAGTCTGCGCCTTGGCCTTGCGGAACGATGCTCTTGTATCCTCTAAATTTATGTACCTCCATGCTCTCTCCATAAGTGAGGCCATGTCTGTAATACCCTGACCCGGGTCAGCACGTATACCGAGGTCGATCGGGTCGGGTAGTGTACTATCAACTGTAAACCGAGCTGTTTAAAACTCTATATTATTATATCAAATGTACTATACGATTTTAGAAAGTAAATAATATCAGTTATATAGCTAGTATCAGGCCATTCCCGAGCAATCCAGAACTGTGTCTCCTAATGCGTGCACGCATGCATTTCCATGCACAAGCATAATTCACGAACATGTAGTATAACCAAAATGAGTGTATGTGTGCGTTGTTATAAATATATTTATAAGCACATATACGGATGCATAGGCTCGTATAAGAGGGTATTGTATATGTGTATATATGTATGAATACATGTGGCATGATGTATAATATATATATATATATATTTATATATGTATATGTAAATAAAATATCAAGGAAAGGTAAAAGGGAAAAGGGGCTGCATGTGCACCGTGACCAGTGTGTGCATCACTGTGTGTGTGTGTGGGTGTGTCATGGTGTGTATGCAAGTGTGTACTAGTGTGTGTGTGTGTGACATATTATATATATATATATATATATATATATATATATACACAAATATCTTTATAAAAATTGAATGCAAAGTTGCATTCTTAGAAAAGAGAAAAAGAGAATTAAATAGAGCAGAAAGGGGAAGTCAAGGAAGGCTGCAAGTGGAGAGAGAGAGAGAGAGAGAGAGAGAGAGAGAGAAAGAGAGACGGTTAGTTGGTGTATATATACAGACGTGTGTGTGTTGAGTTAGAGAGGAAAACATAAGGAAAGAATTGAAGAATGAAGAAGCTGAGGGTGGATTGAAGGGAACAGAAGTGAAAAAGAGGAACCTGCACCAAGAGAAAATCAGAAAATAAAGTAAGTGGGTTTTGTTATGTTTTTAAATTTGAGATGATAGATTGTTTAAATGATAGGGTTCAAATCAGCATGAAAAATGGAATAAAATACAAAAAGAATCATTGAAAATGATTGAGGAATGAGAAAGAATAAGCTAGTTGCAAGTGTAAGGAAATAATCGGGTTTCTAATATTTTATGCATGAAAGATTGTTCAAACGGTTTAGAAATTTCCCTATAGAATGCAAAAAAAAAATAGAGAAAGAAACGAGTAAAAACAGTCAAGAAACGAGCTCAAAATTGAGAAATATCAGTTGGCCTGGAGCCACTGTTTTTCTCTATTTCATGAGAATTTAGTGAACCAAAGTGAAAACAAATCCTAGATATGAGATCTCTATGAAAAAATGTAGAAGAAGGAATTTAAAAACTGTTAAAATTTGACTGAAAATTCAGTCACCGTCGTCAGAGAAGACGACTGGTCACGCCGGAACCCTACCGGAGTTCCACCGAAAAAACGGGGAAGAAGACTGTTTAGGCTTGGGTCGGGTTCGGGTTATGGTTCGGATCCGGGTCGGGACCCGACCGAAATAGAAACGGATATAACCAAAATGACACAGTTTTACTTCAGTTAAAAGATTTTAAAATTAAATTGGGAGTGTTTGGCTATGGGCGTAAGAAATTGAAATAGAAATTGATTTGGGAATAGGGATATCCTATTCCAGTTTTGAAGCCTAAACCCTTGTTTGGCTATCCTTGATAGGGATAAGGTTTTCTGAAATTTCAATTGAACCCAGAAGTTACTGAATTTGCAAATCGACCCCCCAAGTTTTAATTATTATGATTTGACCCTTCAGAATAAAATATTAATTTAATTAATTAATTTAAAATAATAAAAAATTACGAAAATGCCACTGGGTCAAAAAGTAGTCAAATGGACTCCGATTAAAGTAAAAGAATAGTGAATTTTTATTATTTCGAGCATTCCAGGACTCAACCATGGAGTCCAATTCTCAAAAAAAGGTCTTAAGAAGTGTGAACCTGTGAAAGTATAAATTACCATTTTACCCTTTATAGTAATGATGTCCAAATTAAACGTATGAATAGCGTATTTTAACTATTTTGAACATTCTAAGACCAATGGTGAGGTCTGTTTATCAAGACAAGGTCCCAAAAAATAAAAGACCCGTAAAAGTGCAAAATGACCGTTTTGCCCTTTTTAGTACAGAAGTCCAAATTGAATTCCGCGAAAGCCTAAATCGACTTTGTTCAACATTTCAGATTCAATAGTAGAGTCTATTTGAGTGAAACGAATATCAATAGTAAAGAGGCATAAAATTTGATGAATAGCATGAGTTAAATATGTATACATAGACTGAGATAAGTTTCCTGAATCATAGGAATACCTGAGAGACAAGGAGAAGGCAGTTTGACCTTCTAGACAGATACAGAAAGAGGTAAGTAAAATCTAATTTCTGCATGTGTTACATTCCAAGCCATGTCATAATTCCTTGTATATATATTGCCTATTGTATTCTGTATATACACACCAGTATTTATTTAGCCACATTGATATTGCCCTATCTTGTGGGAGACAGTTATTGATTTCTATATATATCTTGATCATGATTATGCACTTGTGCACAGATTTCTTTATGTACATTTGTACCTAGGGCCGTGAGGGCCAGACAGTTTTATTCGAAGCAGTCTAGTAACCGTAGCCTCGAAAACTATTGTTACGTCAGATTGCCTAGAATCAGTTATAATTCCACTATACTCCTCGTGGAAGATAGCATGATCCTGATATGTTATTAGTGCCGGATTTGTGCTTAGTCACATCTCCATCTGATGCGATTTATGACCTTCGGGTTTAGATATGACCTCGGGTCTAGTTATGACCTTCGGTCTAGTACTAGAGCATCTCAGTTTTAGTTGATATCACTATTATTCATTGTTGATATTCATAGTGTGATCATGTTACATTGTTATTGAATGATCATGAGATTTTACAACTTTCAGTACAATGCTTACATTTCATACTTGATATAGCTCATGACTGTAGCAGTATGACATTGTTTGCATAGCAGTTTCATTTCCTTATCATTTGACTTCCATCATTTAATATTGAGTTATAAATTCATTGACTGGCTAGCATCCTTTTATACCCTTGTGCACATGGCAGAGTAAAGGACTACTTACTGAGTTTTCATAGCTCATCAGATACTACACAACATTTGACTTGCAGGCACAGAAATCGAGGACAAGCCCTAGAGTTTGACAGCTAAGAGATGGACATTTACCTTTGAAGTTGCAGTATAATACTTAGTACATATAGTCTTATAGCTCTCCCATGTTATCCATGTCTTGGGGATGAATAGTTGTATTAAGAAATTTTATATTCCGCATTTTGTAAACATTATATATATCATATGCAGCTTTTATTTATTTTCTTCCACATTTTAGTTGTTGCATGTTAGTAGCACTAATTGTATAGCAAGTTGAGACCCTTGGTTCGACAAGCAGCGTCGGATAGGGTGCGCGACACGAGATCTGCATAGGGTGGGGTCTCGGGTCGTGATAATGTCGGTAGTAGGATTCTTTGTCAGGGAGTCATGGAATCGGCCAGGTCCTAGTCCGGCATGGAGGGACGCTGCCAAGAAACCCAGGGTGCAGTCCGTTATTTCTGTGAGTTCGGCATTAAATCTTGCAATGTACTGTTGTAACTGTTTCCTCCTTCTGTTGTTTAATCGAAAGGAGGAATTCAGGACCCTTTCTGAGTCTCCTAGGTAATCAAGAACCGATCGAGGAATCTATTACTGAGCTCATAGAAGTTTGGGATCGATTCCTGAGGGAGGCTATGGATCCACCTCAAAGCTGCACCCTTGAGGCTTGTCACGAAAGTGCTGCATAGGAATGTGTCGGTCGCTCTGTGGAGGGCCATGGTGTGTTGATAGTGGGAGAGGTGATCTCCCGGATCCTCTGTCCCGTCACAAGGCGTGAACTTTGGGACTGATGAACTTCCTTGGACGCTCATCTTGCCAGTATTGCTGAGGTGAATGGAGTAGTGAATCTGCCAAGCAGCCTTGCTACCTCATCCTGCTTGGGGGGAATGTTGCCCTCTCTTGCTAAGGCCGTCGGTTCAACGGAGTCTGCCACCTCTTCTACCCTCGATGGTACATTGGATGGGGCTGAATTGTGTTAGTGCTGACATGATAGCCTCGGGCCCCACGTGTAGGGGGAGCTCCTGGTTGGGAGCAGCGTGATCAGCTGCCTCTGAAGTGGGACCGACGCTTGTTGTGGAAGACCGGTTGCGTATGGTCGGCCCCTGAGTTTGTGAGACTCAAGATTCTTGTTCCTGCATGATAATGAATAGTTGGATGAAGATTTGGCATCCCCCCCGCCCATGGCCATTTGACGGGTGGGGGCTGTTTCTCGCATAACCGTCGGCTTGTGGGCACGATGGTTGGGTGATGGGATCCTTGCCTCCCCCATGCTCTTCCCTTGGGGTTAGCGCGGGCCGCGGTCCTCCCTTAGGGACATTCGGGGGATGATAGTTGAGACGATCCGGCGGGTTCTGCGTTAAAGATGCCAGGACCTGAGAGATGGCTGAAAGCTGCGCCTGCATCTGATCGAGTTACCGCTGTTGTCGCTGCTACATAGGATTGGGGGTTTCCCTTTCTTGTTCTCCAATCGGCAGCTTGGCTTCGAGAGATTTGTCTTGGACTGGAGAGTAGGAGCCATAACGGAGTCGTTTCAGAAGGAATAGAAAGGAAAGGAAAGGAAAGAACGATCAGTCGTTCCTACAGATGGTGCCAAGCTGATGTTGTAGCTATTTGACCCGTCTAGAACCTACTCTCCGATGGTAACAAGCCTGAAAAAGAGAGGAGTCAAAGTGCCACCGAGGAAGGCTCCGGTGGTAGCCTCTCCGATGGTTAAGTTAGTTTAGAGTATAAGAAATGATCTTTTTGATAATAATTCACCAAGTCCCCTTTTTACGTACCTCATGGGTTTTATTTATATGCTGATTGTTTGTCAGGGTGGGTAAGAGTTGGTGATCCCAAGGCATGGGTTCACTTGTCGTCTGACGGCAAGTAATTATGACTGTCTTCACCCTACTCTTCTGCCACCCTCTACTTTCATCTTTTTCAGTGCTACCTGCTCCTTTGACTTGTACTCGTTATCATTCGTCCCACCGCTACGAGATCGGTAGAGACGTATGACGATGGATGGTTCGGTAGCCTGATGTTATGAGATTGGTATGCAGGTAGTCGATGCTGAGGATGTTGGTAGACCACACCATGTCGGTATGGCTAGTATATCTTTCAACCTGCACAGTATAACTCAAACACGTGTCAGATTCCTATTTGAGGATATATTTTAGGCGTATCAGTTATCTATGGACAATATCAATCCGAAGAAAAGATATTGTGCCATGAAATAGCTGCGGCTGATATTTTCTCTTTTTTCTTCCTTGCCGCAAGGACCTGTTCTCTGCGCCGCAAGGACCTGTTCTCTGCACCGTAGCCTATCTTCCTCCTCTGTTCTATCTTTTTTTTTTTTCTAATTA
Organism: Nyssa sinensis; assembly: GCA_008638375.1. NCBI lineage: Eukaryota > Viridiplantae > Streptophyta > Magnoliopsida > Cornales > Nyssaceae > Nyssa > Nyssa sinensis. The sequence continues at coordinate 20,739,431 of CM018046.1, forward strand.
TCAAACCCTGTTGCCTGCTTCTCTTTTTTTTTCCCTTTTTTTCCAGCGCCGGGCCCACTTCAAATCCCAGCGCACCGCACCTCAGCCGCTTCATTCAGCGCTCCACGCCCAAGGTCCACTCTTTTATTCTTCATGCAGCTGTTCCAAGCCCAGCCCATTTCTCTTTTATTTTTTTCTTCTTTCCTTACTTTTTTTATTTCAGCAGCAACTTTGACTTTTCAAACTTCATTTTTTTCTTTTATTTTCTTTTCCTTGCTTTGCCTTGGTTCAATCGTCCTGCTCCCCAGCCGCACAGCCAGAAGCCGTAACCTTGAGGTCTCTTTTACTATCAGATAACGACTGAATCTTGATTTGGTTTCTTCATGGAAATTGTATCCCCAGATGTGTAGATAAATTTAGGCTTTTGAATCACCTAATGTGGACTTCGAAAACTCAATTTATGACCCATTAAAGTTTGCTAGTTCGGACATGAATCCAACTTTTTAGGCCTAACTTTGAAACAACGTTTGGAGACACAAACGAACTCGGTTTTTTGCAAACCATACCTTTTTGAAAAGCTTGAGACGTCCTATAAAATCTAAATGAAGACCACTTTTTCATTCTGAGACTCTAACGCCATCCAACCCTCAATTGAAGCTCTATAGATCGAATTGCCTAAAAGCTAAAAATTGCACAATATACTCCATATCTCTTCTTTTACCTTCAATGCTTCCCTAATTCAATAATATATTAATCAGCTCATTTAAACAGAAAATATGTCAAAACATAAAATATAAAGAAATTAAGAATATTAAATATTATGCTCCAATAATAGGGACACATTTTAGCATTTTAATCTAATAATAAGGTATTTAGAGTGCACTTTTGTGCACTCATCAGTCTCGAATGGATAACATCTTTTTGTTGAACCTTTTAATCATTAGTCATGCTTAGTCAAACTTTCTTTGAACTTGTTAACCTATTTGCATTTTCACTTGAGATAAAACAGTATTGCTTTCACTTCAATGTCTGGTTATCATTAAAATTATTAGAATACCCTTGGTTTGAAACCTTTAGGGCTAGCACATATAAATGTTATAAATTTTGATTCAATGTCTATAGTGGCTAATTGGCTTGGTTAGCACTTTCTTATCTTGAGACTCAGGTTCGAGTCTTCTTAGTAGTAACCCCTCTGGGTTTTCCTTTTTTTATAGTCGAAACCTTAAACTCTTGATTCACTCCATTGTAAAAAATTCACCACTGTACTTGTAATGACCTAGAAAATTGAATAAGGACGAACTGGTAAGTTTCCTGACTAAATTAATGTCAGATAATCAATAAATTGAAAATAATTTAAATGATGGGCAAAGATGACATCTGAATATTCAACGAGATAATACATGGCCAAAAAATGTTTTTAAAGATTTTTCTAGGACTGGTTTGAGCCATGGGGCTACGCTATCAAGACCTGGGCCCCAAGGACCCAAGTAGTGATGTGAAATCATCATAGATCATTTATAATTAAGTTTATATGGTTAGTCAAGCTAATGGAAGTCAACCCGACTTCCAAAAACTAGGTTTGACCAAGGCTGTTGTCACACTAAGGCATCAAAATTTAGGTATTTGAAAAATTTGGAATTGGCTTTGCAAAAGTCCTAGTAATTATTCCTTAGGTATTCAATAGTATAAAAATAATTTTTAATAAGTTTTAGCTATAGGGAAATCCACCCAACTAGCTATGCTCCAAGGCGCTATTTTTAGAAAAATAGAAATTTTGCTCTTGTGAGGGGGAATTGACTTTTTATTCTTAAGGAATTAGGTCTTGAAATTATTTTTATTTGTTCCAAATTGGGGAGGGGGGGTATTTCCTTATTTACATTATAATGTCTTAAGTAAATAAAAATAAAATTAAATAAAACCATTTACTTAAATGACATTTAATTTAAATAAGGTGCCCACCAACAGTGCTGTCTGTGCAGTATAGTGCAGAACAAAATTTGGATTATATCCATTTCAGTTGATTGTTCAGTCGATTGGGTCTAGTTTTCAGTCGACTAATTCTCTTATTCAGTCGACTGAAAGTTAGAGATTTTTGTGTTGTTTAGCTTCTGTTAATTCTAGTTGACTAGCCCTTCCATTCAGTTGACTAAAAGTTCAGGAGTTTTGTGTTATTTGGGTTCTGTTAATTCTAGTCGACTAGTCCTTCCATTCAGTCGATTGGTTCTTCCATTCAGTCAACTGAATCAGTTGTCCAACACCTAAACATGTTATTTTCATGACTTTTTCATTCCACATATTTTTTCTCATACCTTAAACATTTTTTTCCCTTTTCTTTTTAATTTATTCTACAATCCAAAACATGCATTCCACAATTCATACACTAATCTTTTCATTCAAGAATCAAGTTTCAAACATAGGATTCCATAAGAGTAAAAAATATAAGTCAAGTCTCTTGTAGTGTTCATAGTACCATTAAGCTTTTACTTTATATACATTTTAGGTAAAAAATACATAGTGCATTCCAAGGAAGATTCACATCCAAACAAGTTTTCAAAAATGGGTAATGATCTAGTATAACAAAAAAGTAGATATCTTCCAAAAAAAGCATGGTAGTGGTTCTTCAATTCACGACTGTTTCCTTGCTTGCTCCTGTATCTAGTAGGGGTCAGTACAACAACCCTAGTAGGAGAAATCTGAATAAATGTAAGAAAATGTGGTGTCACGTGTATGCTTGTGCATGTGTAATGGTACACAAGTGATCATGGAGCAATGTTTATAACAATGAAATAATCTAACAAGTAGTAAGATTTTATATTCAATACTTAAAATTCACCAAAAGAAAATTCCAAGAAATTCCACCAAGTATAAGTTAATTAATAGGGATTTCACAATTCATTCGAGTCATTTTGATTGTCAAGTTTTTCCTTATCAACTCTCGAGTCTCAATCTCAAGACTAATCTCCTAGTCGACCTCAGATAAGTCTTGTGTGCTTTTCGGGTTACTAACTCGATGGAGGCATACGACCACCCGCGTGGGTTTACAGCTCATAAACTGATGGGAGACACCATCTCGAATATAATTGAAACCTCAGGTAAGTGAAATCTCACCACACTCAAGAGCAGACAAAAGACGTAATCCCATTTCAAGCCTCAAATGTTCATTTCTTCCCATTCTTCAATAACAAACTAATTCAAGGGCATTCCATTTACATTCATATCCACAATTTATTTTGATTTCACTAGCATAGTCAATTCATTCAGACAATTATGAACAAGCACCATATTTCAACATAAATAACCACTTAGTAATTTCCACAAACACTTGGCATAAAAAATATATTTTCATGTGTATAGCATACAAACCCATATCACAAATTCACCATGTAAATTTAAAGGCCTGAAAAATTAGGGTAAATTTCTCATTTTGCCGGTAGGACACTATTTATGCACTATTTGCCGATAGGGCACTACACATGCATCATTTAGATATAAGTCATATTTAGAAGCATATTTTAAGTGTTCCATAGAAGAGAAATATGCTTAGAATGTTAAAATACACTTCCTATGAGAATTTGATCCTAATCGGAGATAGTTTAAAAAATGGACCATAAAGGGCATCCTAGTGGCCCGGGTGGACCCGGCTGCACCTGCCCACAGGCGAAAATAAATTTTTTTTAAAAATATCATTTAAAATAATTTTAAGAACTTTGGTTAAAACATAATGTTGAATTGAGGCGTTTCAGGGACAGGTTGCAGTGTAATAGAGTCTTGAACTCATTGAGGGCAAAATGATCTTTTCACCCCTTGTCCCCTTTACTATAAATAGGACCCTTTAGTGTAAAAATCACAGAATTTGGTTTGAGGAATGAACAGAAGGTCGTGCAAGGAGAAAAAGGTGAAGAAAACCTAGGGTTTTCCAACTTTTAACCCTCCAAAACTCATATCTAGGCTTGCATTTTCACAAGGCTTCCTTTTAAGAAGTTGTTCCCCACGTTAAGGGTTACGTTCTTAATGATTGGTTCGGCTGCATAGAGAGAAAAACTCCCTAGGGTTGAGAAAAACCCTTTTAGGTATGATATTTTGCTAAGTATAGAATAGGGATAAATTTACGAGTGTTTTTATATGTTAAATGTATGACCTACATGCTTATTTGTTATTAGAGAACAACCTAGCTTATAGTTACTTTGAAAACCTAGGGTTGGTACCTTATGTACCTATGTATTCTTTGGGAATTTGTTGAAGTGATGAACATGTAATATGACTATATGTATAATTCATTGCATTCTAGCTTATGTTCATGTAGACAAAGTCTTGTAGTTGAAAAGTTATGATTTATTCAATGCGTTGGTATTTTATGTATTTTGTAATCTTTGAGAATTTGGTAAGGTTGTAATATGTAATATGTTTATATGTGCAATTGATTGGATTACATGCTAGGTTCATGTAGACAAAGTTTTATGATTCAAAAGTTATAGTTTACTTTATGTATGATGGATAATTTAAGGTGTATCTTATGTATTTAATAAAATGCCTCATTGAGATTGCATAGAAAAATCGAGGCATATTGGCATATTGTGAATATTTGAAAACATAGTGTGGGTTGAGTACTTCGATGCCATGCATTATGAAGGGTGTAGATCCTGTGGTGAAAAACTCAAAATTGGCCATGGTACTAGCGATCCAACAGGGACGGACCGTGAAGGGAGACATACGACAATACTCGTAGGCTGACGAGGAAGGGCCGTGAAGTGAGACATGTGTTGGGCATAGAGTTGCATATGTGTGTCATGCATATTGCCATTGCATTGCATTGATGAATTAGAAGGCATACAGCTTATAAATGTAAACTTTGCACATGCTACGCCTTAACTTTGTTCTTTATATTAGCATTATTTCATACAAGTTGTCGTGCTTACCCTTTATGGGATTACATATTATAGATAAGGCTCTCGGTACTTGAGACTTGATGAAGTCATTGGAGCACAGAGGGAAAAATAGATTTTGAAGCATATTTGGCCTAAGGGTTACATTTTGTATGTATGGGCATAAGCCCAAATAACTTGTGTTTAATTTGAAAAATGGTGGACTATAGGCCTTGGGCCATTTTGTAATGTAAGGGTTTAAACCCAAATGACAAATATGATATTTTGTTTAATGTGCATCACATGTATATGTTGAGAACAATAGGTGTATGTTTAATTTCTATGAACTTGTGGCCATCGAGTGAAGGTGGAATGCATAAATCCTTGTATATATGAATTGTTGTAAAATATTAGGTGGAAAAAGGCTTAGAAAATAAAGGAGACCATGTCAAAATTTTGTGAGTTAAAAAGGGCCATTAGGTTTGTAAAATGCCCATGAATAAGTGGGAAAAGTGCCAAAAAGTGGGGGTTAAAAACCTTGAAGAAGTAGGTTAAAAATTGGAAAAAACAACTTTCAACACTTTGGAAAAAAACTCAGAAAATGAAAAAAAATTAGCTTGCAGCAAATACGCTGTTGCTACAGTGTCGCGACCTGCAGCAAGCCCAGCCCAGCCCAGCCCAGCCCGCATGCCGCACACCCTGCCGCGCACGCACGCCGTGAGCCCTGCTGCTTGCCTGCGCGTGCGTGCCCTGCGCGCCCCCCGTGTGCGCCCACGCCCTTGCATGCTGCCTTGCCATGCACGCCTAGACCTGACAGCTCCTTGACACCAGTCTTTGGCCATCCTTTTGTACCATGTTTGGCCACCCTTTTGAGCCATGTTTGGCCACCCATTTGGGCTGTGTTTGGCCATCCTTTTGGGCCATGTTTGGCCACCCTATTGGGCCATGTTTGGCCACTCTTATAGGCCATGTTTGGCCACTTCCTTAGACTACCTTAGGTAGAATTTTTGACCTATTCTTGTCCTATGTCTTAGGGCATTTGGGACTCATTTGGGCCATTATTCCAAGGCATATTTTGAGACATTTTGGGGCTATCTTGGAGGCCATTCTCGAACATGACTTAGACAAATCTTGAATATTGGTTGAGGGGAGATATTTGATTGGCATTAGAAAACCATTTTGGGTAAGTCTAGTAACAAGTTTTCATTTTTAATTTTGAAAAACATGAGGAAATAAATAAATAATCAACTAAATATATTTAATTTCCTTTTTTTTTTTTTTTTTTTATCTTCCTTAATTCATTTCACTTACTCCTCGAGTTTATGAAAATTCGGGCCGTGATAGTAAACCTTTTCGCATTGAACATAAAGTTACACACATAATGATATAGCATAAAAAGAAGATGTTTCATGGCAAGAATGCACCCATTACATGAATATTCATGATACATGCAACACGTGCCTTAACATGAACAAATGGTTAACTCTATGGCAAGAGATGAAATAATGCATGGTAAATCTATATACACAAGTTCTATACCTAGGTTTAGAAATCCTTACCTTATTCCTTGAAGATTTCACAAACCCTAATCTTGTCTTTGTTGGTTTTGGTGAGATTCCTTCCAACCTTAGTCTTGAAAAGTGAGAATAGAACACCCTCAAACACACTCTAGTACTTGATGGTGTTGATTCACTTTCTAACCCAAGGAAGATCTAAGAAGATGTAAAGAAAAAGAAGAGAAAATGGAAAGAAACCCCGAGTTGTCCTTTTTCCCAGCCATGAATAGAGAAAGTGGGTTGTGTGTAGTGGGCTGGTCTTTATATAGGTAAAAACTTGATCATTGTATATTTACAAGTTTGCCCCATCTTTTACTATATCCCATTCTTTATTCATAATACCCATTTTGGTCTTTCCCACTCATCATAAAAATATCTTATGACTATTTTGATATGTCTAAGCCTATTTTAAATCTCGATATAGTGTTCTTTGACTACTATATTTTTGTAGTCTCGGTCTTGTAGTAAAATGACTGTTTTGCCCTTATTAGCATTTTAAGTGTCTAAACAGACTTGGGATGTTCTAAATTTTTTTTCTAACTCATCATTTTACATGATTAATTAAATGTAATTAATTAAAATTTATTATTTATATTATTTGATATTACATAAAAATACGGGTTGTTACATACACCTGCCCAATCCAAACGCAGATAAAATTCAATAATTTAGAAAATTAAAATTTATGAAATAGTGTGTGCTTTTAGAATTAGCACGTCGAATTAGTTAGCCAGTTAATTTTAGTGCAATTTTGAGATAGTTGATTGTCGGGTGCATATGTGCACATGTTTAGCCAACTGGCCACATGACGCATGGTGATGTGTGCCAAAGCTTCCCAAGGAAGCTAGGTGATTTTGTAGTGGAGAATTCAATGCCATGTGTCCAAAATGTGATGATTAAAAGAATAGTGATTTGGTGTGTGCATAGTGCATCACAAATGATTTGGGCTAATAATATAAAAAGGGGGACTGAGGATATGTTTTTCTCATTTTGCAGATTTTTCACTCTCTCTCAAGCTTCCCTTTCCTTCCATCTCTATATATCTCTCCATCTCTCTCACCTTAGAAGAACAAATTCCTAACTCACTCTCTATAAATTTCTTTCATTTTTTCCTTGATTCATGGCCATGGAAGGCCAAGAATGACTATGGGCATATTTGTGTGTATATACAACCGTGTGTGTGTGAGAGAATGTGTATATGTGAGTGTTTGTAAGGGTCTCTTCATGAAATCCCTAATTAAGAAAAAAGAATGGAAGAAAGGAAAATGAAGAAAGAAGAAAATGAAATGAGAAGATCAAGAACCCTAGCTTCCTTGGATGAAATTGCAAGTTTTATCTCTCTATAACTTTCTCTCTTTACAAGCTTCATGGGGTAAGGATTTTCTAGGCATTTCTATGGTTTTTATTTTGATTGATCATGGAGATTTATTAGAATCTATGTGTATATGTATGGATATACTTGTATGCGTATGTATTCACATGTGTGTTTGTTTATATGTGTTTATATGCCTATGAATATAGGATTATAATTTGGAAACCCAAATAGGTCTCCACATTATGGTAAAATGGATGGAGTTTTGGAATAAATTGTTAAATTGGTGATTGAATTGGACTTGATTGAGTAAAATAGTTGTAGGTATACATGTATGGATACACATATGGGTAGGAGTTTTTCCCTTGAGAATTTAGACGCTAAATAAAAAATGGACCAAATGGGTGAAATAGTGCCAATTGGCATTTGGAGGGTGCCAATCGGAACTTGTGTGTGCCGATCGGTACCTGCGACCCAAAAATACCCCTCTCTGTGTACCTATCGGCACATAGAGCCTAAATGATGCATTTTCACCATTTTTTGAAATTTTGGGTCTTGGATTGTGTCTTAGGTGTGTTTCTACTCATCCTAGACATAAAAATTAGACTTTTTCATGATTAGTTGTTCTTAATCTCAGGGGAAAATATTATTCTTAATGAATGAAAGATTAAAGCCTTTGAATAAATTTCTAATCCTCAAAGTAATGTGGGTCAATAGATGAAGGCGTATCTAATGTTTGTGGATAATTTGTATGTTAATAATGTTATGTTTGGTAAAGCTCATCTTGATATACATGTCGATGTGTAGGAAGTATATATCTATCTATGTATATCATGGTTACTCTTGATTAGAATGTAAACGAAAATTCTTTATGACAACAAAATTATGAACTTTTAATGCTCCATCTAAATGGTGTACCTTAGTAAATTTTCAATAATGCACATGAGATATGTATATCTAAATACACATGTACTTATATGTAGATGTGTCTATAACCACATTTGTTCCTCAAATGCTACCTCAGTTGCCTAAGATCATATAAGCATCCCATGTACTCTGATCCAACAGAAGACTTGGAATAGGGTTGGTGTTGAAATAAGATATTTTTTTGAAAATTATGATGTGGATTCTATGAGAACAAGTATAAGCTTAGACATGTAGAACTATTATTCAGATAAATTGTAAAGTCGGAGAACTTAGGAAACTTTGATAGAGGCATGAGATAATTGTTAATATTTTGACTAGATTACACTCTATGGAAGTTTATGGACAATTCTGAAAGTTCTTAGTATGGAGATGATTAGAGGTTTGTGGGTTACCTTGTTTCTTGTTTTGATATGAATTCTCTTTATGGTTGAATCTTAGTAGGTGCATTTTTTCCTATTTGAATGACATATATTGAATTATTGCTTTGTTACTTGAGAAATTCCTTGGTTTCTTAAGCATTTGATAACCGGTTACTATTGTGCTATTGGGAATGACAATGCCATTATGACTTGATTAAAATTGTTGAATGATTGGAATGTTGTATTATAATCCATATTGTCATGAACCGAAACCCACCCTATGTGGATCTCGTATCGTGGGGCCGACCCAATGGCCCCCCTACTTTTTTAGTCTTTGTATCAACGACAACAATATAGAATGTAAACTTAACAGTAAATAAGCAGAAGACTTAATACAAAATATTGTTTAACAACTGAAAAATGTAAACTGACATAAAACTTAAATATAATGCCACTCTTAGGTAGTGAGTACACGGGAGAAACTATATTCACTTCTATCATACTCCTCAACTGTCCCCCTATGCTTCTGGACTCCTACTATGGTCCTGTAGCATTCTCACCTGAAAAATAAGTAAGTAGGGGTGAGCTAATAAAGCTCAGTAAGTAAAAGCCCATTTCTGACACAGGTTAGGGTTAACATAGAAAAATATGAACTCATAGGGTGAACATGACAGCCAATCATGAAATCAGTTATAGTTAACAGTAAAATGCCATAATGACCAATGAACAGTAAGTCATAACAAACAAGCATGAGTAATGGTATAGCATGAACATGAAAAACTCAGTAACATTGGTCAATATAAGAATACTTGCCACAATAAATCGGTCACAATCAATGAGTGAACTGTCAACATAGAATTATTTATAGGAATGGCATCATCCTATGAATCCAATAAGTGTAAACATATCAGTCAAACATAAGTGATGCATTTACTCTGTTTAGGGTTTGGCAGGACCCTCGGTCTTTTGGGGCCGGGCATACCCCCCTTAACCTCAATGCATATAAAATGCCCTCATAACTCAATGCATAAAAATGCCATCACTGCCATATGTCCGTTTACGGACTCGACCCATAGGTCCTGTCAATTCAGAAAGCAAGCATCAGATAGATATTGCGACTGAGCATAAATCCGGCATTCATAATAAATCATGATTATTCGTGATTTCATATGAAGTGTATAAAAAAATGGAATATCATTCAGTAAACACATAACAGTAGGCCTTTCAAGGCGTGGTACAAAAAGTACAATATAATGATCAATGATGTAGCAATCAATAAACATCCACAAGATAGAACAATATCACATTGTGGAAACAATAAACATGTGGTACGTACAAGAGTACAAATCTGGCAGTAATAGAATGAACGTGGCTTGGAAGACAACATGTAATAGATAGGGGTTTACTTACCTTTAATCCGTATGATATACTTTAGTACTCCGTAATTTTCTCCTTTCCCTTTGACTTGCCTATACATTAATAAACATGTCTCAGTTCTAATGTTATTTATCAAATTATACTCTAAGTATCTCTTTTACTAATTTAGGACTCTACCATTGAGTCCGGAATGTCGAAGAAAATTACTTTAGGCTTTCACGGTTTTCAATTTGGACCTCTAAACCTGAAAAAGGGAAAAATAGTCATTTTACTATGCCTCTATTTTTTGGGACCTATTTTCACAAATCAGGCTTCACTGTTGAGTCCATAATGTTTGAAATAATAAAGATTCACTATTTGTTTAATCGGAGCCTGTTTGACTCACATTGGACTTAGGTGCATTTTGGTCATTTGGCATTTTTATAAATATTTTATTTTTTGGGACTCTGTTTCGTATAACAGACCTCACCATTGGATCCAAAAGATCCAAAATAGTAAATTTACACTATTCACTTGATTAATTTAGATATCGAGAATTAATTTAATAAATAACTAAATTAATTAAATTAATTAAATTAAATAAGTATAATTATTATATATATACAATTTGGGTGAAATAAGACCACATGTGCCTCAGTGGCACAGTGGTTCGTGCTTCATGATTCATGCCCATAGGTCCTGGAGTCAAGTCGTGGGGGCAGTAGCCTCTGCGCATTTTTTTTCCTATTTCTCCTAACCAAACAGTGGCTTACAAAGATGGGATCACCCCATTCCCAAACAAGATTTAGAATTGATTTCTTATCCAAGCATCCGAACACCCCCAAACCCACTAAAACAGTAACCAATGGACCATGTGGTGGGTTGGGTTCTGACCCTGACTCGTTGACCCGAACAGTGACCTCTTCCCCTGCAGTTTTTCGGTGGTTCTCCGGTCACCATCTCCGGCACCGGTGACTGAAAAATCGCACCCGGAGAATTTTTTTCTTCATTTTTCTTGCAGTTTTTCTCCTCTTTTTTGATTCTAAACTTCTCCAAACAATATTTTAAACATTCCTATGACATTTTTGGCCCTTAAAACCAAACGAAAAGTCATGAAATTACAACTTTACATTTTCCGATCAACCCGTATATCTACCTCATTTCTCAACCGTTTCCTTCGCGGTTTCTTCCTATATTCTTATTTTTCTCCCTAGAACAACATTCTACTATCATCTATAAGCTTTGAGCAATTCTAAATAAAAGCCAAAAAAATTTACAAAGAGAAAAAAATGTGAGCTTACCTTCTGCACCCGTCTCTCTTGCTTCCTCTTTCTCTTCTCTTTCTCTCTTCCTGTTTCTCTTCTGCACTCCAAAATCCTTTTCAACTTCCTTTTGGCTTTTTTTTTCTCTGTGTTTTTTTTTCCCAACACATGGGTTTATAGCTCACCATACGCCCTTCAGTTTTCCCTTCCCATTTCTGTCTCTTCCTCTCCCTTCCGTTTCTTTTCTTATGCTTGCAACCCCCCTCTCCTTTATATGTATTTAACATGTGTAACCTACCTTCCATATATATATATATATATATATATCACACACCCATATATATATATATATATATGTACTGACAGCTATATATATATATATTTATCTAGATATATAATTGTTACACTAGATATATATGTTACAATTTATATATATATATAGTGTCATATTATACTTGCGTATATATATATATATCCATATTTCACATATACCTATAATATGCATTTTTGTTTTAATTTTTATTTAATTTAATTTTTATTTTATTTCGATATTCGTTCATGGCTTGCTCGAGCATCGCCCGGGCATCGTCCGTACATTCAAAACTATTTAGATTTCACAACCGTCCATTCCATTCGATATCATAACATAAAGTCCTATCGGCTCAAGTTTACATGGTTCGCTCGGTTACTAATTGGGGTCAGGGTATTATACATATGATTCAAAATGCATTGGTATGCTCACTTGATTATTTAGACATCTTGTTTATTTTATACTCATGCATTATGACGTCTAGACATAATGATACACTTATTGGGTATTATGAAGATGGTTTGGAACTTTGGGACGAAATGTACATGGGATTGGACGTCTTTGTGTGCTAAATGGAGTGTATGTGAGATTGCACTTTACCTGGGGTTTTCTTTGTGTTCGAGATGGTGTTTTCCATCGACTTGCAAACTATAAACTCGCACAGGTGGTTGTTTGTATCCATCGGGTTAGTAGCTTGTAAAACACTAGGGCTTACTTGGGGGCCAAATAGGTTTTTGAGTCAAAATATTGATTTGATATAAGTGAAAGTGAGCTTATGACGGATGAATTATCCAAACATTGAGAACTAATGAGATGTGTAGAGGATTGCACTTGAGGTGATTGAATGGAGTTATGAATTACTCATTTTTGGCACATGTGCATAACATTGCATTTATAAATTGTATATCCATTGTTCCTATTGTTTTTATTGCAGGGTTGCGAATAGAGTGAACTGGTATAATCAATATGTTCGCCGTGAATACCTATTCGATGGTTTTGCCTAGTCGAGAATGATTTTCATTGGTTTAATTATATCTTGTGAATTGGTTGTATTCATGTTCTTCGACTATGAATGGTTTATGGCTCGTACATTATTGTAATGTGGTAATTTGATTGGGAAATGTGTGGGGTTTGGGAAGTGTATGCTTGTAATTGCATCATGGACCTTAAGAAATGTCCTCATTGGACTTGCACTTAGATTTTGCATTCTTGCATGCTTGTGTGTGATTTGGGAAACCCTACGGAGCATTATGGCTCACCCATACTATTCATGGGAATGGCAGGTGCACAAAAGTTGGATAGCAGCCATGGGATCGGGATGGAGTAACTAAAGATCATAGATTTTTTTGTATTTCATTTCATATAATTACTTCATTAGTTAAAAAATGGGTGCATGTACCCTAAAATTTCTCATTTATATATATGTATATTGGATATTTGAATAATTGAACAGTATTATTGGTATGAACTCCAACTAAAATTTGATGTATTATAGAGGACTCTTATAGTAGCTAAATTGAAAAACTCCCACTATAGGACTTAATAATATGAACTAAAGGAAAACAAATTAACTCAATTGAAGCAAGAAATGAAATTGGGCCTATTTATAACAAAGAACTAGGATAGGTCCTTAGATTGACCTGCCGGTTTGGTTTCAAACGACCCTTTAGTCGCGGTACTCACTTCCCTGAAACATTTTGAAACTCCTCTCACACGTCGACCTATAACATGAAAATTTAAGCGTCGCCCTTGAATCAGCGTGTCATGTTTTGAATTCTATTATTTCACGTGGATAGAGCCTCAACCATTTTTTGTTTCATAGCACAATAATTGTCACGTGTCCGATTTTGGGGGAATTTATTGCATTTGTGTCCGAGGTTATCATTTTGGAAGTACGTGACATTTGACATCCTAGAATTTTTTGGCGTGTAGGACACAATGGTGTTGTCTGTTTCTTTATATTATTTTCTTATAATTTTATTTTTATGTATTTAGTTCATTTAAAGTCTATCAATTATTAATCCAGAATTACATGAAAATTTTCTTGGCAGCTTTTATTGATGCCTAGATTAAAAGTATGATATTCGTTCATTTTAGTAGACCTATAATCATTGGCTAATTACTTATATCTTAATTGGCTACTTGGACTGAGTAGGACACTAGTAAAGTAGTATATTAAATTTAAAAGTAACACCTATTTTATGTTTCATGTTATTCATCTAATATGATACTATAAATTTTCATTAATATGTGGCATGAATATTTATTGAATTAGTTTTGGCTTAATATTTTATTGTGTACCGACTCTAAAGTATTTAAAAAATTAGGGACATTACAAAACTATTTCCTAAGATTCAATCGATCTTAGCAATAGCTTTAAATGCATCTTTATTCTTGTTAAACCTGCAAACATGACACTTAGCGTACCACTCAACATACCACATGAACGCATAGTGTATTAAATGATAATAATAATGAACAATGGATAAGAAATGTAATAAATAAAACACTCAAACATGTCACTAGCATGACATAACACATAAAAAATACACATCAGTGACATGAGCTACGAAGTATACTATTGTAAAAATTTCCCAAAACTCGCCTTATATTTCCACAATAAATACTCTTCCTTACTACTCGCTTAAAACTGTTAGGACCATGGGGTCCATTGTTGTAATTGGCTAATCCGACTTTTGACAAAACATGCTTTCAATGTAATCATTACATTCGTCCTAGGTTTAGAGTATCTTAATGCCCGTTCTATGCCAAGAATGTTCTAGCTTCATTGCCAGATCATCTATCGGCCGCCTTAGTTTTTGAAGTGTAATTAAGTAATTTAGACTTTTGTTCTGATTTGGATCTCACACACTCAAACATTGCATGCATAGCATATAGTAGACTTTATATCATCATGTGTGTAGTGGTCTTGTGATTGTGAAACAATTTTCCTAAACATACATGCCTCAAAACCTTAGGGAAATTGATTTCACAAGACAAGATGAAATTGAGTAACTTTATGTTGCTCATTCGAACGAACCAAGTGGCTCGGTTGAACGAACAATAGAAGCTTGTTTTGCTCATTCTTATTTGTTCGTCAAACGAATGACTGTAACCTCTAAAATTTTCTCGTTTGATGTTTATTCCATACTCGTTCGAACGAACAACTAACTCATTCGAGCAAACAATACGTAAAAAATAATTTTTTTTTTTTGTTTTCAAGCTTCTTTTGAGATTAGATATCATTCATATAAATTGAGGAAAATTCAGTTTTATGAACAAAGAATAGAGTGAGAGAGAGTTCATACTTGTGAGTGCTTTGTATTTGATAGATCTAACAGCTTCCATGAGTGAACAACAAAAATTGTATATCATGCATTTCTCTGCTCATTTTGTACATTGATTTTGATCGATTCACAAGATCCAAATCATGTCAAAGAGCCCTAATTTCATGTGCTCTTACCATTGAAGAGAGAAAAGTTTAACCTTGACAATTCCACGTTGAGCGATCGGTAGGTATGGAGATAATGTGGATTCACAATTGTGGAGTGGCTCGATTGGAGGATTTTGAGATCGAGAGAAGAATTAGTTGTATGAAGATTTCATCTATGGAGCTTATGGATACAAGGGAGGTTGACGATGTGAATGCGGAGAATGGTGCTTCAGGTACTTAGACTGTGTCTTGTTTACATGTATTTCAATTTCAATCATAGTGAAACTCTTCCCTGAGCATGGTCGGCTCTAGAGTTTTCTACCATGGATAGTTTTTGTAAAAATCTAAAAAATCAGGATAAATGTTTCATTTTTGTTGGTAAGGCACTATTCATGCACTATTTGCTGGTAGAGCGCTATACATGCATCATTTAGGCATAAGTTATGTTTAGAAGCATAATTTGAGTATTACATAGAAGAGAAATATGCTTAGAATGTTAAAATACACCTCCTATGAGAATTTGAGCCTAATCAGAGATATTTTGAAAAATGGACCCAAAAAGGGCATCTCGGGTGGCTCGGGTGGGCCCTGCCGCAACCGCCAACAGGCGAAAATAAATTTTTTGAAAAAATATCATTTAAAATAACTTTAAGAACTTTGGCTAAACCAGAATGTCAAATTGAGTTGTTTCGGGACGGGTTGTAGTGTAATGAGGTTCTAGACTCATTAAGGGCAAAAGACTCTTTTTACCCCCTTAGCCCTTGAGTATAAATACAACACTTGGGACATAAATTTCTTAGAATTGGTCTGAGAATATAGCAGCAAGTCGTGCACGGAGAAAAAGGTGAAGAAAACCTAGGATTTTCCAACTTTCAACCCTCCAAAACTCATCTCTAGGCTTGGATTTTCATAAGGCTTCCTTCTAGGAAGTTGTTCCCCACGTAAAGGGCTATGTTCTTACAAATTGGTTCTGCTACACAGAGAGCAAAACTCCCTAGGGTTGAGAAAAACCCTTTTAGGTATGATATTTTGTTAAGTAAAGAATAGGAATAAGTTTAGGAGTGTTTTTATATATTAATTGTATGACTTACATGCTTATTTGTTATTAGAGAACCACCTAACTTATAGTTACTTTGAAAACCTAGGGTTGGTACCTTATGTACCTATGTATTCTTTGGGAATTTGTTGAAGTGATGAACATGTAATGTGATTATATGTATAATTCATTGTGTTTTAGCTTATGTTCATGTAGACAAAGTCTTGTAGTTGGAAAGTTATGATTTATTCAATGTGTTGGTACTTTATGTATTTTGTAATCTTTGAGAATTTGGTAAGGTTGTGAATATATAATATGTTTATATGTGTAATTGATTGGATTACATGCTAGGTTCATATAGACAAAGTTTTGTGATTCAAAAGTTATAGTTACTTTAAGTATAATGCATTATTTAAGGCATACACCATGTGTTTGATGAAATGCTTCATTGGAATTGCATAGAAAAACCAAGGCATGTTGGCATATTGTGAATCCTTGAAAACATAGTGTGGGTTGAGCACTTCGGTGCTATGCATTATAAGAGTGTAGATCTTGTGGTGAAAAACCCAAAATTGGCCATTGCATTGGTACTCGCTAATCCAACGGGAGCAATCCGTGAAACGAGCATTGGTACTTGCTAATCTAATGGGAGCGATCCGTGAAATGAGACATGGGTGTGACATAGAGTTGCATGTGTGTGTCATGCATATTGCCATTGCATTGCATTGATGAATTGGAAGGCATATAGATCATAAATGTACATTTTGCACATGCCACGCCTTATCTTTGTTCTTTACATTAGCATTATGTCATACAAGCCGTCGTGCTTACCCTTCATGGGATTATATATTACAGATGAGGCTCCCAGTATTTGAGACTTGACCAAGTCATTAGAGCACAGAGGAGAAAGTAGAATTTGAAGCATATTTGGCCTAAGGACCACATTTTTTTTTGTATGTATGGGCATAAGCCCAACTAACTTTTGTTAAATTTGAAGAATAGTGAACTATAGGCATTGGGCCATTTTGTAATGTAAGAGTTTAAACCCAAATGACAAATGAGATGTTTTGTTTAATGTGCATCACATGTAAATGTTGAGAACAATAGTTGTATGTTTAATTTCTATGAATTTGTGGCCATTGAATGAGGGTGGAATGTATATATCCTTGTATATATGAATTGTCGTAAAGTATTAGGTGAAAAATGTTTAGAAAACAAGGGAGACTGTGGTAAATTTTTTTAAAATATAGCAACTAGATTGAGTGGAGTGGGAGAGCATGCCTAGATTTTCTAAGTAGTGAAATAAATGACTTAAGAAGAAAAAGAAAGGTAAGGAAATAGAAATAGTGGTCAATTAGTCCAAAAATTACTTAAGGTCAAAAAATAAGGGGAAAAGGGTAAAATGGTCATTTTCATGTTATAGGGCCCCACACCAAGTTTGGTGATAAAATAAATTAAAATGGGTGTAAAAATGTCAAAATCAAGATTTTAGGCCAAAGTTAGAATTTTGACACTGTAGCATTTTAGCTACTAGTTTACTGTAGCTATGAATAGTAAACCAGTAGCCCAACAGTCAGTTGCAGCCCAGCCTAGCCCAGTAGTAAGCTACAGCCTAGCCTAGCCCTGTGCTCCTGCGCTTGCCGTGCGTATGCTGCGCGCTTGCTTGCTTGCCCACCATGTGCCGGCTGTCTACCGCCATGGGCACCTAGCCCCTGCACCTCTTGACACTAGCCTTGGCCACTTGCCTTGGGCGATGCTTGGCTAACCCCTAGAGCATGTTGGCCAACCACCTTGGGCCATGTTTGGCCAACCCCTAGACCATGTTTGGCTACTCTTTTGGGCCATGTTTGGCTACTCTTTTGGGCCATATTTGGCTACTCTTTGGACCATGTTTTGTCAGCCTTATGGGCCATGTTTGGCCACCCTTTGGGACCATATTTGGTCACTACTTAGGGAAATATTTGATCTTTACTTAGGCCATATTGGGCCACCAACCTTGACCATGATTTGTCATTATTTTAGACTATGCTAAGTAACTATTTGGACCACCTTGAAGTTGGGTTATGAAAGCACCTAGGTAATGTTTAACCTACATTTTAAACCATTAAAAGACATGACCTTGGACATTAACAAGTAAAAGCCAATTAAAAAAATAAATTAATTTAATCCTTTTGTTTTATTATTCTCATTCACGCCCCAGGTTTTTGAAAATTTGGGTAGTGACAGTTTTCCTCGCTGGTTTCTCCATCATCGTCTTAGTTTGTACTTTCTACTCTTTTTGTCTTTACAATTCCTAATTTGTTTATTTTAATTGCTTCCGCTATCTTGATAATTATGTTTTCATGATTGTGATCATTGAGTAAGAAATTGATAATTGAAAACCTTATTTGTGCCAATTCAGTTATATTAAAAATATTACAAATTGATCACTTAGTTGAATTTAGAGTTGAATTGTGAAATTGACACTAAAATTGGACTAGTTAATCAATTGGGCAATGTTGAATGGTATGCATTGATAAAAACTACTTGATAGCTTAATTGAATATCTTGAGATAATTGGTTAAATTGTAGAGGATTGTTGAACATTGATTGGAATTGCTTTTCACATATTTAGCCGATTAGAGTAATCATTAGTGTTGTGGTTGAAGATTTGAAAATATCAAAAAATTAGTACATACCTATTCAACCACCCCTTTTGGGTTAGTATCACGTCGGAACCTGCGCACAAACAAAAACTCACATCCCCCCTTTTTGTCACAAGTTGACAATGGCAAGAAAACAAAAAATAGCATATATAAGTATACAATGGAAGCATAAATAGGAAACACATTGTAATAAAACACAACTCACTTATATATATATATATATATATAGAGAGAGAGAGAGAGAGAGAAAGTAGAATACAACGAGTTTATGTTATACAACTAAATAGATATAACTAATATGTATATAACATCTATGTCCCAAAAACAAAAATAACATCTAACACCTAGCAATCTAAGATGTATATTATTGTATGCTCTTGTTGGTGGTCCATTAGACTCCTCATCAGTCTTAGCTTTAATCTGTTGAAGTTTCCATCCCTAGCTTGTTTTGATCATCCTTAAGGCCCACTTTACAAACCTTAGCTTGCTTAATTCTCTCAATGCATCTCATTATCTGTATCTGAAGTGGCTGAGAAATTTGATACTCAATTCTTTCTATAATCTCATCAAACATGAAAGATGATGTAGGTACATGTACTTGAGATGGTAAGGATTGTGAAGTGGAAGGTCTCCTCAATGCTGCTTGTAGTGGCAGTATCTTTTCCTTATCCACCTGTTGCTACTTATGCAGTAATGTTTGAAGTCTCATCATCCTCAACCTCTAACTCCTGAAGGTAAGTGCCATGGCTTTGATTATTTTTCAAAGTGTGTGAGTTGAGTGGCGACATTTGAGCCTTGTACTCATCCGTGGTGAAAACATGAACCTAACAATTCTCAGATAAAATAAGAATAAGAACTCCATATGGAAAAATATTTCTCACTATAGTGAGGTCTTTGACTACTTAAAATGTAACAAAACAATAGGGATGAAAGAGCTATAGGCATGCCAGTCCCAATAGCAAGTAACAATAGACTCAATAACTAAGGGAAGTCAAAAGCGTGTCACTTTGGAGTAACATCGTAGTTAACTAACAAGTTAAGGACCCGATAGTCCTTAGTAAGATACCTTAGGCAAGCTATTACCCAAATACTATAACTCAATCAGAACGAATGATCAAGGCTACATGCGCAATCGATGGAGCAATATTTTCCTCATTATAAAGATATAACGATTTAGGGTGTCGTGAGAGACCAACAAATAATGCAATATGACCTAGAGATATAGTGAAATGGTCTCTACAAAGATATCATAAGAGGATATTATTGTCCATATATTTACCCTAGGGGAGTGAATAGGGTATTTTGCAAATATTGGCTACATTTATAATCTTTAAAGATAATTGCTAAAAGGGCACAAGTAAGCAAATAGTAAAGAGAGAAAAAGAAAACACAATGATTTACAAGGTTCAAAAAACTTCCTATGTTCTTAACTCAAGTATCCTTACTTGAGTTTTTTCACCATCTTGATCTCCTTACAGGTGGAGGTTAAACCTTTACAACAAGAGCTGCTCACTCTTTTTTCTAGTAAAATATACCATTTTGCCTTACGGGTAACACTTATAAATCTCACCCGAATGAGAAAAT